>BMAU01019156.1:55000-771882 GCA_019973935.1 Trichonephila clavipes
TATAAAGGAATTACAAAATATGAACTGCAATTTATGCTTGTATCAGAAAATTTGAAAAATTCGCAAAAAATTGATGAAATAACATAATAAGACTGCAATAAATATTTTTTGCAAGAATTGAAAAGGAGGTAATAATGCAAGGGGATATAATGTCAATAAAACCCATTTTAAAGACATCTTTTATTAAGATTTTTTAAACTCTCTCGCTGCGCATCCCGCGAATTCCACGGGCAATGTAGATGTAGCAAAATTTGTGCATCCCGCGATTTCCACGAGTATGTATTTTTTCCGACTGCTAGCTGTGCAAGCCGTGCTGTTCCTGTTTATGTTTTCATTTATGTTCATATTTTTATGATCTGATTCTATATTTTAAAATAAGAAACACTTTTTCAAAAGATTTTGGTATACTTTAACTTTAAAATGTAGATTTGAAGTACGTAATAAAACCATACGCAAATTTTTGAGCCTACTTTGATAAAATAACTTTGCAACAAGAGGGTTAAAAGCTTTTTTATTTCAACATTTTCTGTTATAAGTTCTCAAATTTAGTTTTTATCATTATTTCCTGTAATTCCCCTAATAAAGTTTACATGTGTGATGTACCTCTCCTTGGAAGTACATCCCTCGAAGTATCAGCGTGAGCTAGAGGTGTAGGGTTAGCGAAAGAACTAGGATCATAGATTATCTTAATATGACTTTATTAAGATATTCAACTTAAACTTTTAACAAATATAATTATAATAATTAATATGAGAGAATCTACAATGACGCAATACGCAACACACAATATATGTATTTATATTATGATCTAATCTAATTCAGACCAATCTCAATAAGCGAACCGCCTAATCTTCAATTCTAATAAAGTGTAATCAATCCTACCTTATATTATTCCGTAATGCTACTTGTCTTTATCTGCAATAGGATACAGCTTGACGGTTAACTTCTAGTTGAACACCTATATGTTTATACACGACACGTAGAACTTAATCAATCTTGAACTACGAACTGCAATAATCATCAACTGCCACAACGCACATCAATTGTCTAACATTCCTTTACATTGCCATTCCGCTTACTCTAAGATCCTATATTTAAAGTCGGTTTATTTGCATTTCTTCTTCACATCTCGTTTCTTGGATTTGGTTGGAAAAGAGTTGCCATTAATTCTGGCCCAAAGAACCCAAAGGACTTGTTAAAGAAAAGACGCGTAAGACGTCACACATGTTTCTTTGTAACATTAGCTACATTCTGAAATTCCAAATCTGAATATAATTTCGGATAGAAACAAATTAACGACTGATTTCTGATATAAAAAAATAATAAAAACTTCTGATAAACGTTTCCGCTAGATGCAGAGTAATAGGGGAATAAGTATAACAAAATTTACGGGAAAAGTTTGAAATAAAATACGGAGCTAAATTTTTTTTTGAAAAAAAAATTAGAAGAGTTACTATTAAAATTAATGGAGGATATATAAAACCATACGAAGTTTCATGTGGATTTATGAGTGTAAAAAGTGATAACACAATACTTTAAAGAAGTCATTTAGAGGCAGCGTTTATCAAACTGTGGGAAGTGCCCCCAGGGGACGTGATATCCCTACATGGGAGCACGAGTTTATTGAAAAGTCAAAAATAAATATTTAGTTTAAGAAAATGATTAATTTATTGAAAGCAAGCGAAGCAAATACATTCTGAATTATGAAAAGTAACACAATACTTATCCAAATACATAATATTAACTTAAAATATTTATTATATTAAAGCTACCTACAAAATTTTCCATGCTTCTATTGATTATTTGTATGGTTAATAACTAAGGTTGTATTATATCATTAGTGTCAAAGTACATTATTATGTATTCAATACGTGTCTATTGATGAGGGAGGGCGATAAAAATTACGATTGAAAGTTGTGTCGCCAATATTGAAAGCTTGAGAAGCACTGCTTTAAGCCAAGGAACATTTTGTATTAACATAGAAATGTGAGATTTTATGGCGCAGTATAGCCAAATCTGGCTATACTGCGCCAAACATTTGTGTAAATCTGTGATCTAGACGGGAAAAGAAAGAAAGGATAAATTGAATGACAAGAAGGAGGGTGGAAAATAGAGAAGGATCACTAGTGTGTACCCCAGGTTCGTGAGACCTGTGTTTACCAAAGATAGTAAACCCCCCTTGTATTAACATAGGAGCAACAATACAACCGTCACTTACATACATGTACGCTACTTACGTAAAGTCAAAGATTCGAAATGTCTCACTATGCCTGTTTCAGTAGAAAATACTCTTGAAATTCGTCTCTTGATGAGTTACTTTCCATCAGATGATATCGATGTATTAGTGAATTAAAAAATAAGATTGTTCTTTTCTATTATGTATTACACATAAAAACTTAGTTCACGTATGTGGTACATTGGATAGATATACACTGCTGGACAATTGCAAAGGACGGATCAAAAGTTGCTATGTAGCATAACATTAAGCGAGACATGAGGCCTAGTAGGATAAAATATAGTTGCCACACTGTTCAGACATTAGAATAAAGAATATTTATTGTTCTGGAAAGTACAAAAGCTGTGAAACATCTGAAAGAAAAAAAATGTTCATTTGATCTGCGTACGGAGAAATGGAACAATACATCTAAAAGTCAGCAGGTACCTTAAAGAAAGGTATCAGTACGGGATATGTCCACCGTGGAGTGTGATGCAACATTCCACACGTCGTAGAGGAAACATTATCCAGCAGCTGTTGAGGCAATTTATCCCATTCCTCTGTGAGTGCACGGATGAGGGTGTTCTTGTTTGTCGGAGGATAGTTTGACCAGCAACTTGCCTCCCCAGCATCCCACACATTTTCAATGGGGTTTAGATCTGGAGAACGCGCTGGCCATACGAGACGTTGAATACCCTGCTGTCTATACAATCCTGAACAGCGAGTGTTCGATAACATGTTGCGTTGTCGTCCATAAAAACAAATTTATCACCGACAGCACCACGGAAAAAGACGAACAATAGAACTTCATCAATGTATCGTTGGCCCGTCAGTCCCAAGGCAACCACATGTAGGCGCGTGCGGCCAATGATCATGATGCCGACCCGCACCATGATACTGCATGTCGGATATCGGTCCTTTTCCTGGATATTTTCTGGACGATAAGCAGTACCACTCTCGCGCCAGACAGTTGGCGTCTACAATCCGATGACAGACTGAACCTACTCTCATCTGAGAATAGTAATGCCCAGTCTTGTTCAGTCCAATTGTATGCTCACGACACCATGGCAAACGGGCAGTACGGTGCTGTCTGGTCAATGGGACACACACAACAGGTCTACGTGCGTATAGTCCTTCTCCCCTCAAACGTCTGGCAACAATTCCTGAGGCAGCAAGAAACTGATTTGCCACCTGCTGAGATGTGGTTCACCTGTTCCTTTTTTGATAGGACGATATATCTGTCTTCTGCAGGCGTCGTACTTTTTCCCCGTGCCGTCTTACACATTCCAGTAGTTTTAAATGACTTCCACAGCCGTGAAACAACGCTGTGAGCGATGTCGAACTCCCTGGCAACATCTGTTATTTTTCGCCCTTCTTCGATCTTTCCAATAATTCGATAAAATCATCTATGTGATGTCGGGAAGACATGCCAAAAATTTTAAGTTCGTCTATTAAATCTTTCCTAAAGAACTTTGACTTGAAACAACAACTGTCCACAGGCGTCAAAACCTTTAAAGCTCTTATGAACGCTATCACGTGATGAACAGACGTGGAAAAAAAAATTGCATACTCATACTTCTTACTAATATCCCGCACTTATTCTAATTTTCAACATTTTGCTTCTTTTCATTTTGTGGTTGCTATGGATGATAGTGTTATCCGTCCTTAGCAATTGTCCAGCAGTGTAATTGAATAGCGTTTTATGTAATTGCATTCTAGGTTGTATCCGAGAGAAAATACAACTATTTTTTCTAGAGAACAACTATTCTCGTATCTTAGTGAACTGTGTTCCACGGATCACTGGAGTTCCACAAGGCATACATACCCAGTAGTTCACCAGTCACAATAAAAAATTAGAAGGACAATTATAGATGTTACACAAAATGGATACACATCTCTAAAAAGTTTGTGTAAACACACATATCTAAAGATTATTCCATCGTTAAATCTGAAAATTTTATTTATACATTATTTTATTTTGTAATACTTTTGAACTTTTATTAGGATATGATAATTATATATGCACTACCTATTAAATGGGGAACATTTTATATATTGCTTTCTAACCCGCGTCTTAAAAAATAATTTTATATTCCTTAGTACAATGTCTAGCAAAACTAATTTTTCTAAAGGAAAATGCACTTTTTTCATTTGTGAAAAGAACGCCTATAGTGAAAAAGAAGGAACAAATTATCAACTTATCAGCAGATTCTACGTTAAAATCCAAATTTAAGCAAGAACTGCTCCACAATTTTAGGTTACAAATACATGCAAAATTCATGAGATTTCTCACGCAGTTATGAACATTTTAATGCCATTCAGAAAAATGCATTTAAGTAAATCACACACATGTGACAGCAAAAATAAAACATTGATACAAATTAAATGAAGAATATGAAATGAGACACACATCACATAGTTTCAATAGACCCTAAAATTAAACAATTTGAGTAAAAAAACACAATCAAATATATTTCTGTTATTAAATATGATCTATAAAACTCAAATTCAGTTGCGCAACAGCCCATGAGGGCCAGGGACTACTGTGCCTATCCCAGTATACGTGACTATTAGGCGCTGAGGTGCATGAGCAGATGTTCCGATCAGGTGGGCAGTCTGAAGTGAGACCATCAGTGCTTAAGTCCCCAAGCAAGCTTGGTACTCATTTATCGATCCACTGCAGTAGAGATAAAAGGCTGAGTTGACCTTGCCCAGCCCGGGAATAGAACCCGTACCTGTGGCGGGGAAGGGCGATAAACTATCACTTGATCACTGGACCTTAAATATGATCTATGGGAAATATAATAATATAATATATAACATATAATATATATGACTATATAACTATATATTCTATGACACTTGTATCTGAAATTAATATTATTAAAAAGTGAGTAAACTATATTAAAATTACATTAAAATTTTTAGTAAATACTTTCTTATATTAAGTACCTATAATATATTGATCTACTTTAAATTATTATTTTAAGTGATGTTTTTTTAAGTGTGTGGAAGGGGTTGCCCCCAAACACCTTCTAGCTCTAACGGTCCCTTCAGTTGAAAAAGGTTTAAAATTAAATTTTTCATCTGTAGCAGTGATACTCAACCCGCAGCCCGCGGGTTGTATGTGGCCCACTGGTCTTTTCTGAGTGTCCCGGTCATGGTCCATTGCATTTAGAAATTCATTGATTGGAGAACAATATACTAAAAATTTAGATGGAAATTCTAAATATCAAGCAATTAAATCTATCAATTTTGCTATCAATTCGGTTTTTTTATTAGAATGTAAGCAAAAGGCTTGGTCGAGGATAAAAGGAAATTCAAATTATCCCAAATCTCAATAAGACGCATAAAAGTAAAAAATTGTCTGTGTGTGCGTGATAGAAAGGTTATTATAGTATTAAAATAAAAGCCAAAATGTATTTAAATAGTTTGATCAATTTTGTTATGTCCAAAGTTACTTCCGTTTTAAAGTTTGTTTTCCACTATGTTGTGGCCTGGGTGAAATATCTGTCCTAAAGCGTTGAGTATCCCTGATCTATAGGGACTCGATTTACGTTTCTTTGTCCGACCAATTACGTGGTTATGGTAGCCGAATGGTCATGCCTGGAGTTCTTTCTTTCAAGTTGAGAGTGATGGTAGCACTAATGATCACCATGAGGGAAGATAGAAGGACAGTAAATCTGTGGATGCTTAAAGAGTGTGGTAACAGCTCAAGTATCGTTTCCTCATTGCTTGATTGCGGTTCAAAATTACGAGGTCCAATGACAATAGTTCTCGAGGACTTTCCACTTTTGACATTATTAAACAAACAATCAATCAAGCAACATATTATGCAACTATGGGCATTGTTGTATTTAATGTTGATCTTGGTAAACACTGAGTTTTAACACCCAGACGTCCTTTGGTGTCGATTGGACACTGGGGCCTGTTTCTTAGCTCTCTTTTCCGCATTTTTGCAGGGAATTTGAAAATTTTTCGTGCAAATTTTAAATCTTTTTCCTTGTGATTGCACAGAAAATTGTTTGTGGTTCTAGATTAATTAGGAGTGATTTAATTTCTACCTAGAACGTCCGCTGGTGTCATTTCGACACCAAAGCAATTTATTGTAAAAGACTGTCGTTCAACAAAATATAGTTCACTAAGTAGACACTATTAGTAAAACAAACTTCCCAAAGTCCTATCGCACATTTTTTTTTACCTTGAATGTAGTGTTACTGAGTTCACACAGTGGAAATGAATTAATTATACTAAAATTGTTCTGTCCAAGTGTTCCATTACATAGTATATGCTTATTTACTCAGGAAGAAATTTTACCATAAAATCCGGCGTATAACGCGCACTTTGAACACAAAAAAATGATATCGAAATTTACAGGAGCGCGTTATACACCGGGTATAAAAAGTAGATAGTTTCAAAAATAAAAAAAAGTGATAAACATAAGAAAATTAGACTTCTACATAGATCAGAATACTGTTTATTTGAAAGAAACGACATACTTAATGAAATTGAAGGATTATGATTCTAAAAGTATATTATTTTTCAATATTCTTGGATAATACGTCGGAGAAATAGCTTAAAAACATACTAGCAACGTACACGCATATTTCTCATCCTTTCATAAAAATGGGGGCACGCGTTATATGGCAAATATACCTAAAAAAATATAAAAAATGCAGCTTGAAAGTATGGATGCACGTTATACGCCGGTGCGCGTTTTACGCCGGATTTTACGGTAATTCGATTTTCGAATTTAGTGCAGAGCAGATACCCCCTAAAACGATGGCTCTTAGAAAAGGCCTAAGACCTGATGAAATTGCTAATTTATTGTGAGAGCTTTCTGAGAATGAATCGGCTCTAATTTAGATTCCGATGGAGACATACGATTAGATGAAAGTGACTGCGAAGAATCCGAAGAAAATACAGAAGTAATTGATAATATTCCAGTAAATCCTCATATATATGTCACTAGGGATAGCACAGAATGGATACCGTATAATAATAATGTTCCTGGCAGATATCTGACATGAAATGCGTTTTGCGACAAAGCCGTGGTCCAAGAAAACGTCAATTTATTTATGATATAAAGGGTCATAATATATGATAGTTACATTTTAAATAAATTTAAAAAGTCTTAAAACTAAAGCCTACTGAATAGTAGTCCTGCAATTATTTAGTTAAAAATATATTATTATATATATTTCACAAGCTGGTTTTAAATTTAAATAAAATGAGTATAGGTCGTGTCTGCCTTTCCTCAGACGTACTTTTATACTGTCATGATACGTCATGAGACGTACTTTTATACTGTATCTATGCATCAACAATCTCAATCAACAGCAGAGATTAATGGTTACAATAAAACTGCAAATGAACCCAAACAGTGACTCAATTAATCTCATTGTCCGTTCCTTTGTAAATTCTGTAAAAAAAAAGAACCCAAAAACAAATGCGCATGATTCCGCGATCGAAGGGTGTGTCATAACATTTTATCCATGATTAATGCGCTCCTGTCGTCGTCCCTGACATGAACAGACACGAAAGCTTCTGATTGCAACAGCCATTCGCGAAGGGTGTAGCAGATTCTCTCGGAAATTATTGATGTGGAAGCTGAAAAGTTCTATTAAATCTTTGAAAATGGGGAAACAGTTCTCTTCTGGAAGGCAATGATATTAATGGTCCCGCAATGCTCATTTTTCACTTTGGGAAAATGGTTTCCTATTTAACTATAAGAGGCCCTACGTGAGTGGAAAGAGGGATTGATCTGGACACAAAGAGGGAAACAGAGTTGTCACTAGATGCTCTAAACTAATGAGCTGGAAGCGCGTTTCCTGTTTAATCGATGTCTGTTCACCTGTTGGAATTGGAGAGCATTTAGCCAATCGGATGGGAAGTTGTCACCTTTGTTAAGAGAAAGGATGTGTGGGAATCAGTTTGATGGCTCTACTATTCACGATTAACCCATTCAGGACCATGATTACATATATGTGATCACGCGTTTCTCCCTACACGACCCACGGTATCATATATGTGATTGAGTTTTCCCTCCTTGTAGACCCATGATGACACCGGTGTGATCAGAGTTAGAAACGTTTTTATATTATTTTTTGCAAATATTAGATAGCGGTTTAAATCCGTTTTTTTTTTCAGAATAATGTTTCATGAACTTTGAACTTCAGTATGTGCTTTCAGAGCTCCGTTTTTTTTTTTTAAATTAGATCCGAGATATTTTTTTATGAATATAAACAACTGCACATGTTTATTTTTCGAGAGGATCGGACATTTGGAGGTTCGTGATCTATTGCTCTACGGATTTCAAATTAAACTTTGAATGCGTTGGTTTAGTTTTCTAATATTTTCTTTTTTCCTATTTAAATGTATGGGATTTTTGTCATTTCTTTTGAAAGTGTATGCATTTTTTTTTAAATGAAAACATTTTCTTTAAAATTCGCAATTGTTTGTTTTTTTTAAATATAGCGAAAAATTTTGTGCTCCGTGTTCAATATTATCGATGATAGTAAATTGTAAGTTTTAGCGTATTTGATTGCATTAAAAACTTTATATGAATTTTGAAAGGAAATTAGGCTTAGCAGGGAAATTCGAGGGGTCCCGTGCGTGCGTATCCTCTCCAAACGTACGGGCCTGTGGAAGCGCTTCTTTCTCCTTCCGCTGGTCCTGAAGGGGTTAAAGCAGGAAAAATCCTGATGTCGGTGGAAATGTTGGTTACAATTGACCCTATGGTCATTAAGGACAATTTAAAGCAGAGGTCATCAAAGTGGTTGTCCGCGAGAAAAATTCGCTGGTCCCCAGAAAAATATGGGATATACTTACTCATCACGAAAACTCGCAGCGAAATTTCAGGATAATAATTTAAGCATGCATCTGAAAGAAAGCCTCATCGACTTTTGGTCCGACGAAACTCTCAAATTTAAATTTCATTTATCCTTATCAAGATCTCAGCTTTGACACTTTCTATAAAAATTGAATACCCTTTTCTTAGTGAACGGGCGATGAAAATTCTGATTTAATTCTCCACAACTTATGTGAAAAGGCTTTTTCATCTGTCACAGCCATCAAAACACGGTACGGATCTGACGTTGAAGTAAAAGCAGTTCTCCGTTTTGAAATAACAACATTGGATCCAAATATCTATAATCTTTCGCAGGAACATCCATCACACTAAGAATGTATAACGCTGAAAGTCTGATATACTTAAACCATTTTTTAATTGTTTTGTTTTTAGTTTTTGTTTACTTTATTATGGCTTATTAATAAAGCCTTCATAATTTGGTTACAATTAATAGTTTCATTTTATTAATTAGGTACATCTTATGTGTTCTTAGAGATCACAATTTTTATTTTATAAATATATTTAACACTTAAAAAACTCTATTAGTGGTCCGCGAGATTTAAATTATGAATTTACTGGTTCTTGATGTCAAAAGGTTTGGCGACCGCTGATTTAAAGTACCCTTTTAGTACAGAGCCATTTTTAATTAAAACTGAAACTTAACTCACAGTGGCGCAACAGCCCTCGATGGTTAAAGCCTTCTACACCCATCTCAGTTTTCATGACCTTGAGCACTGAGGTGCCTAAAAAAAATGTTCCGCCCAGGTATTTTTTCCGGCAGGGCAGCATACACATGTCAGGTATTTCACGCGGTCCACATGCACATAATAGTTATTTCATGCGGGGCGCGACATGCGGATAAGTGAATAAACACACTATAAGACCAAAGCAACATTGACTAGCAAAATTGATCAAAACATTAAAACTCATTAACCACTTTTATCTTAATACTATATTAACTTTTCTATAAAACATACATACACAAACATTTCTCTTTATGAATTTTTATTGAGTCGTGGGATAATTTCTATTTTCTTTCATAAATGACCAAGCATCTTGCTTATGCTCTACTATGTATTAAAGAAACAAATTAATAGCAGAATTGATACATTTGCTTGCTTGCTAAATAGAAATTCCTGTCAACTATTTCAACATTGTTCTCCAATATTTGAATTTCTTAGTGCAATGGGCCATGACTGGGCCACTCAAGAAAAGGTCGGCGGGCTACATGCGGCCCAAAGGGGGGCGGAGGCTGAGTATCACTGGCCCAAGTGGTTAATATGACGCGAAACCCACAGTGTTTAGTTCCAAACAAGCTTGGTACTCATTAATCGACCTACTGAAAGGATGAATGGCTAAGCCCACCTTGAACATTGAATACAAGTACAATTTTAGTTTTTTTTTTTTTATTATTATTTTTGTTGAAGAAAGTTACATTATATGTTTTTTTTCTTTTCTTTTTTTGTTAAGAAATATCTTTAAATGATGCAAAATTGATTCCTAATAAATCTGTAAATCTGTATTACTGACCTTTACTCTCTCATTCTGCATGCATTATCTAGAGAATCGAATGGTTTCAGGAATGTCCCATTGCGTGGCGCGCTGAATCATATTGGTAGATTAGTGTTTGGAACGCCACAATTAAAAGGTTGACGACCCCTGATATAGCCCTTTACATCTCCATATCATGTTTCTATACCAGCGTTTCTAGAACTGAGGGGCGTGATAACCCTAGAGGTGTAATAACCCTACGTGGGGATACGATCATAACAAAAAGTCGAAAATGAAAGTTTTTTTTTTTAAATTGTTAATTTACGGAAAGGAAGCAAAACAAAATGCATACTGACCTAATAAGTAATAAAATACACATTTATGCTGATATAATATACTTATTAATGTATCAGTACTGTAAAATGTATTTTTATAATTAAGGTATCTGACAACGTTCGGAACCATGATTTTAAAAAAGCGCAAAAATGGATAATTTTCAAGATGTTTGGGTGTCACTTAGATTAGAATAAATGTATAAAATTGTTTTAAGGATATTAAGACAAAAAATTATTTAAATGCTATATTTTGGCAAAAAATTAACTTTAAATAACCTATTTTAAAAATGTTCTCCTTTTATAAAAAATGCTTCTTTATAATAATAATATTTTAGTTATAAAAGTAAAGACTTCTCCAGAGAGTCTGAACTACGATTTGTGAAGAATTCACATTATTTTCAGAGTTAAAACCAATTGAAATAATCATCGGCGTTTTTTTCTGAAAATGTTAATACTCTGTTGTACTAAAATATGGATAAATCCACTTCTAAGCTATATATTTAAAAGCTTTAGTTCAAACTCTGTACAGAGACCTGAGCTATATAGAGGCAAATTATTATTATTATAAAAGGATTTTTAATAAAAGGAGAATGAATGTTTTGAAAACTGGTCATTCTATGTACATTTTTTTATCAAAATATTGTATTTAAGTAATTTTTTTTTACTATAATAATATTCTTAAAACAATTTTCTACACGTATTTTAATCCAAGTAACACTAAATATGATAAAGGTTATCCCTTTATACGTTTTTTTTTTCAAAATCACGGTTCCGAACGTAGTCGGATACCTTAAGTTATCAATACTATAAATTAAGAACTAAAGTTAAACAATTACTACTGACTCCAATGGGCTTTTTATGCAGAAACTTATAAACAAAATTTAATACTTATCTTGATAATTTGGGCGGTTTATAATTAAATTCGTATTGTGTGTAGCTTCAACATCAAAGTACATTATTATCGCATTCAATACATTGTTATTGCATGGTGGGGATGATGAAAACTATGACTGAAAATTGAGTTAAAATATTGAAAGTTTTAGAAGCACTGCTATATACTGTATAAGCATATTGAATTTATATATACGTATGAATCAATCTGCACTATATCATCAAACTTTGAGAAAACATAAATTATATTCCAAAATTTATACATCAATTCGATATGTATCGGTTTAGACAAATTAATAAAGTTTTTAGATGAATGTTATATACTAGAAGCGTCACTTTGTGTCATATTTACTCATCAACCACTTCTAGTAAAAAGAATACACTACCTTTCGATGATAAATTCAAACTAATGCCATATATTCAACTGTATAGTAGACTAATAGATACACACATATAAATAATAAATTTGTTTAATTAATAGATTTTCATAAATGTTATTGAATCCAATGGGCGCAATGTGATGATAAAAACAAACACGTGTTTTCCATTGAATTCAAAACAAACATTAAACTAATTGTACTTTTTGTTCTATTTGTAAAACTCAGATAAAATTTTAAATTTCATATATGGGTAAAGATTTTTAAATGTTAGGGGAAAAAAATCCTTCAAAAAGATTTTTTTTTTAAATTGAAAAAAAATCATATTTTATGTTTATACTTTTAAATAAAATGCATTTTGTACACAATGTACTTTTTAAGAGAAAGTTTCTGCAAAGAGCAAAACTTGATAACACAGGAGTGCGTGAACTGATTAGCTAGAACCATTAGATAGTTTTTATCGTGTGACTATCACGTCACATGAACTGAGCCCATTGACTCAACGTCGCCAGCCCCATTGACGCAACGTCAATTCATGCGTTGCCCTCGTCATTTGAATATGGTTCAGAATTATAAGATTGATCACTAATATTTCTCTTGTTGCTTCACAGTTTGACGTAAATTAGAATCAAATCAAATATTTATCAATAATCAATTATTTTACATCTAATAAACAGTAAAAATATACGATTTGTTTTCTCTACACCACTAATTAGTGAAGAGAAAAGAGCGTTCATATTTGAATATTCACATAATTTTACCGAGATGTTTAAATTTAATAGTTTTTCCCAAGTTTTATCTCTTAGGTTTGATTAAAAATTAGATTCAATTTTGTCCTCACGATAAAAAAACGTGAAAAAGAATTGTCTCTGCTTCCAACATTCTTGCATATAGAAAAATTACTAAATATTGATATAAAGTCCTGTGTGTGAAGTTATTCTGAGCCCAATACCGATTTACAACATTCTATTTTTTAGATATTTAAACAATATTCGACATCTTAATTCACAAAATTAAAACCCATTTAAACATTAATTACAAAAGATGAAATATTGAATATTTTTACTTTAAACAATTAAATTACTTAAGGTATCCGACTACGTTCGGAACCGTGATTTTAAAAAAGCGCATAAATGGATAATTTTCATGATATTTAGTGTCACTTAGATTAGAATACATGTATAAAACTGTTTTAAGGAAATTTTGACAAAAAAAATTATTTAAATACAATATTTTGGCAAAAAATTAACTTAGAGTAATCTTTTTTTCAAAATGTTCTCCTTTTGTGAAAAATGCTTCTATTATAATAATATTTTGCCTGTATATAGCTCAGATCTCTCTACAGAGGCTCAACTAGACTTTTTGGAGTATATAACTTAGAAGTGGATTTATCCATATTTTATGACAACAGAAGGGAGTATTTAAATAAAAAAACGACAACAATTATTTCAATTAGAGGTAACTGAAAATAATGTGATTTTTTCAATAATTGTAGTTGAGCCTCTGTAGAGAGGTCTGAGCTATATACAGGCAAAATATTATTATAATAGAAGCATTTTTCACAAAAGGAGAACATTTTGAAAAAAGATTATTCTAAGTTAATTTTTTGCCAAAATATTAATTTAAATAATTTTTTTTTGTCAAAATGTCCTTAAAACAATTTTATGCTTGTATTCTAATCTAAGTGACACTAAATATCATGAAAATTATACATTTATGTGCTTTTGCAAAATCACGATTCCGAACGTAGTTGGATACCTTAAACACAGTATAAGTAAATGTTTTAAACACAAGCCGCTATGTATATGTTAGCTAAATAAAAATATACTACTAGTATTTTTTTTTACTGTACTTAAAATATTTTAAGTTCGAATATTATTATAAAACAGATGTAACACGACATTAAATAGAATAACTGAAACTTCAACTACCGATATAATTCTCTTTTCATGGTTCCACAAACATACCTTTTCCACTGTTATCTATTCTTACTTTTTTTTTAATTTTTCATTTTTGAGTAATCAACCCCCTCCCTGAGGCAAGCGTCACCCCTCTTTTGTACCAAACGAAGCGTCCTAGTCTCTGTGTTATTCAATACTCCTCTAGGTATACGCCGGGGACTGACTGCCCCCACTGCAGAACGGCCCTGGTGTAATCCACAGGCCCTTTGTAGCAGGCACGAATTCATTGGGGAATGGGTCGCCTCTCAACGGCACATGTCCAACCTTAGGTCACACTATTTATTTTGAAAGGTTTTTTTAATCTCTCTCCACCCTCTAAAAGACCCTTTTTTTGGTCATTTCGGCTCTATTTGAGTAAAAAGAATGAATGAGAGTATACGATTTTTTTATTCTGTACCCTTCTGCCTGAGAGAAAAGTAAATTTTACGCATTTTTAGTAAGATTATGGTAAATCCACACGATGTATGATCGTATTTGAAAACTACTTTGGAGTTCCAAAGGAAATAATTTTGGTTTTTTCCCCCGAAATTTTGATAAACTTTCTCTGAATCCATGAATATTTCGATACATTTTATTTTGAATTATATATTTTTGAGCATTATTCCATTTTAAATTTCCTTTTAGTTATGAATTGTATAAATATTAACATACAAGTCGTGAATTTAATTTAAGACATTCGAATGATTCTCTGAAATATCAAATTCCATTTGTATGGTATAGGATTTCTTAGAGCATCGGACTCCAGACCGGAAGGCCTGGGTTCGATGGCCGATGCCACCAAATACCATCCGAGTATACACAGAGTACGCGCTCGCTAAATCAGTGGACCCGAAAGTCTTGTGGGCGGTCGCAGCAGAAACGACGAGAGCAGGGACTAAAGAATATTTCCCTCCCCTCCAGTTCCATGCCTATATTGCGGAGGTGGAGATCGGGGGTGTCGCCATCTATCGGAACTTGTCTCACAAGCTCTGGGAACATTCATTCCTTCCCTTCGATAATTTCACCGAGTGAAATCGAACTGTCACCTGTATGGTGCTCAAAGCTAAGACCAACGACAGGCGTACACCTAGCCGCTTGCCACGATGTACTTCGTAGGCCTCTATCTGACTACGTCAGACAGGTGGCATGAGCAACAACAACATTTAATGTCATTTCTATAAATATCCGAAATAGTTTACAAATATTATTTAAATAGTAAAATTTAGCTATGTTAAGAATATTTTAGTAATTTATATATATATATATATATATAGGAATATGATATTTTCTACAGGTATGAAATAATATTTTTTTCTTACTCATAATCCTGTCGTAGAGAGTACAATAAACTTACACGCAATCATAAGTTCTGCGTAACAAGATATATCAAGAATTATATAAGCAACTTAAAAAAAAAGCCGCTGACAAATTTTGTTGCGACAAACACAACAAAGCAAGACAAAAAACCCCTATCGAGACCGTTAATAAAGAACGAAATTCTTTATTTCAATCAAAACCGATAGTAGTGCTAAACACATCTGATACACATGATAGCATTTTTGATAAACGAACATGGTTGTTATATCAAGGAGCGATGGATAGTTGTTAGTTAGTAGTTTTAGTCGTAATTTCAATTTGAATTGTATATGTTGATTTAATAAGTTATTCAGTTTAAATTTTATATGTACTTAAAGATTAAATCATTGATTGGTTCTCAACGTGGGCGACAACGCCCCCTTGTGGGTGTTTGAGGCATTCAAGGGCGCAGTAAAAGACCTAGAATAAGTTAGTGGTTTTTGAGATGGTATGAAGAGGTATGAGCAGATTAACCAAATATAGTCTTAAAAAGGCTAAAAAAAAAAAATACGCTTTGATTATGTACTAACAAAAGTAAACTTTAATTCTTGTTACCTTATGTTGAATGTATGTAAATATTTAAAATTGTATATTCGGGGCAATAGGTATTTCAGATTTGCAAGTAAAAATAATTGCGGATTTAGAGAAAAACTAAATTAAAATATATTCTATTAGTAATGGAATATTTTTTTAAATTTAATTCACGCGTGTTTTTATCACGTGTTATGAGCGCTCTTATTTCACTGAAGTAGGAGGTGGGGTGGGGGGTATCGAAATATTCCCTAGGAAAAAAGGCGTCAGTTCAAAAAAGATTGGAGAATCCATGGACTAAATTTTCACAAAACACTAATTTTAATTTTTTCCCCTTGTAATGAAAAATAATATTTTTTTGTTTCATTAATCTGTAACATGGAATTTATTATTACTTTTTGCATGGTTTTTTTGGGGGGAATTATTTAGAGTTTTTTCATCTTACACGATTTCTTAACCCCTTCAGGACCAGCGGAAGGAGAAAGAAGCGCTTTCCCAGGCCCGTACGTTCGGAGAAGATATGCACACACGAGACTGATCGAATTTCCCTGCTAAAGCTAATTTCCTTTTTTAATTCATATAAAGTTTAAATGCAATCAAAAATACGCTAAAACTTACAATTTACTATCATTGATAATATTTGAACATGGAGTACAAAAATTTTCGCTATATTTAAAAAAATTCGAATTTTAAAGAAAATGTTTTCATTTTAATAAAAAAATTATACATACGCTTTAAACAAGATTGACAAAAATCCCATACATTTAAATGCGAATATAGAAAATACTGGAAAATTAAACCAACTTATTCAAAATGTAAACAGAAATCCATAGAGTAATAGATTACGAACCGCTAATGTCCGATTGTCTCAAAAAATAAAGTTTTTATTCAGAAATATCTCGGACTCTAATTTTTAAAAAAAAAGCATGGAGCCTAAAGCACATATTGAAGTTCAAAGTTTTATGAAACATTATTCGAAAAAAAACCGGTTTTTAACCGCCATCTGGTGTGTGCTTGTAAAATTTAATATAAAAACATTCCTAACTTGATCACACCGGTGTGATCATGGGTCTACGAGGAGGGAAAGCTCAATCACATATATGATACCGTCGGTCCTGGAGGGGGAAACGCGTGATCACATATATGTGATCATGGTCCTGAACGGGTTAAGGTTTTGGAACATATCCCTAAATTTACCATATATCGCATGGATTGTTTTACACGATTTTTTGGCACCGTTTTTTAAGGAACGTTTAACTACTGTGTAAAAAAAAGTTGGGTGCATTTAGAAGTAAGATTTTGCTTTATTTATCCAACGCCCGTGCTTGGCTTCTTTAAACATTTGACGCCAAGGCTCCCATTACCGACTGACGATATCGTCTGTCGGATATTTATCGAGTCCAGTGCAAGGAATAAGACAAAAAGGTAAATACGCAAAATCTCGTCGACCATGAAATTTGGCAAATGTCCAGCCAAATTTACTCCAATTAAGATATATATTGGCGATATTCTTTTGATTTGATGGAAATCGTCAACAGAATATGTTGTGGAAACTTTGATTATCAAATTTAACATCAAAACTCACTAAAAATTATTAAATGCAGAAAGATATTTCCAAAATACGTAAAACTTTGAAGATATTATCAGTTTGATTAATCACTTTCGGAAAGTGAAAATTGATTTTTGACATTCATTCCAAACTCTTTTAAATGAATATACATTCTGATGGGGCAATTAAAACCCAATTAACAGCTTTGTGTTATTGATTCTCAAAATTCGATAACTGCTTTCTCTCGCAACCAGGAAAATTCAGAGAGTGACTTTTGAGCTCTCATGGTTCCAGTTATCAAGAGTACCAATTATTGATCAATCTATTTAGTCATTAATTTCAATGGTGGTAAAAAATTTCAGGGTTTTAAGACAGCAAAGATGTGAAGCATCCGTTTTCTATTGGTGCAGAAGCAAATAAAATGGTTTTTTTTTTTCGCATTGTAATCACATAATCTCTTTATATATATATATAACTCCTGTTATATTTGTCAAACAAAAATATCTTTAAGAAAGAGAATAAGAAAGAATGGATGTGTGAAAAAAAAAAAGTGAATTAATACGAAACCATACCATTGCTTTTTTTCTGTTTTTCATATTGTTCTAACTTAGGATTTGTATTAAAAATGTTCATCATATGTGTTGCTTTTGCAAGAATATATTCTAATGTTATATTCTTTTTTTTCTGTTTTATATTCTTTTTAATCCAGTTTATTTTGAAACTGTTTAATCCCACACTTACTAAGACACGCAAACTTGCTTTTCTGTAAAAACATGAAAACGTTAAGAATTTTGTTCAAAAATGACCGTGTATAGGGGTGGCTGTTTCCAGCGCGATCAGTTTATAATTCTAAACCTAAATAATTTTGGGTGAACTCCGTCCCTTTGTGCATTCCAATAATAATCAAACGAGAATAAATTTCAGCCAAATATAATTTTTTTTTAAAATTTTTCTTTCATTTTGATGTAATATTCAAATACAAAAAAGTAGGAAATATATTTTATTATTTTTTTTCTGTTAGGAATTTCATCTTTTTGAACAAAATATTGAAAAGTTTTGCTTATAGAATTCAGAGGGTTTTCTTAAATGTTTGATTTTTTTAATATGAAATTGGTAAGATAATGAACTAAAAATATCCATTTACTTACTTTTGCAATATTTGTAAAAGTCCCTATATTGATGTTGTTGTTGTTTTCGTGTGCTTTTATCATGAGATACATATGAAATACGAGTGGAAGAACAGAAACATACAATACAAAACAGAAGAATTTCAACATTTATTACGAATGTTGATCCCAGCATTGAACAGAAAGGGTACGCTGCTTCCATTCGAGACGGGAATCCATTACAGACGAAAGTCCTACTTCTATTCCTGAAGAAGATGCAACCATGCCTTACCCGGGATTCGAAGCCAATCCTACTCGGTTACAAGGCGAGGGTCATATCCACCATAATGGCTGATCGGCAATCCCTATTGGGAAAAATAAAAGCAAATAAATAAAAATCCTAGTTAATATAGATTCATATATATATTATAAAGCGCTTTAAAAATGTAAAATGCATTTATGGAAGAAAAACGTAGTAAAATGCAAATTGTCCTAAGATGGATATGTAAAATAATCAAAAACGTTTTGTAGAAAATAATGCTAAAAATTTTGATAAAAATACAAAAAAAGAAAATAATAATAATAATTTAAAAATATAAAAATGCAATAAAAGAGAATACAGTACACCATTCATAGTAAACGCCCAAAGAGCAAAGCAAAATGCATTTTTTTTTAAAGAAATTCATTTCCAAATGTTGTTTTCCTTACCTGAAGGAATTATGACAAAATACTTGACAAGAAGCCTAAAATCATCAAAGGATTGAATAATTTTCATCGTACTTTTCAATGCATTACGAGCGCTCTGTTGGAGATTTAATTTTAAACCACGATCAAGTAACGAATGCAGCATCGAAGTTAGCTCCATTTGATGCACAAATTGCTTTTCCCCAGGGAATGGGAAAAATTGCTGTCTCAAATTAAAATGACATACTACACCTATAAACATATTATCTATGTGTAAATAACGTCAATAACATTATAATATAGTAAGTAGCAGTAATGCATACAGGAATTTTTCAAGGGGTTCGGGGTCGAAAGTTCACCATTCTTGTATCAGGCTCCTTTTGATTCTGTCGATTTTCGGGAACAAAACACAGTAAAAACTAATTGTTGAATAAATAATTAGCATTAATTAATAAAATTAATCATTAATAACAAATACTTAATTAAATTTTGCGTACTATAAACTTAGAATTATAATCAATCGGAAAAAAATCAAGGGCTTTTGGAGGTCCGAACCCTTAGGAGCCCCCCCCTCTTAGTGTGCGCCACTGGTAAGTAGCATTTTAATGACATATAATAACATTAGGTAATTCTTTTCCATGCGTTTCTTCCTATATTAAACTCCAGTAATCTGAGTTTGAGATTAGCGAAAGAAACCAATAATAAAAATAATTATCACAAAACTTATTCAGTTTTCAAAGCATAAAGTTAACTTTGGTCTTTCCAGTTGTCCAATAGATAATTCTTTGACCAGTTAACTGTCCATGACGAGTATACTCGTCATGTATGAGAAGTAGTGACCATTTGCTATTTAAATTGTAATTTTTGAGAAAAGCAAAACGTATTCTTAAATTCCCGTGTGTACCAGCTGAAACAGCGCATAAGTTTGCATAACGAATTTATTTATGTGTAATGATCATGTTTTTCAGATGTTATCCTAAAAGTGGCAAAGGCAAAAGCCGAAAAATTTATTTATAATAGAGTTCCTTTAGTCCTATAGGTATGGTCAGCCATGGGACAAATCCTTGAGGCCGACCAGTTGCTGAGCTCATTGATAGCTGCTGACTGTAATATACGTTTATGTTAACCAAGTAATAAAGTATTAGTAACAAAACTGGCAATTTTATAAAATAAATCCTTTTTTGATCAGTATTAACTTACACATGTGAAACTTGGTCCATGTGTCGAACAAATGAGATCATGATTAGTATCTACGAAAGAAAGATTTTAAGATTTATTTTTTTTGGAAGAATTCAGGAAAAATAGAATGTGTCGAAGAAAATCAAATTTCGAGCTCTATCAATCATATAAAGAATCTGACATTGTTAACTTCTTCAAAAAACAACGAATTAAATGGGCATGTCACCAGGAATGGCTGTAGGTACGGACATACCGGACCCCTGTCCGGGGCGGCATTTGGATCGAATTTGAAAAATATTTTTTTTGTTACACAAAATTTAATATATTTTCTGAAAATATTGTTGGGTGTGTGTATGAATTTGGCATCTTATTTTACTTTATTTTGTACTCTGTCTATTTAATGACAGTTTTCTTTTATGTTGAAACTTGAAGGGTTCACAGCGGAGCTATATGTTAAAGCATGAAATTTAAAACATTTACACATCTTTTACTAATAACTTTCACCCATCCTGGAGTGAGGTTACAGTGGAGAGAAATCCCTTTTATCCTTACGATAATCGGTGTTAGCTATTCAAAAGGGGACAAGGGTAATAAGGGGTTTTGATAGATAGAAAGCCACCGGATATGTTACGATTAATTTATTTTAGTCTTGTAGTTACTAAAGGTTGAAAACGTCTGTGATCCCCACCATCAGTAGAATATTTTTCGTATAAATTGATCTGCTTAAATGGACAATTTATTTTCTTACATTTCACTCGTTTGAAATAATAACAAGTAATTACGTCCTTAAGTTTGAATTATTTTTTGTAATAATATATTTTGAGAATATAAGTAATATAATATTATATATATATATATATATATATATGTATGTATATAGAGAGAGAGAGGTTTCATTTCCATTTTTGTCCGGGGCGGCAAAAACTGCTAGAGCCGGCCCTGATGTCACGTTGTCAGAATAAACGAAGACGCATCCCTAAAAATTCTTCAACATTCAACCAATGGGCACACGAAGAAAGGGCAGGCAAAATCTTATATGGATGGAGAAAAAGATCTCTTAGTGTTAAGAACTAAGAATTAGAGAACATTAGCAGGAAAAAGACTGGCCTGGAAAAGGCTCCTTGAGAAGGCCACGGCCTACCGTGTAATGCCGAACCACTGAGGAAGGAAGGAAATGCATCTTTTTTTACCCTAAGTTTTAACAGCGCAACTTTATGACTGAGGAGTATACTCGTCATCGCTCGATTTTCGTGGCACACATAGTTGCGCGCACTCTTCAAGTTATAAGTTAAGCAGTAATGGCAATTCCCTGTTTTGAGTTTTTAGTTACCAAACTATAACGATTTAAATAATTTTTAGTTCATAGCACATGCGGATCAATGCTTACTGAAAATGCAAGTAACCCGCTTCAAACTTCGATTCATGCTACCACAGCTTACTATCTTCCTTCTTTTTTTCTCTTTTTAAAAACCGAATCTCTTCTAATAACTTTAAAAACCATTACCCTGACGAATGCAATTTGATAATGCGACGACGGCGTGTGCCCTGCATATTTCACCATCATTACCCGGACGAAAAACGAAGGCTGCTGTCTGCCTCGGCTAATTACTGCGAAGTGCGTAAATTCGCAACAAAGAGACCATCTCCCCTTTCTGGCTCGTCCACAATTACCCTTTCCGAAAAGAACTCTCCAGATAGGATTACGCGGTTACCAGAGAAACAGGACCGGGGGTGGCATAAACACAGGGCGGCAGGATCTCCAATTAGGACAAGATCATGACCGTGACCCCCTCTGGGGGAATGTCTTACCCTCGCCCTCAGAGTCCCCCGGGAACCACCCTTGTCCCCTGTCAAAGCAGTGCCGTTGCTTACTACTAATTGAACCTTTGAGTGGTTCGGTGAAAGAAATCTCCAATCAGATGCGTGGGTGAAGATTTTGGGGATGGAGAGTTTGTTCTGACAGTGAATAATTTGTTGTCTACACCTTTTATACATTCACATAAGAATACAATATTTGCGGAAATTTTTTAATGAGATGTTCCACTTTGTAAACTACGCTTTTCTTACGTTTTTCCGTATCTACCATTATTTCTTGATGGTTCATAAAAACCAATGAAAGTAAGCAACTAATTAATTAAAAATAAGAAGTAAGATTAAATGTAAGAAATTGATAACTTTTTTCTTGTTATTAATGTTAAATTTTATAGAGTTTTATTACAGTTTACATATATTTACCCTTTTCTTCTTTTTATTTGTTTTTATATTACCCGTTTCTTACGTTTCCCTTCATTTACAGTTGTTTTTGCGAGGTATAAAAGATTTAAAATATATAAAAAAATCATAGTAATTACGAATGGAATTATACTAATATAATATTTTTATATAAATTCATGGTGGTAAAAGAATGTTTTTGTAAAAACTATTTTTTTGTTAAACCTCGCTTTTATGTTATCCCGGTTCTCATGGGTTTTTGTCTCCATTCATTAGACATGGCCGCGGTAGTCGCAGTGGCGTAATGTACACCTCCGCTACACCCTCATGGGGGGCAAGCTTCTAAGGGTCTAAAGACTGACTGATGCCAAGTATGGCTTGGGGCCCAAAACCTGAATTTGCAAGAGCGTCTTAACATTATCCGTTACTAATTGATATAAAAGTGTTCAAGAAATCTTGTGGAAAATCGAGGATTCAGTTACAAATTATTAATCTTCATTTCTCCACGATTTTAATCACTCGATGTCTGTGTGTATAATAATAAATACTCCTAATGGTCCTTAATATACTAAATATTTTTAATCTAAAAATGGTAGGTTTTCTTTGGTGTATTCAATGAGATGTGAAGATCTTCCCAGAAATGCTAAT
The DNA here is from genome assembly GCA_019973935.1 of Trichonephila clavipes. Lineage (NCBI taxonomy): Eukaryota > Metazoa > Arthropoda > Arachnida > Araneae > Nephilidae > Trichonephila > Trichonephila clavipes. The sequence continues at coordinate 78,364 of BMAU01019156.1, forward strand.
TTTACCTAAATGCTTATTTGAAACATGTAGAATATTTGTATTTTTTCACTGCGCCACATTATTGTGAGGCTATAAGGAAAGCATGTGGTCATGATCACGAAGTCATGGCTGATGAGTTTGAGTTCGAGTCCCGGTGCTTTTAAACACAAGCCATGAGGAAGGGCTGATTAAAGTTGAATCTGTTGGGGTTGAACATTCTGGAAGTGGTGTGGAAGTATAGAGAATGCAGTATCAGCTCATGCGTCGTACTCGTCACTTTTCCGTGGGTCATAACTATGAGATTCGTCGTTAGTAGTCCATGTGTAAATTCCAAGCGTGACATTAAAAATTATCAATTAATAAATCTTATTGATTCAGCAATCTCACTCTAGTCCAGTGGCGCACACAAGAGAGGGGGTCCTTTGGTCCGGACACCACCCAACGCCCTTGAATTTTTTCCCCTATTGATTATAACCATACGTATATAGTACGTAACATGTAATTAAGTATTTGTTATTAATAATTAATTTTATTAATTAATACTAATTAGGCATCCAATAATTAATTTTTTACTGTTTTTTTGTTCCCGAAAATTGACAATATCAAAAGAATATTTTGGGTGGCGTATTGAAATATGATACGAGAATATTGGACTTTCTCTCTCTCGACCCTGGACCCCCTCCCCTTGAAAAATTTATGTGTGCCCTAGTGCACTTGTCTCCTTTAAAGTAGTCCCTATGAACCGCAACAAACGATTCTGCCACTTTTGGAAGCAGTGACAAAACTTATTTTAAAGATGGTGCTGAGTGGTTGAAATCTGAGGGGGGCGCGAAAAATTGTGATCGAAAAGGGGGCGCCAGTATTGAAAGTTTGAGAAGCACTGCTCTAATTGATAACTCGCATCCCCCAGAGACGCCGTACGGTGCGTACAGAAGAAGCTATTGCTACTTTGTAGAGCGTAGCATACCCCTTGAAATTTGAGAACATGTTTTATTTTTTCTCAAATGTTACAATTTAAATGCCAATGCTCACTTTTTACGCAACTTCTCCATGACGAGTATACTTGTCCATCAGTGTTAACAGGTTAATAGTGTAACGAATTCTGTGTAAACTAGTGTAAATAACTTGTATTTGGATGTGTAAAGCATTTACATTACTCTATTATATTTATTTTATGTCAAAGTTGTAATATTTACAAGCAATACCGTCGCTTACGTTATAATGGTGATTCAATCGGAACTTGGTGAGATCTTGATAATAGAGCCAAGTTGGCATCATTTCTGGTGACCAAGTTGGCCTCCAATTTGGCAACCATTTTTGCGACATTGGCGACGATGTTGGTCAATTCTGGACTATCTGAATTCTTCTAGCAATTTGTGGAGAAATGCTCAAATTTCACGCTCTATCACGCAAGCGGATTTTTCTGGAAGATTCCGCCGGGTCTGTAAATAGAGTGATGCTCGCCGAAACGAGTCAGTCTTGCTTCAACCGGCGATTAGTGAGTATTGTTTTGACTAGCGATTAGTAAACTTGCCTTGACCGTGATTACCGATTAGCTCGGCTATGCTTGTGAATTAAATACGCGTATTTTAAACACTGATTATTGTGTTTGAGTAAAGTTGAAAGTGTGAAGACCTTCTGAGATTTATTCTGTGAATATTGCTGCTGAATCCTGTTATCCAAGGATTGGACTTTCGTCAATAAATTCTCATCGCTCTTAAAGAACTGTCTTGTACTTTATGACTGATTTGCATAAAATCCTCGAGCCCCGACCAACGTAACAATACCTTTTCAAAAAATTGCATAGCTGCTATAATCAAGAGGTCACGTTCGCGAACTCGTGTCCGGTGTTCTATCTATCAACTCGTGAATTCGAATCCCGGCGCCGCTCAAAAATCAAAAACCCCGATTTCTCCGTGCGGAGAAAATCGGGGCACGTTAAATCTCAAAAGATCCAAGGTGCTCACGTTGACGTTATTTTGAGGGGGTACCAAGTTTGATGTCAACCTCGTATTTTGACCGTGTTTTAAAATTACGAGGTTCATCGCCAATATAAATTCGTATTGTTCTTGAGTGTGTGACTCTGATAACCAATGAGTCAATTAAGGCCGGTTTAAAATACGAAGTTATCAGAAATGAATGACCGAATTATATACAAAATTTAATAATTCCCAGATAGAGACAGAAAATGATAAATAAGATTGTAATTGTATCATTGTAAAGATAAAATATGAAATTTATTTCGTGCGTAACGTTTCTTCACGTAGAGTAAAATTTGTTTTCACAACTGTTCAATGTGACTTATTTTAGTCACCCGTATAATATTGTGAACCTGGTCGCATCTTGCCTTTACACATGCATCCAGTTTCCCCGAACTGTGTATACCCAAGGTGGCGAACTTTAATAGATCAAAGTGCCATTTTTTATGAAGAAATGTTTAATAACATATAGATGGGCCGTCCAATAATTTTGACTTGCAATTGTTGGGAAAATAAAAATAAAACCAAATAAAGGGTGTTTTTTTAGAGGTATAGAACTTTAAATTGCAATAAAACAACGATGTATTATTCGATTGACATGAATTTTTTTTATTCGAAAGATAATCTTGTGGCATTACATTTTAAATATGATTTCTGGCATAGGACTGCCACGGCTGACTCGGATGAAGTCCAATCTGGACGTCCAATTTTCGATGACTTTTTCCAACATTTGTGGCCGTATATCGGCAATAACACGGCGAATGTTGTCTTCCAAATGGTCAAGCGTTTGTGGCTTATCCGCATAGACCTATGACTTTACATAGCCCCACAGAAAATAGTCTAGCGGTGTTAAATCACAAGATCTTGGAAGCCAATTCACAGGTCCAAAACGTGAAATTAGGCGGTCACCAAACGTGCCTTTCAATAAATAGATTGTGGCACGAGCTGTGTGACATGTTGCGCCGTCTTGTTGGAACCACAGCTCCTGGACATCATGATTGTTCAATTCAGGAATTAAAAAGTTAGTAATCATGGCTCTATACCGATCACCATTGACTGTAACGTTGTGGCCTTCATCGTTTTTGAAGAAGTACGGACCAATGATTCCACCTGCCCATAAAGCGCACCAAACAGTCAGTTTTTCTGGATGTAACGGTGTTTCGACATACACTTGTGGATTAGCTTCACTCCAAATGCGGCAGTTTTGTTTGTTGACGTAGCCATTCAACCAGAAGTGCTCTTCATCGCTAAACAAAATTCGCTTATGAAAATCGGGAACAACGGCAATCTCGTTTTGGGCCCATTCGACGAATCTACGCCTTGCTTGATGATCGTTTTGATGAATTGCCAAACCAAACTGAGAATAAATCACTTGACAGTTGTTAAATCGGTCGCCATCTTGGAAAGTAATGCCAACTTAAACTTCTATACCTGGAAAAAAAACACTCTTTACTAACAACTCAAAACTCTTTATTTACTACGAAAAAAATACATTTTTCACTATATTGTTGTAAATGTTTTAGTTGTACATTTAACCCAAACTAAAGCAACATTAGTGTGACTTCTGCAGCTGAAGATGAGATGACAACTTATGTTAGGATTTTAATACTATAATAAACGAGTGTGTGCTCCCCGCCACCTCGCGCACTGTGGTCGATCAGTCACATTTGTTAGTAATACTTCATAGTGAGTTTTGTTATTTTGAACAAAAATATGAAAACCGTTTTAATCAGTGACGTGCCGAAAATTCTGTGTCGCATGCCGTCAATGGCACGCTTGCCATTGGTTCGCCATCCCTGGTGTATACCAACTTCTTATGCTCTTAAATGTCGGTGCATTTATAAGGTACTTTTTTCCGAAATTCACACTGAACCGTGATTACTGACTGACTGTTTGCAAAGGAGAGCACACAAAATATGCTACCGCTACTGCGATGCCATTTCCACTTCTCTTCACAATTGCAACGTTGCTGCCACGTATTTGACAAAAACATTGTTACATACTCAAAATTTCATCTTTACACAATGACATATTAATAATCATTTTCTGTTTATTTATCTGGGAATTATTAAATTTCGTAATCGGGTTATTCATTTCTGGTTCCCCTGTGTATGCAATAAATTAGTTTAATGTGAATGAAATATAAAATTGAAAAAGAAAAAAAAACTAAAAATAAATGCATGATTTAGTATTATTCAAAGATTAATGCATATCAAGCCATTTTTTATATTAAATTTGTGAATAACTTTCGAAAAGAAAATGAAAATGGCTTCGAATACAGTAAATTAGACGAAAAGGACAAAAAGTTATATCTCTGTTAATAGAACACTGACAATTTTGTCATTCAGGTAAACATTCAAAAATAAATTATTTTTACTTTTTATTTTGTGTTAAGAAACATATGCATTAAAAAGACAAAGCATCAGAACTGCAAATCAGCAGGCAACTGTTAATGATAAAAATTAACCAGTTATCATGGATGAGATAAAAAATTATTCTAAATTTATCCTCCTTCTCCCCCCCCTTCCCCTACGTTGCCCCATTAAATCATACTATATTTATTTTCCTATTTCCTTAGAAATTTTATAGGTATTTATTCCTTTAAAGTATTAGATGGGAAATTCCATAACTTTCAATACAATGCATAAATACATCAGCTTATCGTCAAAAAAAAAAGAGAGAGAAAATATTCACAAAGGGATTATTGATTATAATAGGGGAAAATCATGAGCGAATAGTCAATGAGTGGCGAAGAAAAAAGAAAAATCCCTGTTGAAAATAATTGATGACATGAGCGATAAATAATTTCCTCTAACACAAGCTTAATTGATGAATGTTTGTCTTTAGCAGCTCTAGAAGATACATCAGCTTGTCTATAACCTCTGTTTTTGCTTGTCAGGTTTAGAAAAAGAAAAAAGAAAGAACTGTATTTTCAGTAATCAGGAAACATATATAACTTTTTTTCTGAGACAAGCCAATGTCGAACTTTACTGCTCAGAACTAATAAGTCTACACTTGCAAGAAGATTATTATTTCGGAGTGAGAAAAAAGTCAGAAGAGAGTATTTTTTAAAAACTACAGCTGTGCTCTAGATTTGCGGTGTTGTATTTTTTTCTTTCGTTTGCTTTTGAGAAGAGATTACAGGGTGTAATGAGGGTGTGAAAAGCACGTGTAGATGGAAAATACTTTTTCGAAAAAAAACAACTTTTAGCTTTTTTCGAAGAAAAGTTGATGCTTTTTTTTTGTTCCTGTAAGTTTACTCGCAATAAACTGTATTCTTAAAAATAAACATTTTTGAATTTATTGACGCGAAATAGTTTGTTTTGCTTACGTAAAATTATTACAATGTCTGTTTCACATCCCATTTTTGTAATATGTTTTCAATTATATAAACAAATAAGCTCTATCTATTTCAAAATACAGTCGGACCTCTATAAAACGAAGTCGCTAAGTCCCGGGAAAAAGTTCGTAATATAGAAGTTCATCTTTTTATATACTTTATAAACCACATAAAACAAATTTTTAATTCATAAACACTATATATTAAAAAAAGTAATTCTTTACATCTTTTTTTAAATTAATATATGTTTATTTTATATATCTTACCTATAAAAAAAGAAAGAAAATCTGCAAGGAAAACAAGAAAATAGAGTGCTGAAGAATTCACTGTATTTTCAATATTAAGAAAATAATTAATGAATTTTAAGGACATTTTATAATTTAAAGCATACAACTAGTATTAAATATACATTATTTTATATTTAAAACTTGGGACAACTCTACTGAGGGTGAAAGAGGATACCGAAGATGTTTCTAGTGAACTAGGGAATGGGTGTTATCGGCCGCACTTCTTGGATGAAACGTCCAGAACTCTATTGCTTTCGAGGAGCTAGGATCTAATAAAACCAGTTCAAGATTTATGATCCCATAAAATGTGTTAAAGAGAGAATAACTTGAATATTTTTCAGAAATACTTCAAAAATAGGGAGAAAAAAATTGAATCACATAATAAAGAGTTCGTTATATAGAAAATGCACTTCGCTATAGAAAGGTTATTTTACGAAGAAAATCATGAAATGTTCAAGGTCCCAGGAAAAAGTTTGCTCTATAGAAAAATTCGCAATATAGAGGTTCGTTATATAGCGGGGTTCGACTGTATCTTTTCAATAATATTTATTACCATTCATCTTTTTCAAAAGAAAAAACATTTTCTTTCGAAACTTCTGCTTTTTTTTATACTTAAGGCCTCCGTATTTCTGCAAATCGTTCCAAACTTTGGAGGGTATTTTTTTTAAAATTTCCAACGGGGCTTTGGATTAGTATTTACCATTGCAGACCTTGTACATTCTCCAGGAGCTGGTGTCACTTTTTAGTACGGCACTACATAGGTGGAATACCAATCGACAGAATGTAATTTGCACACCCAGTTTCTTTCCTAGAAGGAGGCTCCTGAGCATTGACGATGCGAACTGTGTGACGGAGCTTTATCGTGATTTCCACTAATCGTCCTCTTGGGATTCTTTGGGGCCAGAATGGCAATTCTTTCCAACCAACTCAAGAAGAGAACGCGTGTATGCAAATAAGGAATTATATATATATGTATTGGAATGTTGGCATTCGCGAGAGTTGCTAAGTGGAAAAGTAATGCTAGAAGTAAGCTGAGTGAAGTGAGCTAAAAATCTAGAAGAGGAGTCTTAATTCTGGGAGTTAGCCTAACAGTGCCGGTGTAGATAAGCCTAAAGGGGGTCCGAGACCAACGGAAGATTGCCTAAGCCAGATCCAGCCAGATTAACGTCTGACTTGACGTTTTAAGGACCGTAACTGTTTACTCAGGAAATAACGGTAAGGTAATTCCTCTAAACTATAAGGATAGTGCCCATACTATTGAGTTAGGAATTAATATATAAATATAGATTCAGTTGTTAAGTGAACTAATTATCCGTAATACGTGTTGCGTATACTCACTCGTGATTAATATCCTCTTAGACTAGCATTGTAGTTGTATTGTGTATCAACTAAGATCATAATAAACTGATTTTAGTATGGCAGATTTTAGTGGTTCTTTCTTCCTTCCCTCAGACATAGGCCATGTGGATAGTGGAGAGAGGATATCCCCAATGGAGGGGGCACCACAAATGATACAAGGAATTTTTTTTTTTTTTTTTTTTTTTTTTTGCCAAGAGCACCCAAGCTAAACAAGCACTTCAGGGATCTTTAACATGCAATATAATCATACAACATGAACGCTGTCAATTTTCTGCATCATGAAAATCCACCTACGGGAACCGGGATCGAACCCAAAAACTTATACGCACAGGACCAGTGACAAATTAACTACATCACTCAGCCGATGCAGGGAATTTTATAAAAAAAATGATTCTATTAATTGTTTTATTAAAAAAAATATTCTTTTAGAGCATTTTGCTTCCTAATTCATCTTTGATTGGGAATTTTGCACATTAAACTTCCTAATTTTTTGCCCTTTTTAGAAGTTTCGTATCTATCGAGTGTCCGTGGTAGACTTGTGCTTGTGGTAACGAATTCGTACCCGAAGTGTCGCGGGTTCAAGTCCTCATGCCACTGAAGACTCGTCGGGAAGAGGGGTCTGTCTGAAAATATATCTAGGCGCAAATTCCTCTCTTTGGGGTGGTGCGGAAGTTTGGTGTAAGCTTTTCAGCACAGCTTAAATGTAGAACTCATAACTTGACTGTAGCTCAAAATTGTGGTGTGGTGATTGATATTCAATTGCATATTTTTAACTTGTTTCTAGTAGAATATTTTCAGCTTAGAAATAACTAATTAATTAATCGCTTTTTTGCTACTGAAAAGTTATTGTTTGAGCTATCAAGAATTTGTACTTTTTAAGTCTCTGTTTTCACTAAAAATGAAAATTAATGTTCAAAAACTATGTTTGGGGCTCTCGGTGATGAACAAGCCCCCTAGGGGGCGCACCCCACAGTTTGAGAAACTTAGGTATACTGCTTATAAATTACGTTCAGATTTAAAAATAAATAAATTTAAAGATATTTACGTATTACTCAGATTCCTCGTCTTTATTAATGTATCAAGTTAATTCCATCAAAGTATTTTAACATCCTTTATGTCTGACAGTTAAATTAAAACAACTTTCAACAACTTTTCTTCGGTAAGATCTTTTTTTCGAAGGAGCAACTGAGAAACAATGTTATTCATAAGTGACACAAATTATTTTTCTTCCCTTTCGGAAACTCGTCGACTTTATCAAGAGCGCTCATTTCACAGGAAAACAATTATTCGAATTTTCACCTTCTCGCCCCGAAGGGGTCTCTTTCTCTTATCCGCTCCGAAACTCCACACACGTTTCGAAACACTAATCATAATGGAGCGATATACTTCCTCTTTTTTTTTCACACTTCCTTTCGGAAATTTCCGCATCGCCTACGGAATCGCCTGAAAACGATCATAAAGTAATCGGAAGGGGCACAATAGAAAAACTAAGGAAAGTATCAGCCAAGAAAAGAAGTGAAAAGGTAAAAAAGAAGGCATCACGAATTTTAGACGACAGCTATTTTGATCGATTTCTTTTTCTTTTCGTGGTGACTTTTCGATGCCTTTTTCCGGCCTCGACCGCTGCCCGCTTTGTTTTTAATGACCATAAGTGGTGCAGTTATAATCCTCATAAAAATAGGAAGGGGGAGATCAGTAACTTCCGTGGATAGTGTCACGTGACGAATATAACTTTTTATGGTATTATTTCGTGTTATTTTTGTACCTCTCGCTAAAGACGCTTAGAACATGTGTAATATCGTAATGTGTTTGCTTTTGCATTGTACATAAAAAGAGAATACGTGAAGGAAAAACGTTGGAGTGTAAATTATGTGGGTGGCTGACACAAAGACTGGAAAAAGCGGAAGGGGAGGGGTAGAATTTCTACTTTTCGAAACCACTTACCATAGAAACACGTTTATATCATGGAAGGAAGGCTCATATGAATATTATCAGATGTTACTAAAATCCTTTCCGCCGATATACTCTCATGGACCAAAAAAATTAGCACACCAAGAAGGAGTCGTCAAAATGAAACAAAATTTTACATACGTAAAGACTACTTTGATATAAGTAAATAATTAGAAAATCAAAGAAAAATTATCCTTCATTTCAGAGAAAAAGGCAAAAGAACGGATGATTTAATATCCTGCTGAACCCCTTCTGGCGCGAATGCACGATGCGATATGATCGGGCATTGAGGCATACAAGTTCTGCGTGATGTATTAAGACATTTCGTTCCATATTTTCTGTAACCTTGTCTCTAGTTCATTCAAACTAATGGGATGCCAAACTCGCCATCCCAAATGATCCCAGATATTCTCGATTGGAGATAAATCTGGGGATCGGGCAGGCCAAGGTAGGGTAGTAACAGTGAGGAGACAGTCTTGTGACACCCTTGCCATGTGAGGCATATCATTGTGTTGTTGGAAAATGGCTCCTGGGATATTGTATATTGTACATACCGTTATGAAAACTTCTGACTCTGTTGGCTCTGTTTGCTTGAAACGGTATTGTGGCAGGAAAAATCGTTTGTGAGCAAAGGAACAATAATAAATGCAGAGTGACTAAATGTGTCAAAATACAGAAATGAGTGGGACGTCGCCAACTCACCAAATACGGCGGAGGGATATGAATAGGCATAGTCGTATATTGTTCCGGAAATGTTGGAATTTGTTCGCTTGTCAGCCAAAGAGGTACTGTGAATGGAGAATTCCCATGGAGACCAAGAGAAAATGTTAAGCATATAGAAGTGATCTTTGTAACACATTTCATTACCAAATGTCATCAAGTTACCAAATTTGGCGACAAAAGTAAATGTTACTAGAGCGCTTGGGTTCTAGGCTGATTATCTAGGCTGGGAGTCAAACATTTGACAGTGATTTTGCGTTTATTTCCCTTTAACGAAAATATGATTATGAATTTAAATTGATGTGTTTAATATGTGTCGAATTTTTCAATTTGCTCTCTTGTAGACTTATGTGTATGTGGCAATTGTTCCTGTTAAATGAAAATCTGTTGTAATTACTAGAGAGGAGGATGATCTACCACGTACCTACATAAAAAAGATATTGTATAATTATACTATAATATATATGTACTGCTCCGTAAATGACCTAAAAGCTTTAGGGTTGCCTGCGTTAAATACCTTTAATTGCATTTCTAAAAACAGTAAATCGGTTGTTTTTTTTTACATTTCACCATGTTCTTAATTAATATTGTAAGATGAGTTGCATTTATCAATATACTTTCCGAACTTCATCTTTTGTACTTAAGTATGAATTTCTAATATTGTGTGTTAATGTGAAATTCTAAATAATTTTTTTGTAAAACTTTAAGACATTTTGGGGGGTTATATCTGTTATAATATTAGGAACTAATATAAAAAGAAATTTCTAAATTTTATAGGTTAATTCATTCTTTCTTGATAATTTGGGCTCTATACTTAATTATTGCAATGCAGTTATGCAAGTTTATTTGAATATTGTCTTAGGTGTAAAATCTAAAGTTTCTCATAGGTTTCATACATCATATATAGTTCATAGAAACATTATACTATTTTTAAAATATATATTAATAGCTCACGGCTATTGTGCAGAAAATTATAAAAATATTCCTAATATTATAAGATTTTAGTTTTATTTGGATCATTTATTATTATATTAGAATTTTTTAGAATCAACAAATTCGCTACAAATAAATATTTCTGTTTTAAGCTTTGAAATCGTATTTAGATAGTTGAAAATGGCTGTAACCGGTTTATATTCTTTGATATGAGCAACCACGTTATTTTTTTCGAATGCTTTTCTTGCCTTGTAACCTTTTTATTAATAATGGATTCAAAACTAATATTATATATTCCTCAAAATTCCATTAGAAAGGTAAGGTTGACTAGCCACAAAATTGGTTTTAACCCTACAAAACAGTCTTAAGTTTACCATTTTTATACATAGAGCAGCTTCCCTCCTTTTTATCTAAAATTTTAAATTTTCTTTTTTTTTTTAAAATCTTTAGCATCCAAATGTTTAGTATTTCTCACATCTATCTATCTATATACTATATATATGCAATGTAACAGGAACTAATAAGAGTAAAGCAATATAATATAATTTTAAAACTAGGGAAATTTTATAAATAATATTGATGCAAACTTATATGAGGCGATTATTTCTTAACCACTTAACTGTCACGGGCGTATATATCCGTCTCGCTCAACCCATGTGTTAAGTGCCCAGACGGATATATCCGTCCTTCCATAGTACGATTCTTTGCATTGTTCTACTGTATTTAAAACTAGCCCGATGGCTTTGGAACACAACGAAATGACATTGATAGTGTTTGCAAAGAATTTACTTATTTCAGAGAAAAATGTGCTTATCTGTGCCTTCCTCCCACCCTCCAATACACTGCATTTACCCACTTATGTGAAAAACTGTGGCAGTGGGAGGCGAATAGCGTAACTTTTAATCAGCAGTTAAGGGGCTAATTACGAACTAACACTAAAGCATTTATGGATTTGCTTTATTCATATTTATAGAACATACAGGGATTATAGGGAATTGGATCTGCAATATTGACTTGCAAAGAGAGGATTGCATGTGTGTAATACACATGTTACTGCTAAAATTACTCTGATACTCTGGTAACTACTCCAAAACCATTTCGTAATCTCTTGTCAACATGATGAACCATCTTCTGGTTTGAGCAGCATCCGAAGAGGCTTCTAAGATCACGCAATCGCTGAGATGGTAAGCAGATGGGATAAGATCGCATGTCCTGCTCTTTCGCCACATTGAACTACACAGATTGCAGTAATTTCTCTCAATGTTTCAAAAATATTCCTTCTTCGACCAAGATGGATGACTTCCTGCACCTAGAGATAAGGATCACGAATACTTTCGGTTAGGGTTTCTGATTTCCTGGATATTTGCCTGTCCCATGATTCTAAGATAAAGATATTTTTGCCCAGGATTTGTAATATTATTTTGAATAATTAGTATTAATATAATTATTCCTCCAAAAACATATAATTTCTAATAAGAAATATAAAGGATATAAGACAAAGTTGATCTATTTTATTTTTTATATACAGTGAAAATCGCTTAAAATGAAACTGAGGGGGGCTGAAATTTTTTTTGTGTGTTCAAAGAATTTTGTGTTAAAGGTTATTGCAAAAATAATAGTTCGTGAAATAAAGTTTATTAGAATACATTTTATTCTTATATGTATATAAATATATATACAAATTTAATGCATGCATTTAATAAAAATAATTGAAACAAAAATATTTACATGAACTTACAAAAAAATTTTCAGGTTTTTTTAAAAAAAAACAAAATACCTATTAAGATTTTGGAAAATAATTTGATATTTTCTTTGCATTGTCTTTTTTTACCATAAAAATTGCTTTCAAATTATTCGATGCCGTCCATTTTGTTAATCATTTCACCAGAAGAATGTGCGTCGAAATAACAGCGCATACTTTTCATAATGTTCCTCAATTCGGATGACGTGGGAACAGGAGCTGCATTATTCATTTCATTTTCGTCGTCAGAATCTGCATCAATGGTATGTTTTTAGTTTTGAACAAACTCCAAAATGCCTTTGCCTGCCATAAATGGAGTTATACACACATTGTCATCATCCACGGCAACGAATTTCTCCGATGATACAGTAGGACCCGTCCAATCTAGCTGGTGTTTTCCGCATTTGGTTCATTCTCAAAAGGGTAATCTTTTCATGTTAAGAGGGGGGAAATTCATTAAAGCAGCGTTTCTCAAACTGTGGGGTGTGTGACTCTATAATGATAATTCTACGAGGAGGGCGCGAGCATATTGAAAAGTCAAAAACAAAAGAAAACAAAAAAACATTCTGACAAAATAAAAATAAAATACACATTTACACTTATAAATGTATCAGTACTTCACCATGTATATATATATTATAATTAATCATAATAATACTAAATTAAGAACAAGTTTAAAAATTACCAGAGACCCTATGGACTTGTCATACAAAAAATTATATCCCAAAATTAATATTTATCTTGATAAAATTTGCAAGGTTTATAATTAATCCTTTAGCTGCCGGTTTAAAGTTACCCAAATCGCTTCCCAATGCTGACCGTTTTTCACGTAAGCTCGCGTATGTGATATATTGGGGATGAAGGGGGGAGTCGAAAAGGTATAAATAAGCAAATACTATGAAATAAGTAAATCCTTCGCAAACACTGTCAAGGTCTTTCTATTGCATTCCAAAGCCTTCGGAATAATTTTATGAACTGAAGCTCACACAAAATATCGCAATTCCGAAAAACGTATATATACGTCGGGGGAAATTATCGTTTGGTTTGAGCGAGACGTGTATATACGTCGGTGGCGCTTAAGAGGTTGAAGTGGTGTTGTTGCTTTAGTCAAAGTAGAGTGTTGTTGAATCCAATACATTGTTATTGTATGGAAGGGGGGCGGGTGCGATGAAAATTGTGATTGAATATTGGGTCGCAATAGTGAAAGTTTGAGAAGCACTGCATTAAAGTAAATATTATCTTGTCAAGACCACTGTATATTATTTCGTGTTAATCGATATTTTGTCTTAAGCCTTTTCGCGTTAAACACATTTCACCATATTTCAACTAAGTTTTTTATTAACACAAGGGATATGACAAAGTTGATATATTTTATTTTTATAAACATACTTTTTTTATTTTTATAATTGGAAAAATAAAATAAGTTTGCTGTGTAAAATATGTACTAAAATATTTTTGAGATTTGCCAGAATTTACAATAATTAGAAAAAGAGTAACTTATCAATTCCAAGTTTAATTAATCTAAATGATTCTTTTTTGTAACTAAATTCATTAATTTCATTGATTGTTTAAAGTAATTTATGTAATACCTTATGACGAAGGAGGAACATATTTAATTGATGCATGTAAAGTTTTTGCGAAGGACCAATTGGGCTACCAGACACATATTATTAAAAAAAAAACTTTTTATTAAATAAAACATCAAAAAGAGTCCTTCCATTACTATAATATACTTTTAAATTAAGTTCAGTATTGTTGAAAGTACAGTAGAACGTCGTTTATCCGAACGTTTACTATACGGAACGTCAAATATCATATCCGGACCAGTTTCTTTCTGTCAACTACATGTACTGTATATAAATACGCTTTCGAACAGTGCAATGCTCAAAAGTTGTTTAGCGTGAGGCCACACACAAAAGTGACGGGAAAACCCAAGATCAGAGATATTTGGGGAATTTTAGTTTTGTTATTTGGTAAACATAGGTCAGTATAGGTGAATTTGGTCAGTATAGGTGAGTTTTCTTCAGAATCCGACCCTGTTGACGATGAAACCGATAAAGATGAGGACAACAAGAACAACGAAAGTAGCAAGGGTCCATCAAATGCTGACGTGTTTTCTGCGTTAGACAGCTATGGAGTGGTACGAACAACAATCAGAGTGCTGTCGTACTCAACTACTGCTGCTCAAGAGAATTAGATACCTTACAGAGAAAAAACGAAGGTGTACAATGGTACAGCGAAAACTAGTGATTATTTTCCACAATAAAGGTAAAAATAGCGACATTTTGCCCCTATTTTGCTTTTTCTTCAAGCACGTTTCGTACATGTGATGATTTTCAATATTCGTATAGTGTCCGGTTTCATATACAGCTTGGATCGCATTCTGTTTTCGGTTAACCGAACAATCGTGTATCCGAACGGTGGCCGGTCCCAATTGATTTGGATAAACGATGTTCTACTGTAGATGGGAGTTGTGTTTGAAGATGTCCGAATTCTTCCATGTAGAAGCAACAAAAATAGTTTAAAACTTCACAATGTCAGATTTTTAAAGGATCAGCAGCCGTATTAACAAAATTACATCTGTTAAATTCATGTGATGTCCTAATCCCATGACAAACGCAATTACGCATTTTCAGCCAATCAGTTTGTAGGACACAATGTTGCTAACTTTTACCTTGCCAAAGACTTCCTTTTAAACTGCTTTTAAAAACTTTCACATTCATTAACAATAATAAAACAATTAGGTAAACAAAATGCACTTGATTTAAAAGTAACCACATATAATGTATTTATTTCTTTCAATTTTGAAAAAAAAATTTGAAGAATCTTAATGTTTGTGCATCATTACCAAATTATCAAATTTGAAATTATATATCTGGATTTTATTAGTAAAAAAATTAATCAGAACAAATCTTATAGCTTTGAATTCAACGGGAAACACGTGACTACATTTATCACGTAACCGTCATAAATTTGGCTCTCATTCCATTATTTTAATAATTTTAAATTAATTTAAAAAGACTGATAGCTTGAGTTTAGTTGTTTCAAGGAAATTACAATCAATCGGTTTTTTCACAAGACACAGTTTAAGTTCATTGTGGTTAAGAGCAAAAAGTCAAAAACAGGAACGACGTAACTATTATAAAATATAAAGGAATTGATTAGCTAAACAGTTTATTAGTAGTTCAAAGAATAGTTCTCTTACAGAAACGTATTGCGCGAATGAGTTTTTACTATAAAAATTAATGAATAGAACAGAAAAATTATATTTTCGAACTTATGGTCTCAGTCGAGGAAACAACAGCAACAAAAAATATACACTGCTGGACAATTGCTAAGGACGGATCACAAATTGCTATGTAGCATAACATTAAGCGAGACATGTGGCCTAGTAGGATAAAATATAGTTGCCACACTGTTCAGACATTAGAATAAAAAATATTTATTGTTCTGGAAAGTACAAAAGCTGTGAAACATCTGAAAGAAAAAAAAAATGTTCATTTGATCTGCGTACGGAGAAATGGAACAATGCATCTAAAAGTCAGCAGGCACCTTAAAGAAAGGTATCAGTACGGGATATGTCCACCGTGGAGTGTGATGCAACATTCCACACGTCGTACCATACTTTGCACAACATTATCCAGCAGCTGTTGAAGCAATTTATCCCATTCCTTTGTGAGTGCACGGATGAGGGTGTTCTTGTTTGTCGGAGGATAGTTTCGACCAGCTACTTGCCTCCCCAAAGCATCCCACACATTTTCAATGGGGTTTAGATCTGGAGAACGCGCTGGCCATAAGAGAGCGTTGAATACCCTCGCTGTCTAGACAATCCTGAACAGCGAGTGTTCGATGACATGTTGCGTTGTTGTCCATAAAAACAAATTTATCACCGACAGCATCACGGAAAAGACGAACATGAGGAAGTAGAACTTCATCAATGTATCGTTGGCCCGTCATAGTCCCATTCGCAACCACATTTAGGTGCGTGCGGCCATTGATCATGATGCCGGCCCACACCATGATACTGCATGCCGGATATCTGTCCTTTTCCTGGATATTTTGTGGACGATAAGCAGTACCACTCTCGCGCCAGATCAGTTGGCGTCTACAATCCAATGACAGACTGAACCTACTCTCATTTGAGAATAGTACGCATGCCCAGTCCTGTTCTGTCCAATTATGATGCTCACGACACCATTGCAAACGGGCAGTACGGTGCTGTCTGGTCAATGGGACACACACAACAGGTCTGCGTGCGTATAGTCCTCCTCCCCTCAAACGTCTGGCAACAGTTTTTCGGGAGATCTGCTTTCCTGAGGCAGCAAGAAACTGATTTGCCACCTGCCGAGCTGTGGTGTGCCTGTTCCTGTTTGCTGATAGGACGAAATATCTGTCTTCTGTAGGCGTCGTACTTCTAACACGACCTCCCCCGTGCCGTCTACTACACATTCCAGTAGTTTTAAATGACTTCCACAGCCGTGAAACAACGCTGTGAGCGATGTCGAACTCCCTGGCAACATCTGTTATTTTTCGCCCTTCTTCGATCTTTCCAATAATTCGGCCACGCATAAAATCATCTATGTGATGTCGTGAAGACATGCCAAAAATTTTAAGTTCGTCTATTAAATCTTTCCTGTAAAACTTTGACTTGAAACAACAACTGTCCACACGCGTCAAAACCTTTAAAGCTCTTATGAACGCTATCACTTGATGAACAGACGCTGAAAAAATTTGCATACTCATACTTCTTCTTACTAATATCCCGCACTTATTCTAATTTTCCACATTTTGCCTCCTTCCATTTTGTGGTTGCTATGGATGATAGTGTTATCCGTCCTTAGCAATTGTCCAGCAGTGTATAAGTATTTTCACAAATGAAAAATGTTAAATTTATTCGATGCACGATAACTTTGAACTGTAAGAATATAATTTAAAAAATCAAAACAGTTACTACGCGAATTTTTTATTCTTTATCTAACATTCTGATCCAAATAATTAAGATTCTGAAGACGTCCTTTAAAAGTATGCATTAAATTTTTGGATGTGTACTTTCATCCGATATCAATTATAAATGGAATTTATCACTGTTGGTGAAAGCAGGCATTTCAAAAGTTTTTAAGCACAGTATACTAGTAGTTAAAATTATATCACCTTAGGTAATAAATAAGTGATTTGTTAAACATATTTAATATTTAACATTAACAAGTGGAGATTAAGGGCAATAATTGCAATTGCTAACGATCTTTTAAATAAAGATGTAGTTTTCCCATTGGATAATTCATATGCAAATATTTATCTATATATTGCAATTAAAATTGATCGTAACACGTTTAATGTGCATCATAAAGCTCTAATAGTAATCATGATGTTCTCATGTTAAGTGAAATACATAAAATGATTTTCAAATAGACGGAAATGTAAATTATTCCCGTAGGGTATTGCTTATATTATCACTCATTTATAAGATATTGTTAATACAGAGTTAACCATATCTGATCATTTGTATACTGAATAGCTCGCAGACTTACTCGAACACACTTTATGTATCTATATTGATATTTCATTCTATTGAGAGAATAGTTAGAAATGCATGGAGATGGAGTCAGTGTTTCTCAAACTGTGGGATGCTTCCCCTTAAGGGGGAGGGATAAACCTACGTGAGGGCGTGAGCATTTCGAAAAGTCGAAAATAAAAGATTATTTTTGTAGTATTATTTTACTAAAAGGAAGCAAAACAAATAACATTCTGACATAATAAAATATAAAATGCACATTCATATTGATATAATATACTTATAAATGTATCAGCACTGCACAAAGTAATTGATAATTGTTTCATCAATACACTAAATTAAAAACAAGTTTAGTAATTATAGTGACTCACATGGGCTTATTATATGCACAATTTAATATTTATCTTGATAATTTTTACGGTTTATAATCAAAGTCGTATTGTAGCCTTAGTGTCAAAGTGCATCATTATTGCATTCAATACATTGTTATTGAATGAGGGGGCGTGATGAAAATTATGACTGAAAATTGGGTCACATATATTGAAAGTTTGAGAAGCGCTGTTGTATGTAATAGGTGAACTTTAAACTGTGTTAAGCATGTGGTATGTTTGAAAGAGCCTTTATTGGTTTTGCACAAATAAGCAAGGAAATTCATTACATGTAAGAAATTTGAATAAAAAATAATTTGCGAAATTATTTTACTTTAGAGAGTTTCTTATGTCGTAATTATAACTTTATTATTTCTTATTTTCTCTATTTAATCTAATAAGTTAACATCCAGTCCCGAAATTGTTTATGCAAATAGACATGAAATTGACCTTACCTATGTTACCACTTAATGGCATTTTTAAAAACAATCCAGAAGACATCATTAGTTCTTGTTATGTTAGCTATTTATAAATGGAGATTATCAACCTTATAGCTGCTGAACTAATTTAGCTATAAACGCAATAACTTTGTGGCTTTACAAATCATATTTAATTTGCTTCTTGCATAGCCTTACCTTTTTTAGTTTAAATTACATAATTGCTTTATTTTTTATTGTTACTTAACATCACAAAATGTACATCTTATGATTTCGTCTAATTAAACAAATGAAAAAACTTATTAAATTCAATTTTTCTCCTTGTTAGAGTTTTCTTTAAATGTATCTGAATGCGTTCGGAACTGTTATTTTGAAAAAGCGTATAAATGGATATCTTTTGATATTTAGTGTCAGTTAATTGTCAGATATTTGTCAGTTTGTTTATTAGATTTTTATTTATCAGCTAAATTAGAATATGTATGTATAACTATTTTAAGAATATTATATATATAACAATAAGAATTTTAATTTTACGCTTTTTTTGGCTAGAAATGAAGAAAAAATGACATATTTTTAAAACACGTTTATGGGAAAATTCTTGTATAATAATAATAATAATAATATTTTAATTTTATACATAACTAAGGCTTCTACACAGATCCTGAACTATGGTTTTGGCAAAAACTCACATTGTTTTTGTAGTTACTATCATTTGAAGTAATAGGCGAAGATTTTTCTTAAAATTTTACTACTCTCATACATTAAAAAATGAATATTATGGATAATAAAATATCCACTTCTCTCTCTCTCTCTCTCTCTGTATATATATATATATATATATATATATATATATATATATATATATATATATATATATATATATATATATATATATATACTATATATATATATTATATATATATATACAAATCTAAATTATTGCCAAAATATTGTTGTTATTGTAGCACTTTTCATAAAAATAGAATGTTTCAAAAATATGTTATCCTTTTTTCTTTGTTTTTTATCAAATATTTACATAAAAATAATGTTTTCTTGTGATAATATTCTTCAAGCAATCTTTTGCGCAAGTTCTAATTCAACTGACTCTAATTATAAAAAAAATATTCACGTATACGCTTTTCAAAAAATACAGTTTCGAAAGTAGTCATATACTTTAAACTAGCTGTCTTCAACCTTTAACACACTCAAAGGCCATATCAATAATCCACAATGATCCGAGGGTCATACGACTGTTAAAAAAATAATGTACTCAGGAAATTTAAATAAGAAAATGAGGTTTGTTTTACAACGCTACAACTGATTCTAAGGTGTTACAGATTTGTTTATATATATCGGTTTCAAAAACGTTTAAGCGGAAGGTGCTTTAAAATAATTTGTATGTTAAGTCAAACTTCTCTTCTGAAAACTTCTTAGATTTTATGCATAGTCAGAATTTTTATATATATTTATAATTATTTAAGATGCAATGAAATTTTCGAAAAATTCGTTATTTTAAGAAAAATGTATATCAAATAAATATCAAGAAGTGGCGCACACAAGGGGGGTCATGGGGGTCCGGACCCCTCCAAAGCCCTTGATTTTGTTCCGATTGATTATAATTCTAAGTATATAGTACGTAAAATTTAATTAAGTATTTGCTATTAATGATAATTTTATTAATTAATGCTAATTATTTATTCAATAATTAGTTTTTTATTGTGTTTTGTTCCCGAAAATCGACAAAATCAAAAGGAGCATGATACAAGAATGGTGAACTTTCGACCCCGGACCCCCTCCTTGAAAAATTCCTGTGTGCGCTACTGATATTAAGCATATATCATTGACAGATATTTTAAATATCAAGAATGACAGAAAAAATAGAGTTTTTTTTTGGACAAAAAGGAGACAATGCAATTTTTCATAAAATTGCTTCAGAATCAAATGAAGGGAATTAAAATGTCTTCAGAGGGCCACGAGTGGAAGACCTTACCTTAAACAAATTCTGAAACTGCATAGATCCTTCTCCAACTGCTTAGCTCTGGAAGGATGTTAATTTGAACAAAACTTTATCAATAAAACAGTTTCTTAAATACTATCCAAAGATCATTATGAACGCATTATATTTTTACAGAAAATGTTTAATACCGAACCATTGAACCAGAGCATTCTCTCTATGCGACAACAACAACACACAATCTTTTCTATTGTCATCCCGAAAGTTTTCCTTCCGGAGAAATTCTACCTCCAATCACCGTCTTAGTACGTTAATTAAATGCACCTAAGGCCAAAGGAAGGAAGAAACAAAACAATCAATCCGTAAGCCAGGCCCCGTGTAAACAAAGCACCCAATCACCCGATCAGATATGAATCCGTTAATGGGACGAAGAGGGTTAAGGGACAAATATTGTATTTCCATCTGCCATATGTTGTGCCCAACTAATCCTCAGGAAATCCCTGCTCAGGGTGGTCCCCTTCTCTCTACCACCCACGCATAATCTCCTACCCCCCTTCCTTCCAGCAAAAAGATGGATATTGATCAAAGTCGGCCCCGTGGACACGTTTGGGACCTGGGGCACAGTGAGTATTGTTTCCCCTACGTGTGTTACTGTAGGTTCGGCATAATGGCTTCTTGCTTGCTGAGCAGGGTGGTTATGTTTTCGCCTACGTTTTGTACTTCTTTCTGTTTGGAAGGGCTTGGGTTTTTTTTCTTGCGTCCGGATAGTTAGATTTCCATTGATTTGTTATTCTGATTAAGTTGTTTGATATTTGGTCTTATGTAAAAAATAATTTGTGGAATATGATTTACGTTATTAATAGTAGCGCAACTCAAAATACGAAGAACATAACATTTAGTTCCGAAATTAAGAAAACATTTTTTTCTGTGGTATTTATTTCAAGCTAGTGGTGAATTAAATATATTCTCCATAGTATTAATTGCATAGACCATCATTATTTTTAATGACAAGTTTTTAAAGAAAAAAATATTGACTATTCTTGTTCATTATTCCATACGTGAAGAAAATGTTGAAATTACGTCTCCGTATGATTTATATTTGAGCTTTAAACAGACATATGCTATGAAAAATAATCATTAATATACAGATATTAAGGTATCTGACTACTTTCGGAACAGTGATATTAAAAAAGCGCATAAATGGGTAATTTTCATGACATTTAGTGTCAGTTAGATTAGAATGCATGCATAAAATTGCTTTAAGGACATTTTGACAAAAAATTTATTCAAATACAATATTTCGGCAAAAAATTAACTTAGAATAACCTTTTTCTTCAAAACGTTCTCCTTTTATAAAAAATGCTACTATAATAACAATATTTTGCTTATATAAAGTAAAGACTTCTCCAGCGAGTCTGAATTAGGGTTTTTGAAAATTTCACATAATTTTCAGTGTTACCACCAATTGAAATAATAATCGACATTTTTTCTTAAAATTGCTCCCCTCTGTTATCGTAAAATATGGATGAACCCACTTTTAAGCCATATATTTCAAAAATTCTAGTTGAGCCTCTGTAGAGAGGTGTGAGCTATATACAGGAAAAATATTATTTTAATAGAAGCATTTTTCACAAAAGGAGAATATTTTAAACATTGATCATTCTATGTTCATTTTTTGTCAAAATATTGTACTTAAATAAATTTTTTGTTGTAATAATATTCTTAAAACAATTTTATATACGTTTTCTAATCTCTAAGTGACAC
The DNA here is from genome assembly GCA_019973935.1 of Trichonephila clavipes. NCBI lineage: Eukaryota > Metazoa > Arthropoda > Arachnida > Araneae > Nephilidae > Trichonephila > Trichonephila clavipes. The sequence goes on from BMAU01019156.1 coordinate 100,687, forward strand.
CAAATATCATAAATATTATCCATTTATACACTTTTGCAAAATCACCGTTCCGTACGTAGTCGGATACCTTAATAAAATCGTGATAAATCTGTATAAATAAACATAGATTTAGCACAATTTAATTAATGTAATATTTAGTGGATAAAAATCAGGAAACATTTTCTTTATGTCTACTATAACGCATGTAGAATGAAAAAAATTATTATAAAATGAAAGGCTTATTATCTGTGAATCATTCATGGAATTAATCAAACATTTGATCAATACCGTTCCAAACTTGAATGTGTTGTGGCCATGGTAGCCTATTGGGTTATAGTCACGGATTTGGGGCTCGCGCGTCATAAATACAAGCTTTAGTGCCCCCATGTAAAGAAAAGAGAGAAGTTTGAAAGTTTGAAAATTATGGAAGTTTGAAAAGAGGGATACCAGCTCAGGTATTGTCCTCCTTACTTGACAGGTTCAAAATGTCGAGATCCATCGCCAATAACCTTGTCTTTCTGTACAGCGTAACGTCAGTGGTGCACACAGGAATTTTTTAAGGAAGGGAGGGGTCCAGGACCGAAATTCCACCATTCTTATATAATGCCCCAATACATATTCTTTTGATTTTGTCAATTTCCAGAAACAAAAAAAGAATAAAAAATTAATTATTGAATAAATAACTAGCATTAATTAATAAAATTATTTATTAATAACAAATACAGAATTATAAGAAGGTGTGGGGTCCACGGGTTCAAACCCTCCCCTTGAGTGCACCACTGTGGGATGTTAATTAACATTCACTTGCTTACGGAAGAGTAAATTTAACTAAAATTTCTATTTAAAACTATTATTAATAAATAAATTAGCTGTAGTTTTAAAAGGGTATGTTTGTTCTTGATATTAAGAAGATTATTTTCTTTTACACATCTAATTGCATTTTTGCTTAAAGGGATTTTTTAAAAAAATAAATATGCGAAAATATAGTTAGTTTATACGACTACACTTCATATTCACTCTTCTTTTGTAACGTTAAATTTTTCCTGGCAGACTGAATTCCTAACCTATCTTAGAAGAAAAGAGAACGATAATTTCCCTTCAGCATAATTTACAATGAAGGCAGCCAAAAAGTCACGCATTCCAAACTTCAACCTTAATAAACCGCAGGAAGACTTTGATCCACTTGATATCAAAAACTTCCCGGTCACAGGAAATACGACAGCGTAATCACGAACCGAACTATAGAAAGTTTCTCCGTTGACTCACCTCAAAGTTCTGGAACGTTTATATTTTCTCTGGTTAATCAACAACAAGCCGGGAACAAGGAAAAATGCATATTTGCTTCCGCTTTTACCAGTTCTTGTCAATTTGGTGGAGGGACAAAAAGAAAAAGTTGTTGGTCCCTGCCCGAAGTTCGTTTCCACGTTCAATTAGCGGTGCAGGGCTTCAGATCCTTTGTTATGGTAATTCTAGCATGAGCCCATTGTTGACTGCTGGCTACCCTGCCTCATTGAGTATTCCAGGCTACGAATGGAGAGTGTACAGTTTGTACTGTGATCACAGCTGAGGTTTAGTTCAATTTCCTTTTTTTATTATTCCTTTTATTTGGTTTGTCACCAGTCTACCTTTCTCTGTGATGAAGGAATGGATATAATTTAGTTGAATATTCTATTAGCACTCTGCAAATAAATGGAATTTTACTAAATATGTATCAATATTTGTCGAGCGAGAAACTCACATAATGTATTATTTTTTTTACAAGGTGAGTCAAAAGTCGCTCTTTACAACTTAAAATTGTAAAACTTTTGAAAAAAAAATTTTTTATTCGCTTTCAGAATCTAAAAATCAAGAGGCTAAAGGTTTTTAATATTTTAATTACGGAAATAATAGACTGATGAACAGCAATTGAAAAAAAATTAATAAGCAAGCAAAGGTGTAACGGGATATCTTATACAAAGTTTTCCCCTTTACAACTAACTAAGGGTTCCTTTGATATTATTATAAGTCTTAACTGACATCTTATTACAGAAGAATACTTTATGTTAATGATATTGATGATATAAAGTGAATTACTTCAGGAAGTAGGATAATTGATAATAAAAAGGCAGTGACAATTAGACAACAATTCGTGAGTTTACTACAGCCAATTTAATATTCAGTGTTCTGTTATAAGAAGGGTTTTAGTGGTCTTTATCTAGAGGTTGTATAGGTCACTCAAGATGGTACACTATACAGAAATGATAATCAAAAAGCAATTCATCTCCTTTCGTTTACATTAAAATTATTAGTTGAACTAGTGATTCGATGAACAGTTTTACAACAGTTGTAAAAAAATTCCTCCAAAAATACAACATTCTTAGTAAATGTCACAGAAGGAATTTGTCCACATTTTTAAAAATTATTCCAGTTACCTTTTTAATTGTTGCAATAATTTTTTTTGAAAATATACATGGTATCTTGCTGATTTTCCAGGTAATGTGTGTCATTTTAAGGGATGGGATCTGCTTATGGCAGCGATTCTCAAACTGTGGGGTGCGTCTCTCTAGAGGGGAGGGGGTGCGAGAATATAGAGGTCGAAAATAAAGGATTATTTGAAAATTATTACAGTACAAAGATGATGTTAAAAAATGTTTACTGTTATTTACAGAAAAAAAGTATTGTTTTTATTTAATATTTGGAACAACGTTCATCTGTGCCCTTGTTGGTGCTTTATTATCGTCTAATGTTTGCTTAAGACGTTAAAAAAAAGTATCTATGATTGTGTTTAAATCTACTTATGTAACTATTTGATACCGTGAATTGCAATTAACGTGCAAATTGCAAAAGGGATATTCAAGATAAATTCGGTAGCGATAGAAGGATCAACTCGACCGAGACTGACCGGAATGGAACGTTCTACATGTTTTGTGATAGGTTTCTCAAACAGTTGCATAAATGTTCGTGAGAATGTAAGATTTGATAAGTATAAGATTGAGAACAACTGGAACTATAGAATATTTTTCCAATGATATTTGTGCTTTTAGAAATGGATGATTGGGAAAATAAATATTTAAATAAAATTTATTTTGTTGTTCTCGAATTAAAAATTAGAAAGGAAAACTAACATGTAATACTTATCCCATTACTTAAAAGTAACATACTTAAAATATCTATTACACTTAAAAGTAACATATACAAAATTTAATTCTTATTTTGATAAATAGTACAGTTAATAATTAAAGTCATATTATAGCTTTAGCGTCAAAGTACATTTATTGCATTTAATACATTTTATTATATGGAAGGGGTGATGAAAATTACGATTGAAAAATGGTTCGTAAATATTGAAAGTTTGAGAAGTACTGGCGTAAGGTTTGAATAACTTTGGTGTTCCCAAGTACTAATTATGCGATAGTTGTTTATTTCCGCCCGCCTGATTTTTCATTTTTGAATGAACTTTACATTTTGGATGTATTTCATGGATTATTTTACAGTTACAGCAGCACGACAGAAGCAACTATTGTAGAATAATGCACGTAAAATATATTAAATCAACACACAGCATACATATGGAACTTTTATGGTTTATCATTTTCATTGTATAATGATTCCTTTAAACTATCGATCTTCTTTTCTGCACCACAATCACTCCAAAATTTATCTCAGAACATAAACATCGAAAGAAAATTTATCGCCTAATCTCCAAGGACATCCAGTTAACAACATCTCAAATAGGTTATCGTTTACCCCGTATCAATTAGCCAATCATCTTCAATCTCCCACCCATCCAATTTACCCTCCAGCTCAAAATCACTTTCTCGTTGGCTTGCGGCCGTCGTACACTGATAGCTATACCCCCGTCACTCAGTTTTGTCATTCACACTCAAGTAATCTCGGCACCTGATTCTGCAACACCCCCACCCCTTTGTTCTTTTTCCGGACCCCCCCTTCTAATTGGGAAATCGCGTGTTCCATCATAATTACCGCTCTTTTCTTTAATGAATGATATTTTTGAGACTGAATTTTTGAGGAAACAATACAAATAATTATGGCCATTTTAATGGACTCGGTCACGAAGGGGTACTTTGCCCTTTCTTTGCAGGGGCGGCTCCTAAGTTCTTTCGGAGGAGTCACTCGGTTTTTAATAGTGATGTAAATCTAGGCCTAGAACCGTTGAAACACTTGTATGGATTAGAGAACTTATTCAACGAAAAGAGTAATTTTTTGAAATTATAGAGCTAAATTTTAAATTATATTCAGGTATCGGAGTGCTTTTTATACATATTTAATATAAAATGGCTATCAGACTCTCGTACGGTATGATATAGACACTAATTTTTATTTAAATATTACTTAATTTTTTAATATTTAGAAATACGAAATTGAAGCTAGAGCAAGAACAGAAGAATACTAAAAAGATAAGATATGCAACTATATAGTTAATACACTATATAGTTCTATTTATGTAACTATATAGTTCCAATAATGGTGTTGGTGTAGAAAAACATTTGCATTAGAATGATTAAAACTATGATTTTGTGTGATCAATTAAATAAAATAATATGATAATGCAATCTGAATGAAGAAAAATTTCTTTCAAACAATCCAAGCATAAAAATGAATTCATAAGCGGATTGGCGATTATTGTATACAGATTGGTATATGATTGGTCGTGTTTAAAATACAGAAAAAAGGTCCACGCAAATAGCAAACATGTTCTTTCAAATTATATCATAATTCATTCCGGAACCCTTTTGTATTTACAGTGATTTCAAACATAAAATATTTCACATATTCATTTATATCCGGAAAAACAAGGATTTAAAAAGTTACGCAGATACTGAACCCACCAATCACAATTTCGTATAAGGCGAATGAAATGCTCAATCGTTGTCAAATGTTTGACTCCAATACTGCTATTTGCATCATTTTTATACCAGCTGTAAAGATCCTTGAACATCTTTTTGAGTTTTCTTGCGAAATAACAATCCAAGCCCTTTCTGGATACATCTATTTTAGTCACCAATATTACTCCTGTTCATTTACTCATTAATCTGCTTTGGTCCACGAATGATCTTTATGGACAGATTACAGTTTTAGCATTGAAGTAAACACTCCGAAATTTCCTTAACATTATATATATTGCTGCTTAAGTATGGAAATAATGTACTATTCACATTATCTGCAGATTAAATTGACCATCCCGTTAAAGTGCTGAAAACTTTCATTTCCCACACTAGCTCAGCGATACTCAAACTGCGGCCCGCCAGACCTTTCTGAGTGGCCCAGTCATGATCCGTTTCACTAACAAGTTCAATTATTTAAGGTATCCGACTACGTTCGGAACCGTGATTTTAAAAAAAGCGTGTAAATGGATAATTTTCCTGATATTTAGTGTCACTCAGATAAGAAGACATGCATAAAATTGTTTTAAGGACATTTCGACATAAAAAAAATTATTTAAACATAATATTTTGGCAAAAAATTAACTTAGAATAATCTTTTTTCCAAATGTTCTCCTTTTGTGAAAAATGATTCGATTATAATAATATCTTGCCTGTGAATATAGCTAAGACCAGTAGCGCACACAGGAATTTTTCAAGGGGGTCGAAAGTTCACCATTCTTGTATCATGCTCCTTTTGATTTTCTCGATTTTCAGGAACAAAACACAGTAAAAAACTAATTTTTGAATAAATAATTAGCATTAATTAATAAAATTAATCATTAATAGCAAGAAATTAATTAAATTTTACATGCTATATACTTAAGAATTATAATTAATCGGAAAAAAAATCAAGGGCTTTGGGGTGGTCCGGACCCTCAGGATTCCCCCCTTGCTTGCGCCACTGGCTAAGACCTCTCTACAGAGGCTCAACTAGAATTTTTGAAAAATTCACTTTGTTTTCAGAGTTAGCACCAAATGAAATAGTTATTGGCGTTTTTTTCTAAAATTTGCTCCCCTCTGTTGTCTTAAAATATGAATATATAACCTCACTTATAAGTTATATATTTCAAAAATTCTGAATGAGCCTCTGTAGAGAGGTCTGAGCTATATACAGGTAAAATATTATTATAATAGAAGCATTTTTCACAAAAGGAGAACATTTGGAAAAAAGATTATTCTAAGTTAATTTTTTGCCAAAGTATTATATTTAAACAATTTTTTTTTTGTCAAAATGTCCTTGAAACAATTTTATGCATATATTCACACTAAGTAACACTAAATATCATGAAAATTATCCATTTATGCGTTTTGCAAAATCACGGTTCCGAACGTAGTCGGATACCTTAAGAAAAATGTATAAAAAATTTAGCGAGAAATTCTATCAATCAAGCAATCCCATATATCGATTTTGCTATCTATCTGGTGCTGGGTGGAATTTCGGGTAATTTATTTTCTTTTGTAATTGTAACGGTTAGTGCTAACAAATAACAGTAGAATAGTGACTATTTTATGGGTAAAATTAAGTTTTAATTAACCCTCATGCCGTCAAAGAGAAACATATCAAAATAATATTTGTTATTTCAAGACGATTGGTCTGTTTCGTAGAAAAAACAACATGGTTTAACAACTTGTTTAATCTGTCATGAAAATGCTATTTCAATGCGTCCATTTTTTTAGCAACAAAATAATTGGGGTCGGGGGACTTGGGATCATTGATGAAATGAAATCAAAATTACCCCATAACAAGGTAAAAAATTGCATTGAACTCCTTTTTTTCCCCTGTGAGTTGAATGTGATGAAGTTTAATATAGTTTTAAAATAAAATCCAAAAATATCAATATTTAAATTAATTTCTGCATTTTAAATGTATTTTTGTTCTTATAGCGCCCCCGTTAATCCTCATAAAGCGGCCCGCGAGAAGTAGTTTTCATGTGTATGCGGCCCGCGTGAAATAGTTATTATATCTATGTGGCCCGGATGAAATAAAAGTTTGAGTACCACTGCACTAGCTCGCCTGAACATACCAAACACTTGTTGAAGCAAAAATAACATCTTTTCTCTAAAAGCAGTTTTGTGCTCTTAATTTAATGCTCGACGGAGAAATCTATCAACTGATGATATTTTGAATTACACAAGAACTGAATTTTGCTAAAGCACAGTTATTATTACGTAGTATTTTGTAGTTCATTTTCTGAAGCCTTGCTCAATACCACAATAATTGTTTTATTTCTGTTTGAAATAAAGCATATTTATACAAAAGAGCCCACTAATTACGTTGAAACCTCAATTTGTATGTACTAAAATCAGAATTTTTTGAAAATATTTTTAAATGTTCTTTGTAGTTACAATTATTTTTCAATTCATACTATTAGAGCTCACACTCTCTATACATATTTATTTATTTATCTTGGTGGAATTTTCAATCGTCAATAAAATGCATTTTAAAGCTCTTATTAGCGGAAATTTTGTATACATGATTATTTTGGATGACAATACAGTAATTACATTATAATTAATAAAAATGTATTGATTAAAACCAATTATTTAAAGAATTACAAATACAGCCACTTTGGCATCATTTTTGGCGACTTGTGTCAAAACTTGAAAAGGTTTTTTCTCACGTTTCAAAGAATTCCATTGAACTGAAATTTTATATACACGATTGTTTTGGAACTCAATACGATACTTTAATGATAATTAATAAAAATTAATTATCACTTAATGTTGTGATTCTATCATATGTATATACATATGTATATTATTTGTAAGTATTTAATAAAATGTAGCTAAAATAATTTTTTCTTTTTTGATCTAAGTAGGAATTGACTTAATTTTTTTATATTACTTGTTACTTAGTATTTTGTAGTTCATTTTCTGAAGCCCTGTTCAGTACGAAGGGATTGTTTTATTTGTGTTCGAAGTAAAGCATATTTATACAAAAGAGACCCCTAATTACGTTAAAACCACACTTTGTATGCACTCAAATCGGAACTTGCTGAAATTATTTAAAAATATCCATTGTAGTAACAATTGTTTTTTAGGGCTCTTTCATACAAGTCAACTTGGGCCGCACCTAACAAAAGATACAGACGGTCGGGATCTAGTTTGAATAGAAACAGCCTGGTTCCCTTTATGCGAGGTAGACTAGCATTTCTTTCTGTGCCTCTCATCAACTTTCAAAAACTACGTTATCCTCCTCACTAGTCGACTCAACTAGAAGTATATTGTTGAAACTGCGTTCTTCACACGCGGCTATTTGTATATCAAAAAGGAAGAAAACTTTTTAGTGCATCTTTCTACTCAATCATTGTACCGTTGAGTCGTGCGCTCTCTTTTTCTATAAGTCGCTTGATTTTCAATCAACTTTGTACCCGCAGGCGAACGGAATATTCCCTCTTCACACTAGAGGAGTAGGAACAGTAAACTAGTTGACTGACACAAAATTGTCTCGTGTGAAACCTGTGTGTCTAACTATTCGGAATACGTTGATATGCATTTTAATGTGTAAAGCACTGGAGACTCTTGTTTTATAAAATTTTCCTCACTTAAATGGAATAAATCAAGCAATATGAAAATTTATTAAGTAATGTGTGTGTGTGTGTGTGTAATGTCTTTCAAGCTTTAATGACAATCAATACGTGAACAGTCAGAGAGAGAGAGAGGAGAAATTTCCAAAGCTTTCTCTCTGTCTCGATAAATCTATGTTGGTATCCCGATTACTTAGGTGATAAACGTTAACTATATTGTATTATATTATTGTAAAAAATATGCCCATCGATTTGATATTTATTTACAATCATAAATCATGAAAAATAATTAAAAAGATCTATTCTGTTTTTTTCATAGTATTGCCATTTTATTATAAATATGATCAAAGCACCATTCAGCTTGGTGGCTGTGAGGTAGCGCGCCGGCTTCCTAAGCCTAAGCTTGCGGTTTCGGTCCCTGCTGGAGTCGATATATTTACTGGATGCGAAAATCTAGACACGCATGTCATATGATTACGCAGCATCTAAAAAAATCCCTTGAGTATCAATTTGGCTTTGGTACTCTCCGCAAAACAAAATCACGGCAATAGTCAGAATCTAAAAAGAGTTTGTATTGAATATATTTCAAACATTACAATTTGGTAGCGGAAGCTGCCACTAGATGGTACCACAAATGAAATGGCTTCCTCTCTTGGGTATTTGCTGGATCTGAAAAGGCTTAGCTGTCAAAAAATGTAGCACATTTGTAACAAACGATCAAAAATTATTTTATAGTTTGCCTTCTGAATTTTGTTATAGTGAGATTGAAATAAAAACAAATAGTTGTAGTTATTCTAAGCTGTATTATCACTTCTTGAGAGTAATAATTTGAACTGTGTATCGAATACTGTTTCATCTCATACTCTTCGTACATACATTATTTAAGAAAAATTTTATTTCGTATTAATGATCTTAAACACTCCCTTAGTCCCTGCAATTATATAATACACAAATGCGTTCATTTCTCTAATCCTTTGTTCGTGATCACTTGATCGTTTTCGTGTTGGCCTGCAGAAAATTATCTTGTACCTCTGATTTGGTCGAGTGATTTAATCTTGCTTATTGCATCATGTTTGACGAATATCATTTTGTTCCGATGAAAAATGGTTCTTAAGTTGATTTCCTTAATACTGGAAATCACGCGACTGAGAAAAGACTGAAGGTATATTCGCATTCATTTTATGAAAAAAGGAAAATATTTCTCTTTAAGGTATCCGACTACATTCGGAACCATGGCTTTGCAAAAGATTATAAATGGATAATATTTATAATATTTAGTGTCACTTAGATTAGAAAACGTATATAAAATTGTTTTAGGAATATTATCACAGTAAAAAATTATTTAAGCGCAATATTTTGACAAAAATGAATATAGAGAATGACCACTTTTCAAAACATTCTCCTTTTATAAAAAATGCTTCTATTGTAATAATATTTTGCGTCAGACCTCTCTACAGAGGCTGAACTAGAATTTTTGAAATATATAATTTAGACATGAATTTATCCATATTTTACTACAACATAGGAGACAACTTTTAAGAAAAAAATGCTGGTAATTATTTCAATTCGTGGTAACCCTGAAAATAATGTTAATTTTTCAAAAATTCTAGTTCAGACTCTCTGGAGAAGTCTTTACTTTGTATAAGCAAAATATTATTATTATTATAGAAGCCTGTTTTATAAAAGGATAACCGTTTGAAAATCTAAGTTAATGTCTCACCAAAATATTGTATTTAAATAATTGTTTTTCTCATAATTTCCTTAAAATAATTTTATACATGTATTCTAATCTAATTGACACAAAATATCATGAAAATTATCCACTTATGTGCTTTTTTAAAATCTCAGTTCCGAAAGTAGTCGGATACCTTAAAATGAATTTATCGAAAAGAAAATTAAAAAAAAGGGAAAGTAATATGGTAATAGTTATAAACGTATATGTGTGTTTTAAAAAAGGATGTCGAGTACTTATTCAAGTTATCCTTCAGTGTCATTTTTAAATATTTTCTAAAAGTAAATTTGTGCTTGTATTTACCAGTTTTTCAGTATAATTTTCTCGTGCTTCAATGGAAGGCATCTTTTTATGTCATTTTCTCTCTCCTTTCTCACTCAAGGAAATGTTTTCCCCTTCTCTTGCCAAAATGGTACTTGAATTTATAGATCTTATTTCTTTTTTTTTCAGAATCCTATGTATTTTCATTAAAATATACCCTTGCCAAAAGAGAGAAAAATAGTGATAAGGAAATGTGTGATAAAAAGAGAGAGTACACACCGTTTTATCGCCATCAACCGAGTCCTTGAGTAACTTTAAATGAATTAATTATTTCTTTGAATTATTTTGGTAAGGCAAAAAAAAAAGATTTAAATTTATGAAATTATTTTAAACGTCTTTTTTCTCCCAGAATTAGAAAATAATAATTTTGACAATTCTTAATGTGTAAGTAAAATCAAAAAGTTTAAAAGAATTTTTTTTCATAACATCTTCGAATGTCTTACGGTATCAACATGAATACAAATGCATCAGAAGAAAACTTTACATTATCATTCAATATTTATTCCACTTTTAAAAATACATCTGAATTACGAGAGAAAAGAAGTAGCAAGCACGGAAAATTCTTCGCCCTCTTTAAACACCGAGTATATTAAGTAAATGCTTCAGGCGCCGAGAGAAACTTCTCCGGAATAGTATTCGTAAAATACATCGCGACTAGGAATAAATTTGAGAAAACCATCAAAATTTATTCAAAAAGACTATCATAACCTTTTCTCTAACGTGGGGCTTTGCAGAAAAGAAAAAAATAAAGGCTAAAGTAACATAAATAAAGCTTCACAATTTCCGGTAATGTCAGATTAGGATCAAAATATAAAGGAATTTTCTGTTGCCTTTTTATTGATTCAGACAAAGAAGATTACATTTTTCATTTTTATCACTCAGATATGCCGACGATGTGTTTATATTCTCCTCTTTCGAGAAAAGGATATTTGCTACTTTACGATGTATGAATGTGTGAAACACTAAATTTAGAGGAGAAAAAAATTATTTTTAGTTTTTCAGCTGTGGTTATTATTTGAGTCTCGTATACTTTCACATTTTTTTTTATTCGTAAGGAAATTCAATCAAATAGTAAAACATTTTGCTAAGTTACAAAACATTTTGTTATTGTGTATCTAAGATTCATTCAAAGAGAGAAATTTAAATAGCGCTTTATTTTCGACACTTTAAGGCATTTTAATATTTCATTTTATAAGGATTTTTGAAACGGAAAAGTGTATTAGCTTATATATACAGTTGAACCTCTATATAACGAACCCCTATAATGCGAATTTTTCTAAATCGCGAATTTTTTCCTGGAACCAAGAGCATTTCACGATTTTCTTCGCTAAATAACCTCTCTATAGCAAAGTGCATTTTCTATACAACGAACTTTTCCTTTTGTGATCCAATTTTTGTTCTCTCTTTTTTTAAAACATTTCTGAAAAAATTCCAAGTTATTCTCTGTATATCACATTTTATGGTGGTCATAAATCTTGAACTGGTTTTATTAGGTCCTAACTTCCCGAGAGCAATAGAAATCTGGATGTTTCATCCAAGAAGTGCAACCTTTAACCACCCATTGCCCAGTTTACTAGAAACATCTTCGTTATCTTATTTCACCTTCAGTGGAGTTGTCCCGTGTTCTAATTATAAAATAATGCATGTTTAATAGTACTTGTATGCTTTAAATAATAAAATGTTCATAAAATTCATTAATTTTAGAAGAAATTATTTTCTTAACATTGAAAATGCAGTGAATTCTTCGACACTCTTTTTTCTTGTTTTCCTTGCAGTTTTTCTTTCTTTTTTTGATGGGTAAGATACATAAAATAAACATATATTAATTTTAAAAAAAGTATGAATAATTACTTTTTTCAATATATAGTGTTATGAATTTAAAATTTGTTTTATGTTGTTTATAAAGTATATTAAAAGATAAACCTCAATATAACGAATTTTCCATATAACGAACTCTTTTCTGGGATTCAGCGACTTCGTGATATAGAGTATCAACTGTATATATATATATAATTCAATTATATCTATAGTTGAATTTATCATCACGCTATATACATCACATAGTCAAATTACTGTTTTGTTAACCATAATTTAAATTATGAATGCACCGTATGTACCGTAATAGTAAATATGTTGATAAAATCATTTGCACGGGACCAATAAAAAAGTTTTCAATGAATCATAAATCTTAAATTTTCATGCATATTATATTATATAAATTTTATGAATTTCATTGCTTACATTTGTAGTGTACAGAGTGATTCATTACCAGACCGACAAACTTACAGGGTATGTGGGGTGTACGGGGATGACACGAAATCACATAGGAATGCAGGGTCGCAAATACCTTAGTTGCGAGCTATGGAGCACAGAATCAGAGAAAGAGAACAAAAACAACAACACTTGCATGGGACATGAAACACTTTATTGAAAGTTGTTCCACAACAGGTGTTCAAAATTACTACCAGGAATCGTCTGGCAGGCCTGACAGTGGCACTGCATGGAATTCTTTACTTTATCGAAGATTCCTGGTATGTCACGCATCCAGTCTATTATTTCATAAAACGTACGCAGTAATTTTCTACTTTAAAAATTACTCATACTATTCATTCTAATTCAGGTATTATGCCTCGTATTTAAGCAAGCATAAGTTTAATACTTTTTGTATGCCCAAAAGAAACACGGCGTTATATTTACTGAAATTCAAGTTATTTTCTGCTTTAAGTACATAAAGCGAAAAATCCAATGTATAATTTGTTATTTTAACTGAAGGAATCATTCATTCATTGATATTCATTTTTAAGTTTTATTTGTTGTATTGTTCTACTTTCAATAATGATAAAATTAATTTAATGCAAATTTTTAAACAGTTTTAACGGGGATAAAATAGTATTTGGAAATAAATATGCAGATTTTGTGCTTCTGAATCCTAACTTTTAAAGTTGTAATTTTTTTAGGTACTTCTCGGTTAGCTGAACACAGGAGATAAATCGCCAAATGCTGATACAAGTATAAGACAAAATATCACCAGCTATTTCCCATCATTTTCCGGGCAGTTTTCAGTAGTAAGCCTCTAAAATTAATAGTAATTGCTGATAAGAAATTTTATTTGTGCATAGTTTGCGAATTGTTTTCTAAAGAGCTCACATAATTAGATTTATTTACTCACAGCTAAGCAAACAGCACCCTTTTTTATGTGGTTGGTTCTAAAATCTTTCCGTTTCATTTCTAGAAATACTAAACAATAGTATTTCTCGTAACAGTAATTATTTCTACTTTCAATTCAAAATTTTGAGAAATTTTGAGAAATTTGTGATGCGCTTGAAAAGGCGTCGGCTCTAACCGGACTTCAGGAAATTCCATTCTTCGAGCAGTTGTTCAAATAATTCCGTGGCATTGAAGGGAAATCGTGTTTCTTTACGGCATTACTCTACCAGTTACCAACCCAAGTTATAACATGAGACTCACTCTATCTACAACCTATTCAATGGCTGAATGTACATTTCGTTCGGTACAAGAACCTGTGAAACTGCGATACAAAATTAAAACCACAATATATCCATCCCATCCAAACAACTCTAACGTCATTTGTCAGCCGCGTTCCAAACATCCAAGTTTAAAACATATTAAACTTGCAGAGTTATTTGCACGACTACGGCAACCTCCATGATGACTAATGTCGTACCATTTCAATCAGTGCTTTTCGCACGTTTCTCTCCGAAGTACGCAAGGAACGCACTGGCTTTTAATGGCCGTTTTCCCTTTCTGGGGGAAAAGGGAAAATGCCGCAATTAGTTGCAACACGCTTCCAGATGGGGGAGTTACATAGATGCATGTTTGTTTTCGATGAACGGTAGGAGGGGATATTTTTTACTCAGAAAGGTGTAGTAAAAGGGAAAAGTTAGTTCATAAAGTAAGCTAGAACGTAATTTTTAAATGATTTGAATTGTGGGTGCATTATCACTCTTTCGTAGCATTTACAAAAAAGTACACAGCTGGGAGTTAGTAGGGAGTTAGGGAGAAATTAGTTTAAATGAATTAAATTGATGCAAATTATTTGTCTAGGTAACATATTGTTACCAATTTTGTGCAACGAATACCTAAAATAATGTAAATAATTTATATTTAAATGTGCAATAAGCTCTCTAATATGCTTATTTTATGCTAAAAGTGTAAAATTCTCAAGCAACGTCATTCCTTACATTATGATGGTAATTTAATAGAAACTGGATGAAATTTTGGCGATAGAGTCAATTTGGCATCTTCTTTGCTATCATTTTGGCAACTTGACGAAATGTTGGTGACCATTTTTGGTTTGTTGGTGATTATATGGATGCTTCTGGAAATTGCTAGCGAAATCTACTATTATCACGATTTATAACGTAAGCGGGTTTTCGAGAAAAATTCGTTGCCTATAAATAGGGAGTCGCTCACCACAACTGAGAATGAATTGATTTGACCATTGAAGGGTCGAGAGAGTGGTTGCGAATAATCTTAAACATTATGTATTTGCATTTCTTGGCACTGATGGTTGTGTCTGAGCTTTGCAGACCTTCTGAGGTTTATTAAGCAAATTCTAATGCTGTGTCCTGTATTTCAAGGATTGTTTTTCTATAATATATTTCCATCGCTAATGAAAATAATTTGTGACGGGCTCACGCGTCTTTTTATTAACTTGTCCTTTGGGTTCTTTGGGGCCAGAAGCTAATCTTTTCCAACTAAACCCAAGAAGTGAAGCGTGAAGAAAAGATGCAAATTAGGAAGCTTTTAAGTATCAGAAGTTAGAGTAAGAGGGGTGGCCATTTGGGGAATGTTATGATAATCCGTGATTCAAGTGTGAAGAAGTTTTGAACGGTTACGTGACAGCCAATAGAAGTCATCCGTGACAGAGAGCCCTTAGGTCAAGGTGCATAACATTGCACTCCTGCGAACTGCAACTTCAACTAGGATTATATTGACCACTACTTCATTCGACATTAAGGCAGAAGTGTCTATTTAATATTCGGATCTGTGATAGTATTGGAATTTAGTTTAGGCGAGTTAGTTATTGATAGTGGTCTGGGTTACGCTATTTCGGTATTATATATATTGTGTGTTTAGCCACCGTAAGATCATGGTGGCTTCTAGTTCTTCATTTATTCCTACACCTCTAGCTCACGTTAATAATCAAGAAGAAGGGCACCCGACGGGGACGTCATTACAAACTACGTTGCTCTTTGAGACTGGTAGCATAAAATCCTCGAACCCAGATCTACGTAACGATATTTATTTTATTAAGGTTCCAAGGATATAAGTTAAATTATAGACGAGAAAGGCTGTTTACAATAAGAAATGATTGAATTTATAATTGCTATCGTGTGAGGTTCTCTCATCCGCCCCTAGAGATGTGGGATGAAGGGAAGGAAGACTAGTCATATCCAAAATTACTCAATTTATTTGTCACACAATCAGCAACACGAGTTGAAGCAATCTAAAACAAAAGATGCGCACAATTGAAAAAATACGTAGATAAATATCGAGGTACGCGAAGTATGATAAGACTTTGAATAACACTACACTTACTGTAGGTTTGGATCTTTTCTAATCTCTAGTGATCAATCGTCACTTAAATAATTACAATTATCAAATATCTGCGTACCACTATCATTTTATTATAATATCTGATCCGCTAGTAATCAATCCTGCATCTGCCTCATTTTCTCTCTCTTTCGCTTGAAAGCCTAGACTATATATATATATATATATATATATATATATATATATATATATATATATATATAGCAGACCTAATTTAAATAATCCCATTCTCTTCTTCAGAGGGTTCACTGCCAATAAAGTAGTTTTAAAAGACCGAAGATTTCCCAAGAGGACTTGTTATTAGGAAAGACGCGGATAGAGCCGTCACAGCAGTTGACACGATTTTAAATGCAGACGTACATGTATTATGTCGTACAAGTAGCACAGGCCATTTTGCGGATTGTATCATATTTGTTACACTTGATCAACAAACGGTCTGGTTATAGAGAGTTATAGTTCATAATGTCCCATACGACTTAATTAGGAAAAAATCTGGTGATATCGATGGTCATGGTAGAATGCCGATGATTTCTGGAGTTCATTGAGTGACAGCAGAGGTATGCAGACAAGCGTTATCACGTTGAAAAATTCACCCTAGAGTAGTAATGAAATGTGACAGCACAACGTACAGTGCTCTGATGTACAAATTTACAATCGAAGTGCTTTGGATGATACCGATGACATAATTTCTACTAAAACGTTGTTTCCCTTCATACATTTCTATGATATGATCCTATTATATTATGAATAAGATCACGATGAAAAATTTTTATTGAACTCATAAAGTCCACACACACACACATGCTGAAGATGACAAAACCATTTTCCTCTATAATATTCTGTAGATATCATCAAACAATCGTAAGAAACCATCAGTCATTTGAAATCTCATTCAGCAATAGCCTCTCAAACTTTGTTAATTTATCATATATGCGCAGTTTGTGGTTACAAAAAAGCCTTGCATGGAATTTTTTCCTCTCTTTCTAATTCATTACATACATACACACATTGTTCGATCCAAAGCGGATTACGAAAACATGCAGGATAGTAACAGTGAATTCCAGCTTATAAATTTGGGAGAGCGAAATGTCGTAGTATGATACAACCAACTTATATTTCAGTTTATACGTAAATTAGTTCTTCCCTTAGCATTAGATTTCAGACAACAAAGAACAGACAAAAATATCAGACCTAGAGAATGGACTTGATTGAAAATTGCATATTTTAGTACCTCATCCTGAACGAGAAAACATCGATTGTGTGGTCTGTTAAAGCAAAAAGGGCGGGTGGAAGACAACAGTTTATTTTTACGAAGCATACGAAAAACATCCTTTCCTGCACGTTAGAAATTGTTTTAAAAATAATTAAGCTCTAAAATTAATATAAATTAAATCTTATTACATTACAATATGTAAAATAAATTTAAAATGTCGAATTCCCCACTGCTTTAAATTACTTTAAATCATTTCCCTAAAACTAACCACAAGTTTACACCCAACAACAGTTAAAATAAATCGTGCAAAAAGTTAATAACACGCTGGACATAGCGCAAACCTGTCTGGGTCATTTCATCAATCTCTATTCAGAATATCTGCGCTGGATGATGTTCTATAATTTGCCTCTTCTTTCACTAGGACGTATCCTTTCTACAACCGTGTATGAGTCTCTTTTCCATTATTGCTTTGAAATAATCAATACAATTCTACACAATTTAAAAGAAATAAGGAACTGTGACTTACACAAACTATCCAATATTTGGCCCGTCTGAAATTTGCATGTTTTCATCCATGTTGCGACTTTTCTCGGTCTTTATATTTTGAAGTATTTCATAAATATGTAATTGATCAACTTACAAAGAGTAAATAAAGTTAAATATTAGTTTGTCGATACAATACAAGAAATGAGCTGTGTGATACCCGGAAATAAAGGATTGATTCGAACAAAAACGAATAGTATAAAAATAAACTGCATTATATAGAGTATGGCGAAGTCAGAATATTATACTCAGGTTAGATGATTTTTCTATTTGAAAAAAAAAAAGCATTATTGAGATTATATAATGTTCTGTGACATATAGAAATGTCTTCATGAATCATGTTAATTTTCTTCATAAACATTTTGAACTCGTAACCAGTGGATCGCGAGCATTATGCTTCCAAATGCATTCCAAAGAGCATTGTGTGAGTAACAAGGACACACACACCTAAGATTTTACTACACTCTCCCTACTTTTACACCCCGTTAACATCAGAAGTTATAGCCACAAAATATTTAATCTGCATCAGCCTCTTTATACGTGATCGCGGTGGCCTAATGGTCGAAGTAGCGGACTCGTGGCCGATGTGTCAAGATTTAAAATCTAGTACCATTGAAGACCCGTAGTACAGAGGAAGCCAATGCACGTTAAATATGTCGAGGCTCATACGTCGTCCTATTGACCTGGTGTGAAAGTTAGGAGAGAGGATATCAGCTCAGATGTCGTCCTCGTCAAGAGGTCTATTTCCCATCCCTAGAGTAGTTGAATAGTGTGACGTTAATATACACTCACTCACCCAGCCTCCCTACGTGGCAGGTATACATTGGCACAATGTGACTTAAATCTACTCCCAACATACAAGTTACCAAAATCTGTATGTAATGGTAATATGCAAGCCGCTTTTACCGTAAAATATGTTCGGAATATAGGTCCTATTGTGTAGCATTACGCTAAGACACTTCAATATTTGCAAATCCATGAAACGTATGTGAATAAATATTACGCTGTTATATTAGCATCGAGAGAGGAAACTTGTTTTAAGGAAATATATTCTTAAAAATTACGGAAAATTTAGCTTTTTTTCTTATTGTGTTAAGAGATTCTCTCTCTCTCTTTTCTTCTCCTATAAAAAATCCTAGAAAAGGAATTTTCAACGAAATTTGAATCGTAATGCCAAAGATAAATTCGAAGCTTCTACACAACTCCGTTCTTTAAATATTCAATCCGATTAAAAGAAATTAAAAATATAAACTTTTTTAAAACAATGTATTTCACGTATCATAATGGCACTGGAAATTTCTTCTTTGTAGAATTGGAAGATTTTCCCCCTACAATTGTAAAGAAGGTTCTAAGACCCTGGATTTCGTTAACGCGTTTGTCGAAACAGTTTAGAGATGATTGCGTCCACCCACGGCTTACCGAAAATTATGGAGGTGCCCCAAAGTAAAAATAAAAGCCGAAAACATTGTATAAATGGATCAAACTGTCTTTTTGATGTTTCTCAGGATACTCCAGATGGGATGTATTTATTTTTCTAACATTATGTTGGGGGACAGAGTAGTTTTCTTTAGTCTTTTTCGATGCTTAGGACATAAAATGGAACTGAAATTTTTAGGATTCTCGTCTTTCCATGTAGAAATTAAACATTTTCTTTAGCAACGATACTTTCAAAGCGTGTTTTCTTTTCCAATTAGCGAAAATGTATTTCGGATAATGTAAATGCGTCTTGTACAATTTCGTAGTTTTAAGTTGTCCAAGGTGTTTTCAGTTATTTTAAGTGGTTTCATTTTATCGAAAAAGATACTTGCAAGATTTCTTGAATTATATTAAAATAGTTTTTTTTTATTTAAAGATATCTTGTGGTATTAATGTTATTTACAATTATGGTGATTTGGATTTTATTTTTGTTGACGTCACACTTTGACTCTATACTAGAGCTATTAGATGTATGATGTATTTTAAAATGTGAATGTATACTTCGGATTCTTATTATCTTTTTGTTAAGTTCTTGATGTGATTTAAACGATTTTTCTCTATTTTAATTAAAAAATAGTTTAATTATGTGAAATTAATTTTAAAAAATAAATTATAGGGTTTCATAATTAAATGAAGTGTGAAAATCCTTTTTTAGTTCAACACCTAATTTTGAATATTTTGTACAGAATTTTTCCTAAGAGTTTGTGGAAGGATTTTTTTAAAAATCATTTATTCTATATCAGTTTGATATCTTTTCAGAAGAATCTTTTTTGAAAGTTTTCTCCTCCTGATTCGATGTACCATGGCCAATGCTACATTCAATCACTAAATGCGTCCTGGATGTCGTCCAGGGGTAAATCTTTCAGTGAGGTCATCAAAGCTGCTTTAACAGCCTTCAGCATCCCATGCCGATTTTCTTTCAGAATTGTAAAACAGCAGTGGATTGGTGCCAGATTGGGGCTGTGCGATGGATGGGCAGCAAAGCCACACCTATTTTATACTGCAATTCCAAGAAAATGAATGTCGTGAGGCTTGAAAAGTAGTCATGGTTTGAGACCATTTTCGAGCGGACTTTCCTTATTTGGAGATCCCTCTGTTAAAATGCATGAATGATTGTGTTGGGTATTCCGCACTCCTCTGCATTCATCCGAAAACTTAATCGCTGGTCCTTGTTATTTTATTTTTACTTTCGATATGAATCACGTTGGAATTTTTAATTATATTATTGCTAAACAGTTTTTCATTTAAATAGAAACAATTCTCTGTAGAATATATCTTTCGAAGGTTTCATTTATTGGGTTTTCCATACCAAGTTTCATCTTTTACGAGCTTGCGCAGAGACCACAGCTGAATGACTATTTTGTTTGAAAGGAAACTGAACTTTTAAAAGTCTGTAACGCCGATACAATAAACTCTCCCCTATAAAAATTCTGTTTTCCAAAACGTCTCCATCACGTCACTTCACTTCGAAGCATTATTAATTCAACAAATTAAAAGCAATTAAGTATTTTAAACACGCCAAGAATATTTACAAGACACAAAAATCTATTCGTCAAAGCAAATTACTTTTAATTATCCCTAATTGTCTAAATAGTCTCAAGTTGAAGAAAAGTCTCTGTGATAAAATAAGGGAAAGTGTTTTAATTAAAACCCATTGAAGAGGGCAGAAAAGGGATGTTTGCATTTATCGTTATTATTAATCAAATGAGAGTTAACTCATCAAAAGAGAGAGTTCGTTTAATTTGTTCCTGGGAGCACAGAAATGACGAATAATGCTATTAATGGTTTTCCCTGTTGGTTGAGTAAGCAAACTCATTTGCCTAAAGAGTTTTAATATCTCTAGTTTAGGAGTCTGATTTTTCGAAGAGTTACACTTTTTTTCAGAACATCGGTTGATTATATTATGATCATAGTGCGTTTCTTTATTTTGGGATTTAAATATTTAATATATATATATATATATATATATATATATATATATATATATATATAAAGCATTATGGAATGTATTTTAAATATAAACATTTAACGAAATTTCTTGAATAAATATGGTACTAAAAACGGTATAACGACTGGGTATTGGATGGGCTGTCCCGCACATCTCTGTTCGAGAGTTAGAAGAAAGATGAGCAATAGTCAAAGCGAATATAATTTATTAACAAGTCTCAACAACCTAACAAATCTCAACAACCCAGTTTAGTAAATGCGTCTTTCAGTAAGTATGGGAGCAAAAGTGAGGTTGACAGATAAGTAATATTTAATTATAAATTGAATTACTTACTCTCGGAACGTCTTGGCAATACACGTTCCAAATAATCGAAATTCCCCCCGTTCTAAGTTAATCTACTTCAAGCCGACACTATTCCAATTTAATTATCTAATTGACTAAATTGTCAATCTTCAATTTTAAATATTAAGCAAAGAAACTACGAATCACTCTCGACTAGCATTCTATTACTTTACATTAATCACTAACTTCTATCATCTAGCTCCTAATCTGTCTTTCTCCATCGAACCTAAAAGTTAATACTTAAATATAATCCTTGATTTACATAAGGCGCGTCTTCTTCTGGAGAAAGTTTTCAATAGAATAATATTTAAAGAAACTGTTTTCCCCAATAGGATTAGTAGGAAGTTCGCGAATAGACCAGCTACATACTTTACAATTATGGACTATGATCAAGTATCAAATACGATGTATAGATCTAGTGCTTTCCCCTCTTTTAACTTCCACACTACTATTTGGCTTGATTACTGAGAACCAGATGCTAATGATATTCAAATATCACGGGTTTGAGTCTTATTTTCATTAAATGCAGGGTGATTCTAAAATCATCGGACAAACTTTTAGGGGTGGTGGAGCTCACTTAAACAAAAAAATTTTTGCACAGGAATTGAGCGGAAGTGCTGCTTTGAGACACAAATAGAAAAAAATTACGCATTAATTGAAAAATAAAATATTCATTAGTAGAGCATACTTGACGAGTGATTCCGCAGAGAAAACGTTAAAATAGTTTAAGAAATTGCATCCACCAACCATCATGCATGCTTGACGATCTTAATGGCGTTGGCGAATATTGGTGGTAGTTGAAGGCAGAAAAACGGTGTGTCAGTCATCTGCTGCACCCTAAAATAGGCATTTGCTCTTGAGATTTCGGTCGTTATAAGAGATTTTACTAATAGAGAAAAGACATACATACATCTAATGTATGGGGCTGCTAATGGTAATGGCAGAGAAGCGCTATGGCTGTATTCCCACACATTTGAAGAAGACGCATACCGAACCACAAAATGTTTCAGCGATTACATCGACAGCTGTGTGAAAATAGTTCATTTATTGCCAAAACTTATGGAAGGGGTAGATCGTGGACTGTTCGACAAATACACCTGAAAGAAGTTATCTTGGATCATGTGGACGAAACAACCGGCACAAGTACAAGGATTGTAGCATGTTGTCTACATGTCAACCAACCAACCGTTTGAAGAGTTTTACTCTTGGACTGTTTAAATATGCAATTTATAAAACTGTTTTTAATTTTTTTTTTACGGAATCACTCGTTAAGTATGTTACTAATAAACATTTCATGTTTCCGTTAAAATGCTATTTTTTTTCTCTTTGTGCTGTACATAATGCGGCACTTCCACCCAGTTATTTCTTACAAAAATTGCTAGTTTTAGTGAGCGCTTCCACCCCTCAAAGTTAGTCACATTATTTTAGAACCACCCTGTATTTGTCGTTTGGAATAAAGAAGATTGTTGCTCTTAAAATAAACTATGTTTCAAAGTCTTCACTTGGGAGAGAAACATACAAGCTCAGAAAGTACTCTTGTCAATTGACCTTTGATTAAAACTACGTATAATAAATTCGAAACATCAACAATCTTAAGTCATTTAACTTCCTGCAACATCAAGTATTCAAAATGACAACTTAGGGATAGTTGATTACTACCACATTTGGATAATCGCAACAGGCTACGGAACTTTGAACCACGGTGAAACGGCGAGGATAACAGTAGAAATGGTACCCCAATCACTAAGCTAAAGTGAGCCCACACTATGCTAAAGTGAGGCTATAAACCTCGAAGGCTTAACATGCATCAGCCGTTTTGCATGGTAGATCTTTAGTGACATCAGGACTCTAACTCAGGACTTGAAAGAAACAACGCATGTCTCGAATTTTGTGACTAATATCATTTGGCTTCCGTGGCCACGATAAACTTGGGTGGGGCCAGAATTTAAATTTGCATCTCATTCGGTATAGTGGGTAGTGACAATGACTACTGTGTTTTAGGGCCTGAGTTAGAATCTCAGAGAAGGCATGGATGTTTGTAAATGTATACTGCATTTGCGGCAAGGGGATACTCTAATTTTCCGCCGAGCCGTGAGTCCTCTCTTAAGGTTGGTGGAAGAGGAATAGAGGTGAAGACCCCTGATCACCGTCAGGGTATTCTCCCTCAAAATTAGGGATGGGATTGAGCCAAATCGTACTGTCACCTCTATGGTGCTCAAAAGCTACGACTAACGACAGACATACATCTAGCCCTTTAAGCCAACCATCCGGTAGTGATTAGTGATACTGACTCCTGTGCCGTAGAACCTGGGTTCGAATCTCGGAGAAGGCATGGATGTTTGTGAATTTTTAGTGCATTTGCTGCATGGGGGTACTCTAAATAGCCTTCAAGCCGTAAGTCTTCTCATGAGGTTGGTGGGAGGTTCCTGACCATTCCCAGAATGTTCTCCCTCAAAATTTGGGAGTAACTGTTACCTGCATGGTGCTTAAGGTTACTGCTATTGACAGGCGTATATTGAGCTCTTTGCCGCAATCAATTTCGTGGGCCTTGATTTGACAAACCATACAGATGACAAGCAACAGCAACTGAAAGTCAAAACTCGATCAAAGTGTTACTTATCATAAGACCTACGATAATGACTACGACAACTAACTTATAATATTCATCACCTCTTAGCCTCGAGTATAGGGTGAAAGAGTTTTTCAGAAATTCTCAAATATGAATTGAAATAGCTTTTGATATTTTGGTTAGTGCTTTTGTGTGTCGAGTTATTAAAAACAGATATGAAATCATCTCGAAGGTTGCAGTTTTTCAAATCAAAGTTACTTGAATCCATTAGCTTCTAGTGATGAATAATTTTGACTATAAATCGTTCTAACTGACATAAATTAACGCCGCACTTTAACTATCCATTACTTAAAATTAAACAAGGAGCTGTTAAAAAATTAAAATATAAAGAGTGTTTTTTTTTCAGGTATAGAAGTTTAAGTTGGCATTACTTTCCAAGATGGCGACCGATTTAACAGCTGTCAAGTGATTTATTCTCAGTTTGGTTTGGCAATTCATCAAAACGATCATCAAGCAAAGCGTAGATTCGTCGAATGGGCCCAAAACGAGATTGCCGTTGTTCCCGATTTTCATAAGCAAATTTTGTTTAGCGATGAAACGCACTTAAGGTTGAATGGCTACGTCAACAAACAAAACTGCTGGATTTAGAGTGAAGCTAATCCACAAGTGTATGTCGAAACACCGTTACATCCAGAAAAACTGACTGTTTGGTGCGCTTTATGGGCTGGTGGAATCATTGGTCCGTACTTCTTCAAAAACGATGAAGGCCACAACGTTACAGTCAATGGTGATCGGTATAGAGCCATGATTACTAACTTTTTCATTCCTGAATTGAACAATCATGATGTCCAGGTCCTGTGGTTCCAACAAGACGGCGCAACATGTCACACAGCTCGTGCCACAATCGATTTATTGAAAGACACGTTTGGTGACCGCCTAATTTCACGTTTTGGACCTGTGAATTGGCCTCCAAGATCTTGTGATTTAACACCGCTGGACTATTTTCTGTGGGGCTATGTAAAATCCTTGGTCTATGCGGATAAGCCACAAAAACTTGACCATTTGGAAGAAAATATTCGCCGTGTTATTTCCGATATACGGCCACAAATGTTGGAAAAAGTCACCGAAAATTGGACGTCCAGATTGGACTACATCCGAGTCAGCCGTGGCAGTCCTATGCCAGAAATCATATTTAAAATGTAATGCCACAAGATTATCTTTCGAATAAAAAAATATTCATGTCAATCGAATAATACATCGTTGTTTTATTGCAATTTAAAGTTCTATACCTCTGAAAAAAACACCCTTTAAATGAAACAAAAAGTAAATAAATATGCTGTTCCCAGTTAAAAACACGTGCACTGTGAGATTATGTTACAGCAAATACGTGCAATTGCAATATTGAATGATAGCAAAGGGACCGCTGCAAAGGATATCCTTCCAAGGATGTGTCTTTATAAAAAAAAAAAAATTCCAACAGACGGAGAAGGGTAGAACTTTAAATTAACAATAACTCTAAAATTCAAACTGACCTCACTACTTTTTTATGCGTCTGGCACCCTTCTGTGAATGAATCAGTTAAATGTTTTGTACATGACTAGGTGCGTCTGCATTCTCATGTTACATACTTTCAGAGCATTAATTTAACGGTGATGTAAAATACTATTTATTTATACTGTAAACGCTTTCAACCTTTTTTTAACTGTGAACCATCTATATAAGAACGTTTAATGTCACAAATTCCCAAAGTTTTAAAATCGTCTTTGTTAACTTTATCACCGATAGATTTGAATTAAATTTATCGCGAATAGTTTTGCAAAAGTCCAGAAATTCAGATTACACAATACTACATAAAATTCTCAGTCTCTTGGGGAAGGGAGGTTGAGGGATGTATATTTTTTAAGTTGAAATACAATAAATTGACACTAGGCATATCGTGTATATTTCATAATTGCTTTATTAAAATAGACTGATAAACATTTAATTGACACTTTTTTCTACCATAGAATTTCTATAGTACTTTGTGGTCACCTTGCGGCGGGTTCTATCCACGGCCTTTCAACCAATCCTCTCGAGGAAATTACTCTTTAATTGTGGTTTGAGTTTGAAACAGCCTTCCGTAGAAAGAAATTGTTTTTATGCTAATGTAAATGCTATTTAAGCCCTGGAAAAAGGTGTGTTAAAGTTATCGTGTAAAATTAATCGTGGGTAGCTAGTCGTTAATCGTTAGTAGTGAGGCGTTCGTCCTTAAGTTATCATTGAAGCTATAACTACCTTACAGAGAAGTGGATATTAAGAGGTCTGTAGCAGATTAGAAAATAGTTGATAAGTCATCTACAAGAGGATCAAGACTTAGGTGTATTTTGGATAATCTTATAAGTTAGATTAAGAAATTAATTAAGATTTCTCCAAGGTTATTGAATTTGAATTAATTATAAATTGATTAGTCTGAAATAAAAATATTTTTATAACAATATCTGTGCTCCTTCAATGACCCAAACTACACCCGCAACCTCCTGATTGTGACAACTTTAATTGATGGGATAAGATCGTGATCAATGGAGTTTTAATTGAGTCGAGTGTTCGAATCATGTTTTTCTAAAGACTCTATTTGCAGAGGTTAATAAGTTGGCATGATGTGCATTTGGTAGCGGGATGCTTAAGAGTCGAAATCATTATATCGGCTCAGAATAGTGAGGGAAATTTGAAACCTGAAAAAATGGTAATTATTACTAGGGTTTATGTGGCTAAAATAATAAATAATAATATTTATTTGTAACTCTAATGAAAATCGTTTATCTTTTTAAGGCTGTCTTCGGTTAATGTTATACAATAGGACCAGAAATTGGAACATTTTTTCAGATATAAAAGAAATGAAACACATTAATATGATATTCTTGCTTTACTATCCTTTAGAGAGCAGAATTTTTTATTATACTTCCCATTTTTAACCAAGTTTATTTATTTTTTCTGGTATAAAATGTGTTTCGTGCCTTATCTCCTATGCCGTAATGTTAAATGGGCTATGCCTTCACGTATAACAACCCAAAAGAAAGTATTAATGGAATATTTTGGCATTTTTAAAAACACTATATTGTTAACAGAGGTATGAGTTTTAATATTGCAAATTTTCATAGAAATTGAGGCATTTTTTTCTGTCTGAAAATATGCTTCGAGTTTAGTTCAAGCTCTCGTACTCTTATCGAAGACAGCCTTAATGCATAGGTGTTTATCCGGAGATAATCTTTCTGCTTCAAATTATTCTAGTTACAGAGGCAGGTATCACATATTTCGCAAGCTATTGACACAAATGTTTAAAATATTGCAACACTATTAAAGTATAACTTGTTTTTAATGCTTAGACATAAAAAGTTTTAAAAAATTAGTAGTTATTTTTTAATATAAAATGCACAGTAAATCGTTTTAGAAAAATAAGAAATTAGGGTTTTCTAACTTGTGATATTTGCTAAATTGCATAGCGAAGTTATCAAAGCGCACTTTCTTTAAATAAAAAACCACAGAAACATTTATTTATAGATATTTACGAGACAATTTCTATGGAACACAAATAGAAATTAGCATTCGATAAAAATAAAGCTTGACTTTCTAAATAGCTCTCCAGGAAATGGCTTTTTGTGTGATCTGTGCTAAACAACTCCATATTCTTTGGAGTCTTCTGAATTTCTGAACTATTCACGTATTTTATACTGCTTGATTAACTGTTGTTAATATATTTTGTTTCTATTTTCACTTTGCAGGAATAAAGAAGGTAGGCGATATTTCAGGGGGAAAGAAACTTTGGTATTAGAATATTTTACTACGCACTTGAGCTAGGTAAAGATTGAAAAACTTTTATTTCATTGATGAGTTCGTGCCTTAGCGGAACGAATCAAGTAATCTGAAGATAACTAGG
Source organism: Trichonephila clavipes (assembly GCA_019973935.1). Lineage (NCBI taxonomy): Eukaryota > Metazoa > Arthropoda > Arachnida > Araneae > Nephilidae > Trichonephila > Trichonephila clavipes. The sequence continues at coordinate 128,752 of BMAU01019156.1, forward strand.
TAATGTGCACATTAACACCTTAGAACTTAAGTGGTAAAAGCTATACATATGATATATTAAGTTTGTGGACAACCCCTTAAATGAATCCATGTTTCCCCCAAACATTAAATCGGAAGCAAAATGTTATAAACATTTCTGCAGCCCAATCCAACGACATCAACAGCACAAAACATATTTTACGAAAATAAAATTCTACAATTCCTGAGCATGTAATAAAGCCCCTTTTTAATGTTGCCCCTGGCTTTGTTCGCCCGCGTCTTAGCGGTATTTATTGCACTTGTGGGGGGTGGAATGACCGGTTCCGATGATGGACATTTTCCTTTTTCCGGAGAAAAATATATAAAAGTGATGGAAAGGATCTAAGTTCCTGGAGAACACGTACCCTCCAATATTGCGGGTCATTCATAAACGGTGCAGGGAGAGGAAGAAATCGAATAATATAAGTGTTTTCCGTTCTTTTATTTTTGGCCACAAAATTGGGTAATGTTCATCCGAATTTCAATTCTCTCTCTCTTTGTTGGTTTGCATAGGTTATGATACTTTAAAAAAATTCAAAGGCATAACTCGTAAAAAATCTTCAAGAATTTAAATGCATAGGGGAAATACACGAAAAAGTAAATTCTTCGAGAAAAAAAATCATAATTGATAAATCGTTATTTTGTAAATTCCTTGCGTTTTTTTAAGGGAGAAATAATTAAATTGAGAAAATGCTCGTAAATACGTACGATAATTTCAAATTTAGCTGTATGTTTTTTGTTGTCGAAAACGATTTCTCTGCTTTACCAGGCATTTTGTAGTGACCAACTTTTTTTTCTGACATGATACCGCCACACTCCACACAGAATAACACATAGCAGTTTAAAACTAACATTTTGCACATTAACATTTATTTCACACCACTTTTGTCTCAGTCCCACCGTTTGATAACATTTTCCCCTCTTTTTCGTAAAGTTCTCTGTATACAGATTTTGGAGTAAGGCGGAACTTACAGTCAACGATACCATTTTATATAAATAAAGTTTTAAAAGATACATACATAAACACAATATTTTTGTACAAAATAAATCGTGAGCCACACGTTTTAGTAAGATTTTGTTTCGGAAATACTTTGCCCTAACTACACTAGTTCAATATACACGAAATGAAATATGGGTGATTGTACTTCCCGTATTTTGATATTTTATGTTTTCTAAAATCAGAAAGAATAATATGGGATTGATTGTTACACTTTTAATTTAAATATATTTGGAATATATATATATATATATCTTTATATATAAAAATCTTTTGTGCGTGTGTATGTCACTAAACTCCTCCTAAACGGCTGGATCGATTTCGATGAAATGTTTTGTGTGGGTTCAAGTAAATTCGAGAATGGTTTAGATTCACAATTCGGTCTGATATCACAATTAGTTAAAAAGATATTAATTAAAAACATTCAAAAAATACTACTCAACATTCACCTGCATTGTTGTAACAACGCTATTGTTATAAACAAGTAATATAAAAAAAAATTTAATCAATTCCTACTTAGAACAACCAAGAAAATTTTTATTTTAGCTACTTTTTATTAAATAGTTGCAATTAATATAAATATGTCAGAATCACAACATTAAGTGGTAATTAAATTTTATTAATTATCATTAAAGTATCGTATTGTCATCCAAATCAATCGTGTATATAAAATTTCCTTTCAACTGAATGCTTTAACACGTGAGAAAAAAACCTTTTCAAATTTTGACATAAATCGCCAACGTGGCTGTATTTATAATTTTTTAAATAATTAGTTTTAATCAATTAATTTTTATTAATTATAATGAAATTATTGTATTGTCATCCAAAATAATCATGCACATTATATTTCAGCTCAATTGAGCGCTTTAAAATGTATTTTATTAACGATTGAAAATTCCACCAAGATAAATAAATAAATAAACAAACAAATAAAATATGTATAGAGATCGTAAGCTAATAGTAGGAATTGAAAAAGACTTAAAATGGCATCGAAAATTAATTTTCAGCCAAACTGGCCAAACCCGGTCTTTATTGTTACGAAAATGCAGACGCGCGATTCACGCTTTTTAGCGTTTTTAATTAATATCTTTTCAAATAATCTTTATATAAGTAATTCTTCTGTGCGTGTGTATGTAACTGAACTCCTCCTAAACGGCTGGACCGATTTTGATGAAAGTTTTTGTCTGTTCCAGTGGACTCGAGAATGGTTTAGATTTATAATTCGGTTTAGAAATGTTTATTTAATTAAATTTTTTATTTATAAATTGTTGATCTTGGAATGTTTTACATTTGATCCGGCAGACTGTGCTACGATCGCAGTATCGAATATTCAAAAATCTTTTATTTTGAATTTAAGATGTGTGTACAGGACAACGTCTGTCGGGTTCTCTTGCATATATATATATATATATATATATATATATATATATATATATATGTGTGTGTGTGTGTGTGTGTGTGTGTGTGTGTGTGTGTGTGTGTGTGTGGCATGCAGCCAAAAGCCAAGCAGTCTTCGCGCGCAGGCGCAGCTAAGCGAAACAAAAACTGAAACTAATGAGAACTGAAACCTGTGAACTTTTAAGAGAAAAAAGGAGAACGAGAGAGGTGCGCGAGCAGGCTTTACCTTCTGCATATCATTGTCAAACTTATCTACCTTTTTAATTAATTTTTGTTAAATTTTAAAATAAAATAGAAGAAAGACAAACGTCTTGGACCCCTTGTTGTCTCCCACAAATTATGGGGGCTCGGCCGCGATCGATAAAATTTCGATTTTGAACCAAAATCTGGACAATGAACAAAAGCGTCCGTGAAGGAGACGCTCCGCCATTTTTCGGAAACTTCGTTCAACCTGTGTAGAGGTTTGAACTCAGCATGAATACTCCGCCTGTGTAGAGGCCGGGATTGAAAAAAAAAATTTCGATTTTGATCAAAGTTTGGGACGTGAAAAAAAGCCGTCCGTGGAGGAGACGCGCCGCCATTTTTCGAAAACTTCGTTCCGCCTGTGTAGAGGTTGGAACCCATCGACGAAAATTCCGCCTGTGTAGAGGTTGGAACCACTCACAAACACCTGCGAAGAGGTGTCAATTCGAACAATTTCAACTATATTACCTGCAAAGAGGTGAAATCAGTGGAATCGACGTTTTTTTCAATTATTGGATACATCGTACGTGCGAGCAACAAGGGAGCTAGAAAAAAAAAGGTAGGATCTTTCCATATTTTTCTAAAATGTATAAAAACGCACTTAAAGAGGATCTCATAAGAGTTGTTGAGGATCTAGACGGTACTGTGGAGAGTACGGACACTATAGCTAAACTAAAGACTAAACTTGAGAACAGTAGTACATTTGAAAGTGATCCAGATTTCGTTAAAACTTTAATTCAAAACTGTATAGATGAGAGGGTATCGCGAAACGAAAGAGAGGCAACTTTAGAAAAACAGAAAATTGAGCTCGCCAAACTTCAGTTAGCTCAGTTAGAAAAAGAAATCGAACTTCAAACGGCTAAAAATAAAGCATTAAGTTTAAATCCTGCAGCTAAAGTCGAAGAAAAACAGTTCGAAACTAACATAGAAAATATGATAAACAGTATTAGGACTTTATCTCTTCCTGTTCCCACCAGATCTGAAAATTTTAATCTGTTCTTCCAATCATTAGAACGCGCATTTTTAACCAAGAAAATAAATGACGAATATAAATCTGAAATTTTAATAAATCTTCTGGGCGAAAGAGCTCATAATGTCTTATTGTATATTAAAGAAGAGGAATTAAATGACTATGAAAAACTAAAATCTATAGTACTCAGAGAATTCCAATTAACCCCTCGCGAGTGTTTAAACTCATTTAAAAATGCTGTAAAATCATCTGGCGAGACATACATCCAATTTGCTGCAAGATTGACGGCAAACTTCCAATATTATTGTTCGTTAAGAAAAGTTAATTCCTTTGAATCTCTATGTGATCTTATAATTTCTGATAAATTATTTGAAACTTTAAATAAGGAAACTGCAACTCATATTAGCATTCGAGAAGCAGAAGATTGGTTTAGGCATATTGATTTAGCTAAAGAGTGCGATATTTATATTTCATCTAGAAGCGGATCACATAAAGAAATTCCTATTACTTATGGATATACCCAAGACCCCTTTAAAAATAGATCACAAAACTTTAAACCAAAGATTAAAGAGAACTATCCCCAATATCTTGAAAGAGAAAATAAAAATTGCTTTATATGCGGTGATTCATCTCATTGCGCAAGAGACTGTGAGAAGCGTTTTAAACCTAAAGAATCTAACGACCACATCCATAATAGAATAAACGTGAATACTTTGAAAATCGAGAGCGAAAAACAAAATAGCGATGAATTCGAACAATTTCAATATGTAAATATTTTTGTGGAAAATCAGCCCGTAACAGCCTTGATCGATTCAGGTTGCCAGATCCCAGTTTTAAATTCCTCACTAATTAGAGTGCAAACACCTTCCGAAGAAATAATAACATTAAGTTCATGTTTTGGCGAACAGCGTATATTAGAAGTTAAACCCATAAATATTTCTCTTGATCAACACTCTCCCAGCTTAAGTGTTCGAACGGCAATATCACCGACCTTGACCGAAGAATTTATTATACATCCCAGTGTATATGCTGAAATAAAGAAACTAGGCCACGCAAAGAGCGATGTTTTATTGAGTGAAAGTGGATCCTCTTTGGGTGTTCATTTTAATTCAAATGTTCCTGTTTCAAGTGTGATAAAAAACTCTAGTTATGATTTGCCATATGTTAAAAACTTTAATACTAGAAATGATTTGAGTTCTCTAATTAAGGATTATAAATGTAATAAAACTAAGAGTACTGAGTTAAAATTGAGTATTATAAGAGAAAAATGTTCTGATATAGTATTGTGTAAGAAAGTAAATGGTGCCATGAAAACGAGTTCCGTGGAATTTATATCCAGATCTCCTACCCCTTCACCTATGAATAGTAAATATCGACGGTTTGTGTTGCTCCGAAGGATCTTTGAGCCCTGGCAGTGGAAACGAAGGTAAAAGAGAAATCGTTTTGAACAGACGTCCAGAACTCTACAGAGGAAAATATCGATGCGTTCAACCAAAGATCAACTTGTTAAAAAAGACGTTCTTATGCCTGTGAAACACAACGTTTTCCTGTGGAACCTTCCGGATGTCGAAGAGGTGCCTTCACATGATGGAGAAACTGTCTAGTTCAGAAAAATTATGAGATGTTAAATCTTAGTGTATTTGTCGCATAGTCCTTGTCTGTTCCGTCTTTTTTTTGTATGTTTCAGATTCTCTCGTCTCCATGGACGTACCGCTGCGGACAGCGTACAGTCAGAATGGCCGTTGTGGCATGCAGCCAAAAGCCAAGCAGTCTTCGCGCGCAGGCGCAGCTAAGCGAAACAAAAACTGAAACTAATGAGAACTGAAACCTGTGAACTTTTAAGAGAAAAAAGGAGAACGAGAGAGGTGCGCGAGCAGGCGTTACCTTCTGCATATCATTGTCAAACTTATCTACCTTTTTAATTAATTTTTGTTAAATTTTAAAATAAAATAGAAGAAAGACAAACGTCTTGGACCCCTCGTTGTCTCCCACATATATATATATATATATATATATATATATATAATATATATATATATATATTATATATATATTATATATATATATATAATATATATATATATATATATATATATATATATATATATATATTTCTATTAATATATAAAAAACGAATAGTTTTATAAATTTATGTATGCTGGCTATAATGTTATTTCTTAGGAATTGTAGAAGCTTAAAAACTTTGTTAGAATTATGTATCATCTAATGAAAGCATAACATATAAAGTAGGGGTGGACAGACTTTTACAGGGTACGGTCTACTTCTAGCTTTTTAAGGTGTTGCGGTCCACTCAGTGGCGTAGGTGTGTACAATACAACTCAACAATATTTATATTCGAACAATAATAAATACAGAATATAGACTTACCTACATACTTACATTAAAAAATCTTACACTTTTAAAAACACGTTTTAAGCACTACGCATGATACAAACATAATAGTTATACCCCCAAATTTAATGATATCAAAAGATGTATTTATTATCAAACAACTCAAAATACATTGAAAAATAAATCATTTTTATTTAAAGTTAGTTCTCGTAGAATTTTATAGTCTCAGTAAAAGACATAATCTGCATGTAAATTACTATCTGTCCCAATCTTGAATATCTCGATGCATAATTACAAACTGCTAATCTCGCACAGGATTCCAAGTGGTCGTCTGTGAAACGGGAATGCTAAGTTGTCTTAATTATATTCATCGTTGAAAATGCATATTTAAACAGGTAGGTCTTGCAATAGAATGATGTTAAATGAAATACAGTTTTTTTTTAAATTAGGATACTTTACTTCGTCCATTAACCGATGTAATTAGCACGTGCGCTGTCGGAATCCTTCTATCGTGGGACGTAATATCTACACTAGAATCCAATTAGGCCGAAGCGTGAGCTGAGGAGTGATTGTTTCAGTAGCCAATCCCGTGTTATCACGGGAAGAACTGGTCAACGTTTACTTCCTACTTTAGTCGGCGTGTGGGGGGAAATACATTTTTACGGTTGGCATCACGGTGATTGTATTTCCTCTCTATAGTCGCAGAGAATATGTTAAGAGACCGGTGAACCATTAAAACTAATTTCTTAAATTATTATCTTAATTAGCTGAAAAGGAAATCAAAATAGTATAAATGATTATTATATTTCATAACTTAAATATACTTTTTAAAAAAAAAACTATTATAAAATGATTTTTTTAAAAAAAAGAACTATTATAAACTGATTTAAAAAATGAAATTTTTAAAATTGTTTTCAAAAATATTCCTTGCGCATTAGTTTTTAAGATACGTACATAATTTTGGTTTTATACATAGATGAACTACAACAAAATATATCTGTGCATTGGATTTTAAATTCAGAATAAAATTTGATGAAAAAAGATAAATTTTCTGTATTATATGAAATATTTCACCAATTATCACACTTTCAAGGTATTCAAAACAACACAAAATATGATCCGTTAAATTGTTTAGAAAACTAATGCACAAATTTGTGAATTATATCATATTTCATAAGTTGTGAAAATTTCAAAGAAATATGACATAATTTGAAAAACGCAAGGAGCATTTCACGTAACAATGAAAAGGGACAATTTACAAACTAAGTAAAGGGCATTTTAAAAATTTATTTGGGTAAAATAAAAAAAATAATTCATTAATTGTAAATTAAAAGACAAAATCCTTTCAAAGAATTATTCTATGAATTATAAGGAATATTATTAGTATAAGAAATCAAAATTGCAATTTTGACCAAAATTTGACAGTTTGAAGGTCCACCATCCCCTTAAGCGTCATCGTGTGCTTTCAATAATGGTACATGGGTCGTATACACATAGTCGCATGCATTGTGAAGAGCCGATATTCCATTCTAACTAGCGTTGGTGTTCCACAAATATATTGATTTTAATATGCGAGACTTTAGTCTCACGTGAAGGCGGTCACTCCAAAATGTCTTGGTGGTAAACCGGTCGATCACGATGGCTTAATGCCCGACCCCGGATATAAAGAGTATAACGTGTATACAACTTAAAAACTGCAGTACGGTTTCCATAAACTCTTTTCGGGTGGCACTAACATTACAAACGTACATAATCAAGTATGGATCTAAAAAAATGCTATTTAATTTCCGCATTTTGTAGTCTGAAAGAAAGGAAAGAATCTCATAAACAGAGAACATTTTCAGATGTTCAGAATAAGGTGTACACTGGTGTGCAAAAATTAAGGACGAAGTCGAAAAATTAGCATATCAGCTGAACGAAGAGGCAGAGCGGACAGAAAGACCAATCAGGAGATTAAGTAAGGTGATGTACGGTAGCACATGCGCAAATATGCAGGTAGACGTAATGGGGGAGTGTCTGAGTAGTATAAAGCATGTTGTCGGTGTAAGATCAGTATTTCTGGCAAAGAGATTGTACGCCGTATAGCAGTTAAAATCACACCGAGTTGCTGCCTCAGCGAGAAATGGCGAATAATCAATCTGTTAGACGACATCTGGATGCTTTTGCCCGAGGTCGAATCATTGGGAAGTTGGAGGAAGGCCGCAGTGTGACAAGTGTGGCTGCAGAGTTCGGAATTGCTCACAGCATCGTTTCACGCCTTTGGAGACAATTTCAAACTACAGGAACTGAACTTTCAAACTGCGGGGGTTCAGTAGTGGTCGTCCACGAGGAACCACACCCGCAGATGACCGGTACATTGTCTTACAGGCCAGAAGAAACAGGCGGCAGACAGCGGGAGAAATCGCTAGACACACGACTCAGGCGACTGGACGACCGATATCGCGTTTTACCGTGGCCAGAAGACTGCACGGTGGTGGTCTGTTTGCACGACGCCCTGTACGGTGTGTTTCTTTAATGCCTTCCCATCGGAGAAGGCGTTCTCTGTGGTGCCGGGAACACCGGAATTGGAGAGACAATGAATGGGGATGAGTACTCTTTACAGATGAGAGCAGATTCAGTTTGAGTAGCGATTCTCATCGCATACTCATCTGGAGAGAGCGGGGAAGCCGCAATCATCCCTCGAACATCATTGAAAGGGACAGGTATGGAGGTCGCGGTGTTCTCGTTTGGGGAGGCATCATACTTGGTAGTCGTAGAGACCTTCACATCTTCGACGCAGGTTCAGTCAACGGGACCCGTTATTGTAACGAGATTCTTCTTCCATATGTGTGTCTTTTTAGAGGCGTATGGGTCTGCAGTTCCTTTTCATGGACGACAATGCACCATGTCATCGCACAGTAGCTGCCGAACAGCTCTTAGAGAGTGAGGATATTGAACGTATGGATTGGCCGGCACGATCTCCGGATCTCAATTCCATCGAGCATGTATGGGATTTTCTAGGCAGACGCTTGGCAGCTCGTACCTTACCACCAGTAACGATTCGGGAGCTTCGATTGGCGCTGCAAGACGAATGGGCAGCAATGCCTCAACAACTCATTGACACCCTCATTCTCAGCATGGGCAGACGCTGTGAAACCTGCCTAGCAGTCAGGAAATGAACGGAAATTAGATTTGACGGGTGCCAGCGATATGAATCGCTTATATTTAAATTCGCGTAGAGAAAGTATCAAGGAGGATAAATATCTGAATACACTCCCCCGCAGGGGGGAGGATGGAGGAAGAAGCGGCCTAACGAAAACGAAAGAAAAGTACGTCACGAGGGCAGGAATGGAGGAGCGCAAGGAAGAGGGGGCTTAACAGCCCCAAAAACGCGTTCGAGGAGCACCAAAAACGCAGCCGGAATAAATAAATGCTGCGGGATTTTTTTTTTTTTTTTGCAGCTGGGATGAGAAAATGGATGGAGACTGCAAGGCAAAACTTGCAGCCGGAACAGTTGGTTTCGAAGCAGGAGTCAGCTTATTCACCGATCCCAATTCTGATGTAGGCAAATGCATTTAAATGTTGTTTAAGTGTAGCAATTAAGTATTTTTGTTGTAATTACGGCGGCTTTAAGGGCAGATTCCATTTTGTCGTTTTGTAAGAAAAATTTATTTTAGAGTGAGGATACGTGAATAGTGTTTGTGCTTTAATTACTGGGTTGTCGTGATTTTGAATTGAATTAAAAACATTTCTAGAAGTTCTAGTGATGTAATTATTTATCGGCTCCATGTGTAATTCGAGATGTATGACACTATTTCTAACGTACCAAGGTGCGTTAGCAATAATTCTAAGAATTTTATTTTGGATTATCTGAATGCGTTTTGTGTGGGTCGGGGCCGCGGCTCCCCAAATGGGGGACCCATACGTTATTGTTGGGCGCAAAATTTGCTTGTACAGGATAACTTTATTTTCCGAGGAGAGCTTCTCCCAATAAGGGAGATAGCTAACGCTATTCTACCCCAGAATTTGTCTGAAAGATAGTCAATATGTTTCTTGTAAGTTAGTCGACTATCGATATATAAGCCCAAGTAACGAACAACCGGGACCCACTGAATGTTGTCATCGAAAAGAGTGAGTTCAGTTTGGGGGTCAATGAGCCTAGCAGTCAGGGGAGATCATATCCCCTACTAAAGACCGGATGTTTCTTGCTGGACACCCATCACAGGGATGTTTCGGCCTTCAGTCGCATTGCGCTGCATGATACTTTTTCAATCAAGCTTCTTTTTATCCCTCTGATTTCTCTTTTAGTAAGTGTTGCTTACATTACACATGTCCTTACGTATTGGGGATCTTACGGTATTAAATGTGTTGATTTGGAAAGCTTTTGTACAAAGTTATATTGAAAAAACCGTCTCGTCCTTAATTTTTGCACACCAGTGTAGGTAGATACATTTGGGAGAAAAAAAAACCGTGACTATTGATTATCCATTGGGAAAGGCAATAATTTTTCTCTTGTCATATACACTTTGAAATAATGCTTCACCTAAATTGAAGATGCACAACTCTGTAATTATTTTTATTAATCTACAATAAAAAAATAAAGTTTTTGAAGAGATATAAAGAAGCTTTTACCTGTAAAAGTCAATTATAGAAGTCCCCTTAGATTTACATCAGCTTTCAAGTAAACTAAGAAACAAGCACAATATTTCCATTTTTTTATTCAGTAAATTTTATCCGTTATATTTTTATAAAATTTTATTGGGAACTTCAAAATGCAAATAATTTTTAAGAGCTGATACACTTCGCAAAATGTATTTATAAGCGACCTACATTTAACAACATCGAATATTGGATAAGACAGTTAAAAAATCGATTATTATACCGATTATACATATCGGACGACAGTATATTGTGTATCCCCCAAGAATACTGATAAATTCTCTATTAAAGTATATAACGTATCCGACTACGTTCGGAACCGGGAATTTAAAAAAGCGTATAAATGGATAATTTTCATGATATTTAGTGCCATTTAGATTAGAATACATGTATAAAATTGTTTTAAGGACATTTTGACAAAAAGAATTATTTAAATACAATATATTTCGGCAGAAAATTAACTTAGAATAATCTTTTTTCCAAATGTTCTCCATTTGTAAAAAATGCTTCTATTATAATAATATTTTGCCTGTATATGGCTCAGACCTCTGTACAGAGGCTCAAATATGAGTTTTGAAAAAGGGACATTATTTTCAGAGTTACAACCAAATGAAATGATTATCGGCGTTTTCTTCTTAAAATTCCTCCCCTCTGTTGTCGTAAAACAGGGATAACCCCCCTTCTAAGTTAAATATTTCAAAAATTCTAGTTGAGCGTCTGTACAGAGGTCTGAGCTATGTACAGGCAAAATCTAATATATATTATAAATGCGAAAGTTTGTGAGTCTTTCACGCAAAAACAACTGAATGGATTTTAATGAAACTTTATAGTAATATAGCTTGCACATCAGAATAACACATAGGCTAAAATTTATAAAGATATTGTGAGTAGCTTTCAAAATATAACGACAATTGTCAAGAAAGTAGGAAAAATTTCTGCCATTTGCAAAAAAGCCCGTGACAGCATTCATCTATCTTTTTTATCCCTTCTGTTTTGTCTACGCCATCCCTCAGTGCGCTTTCGCTTTTCATTGATTCCGTTCATCAGTGTCATCATTATTTTTATTTCATAATAAAACTCGATTTCGAAGGGAGAAGTGGTGGCAAAAGATTTTAACATAAAATAAATACAACAAAAAGTAATATTAATGTATTACACTTCCTGATATAAATTATTTACACTATTTTTTAAGCATTCATTACACAAATTTTTTAACTATGACAGAGGAAGGAAAACTATGAAATTAAAATAAAATTTCAAAATGTTTTTATCATTTAGTTTTTTGTTTCTTTTTGAATATTTTTTTCATTACATGTAAATATATATCTACGCTTCCCCCATACTGTTTTTTATAACTATATATATATATATATATATATATATATATATATATATATGTGTGTGTGTGTGTGTGTGTGTGTGTGTGTGTGTGTTTTAAAAGTATTTCTATTAATTCATTACTAGATTAATTATTTGTTAATTAAAAAAGTACATTGTCTATTATTTTGGATTTCTATTAATTCATTACTAAATTAATTATTTGTTAATTAAAAAAGTACATTGTCTATTGTTTTGGATAATAATACATTTCAGAGACATTTTTAAGCTAACTAAAGAATCGTTTTCTTTTTATTGCTTCACATTAATAATTTTTTAACTAATGCAATATTGTTTTTTAAAAGTCATAGATTGAAATTTGAAGCTATATTTTATCTGTGAGGGGTAGGGAAAGAGGAAACAGTAATTTTACACTAAAAAAACCGTGTTATGCGGGCTAGAGGGAGGGGGGAAAAACCTGTCTTAAATCGAAAATATGTGGAACAAATTTCGAAAAAGGGAAATTTAATGAAATAATTTTAGAAATCACTCACATTGCGTGCGTACAAACACACACATAATTGCTGGCGTCATGAGAGAAAGTGAAAGCCCGTGCAACGCCGGGCCATGCAGCTAGTATTATTATAATAAAAGCATTTTCCATTAAAGGAGAATATTGAAAATGAGTCATTCTATGTTCATTGTTTGGCAAAATATTGTACTTAATAATTTTTTATTGTAAAAATATTCTTAGAACAATTTTATATACATTTTCTTATCTAAGTGACACTAAATATCATAAATATTATCCATTTATACTCTTTTGCAAAATCACGGTGCCGAACATAGTAGGATACCTTAAAACATCGACATTTAACTGCTAATGTTAGAAGAAAAAATCTCCCATAATGACTTAAGTAAAGTAAAATAAAGCCTTTTTAGTAAAATTTCCTCATTTATATATCAAGATTTGCAAAGCACAAAAGACGGGAAAACATGTTATTTTGTTTTAAATCACATAATTTAAGTCTTTTTCAGATTGTAAAGGAAAGTGTGTTAAGGAACACATCTCTATTTGAATAAAATGTTTGCAATAAACATCTACGTTTTGTCTACTGCATAAAAAAGTTCGCATAACTTCCTTGTTATTTGTGACAGAAATTAGGCAGCGACAACCTTTCAAGGACATCTCTTCTCGAAAGGGTCGCTTCAAATGTTTGTAGTTTATTATGCCTCGAACAGGAAAAGAGATTCATGTCAAAACACATCGATTAAATATCAAGCCACTACTAGAACAAAAAAAAAAAAAGAAAAAAAAGAATTCGGTGTCATGGGCTCTTGCCTAATATAAATAAACAGAGGTTTGTATACATGTGTAGTTCCTAGCTACTTTTTAGCTTTGGTAAAATGGAACTAGGTATCTCGAGTGTGTATATTTTCTCTACTAAATGTGTTGAAAGAATCGTAAAAAAGGGGTTTTACGCTGTTTTTCAGATAAAGCTTTTCACTGTTTTTTAAATCGTGCTATATAGTTTTCAGTTATGGTTTTTTAAGGTCGCTTACACAGAATTCGAAGATTCGGTGCACTTTTCGATTTACACAACGTGAGAAAAAAGCGATATTTGATAGTTTCAATGACGTTAGTGAAATTATTTTGTAAGTTAAATATTAACAGAAAGAAAGAGGTCCTCACACTCAATAAATGTCTTTTAAATTCAACGTAAGATCGATTCTCCCATTTGAATGCAAAGTTGTAATAACAGTTTCCATTAAGCAAGGCTATAATTTAAAATTTAAATACTATTTATAGGGGATAAAAATATTAAAACAAATTTACAGTTCAAAAGATAATATCGAAATACAAAACAAACTTAGTTGAAAAAGGCCAAGTGTAGGACACCCACTTCACTAAACTTTAAGAACGGTGGATAGTTAGGAATATTATAAACCTATAACAAAACTACAGTAAAATTGATACTGGATGTATATCGAAGGTTTTACAAGTCTGATAATGCATTATTCTAAACCTGTAATAATAAGTAGCATAATAATTAGTGAAAAAAAAAGGTATTTTTAATATTTTAAAAAAATAGAAGACAAAGTAACATTTTTATTTAACTGAGAATTACTTAAATAAATTTTAATTCTCATAGTATTTTATTTTTTAAATATGTTGCATCAGTTAAAATATACTCAAGCTTTAAATATTTAATAACTACTTATCAAATTCAAAGTTTTTATAACTTCTTCATTTATTAAAATAATTGCCTGACACTTTTTTTCCGTTTATCGAACATTTCAAAAAATGCTCACAATTTTAATTCAACATTTAATACAGTTGTGAAATTTTGTAATTATAAAAATTTCTACTTTTCTGAACATACAACTATTTTTTAAAAAGTACATTTTCGTGTTCGGGTCCTAAAAAGTTGCAAAGTGAGTGAGTGAATATTAAGGTCCCACTGTGTTCACTTACTCAAGAGATATCATAGCGAGAGGGGAAGGGGAATTTCCATGACAATGTGTTATGCATTTAAAAATGTACAAGCAACGCCGGGGGGAAATAAACCTGTCTGACAGAAAAGAAGCAAAAAAAAAAAGTTTCGAAACAGCGAATTTTAAGTTATACACTCGGAAAAAGGCCGAGCAACGTCGGGCTTAACGGAGGAAGGGGGGGTGGGGTGAAAGTCATTTTGAAAAAGATTATTAGAATTGCTGATTTTATGAAGGAAAGGGAACTGTATAATATAAAATATTATAAAAGTAGCATTTTTATAAAAGTAGAGAAAGCCCGAGCAACGCCGGGCCATGCAGCTAGTAAAAAAATATTTATCACAAAAAAGAAATTCGCGTGAATAATTTACAAAGAATAATCGAGAGTCAGTCTTAACACAAATAAATAACAAGAAATTTGGGGTTTGTAAGGAAATAACTTCGAGCGATTTGGATCACAATCATTCTAACAAATACAGTCGGACCTCTATATAACGAAGTCGCTAAATCTTGAAAAGAAGTTCGTTATATGAAAATTTCGTTAAATAGAGATTCAACTTTCAATTTTCCTTATAAACCACATAAAGCAAATTTTAAGTTCATAAACACCATATATTAAAAAATATATTCGCGCCTTTTTTGTACATTAATACATATTTTTTATATATCTTACCTATAAAAAACGAGTCTTACAGTAGTCTCATGTGATGTATAACATCTGACATGTTATCGTGGTAAATACGCAATATTAACTTTTTTCCTGAAAAATATGAATCGGGTATGATTGGAAATAATTTTCTATCGAATAATTTTATCTTTAATGAAAATTGCATTCAATTAACAAAAGGAGTAAAAAAATGCAATATTTTATTAAAAATAATTATTTTTGTTCAATTTGCGGAAGAGCGGAGACAATAGACTTATGATAACTAAAATATGGCATATATACTTGTGATTTCAATATATTTAAAAACCGTTGAAAAACAGCGTCAATAACAGTACCACTATTAGCAGTCGAAACATTCTAATTTGTGTTCATTTCGAGCTTGAGTTCATCATTCATAAAAGCTATGAACGGCTCAGCTTTTGGCAAACTGAAGTTAAAGTTAAAATCACCACTCAAAATCAGGGAAAGCGAGTGATAATTTTTTTAAAAGAGCAGAACCACACCTTCGTTACATGGTAAAAGTACACAATGCAGGAAATCTTTCATTTTTTTTAATCGTTCGATTCGAAGAAATGTATACGACCACCAAAATCACTATTCGTCCATTTTCAAATAAGCATTCTGCCGCACTTATGTCCCCCAATATCATGACAAACGGATTTAGAGTCATCGTTGGGTGGATGCCCTGAGTACCCAGTTCTTTCGAGCTACAACCTCATATCAGTAGGTGTTTGAGTGACTGTACATGGTTGACTTTTGCCCTTTGTTAAGTTTAAAGGCTTTAAATCTAAAATAAAAATACTGGGGATATTGGGAAAATAAAAATTTAAAATATTACAAATGCATTAAAGTTTATAAAAGAAGCTTCAAAGTCGGCACAAAGCACCGAAAATAAAAAACTTTCGATTTTGGGTGGGCGGGGCTTAACCGACCAATGAGAATGCAGCTACGATCACGAAAAAGTAGTTGAAAATAAAACAGAAAACAGCTTTTTAAAAAGCTATTAAAAATATACTATCATGAATAAAAAATAGTAGAGGAACATTTAAATATAAAAAGAGATCAGTCGGAATAATTTTTTGCGGAAAATTAAAGAGTAAAAAGTAAAAATTGAAAATGGAAGAATCTGGGGCGAATGACTTTGATCACTAGACCACGGGGACTCGTGGAAAGAGGTGAAAAAAAGCATTTAAGATGGAGGAAGCGAAATTTGAAAGGAGAGAAATAATAGCATGAAGAGAGAGGGGGTCTGAGAGAATATTTGAGGCTCTTTAAAAATGGCATAGATCTGTTGAAATTTGATCAGGGATATAATTTTCAATATCCAAGATCGTTACTGGAGATCAAAGAGTTGACTAATAAAACTTAGAATTATCAATATTTTGAAAGAAGTTTGTTGCAATCTTTTGAATGAACTGTCTAATTGATAACATTTTACTTGCGGTCCTGAAGTCAGTGAGTGTTCCTCATGAACCATCGAGCTTTTAAGATTTGACGCAGAATGATGCTTTGAGAACTTCTAATTGATTAATATGGGATCTAGCTACATGTACCTAGATTGGAGCGGCATATGTGAGCATTGATTAATTTGGGTTCTGCATGTGCCCAGATTGAGTTTGTAGATAAGCAGTTTATTTTCTCTGCTCAATGTAGAGTTTCTTGCAATTGAAGGGTAAATTTTACATACCGATTGTTTAAATTTATTTCTAATATATGTTATATATGTGTTGTTTGAAAGTGGGGTGATTATCTAGTATAACGTCTAGGTACTTAGTGTGTTGAGACCAGGGTATTAGTAGATAGATTTAAAGCCAAGCGCTCGAATGCTTGATGGCTACTAGAGTTGGACCTCCATGCGAGGGTAGCGAAAAGACACATTTACGTATTCTCATTGGTCAAATCAAGTAACGCACGCTTACTTCACATCCTGTTACACACATCCGTCCCTTTTTACGAAATCACGCCCAACAAATATCCAGCAACCGAGATGAAAGATGTTGCACATCAAAAAGAAAGAAAACTGCAAGAAAAGTTTCTTGACAACTTTATCCACTTCCTGAAGAATCGATTTTTTTTTCTTTTATGCTCAAGCACTAACGTTTTGACATTTTCGAGCTACAAGAAACAAAGTTACCAGTACGACTGATTAATACTACAAAAGAACGGATAGTAGCTCAAGGGAACAAGACTCTACTGAAAGTGGAAGGGGATATCGAAGATATTTCCAGTGAACTGGACAATGGGAGTTACAGATTGCATACTTCTTGGATGAAATGCCCAGAATTCTATTGCTCTCAGCGAATTAGGCATCTAATAAATCCAGTTCAACATTTATGACCACCCCAAAATGTGCTAAAAGAGAGAACAGCTCGAAATGTCCGGAAATACTTCAAAAATAGGGAGAACAAAAATTGAATCACAAAAGAAAAGTTCGTTACATAGAAAATGAACTTCGTTATAGGGAGGTTATTTTACGAAGAAAATCGTGAAATGTTCTTGGTTCCAGAAAAAAGTTTGCTATATAAAAAATTCGCAATATATTGGTTCGTTATATGGTGGTTTGACTTTGGTTCATGAATATATTAACATCTTGTGTTTTATAGCTAGTTAAGATTCTGCCAACTGCAAAAATAAACATTACCTCATTTTCTTTTTTAATTTTGAGAGTAATTATTACATTACTTTCTGCTATGATCACGATAGCGTAGTGGTTATGGTCACCAACTCGTGTCCGGTGTGTCACGGGTTCGAGTCCTGATGCCTCTAAAGTCCTGCAGTGTAGAGGAAGTTGATGTACATTAAATATGTCGAGGTCAAAGTCATTTCATTGGTGTAGTATGATGGGGCAATTAAAAGAGGAGGGTGTTTGCTCAGATGTCGTTCTCGTCATTTGACCGAGGTTCAAAATCACGCAAGTCCGTTGCCAATTGCCCTAGTAACGGTTTAGATGCTAATTTTAATTTTTTATGAAGATATTTTTAGGTGAAATTGCATTTAAATTGTCTCTGTGAGATTATATTTAGTTTTAAAAAATTAGTCTAGTTAGTTTTAGGTCATATAATATTTAGACTTTTCCATTAGGAATTTAAATTCATTATATATAAATATATTATACTTTTATTTTTTATAATAATAACACTTCCAAACAAGTTATTTCAAATGGTGTTACTTTACTCATGCAATCCAATTCTTGAAAACTTTCTGATAAATTCACTACGCTTAAATAAGATTGTAATAATGAATTATCTTCCCTTGCGGATACAATCTTTATCTTTCATATTTATAGAAAACGAAATCCATTACGATATATTTTAGTAATTTAGGTTGATATTGAACAATTAAAGGCAATAATCCCGCAACAAAAGGATATTGATGCCTCAAATTAGATTCTTGAGCATTTATCAGAAATATCGGGAATCCACACATTATAAACGACTTACAGTTTATCGAAAACACTGGTTTCATTAGCAACTCGAAGATTTCCAATCAATTTCTGTTATTAGCATTTTGATCTATGAAGCCTTATTATCAATCACTCTTTGAAAGGATCTTGAATTCCAATGAACAATATTTACTTTATTGGACATTTTGGATTATTTATTCTCTGCGAACTTTATTAACGTCATTTATTAGCATGAAGGCACATTTAATTTTTAACTGTTTAGAATTGTATTATTGTTGGGTTGAGAATCAAAAGATATTCTGATGTAAAAGCGATATAATAATTTACTTGATGTAAAGAGTGTTTTTTTTTCCAGGTATAGAAGTTTAAGTTGGCATTACTTTCCAAGATGGCGACCGATTTAACAGCTGTCAAGTGATTTATTCTCAGTTTGGTTTGGCAATTCATCAAAACGATCATCAAGCAAAGCGTAGATTCGTCAAATGGGCCTAAAACGAGATTGCCGTTGTTCCCGATTTTCATAAGTGAATTTTGTTTAGCGATGAAGCGCACTTCTGGTTGAATGGCTACGTCAACAAACAAAACTGCCGCATTTGGAGTGAAGCTAATCCACAAGTGTATGTCGAAACACCGTTACATCCAGAAAAACTGACTGTTTGGTGCGCTTTATGGGCTGGTGGAATCATTGGTCCGTACTTCTTTAAAAACGATGAAGGCCACAACGTTACAGTCAATGGTGATCGGTATAGAGCCATGATTACTAACTTTTTCATTCCTGAATTGAACAATCATGATGTCCAGGAGCTGTGGTTCCAACAAGACGGCGCAACATGTCACACAGCTCGTGCCTTTGACAATTGATTTATTGAAAGACACGTTTGGTGACCGCCTAATTTCACGTTTTGGACCTGTGAATTGGCCTCCAAGATCTTGTGATTTGACACCGCTGGACTATTTTCTGTGGGGCTATGTAAAATCATTGGTTTATGCGGATAAGCCACAAACGCTTGACCATTTGGAAGACAACATTCGCCGTGTTATTACCGATATACGGCCAGAAATGTTGGAAAAAGTCATCGAAAATTGGACGTCCAGATTGGAGGACATCCGAGCCAGCCGTGGCAGTCATATGCCAGAAATCATATTTAAAATAAATGTAATGCCACAAGAATTATCTTTCGAATAAAAAAAATTCATGTCAATCGAATAATACATCGTTGTTTTATTGCAATATTTAGAGTTCTATACCTCTAAAAAGAACCCTATATTAGTAGTAGTAGACGTTTTTATATATATATATATATATATATATATATATATATATTATAAAGTCAGCATTTTTAAAGAAAAAATATGGAAAGATCCTTTATCCAATAATTGAAGAAAACGTTGATTCCACAGATCTCACAACACAAAAAAAATCAAATATGTAATTCTAAGTCAGGGGTGGACAGACTTTTTTCAGTCTACAGGCTACAACTAAACTTTTTCAGGTGTTGCGGTCCACCCAGTGGCGTAGAGGTGCCCATTCTGTATTAAAATTGACCGTTTTCTGCTCTTTCTCAATTCCCTCAAAGTTTTCGTTGCGGTTTGGATTTTTAACACTTGTTTCCGACTTTGTACCTTTCTTTTAAAAGATGATAGAGTACTATTTTTACTATAGAAAAAATAAAATTGTCAAGATGAATGCTTGAACAAATGTGAGCGACTGCTTGACCTGAACGTATTCCAGGCAACGAGCAGAAAACATAACGTGAATCGATGAATCAGAAACCGACGTATGTACTTAATTTATTCGCTGCCGAGTAATAATATCAGCACGAGAACCCAACCCCCTGGAAGTGCAGGGATTGGGTCTCAATAGCGAGCCCCATGCTATCGTGGGAAGACCTGATCATAAACATTTATTCCCCCTTCAGTCGGCATGTAGGAAGAACTCATTTATACGGCTGGGATTGCAGGGATCGCTTTTTCCTCTAACGGCAGTGAACGTACGTCATCGTGCGCTTCCAATGATAGTTTACGTGTCATCTACGTACTTATCGAATCATTTGCGTAAGTGAACACAGTCACATCGATTGTTAAAAGCCGATTATCCAGTCTAGATGGCTTCGGTGTTCCATAAATATGTTTCATTTAGTATGGGCGACCCAGTAAATGCGGTCCCCCCAAAATGTTTTGGCGGTCCAACGGTCGATCGCGATCAACTTAATGCTTCTCCCTGTTCTAAGTGATACTTACTTACAATTCGATTTAGTATTTTTCAAAAAGGGATAGTTGGTGTTAATTTGTATAATTCTCTAAGATTTTATTCAATTTCTTTTCTTTTACGTACCGCGATTAAGGTAACTGCCTACCTTGAGAAAATGTCGTTTTTCGTCTACATAAGGCATTTTTGGGTATTTCAAAATCTTATAGTTTGAACATTTTTTTCTTTCCAAAACAGTTTTTCTTTTTTCTTTACGCGAAATAGAAATAAAGTTATAGTGATTTGAAAAAAAAAACATCACTCCATGCAAGAGGGCAGTAAGATAAAACTTTAAATGAGCTTTTCTCAAAACTATGTTTTACCAGATACATATTTTAAGAACCAAACCAGATAACGTTTTGAAATTTTGTGGGAATGTTTATTATACTATTTTTTTCATAAAGTGGACCATAATTTTTGGTAAAGATTAAATATTTTTTTTATTTAGGGTAGTTTTTGTAAAGAAAAAAATTTAAAAATATCGAAATTTTCATATTATTATGTTTAATTGTCTGTAATTTCTTTTTTTTTTTGTATTTTAATCTTTCTCTTAGATTTTGATTCATTTTGAACAGCACCGTAATATGTATGTATGTTGTGTATAAAGAAAATTATGATAATTGTATTAGAAATTTTTATACAGTGTTGCCCGTTTTAGTAAAAATTTGGTAAAATTTCCTCGAAAACAACCAATTTTTCTAAAAATACAACATTTACTTAAAAAATTGTAAGCATTTTCATTTTTTTTTTCTTCCTAAAAACACTCAATTTGTTTCAAAAATTTGTTTTTATGAAAAAATTGGGACCGAAGGTAGGCAGTGAGTCACCTTAAGAATAATTAACTCATTATAGTGAAACGTTAAGAATATGTGGTTGTGATTTAAACTTCAAAAACTTTCCAAGAAAACATGTGGGATCGTTTAAGAATTTGGTTTTGAGAAATAATATGCATGCTTTGATATTTATTTCTGAAAATATTTCAATTAATATTAGTTTTAATTTATTTTATTTGAATCCAAAGAATAGATAATGTAGTTAGTAAGTTTTTATTCGCTTCTATAGTTTTGAATTATATCCAAATGATGCGGGCAATGTATTTTTATTTCTGTATGTTAAATTTCCACTGTATGCCATATAATGAATGGCCTTCGGTGCTCTTCAGCTTAAAAATATAGTTGTCCATTGGTATATCATTTATTTTTGTGTTTAAAAAATGCTGGTAATGCTTCCTTTAAAATGGATCTGTAGTACATATTTTCTGACAGATTTAATTCTTACATGCAGAAACACTGAGAATTCATTTTATTGTTTGAAAATAAATTTTTGAATGGGAAAAATTACTGTCTGTTAACAAATTTTCGAAAATTGACAGTTTCTTTTAACAGTCCAGATGGTCAATCAAGATTTGTTTTTTTATTTAAGAGTTTCGTGCCGTTTGCGTTAAGGTATCCAACTACGTTCGGAAACGATTTTTAAAAAATACGCATAAATGGATAATTTTCATGGTATTTAGTGTCATTTGGATTAGAATACATATATAAAACCATTTTAAGAATATTATTAAAATAAAAAGTTATTTAAATGCAATATTTTTGCAAAAAATGAACATAGAATTACCTATTTTTAAAACATTTTCCCTTTATGAAAAATGCTTCTATAATAATAATTTTTTGTTTAGATTAAGAAAAGATTACTCTAGAGGGCCTGAACTGTGATTTTTTTTAAATTCACATTATTTTCAGAATTACTACTAATTTAAATAATTATCGGTGTTTTTTTTTCTTAAAATTTCTCCACTCTGTAGTATTCAAATATGGATAAATCCACTCCTAAGATATATATTTCAAAATACCTAGTTCATGCTTTGTACAGAGATCTGAGCTATATATATATATATATATATATATATATATATATATATATATATGCAAATATTATTATTATAGAAGCATTTTCCATAAACGGATAATGTTTTGAAAATAGGTAAATCTATGTTAAATTTTTGCCAAAATATTGCATCTAAATTTTTTACTCTAGTAATAATATTAAAACAATTTTATACAATCTAAATGACACTAACTATCATAAAAACTATCCATTTATACACTTTTACAAAATAACAGTTCCGAGAACGTAATCGGATACCTTATATAATTCGTCAAAAAGAAGAGCTCATGAGTTTTGCTTCAGAATGATTCTTTTCCTTACTTACATCACGATTATTATTCGTGATTTTTGGACAAATTATTCTACAAACTCGGCTTAATAAACTCTAAATTCACCTGATGCGGAACCATGGCACTTTTTTTCATTTCTACGGTTAAAAAGTGCTTTTTGTGGTAACCGTTTTGTGTCAAGTGACGAAATAAAAAACAAATCTTAAGGAATTTTGGAGGGATTTCACAGAAAAGATTTTAAGGCGTTTCAAGGATTGAAAAAAATAAAATTAAAAAATATTGGAAGAAATATATTGAATCTAAAAATGATTCTTTTGAAAGAAAGGTGTAATAAATTTCGTTCAATAACTACTGATTATCTTTGTTTCATGACAGCATCGAGGTCCTTTTTGGTCACAGTAGTGTATCATTGCTAAATTATGATTGATTTATTAACCACGAAACGCATGGGACTTAAACGAGGTCAGTGATAGGAAAATGAGGGTCCATAAATAGGTTCTATCGTAAATTTTACAAGGATAATAAAAACAAATACTTGTAAAAATCTAATATTTTTTGTGAGTTTTCTTTTTTTTTCCTATGCAAAATGTTGATAGGATTTATGCATAAATTTATTCAAGACTTGAATATACAAAAAATGAACCGTGACTCATTATAAATACAAACCAAGGACTTAAGTGCTTTATATAATGCATCTTAAATTAAAGAACAAGTGATCTGTGCAACGAAACTTCAAAAGGGTTGTATTAGAAAAGGACTTAGAGATAAGTATATTTAATTTCACAACTCAGAATCAGTATATCGCAGAGACTATAAAATTTAGATTATTAGAACAAAGAATTTTCAATATAAACCACTATTTAGTTATTATTGCTTTTTGTTGTAAATTGTATTAGCTTGCTTAAATATTATCTTAGCCTAGTGGCTGAGTGGTAGTGGCTTCCATACCACCGATCCCAGGTTTAAACCCCGGGTTGGGCAAGATCGACTCAGTCTTTCCTCCCTTCAGTGGGTCGATAAAAGAGGACCAAGCTTGCTCTGGAAAACACTAGGGTTTCGCGTCAGACTGATCATCAACAGGACCCAAGCTCACTTATACTGATATGGGTGTAGTAGGCCTTGGCCCTCATGGGCCGTTGCACCAATGGGTTAAACTAAAATATGATATTTTTGCTTTGGCCTACTTCAAAAATGGTTAGCAATATCTGTACACTGTGGCGTTCTTTCATGGGAGGGATTATATTTTTTTAAAAAAAAGCGTAGATGATAGCACCGAGTCGTAATATTTATGCTAAAAATTAAAAAAATTGGCTAAGGGCAGTGGTCGCTAATCGGTGGTCCACGAAAAAGTTTTGATGGTTTGCAGAAAAGTTGGGACTTAATTTACATTTTTATGAAGATTTTGTTTCAATAATGACTAAGAACAAAATTTATCACTGAATACGGATAACTCTTTTCTTAAAAAAATTTAGTGACTACTTTAAGCGAATTTTTTCTGAATTTGTGAAAATTTTAGCTACTTTTGCAAGTTTATCTAGTAATATTTGAAAGTGAGATTTGGCAGCTATGGTAAATTGGAGGCATAACACTTTAATATGTAAATACTGCTTTACGTTTCCAGTTGATTCTTGTTTTTCATGGTTGGTTGGAAATGTAAGTAGAGATGTAAATAAGTGACAATATACGAGGGCTGTAAGTTAAATAGTGGCAACTTAACCTAGAAACTAGCTGGAGAGAGGGCATACGCAAATGGGGTAAGGGAGCGGTGAGGTGGCATTGTTGTCGATATGTAGAGCGAAAAAAACAGCCAATCTAGTTAGGAAGGTAATTATTGTGTAGCGTTAAAGTAGAGTTCTTAAGGTGCGCAGCGGTCGGGGCTTAAAATCGAGGTTGCCTGAGGCAAAAATGCAATAGCATGTTATCGTAGGTTACTGGAAGCCTGTGGGAAATATACATTACTGTAAAGGACGGTTGCACGATGGGTTAAAGCAATTCGTTCGGGTTGGAATGAGATTGTGGTTTTGCAACGCACAGGTTGCCCCTCTTTTCCTCAAGATCAAATTGAGCGGTTTCCTTTAAATAGACCGCTGAAGGATTGTCTGGCAATTATCCTTAGAGGTTAGTCTCAGTCACCAAATAGTGACATGCACATGATGAAGAGATGTCTGAATATGAGGAAAGCTACTGCCCACTGGGTTCCACATCAACTCCCCGAGGTACATTAATGGCAGTGGTATTCACTGGCTGGCATCTGCCGGAAGATACGGAAGTGAAGCAAACGCATTTGTGCAGCGTATTGTTGACTTCGATGAGATGTAGGCACGAGCTTATCAAATAAAAGGCGACATCGAGTTTCATCCACAGAAATTTTAACAGCAACCCATGATGGTTGCCGTATGCGACTGGAAGGGTGTAATTCTTACACATGTTGTGCATACAGGACAAACTATTGGGAAGTTTGAGATAAATAACGGTAGCGTGATATCGATTAATTTTAACATTTAGTTTATTTACGTCACAGCTATTATTTACAGATTATGCATTGAAGTTATTGAACTTATTAAAAGATTATTAGAGTTCAAATAAAGTGGTTTGTGAGAGAGGAGTTCTCTTTCGACCTCCGCTCATTACGAAGCTTCAAAGCATCTCTGGTTCTCCCCTCTCTCTTCGGGGATCAGGGTCCGGCGCCCTTTAGCATCCCGTTACATCCTGCTAGTCGGTGGGGAAAAGGGCCCCTCGTGATATCAAATGTTGCGGGGGAGGGCCAAGGCGAGACCACTCAATAACTTTCAAAATTCAGGTGCAGAATGCACGTGTGATGGTTATTTCAACAAAGAACCCGATTCACATTTGGGAGGCGGGAAATGTTACACTGTCAATGCAGACTACTATTGTCGATTTCTACAGCACCATCGGCATCCGGTTATGTGGCGCAAATGGCCACGTTTATTGCAAAACAATCTCCTATCGTGTTGTATGACAACGCTTTTTGTCATGATGCAAACAATGTTACTCTCCTATTGCGACAATGGAACACCCTCCCCAAATCTTAGAGCACTGTCTCTACTCTCCTCAGATGAGTCCTTGTGACTTCGATCTGTTTCCGAAGTTGAAGAATCTCTCCGAGTCCGAAGAATTAATAATTTTTATAAGTGGCGTCCCTCCCTCACATCAACAATTAACATCTTGTCAACGGTCTCCAACGGATTCCTGACATTTGGTAAAATGCTGTAAGCTTTACTGGGGATTTCTTAGAAGGGATTTAATGCATTTGTACTTGTGTGTACGCGTTTTTCCATCTAATCCTCTTGAGAAATCTCTGGGCTATCAATTCGCGTTATCCACAACCAACCCTTCGGAAGAAGAGAATCGTGATACGTAAATTAATTTCAACAAATAGGCGACGTTTTCTATCTTGAGAGAGAGAAGGAGCGAAGATATACTCAAGCCAGCTGAGATTGCTACTGAAGGTATAATATTAGAATTAGAGTGATTTGATTCTTATTAAAAGGAAACCTTAAAGTGACGACTGCTCCCAAAGATTGAATTAAGATTAGATTAAATCGGATAATAGGTTAGATTCTTAATTAAAAGAAGGATCAAGTTTGTTAGTCGCCTAATCGCTCACGTATTACTGTTGTTGTTCCACTTTCACGGTTTTCATTGAGACATTATCTTAATATTATTAGTTGAAATTGTGCCTGTTCTTAGTGTGAAAAAAAGGAGATTGGTTGAATCATGTCGAGTGTTTCTTCCCTTCGCCTCCCCCCACACACATATAGGTGCCAGCGAGAGAGGCATGAGCTCTTACAACCTATGTTACCATGACTTAATTTACAGCTCTTGTAGTTATAGTTATCCACCGTATAGTGGTTAATTATATTAGTAGACTGTGTGTTGTATAGTGGTTAATTATATTAGTAGACTGTGTGTTGTATAGTGGTTCATCATATTGTGGTTCGTTAAACATAAAATTATACTTTTATTGGTCCGCGGAGTTCTAAAGGTTGGCGACCGATAATTTAGGGGAGAAGTTTGATCCTTCAAATCCCACCCTTGTGAACGGCACTTTGTCTTTCTACCTCAAAGTTTAAAAAAATTGATATAAAGAAAATAAAATAATAAAAAATTTATGAATTAATGAAAACTTAATTAATGTAAAACTTATGCGCAAAGTTAATAAATATTTCGAAATGAAGAGGACAAATAAGAGACAAATAAAAATATTTTTAAATTTTTAAAATCCATCGAAAGTGGCACTATTTTTTATGTGAAAATGTTACTGAGGCAATGTGTTTCTTAAAAGTTTACGCAAAGTATCTATTGCAATAAAAAAATGTTTTATAGTCTTGAACAAAACCTCTGCTATGTTAATTTTAAAGAAAAGAACAAAAATACACACAAAATTTTTTAAAACCGTATCATCTTAAGATTCGAAAAATCACGATTTTTCAAACGATATACTCCAGGTGGTAACTCCTCTACATCGACGATCAGTTTCAATTTTCAAACATTCAAAACCCACACTCTCCTTTCTTTTGCACCTCAACCCCCACAATGAGAAACACAAACCACGGGCACGTTTCGAGTAAATCGTTTGGTTGGGAAGGTCGAAAATGTTTCATCCGTACTCTGCACAAAACGCAATTTAGAGGGGGGAGAAAAAAGAAAAGAATCAAAATAAAGAAAAGTGTGGGGGGTTGAGAAAATGAAAAGAAAACGGAAAAATGAAAAGAAAAAAAATAGCAGAAAACCACCAAACGAAAGTACTCTTGAAGAATCTGGTACTTGCAAAAGCTGATAGCGCGTTAGCAGGCTGCGATGCGATCCCCAGCTCGACGCCTTCGGATCGGGCCCTGGGGGATGCTGGAACTTAGAATGCGAGAGAGAGAGGGGTCGGAATGGCCCAGGAAATGGAATTGCCAGACTAATGGTACGTCTCAGACGGGAGGGGAGCATTCTAGAAAGAGGCATATCCCCATTAGTTGTTCTACATCCCTCTTAGATGGAATTCTAGATCTTCTCATTAAAAAGGACCCGACAGGGAATTGGTAATTAGAAGATCTTCTAATTCTAATGTTCTAAATTTGGTATTAGGCATATCTCGTTATGTTGGTGGGTACGTAGTATTTAGAAGAAATTCAAAACATAATTGGATATATAGATCCGTATATAAGATTCTAAGGTTTTTTTTAGATTCTAAGACTAAGGCTTCTCCAAAAAAAGCTGTAAGACTTCTCCGAAAAAATTATCTATGGGTATGAAAATTTTAAGAGTGATGTTTGCGAAGGTATAAAAAGAATTATTGACAAATGTTCGACAACTGAAATAATTCTCCACAGTGTGCTTCACATTCTATGAGGATATATGATACACAGCTAACAGAAAGCACTGCATTCAGTAACGTACGCAGATTTCTCTTATTGGAAGGAGCTTGCATTCTGAAAAACACGTAGACAAAATCACCGAGGGGTAATCTTGATAGTAATAGTTAGAAATCTGTTGGTCTATGGAGAGAAATTTGAACCCCGAGTCCTACCTTGTGTACGCCACTGATAGGAATAAAAGAATATAATTAACTCCAACGAATTTAAGTCTATAACACGAATATTTGATCATAAAAAGAGATTGAGGATATATAGTAGGACCACTATTTAACGAAGTTGCCAAATCCCGAAAAAAAGTTCGTTATATAGAAAATTCGTTATATAGGGGTTCATCTTTTAGTATACTTTATAAGCCGCATGATAGAAATTTTAAATCAATAAACACTATATATTTAAAAAATAATTATTTACACTTTTTTATAAATTAAAATTCATGTATTTTATATATCTTACCCATCAAAAAGAAAGAAAGAAAGAAAACTGCAAGGAAAACAAGAAAAAGAATGCGGGGGACATACTGCATTTTCAACATTACGAAAGTAATTGTAAATGAAAATTAATGAAAAAATTTTAAGGAAATTTTCTAATTTAAAGTATACAAGTAATTTTAAACAGGCATTATTTTATAACTAGAGATTCTAAACATACATTACCACATGCGTGCTTAAATTTAAATACTCATAAAATCTCTTAATTTTGCTTGAGTTTTTCTTTTTTTTATTGAAAAAATGTTTTGTTTCATAATAAGCCCCATATCTTTGTAATGCACCATAACTGCCTTTATGACCATGATAAAATGTGTTAAAAGATAGAATAACTTGAAGTGTCCAGAAATACTTAAAACATAGAAAAAAAAAAAATTGAATCACAAGAAAAAGTTCGTTATATAGAAAATGCACTTCGCTATTGAGAGGTTATTTTACGAAGAAAATCGGGAAATATTCTTGTTTCCATGAAAAAGTTCGTTATATAGAAATAGTCGCAATATAGAGATTAGTTATGTTGAGGTTCGTCTGCATTTGTGCGATAAAATCTTAATTCCTGCAGTAGATATAACGTTTAAAAGTATTGATTAGTTTGGTTCCTCTTTCTCGGTGTAAATAAATCTCTTTACGGCCCTTTTATGAGTAAATTTCTTTTTAATCCCTCTTGTGTATAACGATTAATATTTATAAATTTCGAAGAAACAATACACAAAGATCATAAACTATCGTTGTCTGATGTTGTAGATGACATTGTTTTTTAAAAAAAGTATATAAATTTTATTTTATAAAACTGAATTGAATTGGTTTAAATTAATGCACATATATGCACAGTTGGGGAATCATGCAGTTGAGGAAGCTTAAGTGGGCGATATCAGCCTTGACTACATTTTAAAAGCGATGCGATGTTATTTTGAGGGGTTATTATTCGGTTACATTAAACTATCGTAAATATATCAAAAGCAACGTAAAAAACCATTCTGAGTATTTTTATAAGTATTAGTCAATCTATGTGTCGTTTGTTAATGATTAAAAAACTATGTTTTCGGAGATGCTAACTTTAAAATAAATTAATGAGAATTCCGATATTATATATTTTCAGTACTAACTGTGCAATTTTCTGATACAATTCGTATTTATTAATATTTTCCATAAATGCACACGCACCTATTTTTCTGATTAATTTCGCAATAACCTTGCATTCTTCTATTTGTTTATGTTTCACAGCGTTTCTTTTTTTTTTTTTCGAGACGCATTTGATATTCAGAAACTAACTTAAAAGTTATATTTTAACACTAACCGTTACCCGCTCGCTTTGCGGGATAATTCATAATATTGTATTACTATATAGTTTTTATAAAATATTGATATCTAAGTTCTAGCACTAAGATTTAGATCTTATTGAAAAACAATCTTATAACCTTCGAATCTTGATTACAAAGGGGCAGGTCTTTCATTTCTAAAAACCGTAGAATAATTATCTCTTACACCCCATTATCCTGCGGACTTCACCACAAAATTAGTTCTTAGCATATTTCTATTCTTTAAAAGCAACATGTTTGCCGAATTTCAAGTTTGTAAGTATAATAGTTCAAAAATGAGACATTTTTATCTGCACGCTTCCTTAGTTTTGCCACCATTATCGTTTGGAATCGTTTTCCGTTAGTCCGTTCTTAAAAGATTCCCGTAGTCAAAGGAAACATGTATGCCAAATTTCATGTCTTTTGATCTAGTGTGCCATGTGTCACTTTTCTGACTTCCATACCATGAGGCTTTGGCAGTATAAAGACTTATCAACTTAACAACTCATAACACTGGAGCTGAACAAATTTTTGATGGCTGTGACATTCGAGTGGTCATACGTAATAGTGTTGTTATTCAGCTGTAGGATCCAGTATTAGTGTCATTAAGGATTCGTCACTTAGCAGAACTGATGTACCTTAAATCTGGGAAAGTTTTAAGTCCCTACGTGTGTGTGGTATGGAAGTTTGGTTAACAGAATGTTATCCAATCGTCGCGTTGCTTGTAAGTGCGACGTCAATAAACAGTTATGCCTAAAGCTATTAATATAAATACTAGGATTTCAGTTTCACAATTTCTCATCTCTCATTAGAGAAAATATTATTTAAAATATACCACACAGGGGTAAATTTCAACCCACAAATAATTATTTAAATATTTACAGAAAAATATTACCGGGGGACTAACATTAAAAAAATAAGAAGAATGTAATGTATTTATTTCCTCTTTATTAAATGTATTTTTTAAAATGTATTTATTAAATGTTTCGCATTTACATATTCAATTTTTTAACTCAAATTACACTTTATTTAGTCAATCGTAGAGCACTCTCCTTTTTGAATCAGTATTTTATTTCCTAAAAAGAATTTGCCATTAAAAAATAAGTTTTTTAATATCATTCTTCAATGTAATGGTAAATATCCCCAAGATGTTTATGCCTAAAACCACCCTTCATAAAACTTTCATATTAAATTGAGTAGAGAAAAGAGTACTACTAATGAAATAAAACTACAGAATGGCTGAAAGAGTGTTCTTTAGAATGGTTTAAAGAGCAAATTACGGAAATGGATTACTCTCAAGTCTAAAAGAGTGCTCTGGAGAGAGCGATCATTTCTATGTAAATATATTTTTATGCAAAGTTCCAAGGAACAGAAGGGTGCAAATAGCATATTTTTCTATGTTATTGTAAATACGGTCGTTAGATGTAGAGCATTTAAAGAGGAATTGAATTAAATGACATTATACTAGATGAGAAAACTACTTAGATGTATGTATTCTAATGTAAAATGGGAAAGAAATATTAATAGTTTGGCATAAATGTGCTTAAGAATGTTTTGAAAACAGAAATTGCAATGGCAGTTATATATTCTAAAACAACTTTCTCTATGTATAACCTACATAAAGATTATCTATTTTAGTTTTCTTTAGAAGAAAACTAAAATCCTTCATTTTGATTCTGAAATCTTCGGATATCGTGGTGTACTTACTCACAATTCAGTATTTGCGTATTAGCAAGTCAACCAATATCTTGGCGAATGCTTTGAAAATTTGCGCCAAAATTGATCTAAATAAATAAATTTAAATTACATTATTTTAACAGAAAAATAGTCCCATTTTAAAAAAGCGAAATATCTTACAACCACATATTATTTATGACGGGACTTTTTTGTTTTTAAATACACTTATTGTAGTCATTAACACATTCTTTCTATAGCTTTCGAAATGCTCCACTACTCTTTTTTAGAAGTTAAATCACAAATTTTAATATTTTAAAAACAAAACAGAGCAAGAAAACAAATAATATTGCTTATAAACAAGTTTATATTGCTTTCCAGTATACTTAGACACTTTTTTATTATTAGTTGTATATTACAATATTTGTTGACAGTTTTTCATTTAGCTAATATACTTGAATAATACGTATTACCACAAATGTACGCGAATTTGTGGTAATACGTATATGTAAGTAACTTTAACTGTTTTTTATCTGCTTAACGAGAAGAATAAATTAATTGTAACCTTAATGTTCAAAAAGTGCTACGTTTGTCGCTACCTTTGTGGGGTGAGCTAATGAAAAATTGCGTTATCCATGGGTTTAAATCAATTGATTTTGTAACGATTTATAGTAAATTTTTTTAACTTTGTCAGGATTTTATAGATTTAAATAAGATGAGGGCTTTACTACTGAGAAGGAGAAGGCTTATGTTTTCAGCAGTTTTTATATTTTGTGAATGTCGTCTTGCTTTCATGTAAGGTCTCGTCTCAAAAATATCATTTTCCACAATTTCTCATGTAGTAGGAGAAAAAAACATGCAGCAGAAAAAAATAAATATAAGCTGACTGAGGACTGCTATTAAGTTGGATTGAATCAAATCTTAATGTGTAGTCAACCTTCTCTCTCTCTCTCTCTGTCTCTCTTCCTGCTTAAAATACAAAATAAAAACCAACATATTCATAACTGGTTAATCTAGTGAAATCTCTTATAAAAAACCATAAAATAGGTTCATACCCAATGGGCTAAATTCATGTGACGTCATACTCACATGATAGTGACAACTACGTTTTCCAGCCAAGCAGTTCAAAAACTCATGTGACGTCATAATCATACGATAAAAGGAAAAATGTGTTTTCAGCTTATCAGTTGGTGCTAACTTTTGCTCTTTGCTGAAACTTTCTCTCAAAAAGTATATATTTGTCAAAAAAATAATGTACGGAATGTATTTTATTTAAAAGCACGTGCATACAACAATTTTGTTTCAATTCCTACACTATTATATAGCACACACGATCTATTAATTTATTTATTTATCGTGGTGGAATTTTCAATCGTTAATAAAATACATTTTAAAGCACTCAATTGAGCGGAAAATTTTATATGCATCATTATTTCGGATGGCAATACAGTAATTTAATTATAATTAATAAAAATAATTGATTAAAACTAATTATTCAAAGAATTACCAATACAGCCACGTTGGCATCATTTTGGCGACCTAGCGCCCCTTTTGGCGACTTGTGTCAAAACTTGTACAAGTTTTTTTTTCTCACATTTTAAAGAGCTTATTTGAGTTGAAATGTTCCATACACTAATGTTTTGGGTAAAAATACGATAATTTAATCATAATTAATTAAAATTAATTGATTGAAATTGATTATTTAAAGAATTATAGATACAGCCACGTTGGATTTCGTTCTAGCGACTTGAGTCAAAACTTTTAAAAGACTTTTTTTCCCCACGTTTTAAAGCATTCAGTTGAATTGAAATTTTATATACACGATTGTTTTGGATGATAATACGATACATTGATGATAGTTAATAAAAATTAATTACCACTTAATTTTGTGGTTTTCTCATATGTACATACATATTTATTTTAATTGTAACTATTTAATAAAAAGTAGCTAAAATAAAATTTTTCTTTTTTAATCTAAGAAGGAATTGACTTAATTTTTTTTTATATTACTTCCCCTTAATTCAGCGTTTCTCAAACTGTGGGGCACCTCCCCCCTAGGGGGTCATGATAACTCTATGAGGAAGGGGGGGCGAGTCTGTTAAAAGTCGAAAACAAAAGACTATTTAAAAAATTACTAATTGACTTATGGTAAATAAAATACTTTCTAATATAATAAAATGCAAAATACACTTTTACACTGATGTAATACGCTTATAAATGTATCAGTACTATTCAATGTATTTTATAATTAATTTAACAATAATAAGTTAAGAACAAGTTTGATAATTATCAGTGACCCCATGGGCTCGCATTAACATTTACTGATAATTTATACGGTTTATAGCTAATCCCTTAACTGCCGATTAAAAGTTATACGGTTCGCTTCCCAATGCCACCATTTTCCACGTAGACGTGCGTATTTCGATGTTTTTTGGGGGAGGAGATGAAAAGGTATTAATAAGTGAATCCTCTGAATTATGAAAATCCTTCGCATACACTTTCATGGTTCTTTTGTTGCATTCCAAAGCCCTCTGAATAATTTTATGGATAACAGTGCACAGAAAAGATAGTATTTCTGGAAAGACGTATATATACGCCCAGGAAATTAATGTTTTGGCTGAGACGTTTATATACGTCGGTGGCATGTATGAGGTTAAAGTCATATTGTAGCTTTAGTATCAAAGTATAGTATTATTGAATTCAAATCATGTTATTGTAGGGGGGGGCGATGAAAATGATGATTGAATATTGGGTCGCGAATATTGAAACTTTGAGAAGCACTGCCTTAATTTAGTAATCTTGTTGAAGAAAATTTTTTTCATAACATTTGAATTTTTTAGCCTTAGTTACGAAATTTGAATTTTTATCAATGGATCAACAAGTACAATGAGTTAAATGTCCGTTTTGAATTGAATAGAGAACACGTGTTTGTTTTTATTATGTGACCGTCATGAATTAAGCCCATTTATATTTATGGCAAACTGTACCACAGAAAGATGTTGATAAAATTTATTTTAGATATGCAAACAAAAAGTGAAAATTATTTACAAAGGTAACGAAAAAAAAAAAAAAAAACTAAAGAGATTTGAAATTATTTTAAACACGATTTTTCTACAAGAAAACCAATTATTTTTAAGTCCTTATTATTATGATAGTTTATAGATTTGCCCTTTTAATTCAGAAAAATAAGTTTTCTTTTTTAATTAGGACATAAATTATTAAAGTATGTTGTTTACATATTTATATGTATATAAACTGCTCAAAACCACATGAATTAGATAAAAAAAAATAGTCTCTCGCTTATTTGCTTAGGTTTGACCCCAAACGATAATTGGGAATTCAACACAGCATTAAAATTACAAGGATTCCTCCCTAGAGAAATGGGAAGAACCATTGCCACGAGTAGCAAACGATTAGAAAACTTTCCATTCCTGCTTCAGATAACCTTAAGATTCCAGAGAAGTTGAGAAGGAACAATTATCTCCACTCAGCAACATTAAAGGCATCTAAAGCATTACCGTTGTTTGAACGAGCTTTGTTAAGCGAGCCTTGCTTGGAAGATTCAAACGATTTGCTAGAACAGCGAACAACACGATTCGACTCTTGTTAAATCCCGAATTTTAACATAGTAAGCGAGAGGGGGGATTGAACCATTTACGGGCGACCGGGCCAAACGAGACGGAAAATTTACGATAAGTGCTCCATCCTGTTTGGGGTGGGATGAAACAGAAGCAACATTCTCTCGATACTTGATACACCCCTAGAAGAAGCTGCAGTCGCAAAAGACCGATTGGGGACTTACACTTCTTGATTAATATAGTTTGTTTTTATGGGGGCCCTCTATATCTCTTTGTGGAAAAAAAAGTTTATATTTTCGAAGTTCGTTCGCTGATTTATACGGGACGTTGGGGGTGGTTTTAAAAACGTCGTCAACCCCATTGTGTAAAGGGCAGACGAGAATCGGTTAGTGTTTTTCTTGAGTGATTAACGAGGTAGAGAGGGTTAATGTTTCTTTTTTTTTTTGTAAAGGACAGTCGAGGCACATTTTGGATGTGAATGTTTTTACTGGAGAGTGGGAATGGGGATACTAACGGGCATAAAATAGATGTGCTTGGTGCTCAAACACATGAAGAGTGTTGCCCGCCATTGGATATCTCCGTGGATGGTCTATTTACTGAAGATAACAACTTTTCTTTCTTTAGAGCAGCATAAATTTTCTTAAAGGGATAAGGCCGTTTTCTTAAAGGGATAAATTCCATTTAACTTTAGGATTCTTCATTAAAACCTTTATTTAAGATTATGATAAAAAGAAGTACAGGTTTATAAATATAAATTAGAATGTGTTTTTAATAAACTAGGTATTACAGAGCTCCCTTGTTGCTCCTCAAAAAAAAATTTATTCCAACCTTGTTCTTCCTAAAGAACATATTGAGTTTTTTTCTCACTTTATGTGCAACAGTTATACGTAAATAGAATACTCTTTATGTAATTTTGATATACTGGTTCAATTTTAAGAAGTGGTTGAAAACTATAAAACCAACCTAGACCAGTTACACCTGCAACATGTTAGTTTGTGACGGACTCACGCGTCTTTCCATTAACTTGTCCTTTGGGGCCAGAATTAATGGCAATTCTTTTCCAACCAAACCCAAGAAGTGAAGGAAAGATGCAAATCAGGAAGCTTTTAAATATCAGAAGTTAGAGTAAGCTGGGTGGCAATTTGAGGAATGTTTTGATAATCCCTGATTCAAACGTGAAGAGGTTTGGGAAAGATCAAGTGACAGCTAACAGAGGTTATTCGTGACAGAAAGCATTTAGGTCAAGGTGCATACCATTGCACTCCAGTAAATCTGCAACTTCCAGTAAGATTGAATTGATTGATCGACATTAAGGTAGGAGTGACTATTTAATATTGTAACGTTTGAAAGAATAACGGTAGCGTATTCTTGGTGAATTAAAATATGGAATTTATTACGTCACAACTATTGAAAATTATTTACAAAATGATACATTAAAGTTATTAAAATTAATTAGATTGTTAGAGTCCACTATTTTGTGAGAGGAGGTTTCGTTGGTTACCGCTCCCGTGCAAGTTCAAAGCATCTCTCCTCTCTCATCTTCCGGTCGGGTCGCTAGATTCCTCGGGGGTCAAACAGGGGTTGCGCTGGATCGGAAATTGCACGTGTGGGCGTCGAATCTACAAAGAAACCGACACCAGATGTTGTTGTTGTTTTCGAGACGTGACGTTACAGCTCTCGCCCTCTCTTATGGAACTTTTCCGTTGAGAAAAGTTTAATGGGATGACGATGAGACAACTGACAGATTACCGACACATCCCTTCATCAAGCACCACTATATTTCTGAGCTGCAATTTTAATTACTAAAGAAAACGCTGAACTAAATTTGGAATTACTTATTTCTAGTGAGTGAGTGTTCTTGCTAGGGAACTTACACAAATCTATATCACGAAATAGCAATGTAATCAATGTAAGAAAACATACTATACATTAAATAAAAATACAAACACTCTATCACAATGCCTAGTATCAATTATACTAACATGTTATATCAAATGCTAGTGTAAGACCTTGCACATAAAATATTCTTCGCCACAATACTTAAATAAAATTATACTAACGACATGTTGATATGATATGCGAAGTGTACAACCTTACACACAAAATATTTTTCACAATATGTCTCTTGCGTAACCTAAATACTCATGTATATTTTAAAACCCTGTACACAAAATTAAGCATATTAATACATTTGCTTTTCATGGCTTTATCTTTTTGACACGCATCGCCATTCGATATGATATACAGTACTAGTAAATAAATAAAATTTATTACAATTATTAACCTTTAACTAAAAAAACATAAGCAACAATTATTATTCATGAGCAAGAGAACATTATTAACAATCCCTAATTATCTATCACCGATCTGCTGAGACTATCTGCATTTTTGTGACTTTTACCCGACCGATGTACAATTCTAAAATTATATGGTTGCAAAGCCAAAGCCCATCGCATCAATCTAGGGTTAGAACTAACATTTCTATTCAACCACACCAACGGGTTGTGATCGGTCATAACTAAAAATGAATTTCCATCTAAGTAATAATGTAACCTTTTAATTGCGAAAACAATACTAGCACATTCCTTCTCCGTCGTACAATAACGCTTCTCTACCTCTGAAAATTTCTTACTCAGGTAAAGGGATTGGATGCTCCTCACCTTGTTCAGTTAATTGGGTTAAAACTGCTCCCATACCTGCGTTCGAAGCGTCCGTTTGAACAATGAATTCTCGTTCAAAATTTGGCGCGTACAAGACGGGCTTATCAATTAGTTTCCCTTTTAGTTCTCGAAATGCGTTTTCACACTCGGTCGTCCACTTAATTTCTCCCTTCTTTGCTCTTCCCTTCAACGCATCCGTCAACGGAGCAGCAATTACCGAGAACAGATTTATATATTTTTGGTAATAACCCGCTATACCTAAGAAAGCACGTATTTGGGTTTTCGTGCGAGGGTAGGGAACTCTAGAACAGCCTGAACTTTGATCTCGGAAGGAGTGCGAAAACCCTGACCCACAATGTGACCCAAAAATTTGACATTTTGTTGCGCAAACTTACACTTTGAAGGTTTTATCGTTAACTTAGCTCTCTTTATTCTCTGCAGAACCGTTTCCATATGTTTAATATGCGACTCCCAAGTATCTGAGAAAATTGCAATATCGTCTAGATACGGGACAACGAAATCCTCTAGTCCGTTAAGTAATTCAGCCATGAGTTTACTAAAGAAATATGGAGCATTCTTTAATCCGAAACTCATCCTTAGGGGTCGGTATGTACCAAAGCTAGTACAGAAGGCTGCGTATCGCTGTGCTGTTTTACTCAAAGGTATTTGCCAATATCCTTTAGATAAGTCAAAGACGGTAATAAATTTAGCCGCCGATACTTTTTCTACGCGTTCTTCGATATTCGGAAGAGGAAAATATTCCGTTCTAATGATCCCGTTTAATTTCCTGTAATCTATACATGGACGAGGTTCTTTCCCAGCTATCTCAACTAAAATCATAGGAGACATGTAATCCGATTCTCCTACCTCAATGATTCCTAATTTTAACATTCGGTTAATTTCGTTTTTTAAGATTTCATTTTGTCGGTGCGACATTCGATACGGCTTCGTCCTAACTGGTTGATCGCTAACTAACTGGATTTCGTGTTCAACCAGATTAGTTAAACCGGGATTGTTTGAAAAACATTTAGAGTATTTATTTAATAATTCGCGCAGTCGATCCATTTGTTTGTCGTGAAGGTGTTTGTTCAACTCGCTAGCCTGGATTACGTCCTCGAAATCATAAATGAGAGAATTGTTTTCTAAGTATGGGATTTCTAACTCCTGGTCTGCGAGAGAGTTTTTTGTTTCATCATTAATAATTACGTTAACGTGTTCTGGCCTTTTGTAATATGGTTTTAGCATATTTATATGATAGATTTGAGATGTTTCGCGTCTGCCGGGGATTTCGACTAAATAGTTCGTTTCCGAAATTTTATTTAAAATTGTCCCAGGACCTATCCACTGCACTGCTAATTTATTTGCTCTGGATGTAGCTAACACTAGGACTAAATCTCCATCCTTAAATTCACGTTTTACTGCGTTTTTGTCATACCAAGTTTTCCGCTTAACTTGCATTTCCTCCATTTTATTTATAGCTACTTCTTGACATCTTTTTAATCTATTTATTAACTTAAACATATATTCAGTGACGAGATCACCCTCTTCTTCCGGTTCCATCCAATGTTCCATTACTAACGTCTCTGGGGTTCGCAAATTTTTCCCATACACCAACTCTGACGGTGTATACCCTGTACTTTCGTGCGATACAGTTCGTAACGCTAAAAGAATTGACTTCACCACGTTACCTAACTTATCTTCACGATTTTTGACCAATAATTCCTTCTCTAGCGAATAAACCTGATTGGTAACCTGCACTTGACTGGCTGCCTGTTCGTATAAGGGTTTAATCTCCTCGCTATTTTTTGAGCATTGATTAAATTTTCTCGCGTAACCCTTAGCAGCGCTAATTCCGGAACATATTCCTGGAGTGCAGGTATTAAAATTTCGTCCTCTGCATCCGAAGAAACAATTATAACCTCATCTTCCCCTTTTTTTTTTAGCATCACCACTATCTATTCCCCTTTCTTCTCTAGCCGCTTTGACTTGAGACCTTGTTTGGACAGCATTCAATATTTCGACTGGCAGGAAATTATAGCCTAAATTTCCTTTTATTAGCTCGGCCGTTTTATTTCCAAGCAAATATCGACCGTGTTGATTTAAGTGATTTCCACAAACCGCTGCCTTAGTCTGCACCGTTCCAAAATTTCCGGAAATTTCCACGACCGCCAAAGGTAAACAAACTAATTCTGGGCTTAACGGTTGTTTTACCCAAACATTTTCACCAGAGAAAGAAGAAGGATTTATGTATTTTGCACATACTAAATCTATTGTCGCTCCCGTATCTCTAAGAATGTCTATCTCGTGACCATTCACAGAGCCCTTTGTTGTATATGAATTAAGAAAATCCGGGTTTTCATTTCCTTCAATATTATTGAGAGTTTCCGTCGTTTTGTTTTTTTATTAATTTAGGGCAACCGGCTTTTATATGTCAGGCATATTGCAATGATAACATCTTTGTATCACGCGTTTTTCAAAAGTTCTCTCTCTAGTACTCTCCGGAACAGAAGCTCTAATCTGGGGGAAGTTTTCCCAAATCTATTTTCTTTTTCCTTGATCCCTGAGTATGTCAAAATTTTATCATTTCTGCCCCACCTATCCATGGGTTTCGAATTTACCTTTCGGACGTCCTCATAATTATCAAAGAGTTCTGCTATTTGAGTAGCTGATTTAAGGTTTGCCCAATTATCTAAAAAATGATCTTTCATACTAGCATTGGCGCGTTTTTTTAATTGATCTACCACCATTAGATCTTTAAGATCTTGAAAGGTATTTATTTCTAAGCCAATCAGCCACTCATCTAGATAATTCGTAATTTCAAAAGTGAAATCCTTCCAGGTGCTATCGGATTTTTCTGGTGTTGGACAAATTTTTGCCGAAAGACCTCCGGACTTAACTTGAATCTTTTAAGTAATAATTTCTTTACATAATCGTAATTTTCGGCTTGTTCCTCCGGTTCGCGAGCAATAAATTGCACGATCTCTAGGGGTAACAAACCCAATAATTGCCCCACCCACTCTTTCTTTTCTATTGACGCCCTTTTAGCCTGGCGTTCAAAGATCACTAGATATAAACTAATATCTGACTGCTTAGGATCGAAATCTGGGATCAATTTTTTTAAGTTTAAATTAGAGGTTACAGAACATGCATTTGTAGAATCGTTTGATTCATCGTTTACCCTAAATCCGGATTCTATTTTAAACCTTTCTAAATCAAATTTCAGCTGTAATTCTTTCTCTTTTAATGCCTGCTCCTTTACTAACTCCTCCAATCTCATTTTTTCAGCCCTTTCTAACTCCTCTAATCTCATTTTTTCAGCCCTTTCTAACTCCTCTAATCTCATTTTTTCAGCCCTTTCTAACTCCTCTAATCTCATTTTTTTCAGCCCTTTCTAACTTCTAATCTCATTTGTTCAGCCCTTTCTAACTCCTCTAATCTCATTTTTTCAGCCCTTTCTAACTCTTCCAATCTTTTTCCGTTTGCAATGATAGTCTCATACAGATTTTTAACAAATTCCTCTTCATAACCTTCACTGTTAGTGATTGCAATTTTTATGCTAGGGACAGTCATATTTAAAGTGGCATTTATTCCTAATTCCTCAGCAAGTTGCAACATGTCTTGCTTTTTCCCTTTACCAAGGAAAGCCATTTTTTAAACAATATCAAATAAATGTCACGCTAAATTTTGCACTATTGTTACTATTCTCTATTAATACAATAACACTGGTCCCATGCATACACAGAAATACACAAAGAAAAACTTAACACTAAAAATAATCAAAATCATTCAAGAGACTTAAAACACAATAAATCTTAAGCTAAAATTGCACACAATGCTTGAAATACAATTACAATTCTCTAGAAACAAAATAACACTGTTCCCATGCAAGAAAAAAACACTAAGTATTTCAAAATTTCTAAAGAACACTTTAACCAAAATTCCTAATACAATATGCAGTTTGCAACTCAAAAATATAACAGTACTCACCCATTTGAAGTACTCAGCTTGCTGTCAGAAGCAAATTATGTGCACTAGTGGTACGGCTTCCGAAAATCGCTTTTCCTTCGGACACTCTCGCC
Source organism: Trichonephila clavipes (assembly GCA_019973935.1). Lineage (NCBI taxonomy): Eukaryota > Metazoa > Arthropoda > Arachnida > Araneae > Nephilidae > Trichonephila > Trichonephila clavipes. The sequence continues at coordinate 170,833 of BMAU01019156.1, forward strand.
GTTAACACTGTAGATGTAGATCAGTTTGATCTTCTATGAGCAGGACGCTCCCCTTTCTCCGAAGCTGAATTTACTTGCAGCACGGCTTCCGAAAATCGCTTTCCTTCGGACACTCGCCGTTAACACTATAGATCAGTTTGATCTTTGAGCAGGACGCTCTTTTTCTCCGAAGCTGAAGCTGAATCGCAGAACGGCTTCCGAAAATCGCTTTCCTTTCGGACACTAGCCGTTAACACTATAGATCAGTTTGATCTTTTATGAGCAGGACGCTCTCTTTCTCCGAAGCTGAATTTACTTGCAGCACGGCTTCCGAAGATCTCTTTTTCTCCCTGCGTTGCGGTCCGTCCGTAAAAATCCAAAAATTTTCCTCCTCTCACGGGTCCTGAATGCTAACTTTTTATCCCAAAGCGCTGCCACCAAAACTCTAAGCTGTAACGTTTGAAAGAATAACGGTAGCGTATTCTTGGTGAATTAAAATATGGAATTTATTACGTCACAACTATTGAAAATTATTTACAAAATGATACATTAAAGTTATTAAAATTAATTAGATTGTTAGAGTCCACTATTTTTGTGAGAGGAGGTTTCGTTGGTTACCGCTCCCGTGCAAGTTCAAAGCATCTCTCCTCTCTCATCTTCCGGTCGGGTCGCTAGTTTCCTCGGGGGTCAAACAGGGGTTGCGCTGGATCGGAAATTGCACGTGTGGGCGTCGAATCTACAAAGAAACCGACACCAGATGTTGTTGTTGTGTTCGAGACGTGACGTTACAAATATTAGAGCTGTGATAGTATTGGAATTGAGTTTAGGTGAGTTAGTTATTGATAGTGGTCCGGGTTACGTATTTCAGTATTATATATATATTGTGTGTTTAGCCACCGTAGATTCTCTCACATATATTATTATTATCTAATCTGTTAGATGTTTAAGTTTTAAGATCTTAATAAAGTCAAGTTAAGATCATGGCAGCTTCTAGTTCATCCGTTATTCCTACACCTGTAGCTCACGCTGATAATCAAGGAGAACTGCATTCATGGGGCGCAATCACAAGTTGGCTTATAAACGTCACATTTTGATGAGGATTATTGTCGATGAACGTAGTTTTCAACTAGAACCATAAACGAAGACAACTCCTAAACTGAAACCACGTCTCGAAACCTCCCCATCCCTCCAGCATGAGAACTTTGATTTTTCATGCATCAATCCTTCAACATAGCAGGTCGTTCATTAAAATCGAGACTCAAATCCCCGCAATTCGACAGGGGTAATGCCGGCCACGATATGTGACTGTGACAACTGGGTTACCACACTAACATTTCGCAAATCAAGAAGACCCTGTATTAGCGTTGGAGCCATTTAAATTAATATCATTTTAACATTAAAATATATATACTAATACATATGTTACAGAGCAGCACACAAATTATTCCTTCAGCGTAAAGGAAGCCTGCCGCATCCCCCTTGTGCCCCTGTAATATCCTACTTGGATTATTTCCATTTTTTTTTTAAATTTTTGGACAATCACGTGTTTGGTAAATAGTTTAATAATGAAGGATTGTGAAAGGAGATGTGTCGACATTTTTTCTAAGTAAAAGTATGTAGTTTAAGGTATGCGTTCGGAACCGTGATTTCGCAAAAGCGTATAAATGGATAATATTTATGATATTTAGTGTCACTTAGCTTAGAAAACGTATACAAAATTGTTTTAAGAATGTTATTGCGATAAAAAATTGTTTAAGTAAAATACTTTGACGAAAAATGAACATAGAATGACCCATTTTTAAAACATTCTTCTTTTAAGAAAAATGATTCTATTATAGTAATATTTTGCCTGTATATAGCTCAGTCCTCTGTACAGCGGCTGAACTAGAATTTTTGGAATATATGACTTAGAAGTAGATTCATACATATTTTACTACAACAGAGTAGAGAAAATTTAAGAAAAAAAACGCCGATATTTATTTCAATTGGTGGTAACTCTGAAAATAATATGAATTTTTCAAAAATCCTAGTTCAGACTTTCTGGAGAAATCGTTACTTTATATTAGCAAAACATTATTATTACAGAAACATTTTTTTATAAAAGAAGAACGTTTTGAAAAAAAAGTTATTCCAAGTTAATTTTTTGCCAAAATATTGTATTTAAATAATTTTTTTTTGTCATAATGTCTTTAAAACAATTTTATACATGCATTCTATTTTAAGTGACACTAAATATCACGAAAATTATCTATTTATGCGCTTTTTTAAAATCACGGTTCCGAACGTAGTCGGATACCTTATTGTAAATTGAATTTGTATAAATTACCTTTCCACACAGAGAAATGGGACCACCTCAGCGTAGTGGTTATGGTCATAGATTGGTAAACGGCGGTCTGAGTCCTGGTGCCACTTAAAACCCGGCGAATAAATGAAGCTGATGCACGTTAATGCTAGAACGTCCATTGGTGTCGATTGGACACCGAATCCTATTCAGTTTGTTTTTATTTCTGCATTTTTGCAGGGAATTTAAAAATTTTTCGTGATATTTAATCATTTTCTACAGTGATTATACAGAAATTTTTTTGTGAATCTAGGTTAATAGGAGAGATTTTACAATTAAATATACCAGGAGCGTCCACTAGTGTTGTTTTATCATCATAAATAGCTGTCGTTCAGCAAAAGATAGTTCACTAATTAGATACCGTTAGTAAAACAATCATCCGGAAGTAATATCGCACTCTTATTTGGCCTTGAAGGTCGTTTTTTTTGGGGTGGGGGTTCACAGTAGGGATGAGTCAGTTATACTAAAAGTGTTGTGTCTAAATATTTTGTTGCGTTGCATTTGCTTATCTTCTCTTAAAAGAATGATTCAAACCTAGCTTTTAGAACCTTGTGCAGAGCAGGCACTGTAAAACGATGACTCAGAGAAAAGGTCTCAGCCCTAATGAAATTGCTAATTTGTTGCGAGAGCTTCCTGAGAATGAATCGGATGTTGGTGAGCTGTCTTGTCCTAATCTGGATTCCGATGAAGAAGTAACTGACTACTGAGTGAAAGTGACTGCAAAGAATCTGAAGAAAGTGCATGCTCATATTATTCCAGTAAATCCAAATATATATATGTCGCTAGGGATGGCAGAGAATGGATATAGCATAATAGTAATGTTCTTGACAAATTTGCGACTTGATATATTTTGCGACAACGAGTGGTATAATAAGCTTTGCGAAGCATAATGTCAACGTCATTTTTTTATCATATAAAAGCTTGTAACTATGTGATAATTACATAAAATAATATTAAAAAGTCTTAAAAATAAACCCTATGGAGCAATTATTTAGTTATTACGATTATTTTATATTGTTACGAATTTTGCATAAGATAGTATAAATGATTATAAGGCCGATTCAATGGAAACTTGGCGAAATCTTGGAGCTAGAGCCCAGTTGGCATCATTTTTGGCGACCATGTTGGCGAGTTCGGGATCCTCTGGATTCTTTTGGAAATTTGATGAGAAATACACTAAATTCAAGATCCATGACGCAAGCGGACTGTTGTCGAAGGATCCGCTGGGCATATAAATAGATAGATGGTCGCCGGAGCAAGTCAGTATCATTTTGACTAGCGATTAGTAAACTCGTCTTGACCATGATTACCGATTAGCTCGGCTGTGCTTGTGAATAATTTTTTACATACGTGTGTTTTAGACACTGATAATTGTATCTAAGTGCTTTTGAAGATGTGAGGACCTTTTAAGGTCAGGACCTCATCGCTCATCGTTGCGACTGATTTGCAAAAAATCCACGAACCCCGATCAACGTAACAATATATTTTATAATATATGTGTAAAAACGCGTAATATAATATATTTGTCTACGTGCTGTATATTGAAATGACACCGGTGAACGTTTAAGGGTAATTGAAATCCCGGACGTTCCAGTGTTAAATCTGTCGATATCAAAGTCCGCCCGTTGACTTGGTACGGTAGTTTGGACGAAGAGGTGTCAGCTGAGGTGTAGTCCTCCTCATTTGCTGGAGGCTCAAAACCAAGGTAATGCTAATTATTTATTCCATAATAAATTTTTCACTGTTTTTGATCACGAAAATCGCCAAAAGTCAAAAGAATATGTTGGGCGGGGTATTGGAGCAAGATATGAGAATGGTGGACTTTAGAGAGAGAGAGAGACACTGGATCCCCCTCCCCTTGAAAAATTTCTTCCAGTGTGCGCCACTGGTTGCCATTAAATTATAAAATTTTATAAAATTACTGAGTTTTTTTTCAAATAAGTGAGTTAAACAATTTCCTCATTTGCTGGAGGCTTGTTGCCAATAGCCCTCAAGTTGCTTTATAGTTCGACATAATAAACACTCACTCTATCTCACTGGGAAAGGCTTGGTGCGACGGTCGAAATTCTGCTGAATAGAAATATTTATGTAAAAAACATTAGAGGTTTTTCTGAATTCAAAAACGACATAGCTTTCTTGGATATCTGATATTAAAAAAAAAGCAAATTCGTATACTTCATCGGCAAATCAAATGTATAAAGTAATTTTTTTAATACTTAATTAAGGAACTCATGTATGTGCATACAATAACTGAGTCCGTACTTGAGCTTTTAAACTTTACAAGTGCCTATCATGTGCTTCAATCTGAAACGGCACAAAACATCCCGGAAAATACGACCTTAGCAATTTCGACCATTTCGGAGAAATAAAAAGAGAACAAAAGAAGAAGAAAAAACAGACAAACAACGTTACTATTTTTTTAAGCTCGGTACAAAATTACATTTAAGAACAGCAGAATGCTGGCTCTGCAAAAGGAATTCAATTTACCCCATTCTTGGGTAAACAAGAGAGTAAAAGCAAAGGAAAAAAATTCTCTTCCTCAAGAGAAATTAAATTGCTTTCTGTGATAGGGACACAGGTCAGACGAAGAAAAAAAAGCTAAAAAAATTATTGCAAAACATAAAGAGGTGCACATACTGGGATCAAGAGAGCACTTCTTGTATTGGTCTCAAATAGCGTGTTGAAAGTAATTGTAAAATGTAATGAATGAAATGTGTAATCTAATTGAAAGAACGGAGAAAAACTGGTGGTGGTGTATAAAAACATAATCGTGGACTGACTAAAAGAAAGCTTAGATTTGAAACATTTTTTTTTTGCTTTATAAGGAATAACAGACTTCCTGTGGCTTTCTTTTTCGGAGTTTTAAGAACTATGTACGGCGCATTGATGGATAACACACACAAGTAATATAAAAAAAAATTAAGTCAATTCCTACTTAGATCAAAAAGGAAAATTTTATTTTAGTTACTTTTATTAAATAGTTACAATTAATATAAATATGTACATACATATGACGGAATCGGAACATTAAATGGTAATTAATTTTTATTAATTATCATTAAAGTATCGTATTGTCATACAAAACAATCGTGTTTATAAAACTTCAGTTCAACTGAATGCTTTAAAACGTTAGAAAAAAAAATCTTTTCACCAAAAAGTCACCAAAAATGATCTCGACGTGGCTGTATTTGTAACTCTTTGAATAATTAGTTTTAATCAATTAATTTTTATTAATAATAATTAAATTATTCTATTGTCCTCCAAAATAATCACGTATATAAAATTTCAGCTCAATTGAGCCTTTTAAAATGTATATTTTTAACGATTGAAAATTCCACTAAGATAAATAAATATATAGAGATTGTGAGCTAATAATAGGAATTGAAAAAGGGAGGTATATTATGAAATTTGCTTGCTTGGTTCCCGATTAAGCATCTGTTGTACAAAACATAAATTTAGATTTAAAAAATTTTGTATTTCCATTTTTTTAAAAGGACCTAATTATTTCGGTTAATAGTCATTGTTTAACTCCCTTATTCGAAAAAAATCTTAGTAATTTCATAAAATTTTATAAATTAATGGCAACCAGTGGCGAACACATAAATTTTTCAAGGGGAGGGGGATCCAGTGTCTCTCTCTCTCTAAAGTTCACCATCCTCATATCTTGCTCTTATACCCCACCCAAGATATTCTTTTAACTTTAGTCGATTTTCGTGATCAAAAACAGTGAAAAATTAATTATGGAATAAATAATTCGCATTAGTTAATACAATTAATTATTAAAAGCAAATATTTAAATAAATTTTACGTATTTTATGCATAGGATTATAATCAATCGGAAAAAAAATCAAGGAATATGGGGATCCGGACCCGGAGACCCCCTTGAGTGCGCCACTGATGACAACATAAAACGATCGGTTAAATTAGTACAAGTAAAAAATGAATTTGTATTACAGAGAATAAGTTATCCCAAAATAATTCTTCTTTCAAATTAACAACCAGTAAAGTAGTTTTCTGTGTTTATCTAGTTGGAATTTCAAAATTTAATAAATAAATAAAAAAAATATTTGAGTAAATTTTAAAAAAAATATTTCTTAGAATGTTTGATTTTTTGTAAAATTGTTATTATTTAAGCTATAAACAATTTCCTTCAAAAATCTTTTTTATGTATTGGGTCTCTTTCATCCCCCAATGAATTTGTATTAATTTCTCATATTTCCCATTCTATGATTTTCCAGAGTTACCTTTTAATCTAAGACAAAGAAAAGTTCCCTCAATTAATATATAATCAATACATTATTTTTAAATTATTTATCTAACTAGAATTTCAATGACGTCATCACGGCTGCAATAATCGAGTGGTCATGGTCACGAGGCCAGACTGACGTTGCTTTTGTCAAGTTGGAGCTTCGAGCCCTGGCGCTATTGAAGGCCCACAATGTAAGGGGGTTGAGGCATGTGAAATTCTGTCGAGGCTCAAAGTCTTTTCATGGGCTTGATGAGGAAGTTTGGAGAATGAAGCGTGAGAACTCAGGCTATGATACCCCCCGGGCTGGGGGTATCATCTCTTCATCTATGCGACCTGGATTTGTAGGGGTAAAAGATTGACCGCTCAAACCTTCCATAATAAAGCTAGTTTATTATTATCTCAATTTATATATTAAGCAATGCAACACGTCTTAGAGGAAAACGATCAGGAGTGAGAGATATGACGAAAACATCAAGTCTAAGCAAATAGCGCATTAAATCCTAATTACTATCTTTATGATAAATTAACCTCCGAATTTTTATCTATAGCCGATTCTTTAACTAACTAGAGTCCCCTATTTTATCGCTTACCAATATTCCACGGCGAACAGCTACCAATATTTATATCTTCTATATATTATTGTAATCCAACTCCATCCGATTACTAGACAAACTTCTGGCTTCGAACCGACTTCTTTATGGCCCCTATAATACTTTACAGCCTCCTGCCGACCTCTTTAAGACTTCCTAATACTTCCTAAGACTTTTTCGCGAATGCTAAAGCTCCAATATATATAATCATTCCTAATCTGTATATCGCGTTTTTTTCTTGAGTAGGTTGGAATGAAATGCCATTCTGGACCCAAAGATTCCCCAAGAGAACTTGGTGAAAGGCGCGATAAAGCCCGTCACAAGGCGTTGACTGCATCACTTTATCACGACCTTGAGGTCGCAGGTGAAGTTTTGTGAACAGGGACATCATATACTTTCAAATAATCGATTTTTCAATTTTAGTTCTAAAAAATAGTGCTTATTTTTCTGAATCTAAAAATGTATAATACTTATATGTTTGTTGATAAAATAGCCCTAAAATATGAAAAATAAAAATGTAAATAAATGACCACGCCCCTTTTGACACGCCCCTTTGAACTTTAAATATGTTTTATCTATATTAACTTTTGATTGTTTTTTTCGTTTGAATGTTAACCCCGCTACTTTTTAGCCACGCTTGTGCGTGAGCTATTGTTCCAAGCTGTGTGACAAAATTTCTTACTTTAAATTTCGGTTTATGGCAATGTTTTGAACCGAGTTCGTCTATTCCGAAGTTTCTTGTGGCATACAACTACTTAATTTTACATTAATTTTCGTAAGAAATATTTATTTTTTACTTATAATTATTAATATTCATAAGATTTTAAAAGTATCTTAACTTTTTTAAACGAGTAATTATGCCAAGAATAAAAAAAAAAAATTTGGCAGAAGGAAGTATAGTAGCAATCAACATAAAAAGTCTAAATTGACTGAAGAATTGCTTTTGAATTCCGTGGAAAGTGCTTCTAGGAGAAAAATTAAAATACCGGATTTACTAAAAGAACAAGATTCTCAAAATGTAAACATAATCGTTGAACTGGATTTATTATCTTCCCTTATGAAAATCTCTTATGTTGTAAATATTGCTGTTCTTCAGAGAAATTGAGCTGAGAGAAGATTTAAAAAGTCGTAGAGGTTTAGCTGTGAGTTTGGAAATAATTTGTCACAACTGTGGAGAATCGACGAGCCCAATGTCATCAAAAATATCAAATAAATGTTATGATGTTAACCTAAGATTGACATATGGAATGAGAGCTATTGGAAAAGGTGGAGCTGCTGCTCGAATATTCTGTGGGCTCATGAATTTGCCTCCACCACCTGCAAAGTTTGAACGCCATAATTCTTTGTTTTTAAATGTTTTAAAAACAATTAGTGAAGACTCAAGAATGCAGCTGTTCACGAAGCAGTCATAGCGAATGATAATGATTCAAATATAGCTGTGGCTGTGGATGGCACATGGCATAAAAGAGGCTATTCTTCATTGAATGGAGTTGTATGTGCTACGTCTCTCTGTTGAGAACGGAAAGGTTATCGACTTTGAAGCTCTCACAAAATATTGTTCTTCATGTAAGGGTAAAAAAACCATGTGAAAATTGTGCTAAAAATTACGAAGGATTCAGTGGGGGAATAGAATGTCGGGGGGTATTAAGTATATTTCAGCGATCTGAAACATCACGAAAAGCATGTTATACGCAGTATCTTGGTGATGGGGACTCAAAAGGATTTCTTACTATAAAAGAAGCAAAAGTATATGGCGACACAGAAGTTGAAAAATTAGAATGTGTTGGCCATGTGCAAAATCGTATGGGCACAAGGCTGAGAAACATTCTAAAAATGAGCAAAGGCTTTAAGCTATCAGATGGGAAAAATATTTCGGGACGTGGACGGCTAACACTTAAAGAAGTGGACTCAATCCAACATTATTATGGGCTAGCAATCCGTAAAAATTTGTCATCTGTGGAGGACATGAAAAGAGCCATATGGGCTATTTATTTTCATAAACTAAGTACTGAGGATAATCCTCAACACGCTTTGTGTCCTCTTGGTGAGGATAGCTGGTGCGGTTATAACCGTAGCATTGTTACGGGGGAATTTTATATTCACAAGCATTCTTTACCTGAGTCAATTTTATTGAAAGTGAAAAAAAAGTGTTTCGGGATCTCAGAGAAGGACTTATTGAAAAAGTGCCTTCATGGAAGAACACAAAATCTCAATGAAAGTTTTAACAAATGTATTTGGGAGCGAATTCCTAAAACAGTTTTTGTTGGCATTGAAACTTTGAAATTTGGAGTTATGTATGCTGTAATTTGTTTTAACGATGGATATGTAAGTAGGATAAAAGTCTTTGAAGCTCTGGGCATTAAACCAGAATACAACACGGAACGTGCCTTACTTATAATGATAACAAACGAATTTTTGAGGCTGAACGTATAGTAAATAAAGTGTCATTGGAAGCCAGAAATAAAAGGTCTTTAAAAAGGAAAATGGATAAACAGAATTTAGATGAAGAAAATGAATACCAAGCAGGGAAATATTAATCAAATCTATAATGTAAGGAGAAATTTTTTGTTAAGTTTTATTATATTTTTCTTGAATGTTTAATATTTTTAAATTTAGGTACACTTTAAAAACTATTGTAGCATATTGTTTGAAACCTTTTATATATCTAAACAGGATACATGTGCATACAGTGAACAAAATATCTTTTTTAGTATGTGTCTAATTTTTTGAAAATTGATTTTATATGTAAAAAAAGAAAATTAAGATTTTCATAATTTTAAGGTTTTATGATTATTTTTAAGAAATTATGCAATTAATTAGTTAAAAAACAGATTCATTATGTTTAATATGTTACTTTATATATATTTGTAAATTTTTTTGTATATTCAAAGAATATTTTTGTAAGAAATGGTACCTATACATGAAAATATGTATTACAAGATCTCGAAAATTATGTTCATGTTAACTAAAACAAAGGGGAAAAAAACATATGAATTTAAAAATTACTTTTGTAACTCTAGAAAATGGTTAAGGATTATTATTAGTCATATAAAAATAGGCAAGGAAATACTAATTAAGTGTATAATATGTGAAAATATTGTTTTTTTAGTTTTTCACTTTTTCTCAAAAAGCATATTTTTTGCATTTAGGTACATTTTTAAAAAAACTATTGCACTATATGTTCCTGATTTTTTATACTTCTATAGAAGATGCCTATGCATATAGTGAACCTAATTTTTTTTCTATTAAAATAGTGCCTAATTTTTTAAAATTTGTTTTATGCATAAAAAAAGCAGAAAAATAAAAAAATTTCAAATTTCAAAGTTTCATAACTTTTTTAAAGAAACTATACTAAAATTTTACTAAAAAAAGGGTTTCACTGTATTTTATGTATTGTTTTATATATGTGTAAAAATATTTTGCATAAAAAAAGGATACTTTTTTAAAAAATGGTACCTAAACATAAGTATATATTACGAGTTCTCAAAAATCATGTATTACTTAAATTACGTAGTAAAAAAAAAACTTTTGAGGTAAAAAGTTGTTTTTGTAGTTCTACAGAATAATTAAATTATCTTTATTATAGACATAAAAAAAATCTAAGCTCTATTGGAAATTTTAAATGATATATGTCTCATAAACAAAGGGTCTTAATTTTGGCATTTTACTCTTTCGAGCATGTCCTGGTTCCCTTTAGGACTCCGCTTGGACAGACGTTGTTGTAAAAATAATAAGTTTTATTGGTTCAATCAATTTATTATCAAGCAACATTACATACCGATGGAGCGGTCAAACTAATTGGATACTCTAAATTCCTTAGAAAAATAATTAACTACTTAACTGAGTGTTATCCAATGAAACAGCACTTGCCAGATCTCGCCCTGGTCAACTTGATATTACTGTATAAAGCTTCTTAAGAAAAATCACCAATCCCTTCGTAAATTTCACTTTAATAGAAGCCTGATGACTAACTTTAGCACTCACTTTGTTAGGGTTTCAATGGCATTCAAATTAGCATTAAACTAAATTATCTGTATGGAAGGTGTTTTTAAACTCAAACGACAGTTGCAGAAGTATTTTTCCTCCAAGAGAATTAGGGAAAGGGCCCAAATAGGACCCATCTCCACTTGAGATCAGGGTTTAAAATTACGAGATTGATAGCTCTCGAGCTGATTCAGAGTGAGATGCTAATAATCATTCAACCAATAAACTGCTTTAGATAAAATAATTTTTAAAAAAGGAAATAATTTGGGTCCAATTTACATAGAATTTAATCATTTGATATACGAACATAATAATAATAATAATAGTCCCAAATATAATAACATAAAATGGATGCATCTATTATCAAATAATTCAAAATTTATTAAAAAATAAAAAAAATACTCACACATATAAAGTTAGTTCTAGTAGTTATAGTTAGTAGAAAACTTTTTCTGCATACTGTCAGCCAATCTCGAATATTTCGGTATATAATTACTAACCGCTTGTCTTCATGCGGTCACCCCAATATGTCTTGGTGGTCCTCCGATAGATAGATCGCGATCGAATTAATGCCTTCCCTTGCGTTGAGGGGTTAAATCAGTGAGTCCCAAAGTGGTCTATATAGACCCCCAGGGGTCTATGGTGACGTGCAAGGGATCCACGATAGCGAAAAAATAATTTGGGGGTCCATGAGATGTAATTGGGGGTCTACAGTAGTGGCTTTCCTTAAATCAAATTGTGACTTTAATTTTAAAAGAGAATTTAATCAAATGGAAACCAAATTTTAACTATTTATTTACTAAATTTAATGAGGATAATTTGTAGCTACAAAGTGACAAAATAAGTTTTATTAAAATAAGAACCATCATATCTGCGTTTATTGCCAGAATTAACTAAAGGAGTATATTATTGGATGTCGCAAATTTTCCCAATCTCTCAATTGTCACAAAATCTTCCAGGAAAAAAGACGCTTTAAACTACGTTCCCTTTTTTTAGATTTTGAATTATGGTTTGAGAAAGCTTTGATTATGGTAATACTATAGTAGGCAATGAATGCATACGGTCATATCGAAAAAAAAAATGTCAGATTATACAAGAATTAGGCATTAACGAATATCTTAAAGTAAAGTTTAGAAATGGATGTAAGCAACTTTATTTTTAAAAAGAAATACCTGTTATTTATCCCAAATTATGGAAAGATTTTAATTGCTTTTCCGATTGAGAAAGAGTTTCAACGCGTTTGCAATATCCACACCAAAAAATAAAAAAAGACTGCGCACTATTAACAGAGGAAATATTTACGGTTAAAACCAACAAGCTTGTTGTCAAATGATGGCAATTTTTTATTGAATTATGTAACAGTTATTTTATGCATTAATTAAACTTTAATTTAATCCATTAACATGTGCACCTTAAGTTTTAAACACTACACTACAGTTGGAAATTTAAATCTTTTTAAGTAAGTAGCTCTATAACAGCTGTCAAAAAGACATTTAAATTGATGAATTTGCAAAAAATTAATGTTAGTTATAAGTAAAAGTCTACCCCAAACCAAAAAACCTGTCAAGGTGTCTATGAGACAAAAGAGTTTGAGAACCTCTGGGTTAAATAGATAAGTATATCAACATTTTAGTAAACCTCTATTTTTATTGTGGCTTCGCCTTAGCTTAAGGTTCTACAAAATCTATTTTAATTGTACTTTTGGTATGATTACCATTTCGAAACACAATACCATCCTAGAATGCTTTTCCTGAGAAACCTCAAAAAGGAACAGAACAAAAAGTAAAGAAACGTTAATTGAACAATGACTAAAAATACGATAACATTCATTACTTACGGTCCACGAATCATATCTAATAAACAACCGTGAAACAAATTTTTTTTTCTTGTACGTAACAATTTTAGTCATGGACACTTCAAGAAATTCGTTACCCATAGAAAGTATTTCTACGATTTCAGTGCAGAAATAGTTCTCGGAGCGATCTCCCGCATTGTTTTGTTACACTCTTCATTAGTTGTCAGGGCAGATAATAGGACTTAAGAAAAAAAGAAGCTTTGTTTAGCCATCTATTTCCTAAGTCCCATGAAGCTTTATTGGGGCTCTGCTTCCAAAAGGACATTCTTAAGCTTCTACGGATGCTTGGAACACGGACAAAAAGAAAGCCATAATTTTAAAAGTGCTTCTCTAGATCAACGGAATTTATTTTCTTTGTAGTCTAGGAGCAGGTCATCATTGGTAATTTGGAGTGTAGAAGTATTTTTTTTCCATCTTAGATATCGAATGGACCTAAACTAGTTTTAGAACAAAATATATGTGGGCGTTTCTGTCTTCAATGACAAACAAAAAAATATTTCGTGTCGGGAAAACATCAAGGAGTTATCCCAGTAAAACATAAAAATAAAAACTGTATCAAAACTGGCCATTTATATTTAATTGAAAAAGCCCTTTTTGCTAATCATAGATTTTGCATTCATTGTTATTACGAAACAATCCAACAATATTATGCGGTGATATACTTTTATACAATACATTTTCCTTTTGTTATTGCAACCTTAAAATTAGCTCTGTGTTTTAAAGTAAATGTAATGCTGATTGCTTGTAAATGTCGCACTACGTAACTTCATTAGGTCTCTTGGTGACGGTCCTTGTAGTATTGAGCCTAGGCCGAGTAACAAGGAGACATCTGAGATAGTACTTCTCTCTTAAAGCTTCCACATCATTTCAATTGGAAGAACAAATCTCCACAGATTTATAATGCATTTATGCACAATAAATAATAACACGATGGTCCTCTCTACATTGTGAGTTTTCAATGGTACCAAAGTGAGTGAATATTAACGTCGCACTCTTCAGCTACAAGAGGACTTTTGGCGACGGACCACATAATTTTGAACAATGGTCAAGTGACGTGGACAACACCTGAGCTGGCTACCTCCTCTCCTAACTACGACCACACCAACGGGAAGACATTTGAGCTCTCGGAAAAGTTAACGTGTATCGCTCCCCTACACGGTGGGTCTTTAGTGATACTGGACTCGGACTCGTGACAAAGCCAACCACGATCCGATACCTATACCACTCGGTTACCATGGCCTCAATGGTATCAAAACTGACCAACATTTCGCGACTATAATCACTCGGCTACCGCAGTGTTAAATAAATGTTTAAAAAATATCGTTGCAATTATTCGAATTTGAATTAAATATTTTCATTGACAGAATATTTTTTTGAAAAAGGATACCGTGTAGTCTTAACTGAGTGTGATACGATGGAAGAGTACTCTTCAGATCTCTTCTGGGTCAACTTAATGTACCTCCTTCCTGGGGGTACCATCTCTTCATCTACATGACCTAGATTTGTGGGAGGAAGTGATTGATTACCCAAGTTAGCCATAATAAATTCAATTTATTATTGTCTAAATATATTGAACAACACAAGTCTTACTATAGGAAGGCAATCAGGAGTGATATAACGTATTCCTAAATTCTAAGTAAATAAGCGCATGGAATCCTAACCACTGATCTTTAAGTAAAGTTATCCTATGAATCTTTATCTTCCCTAATTTCTTTAACTCGCTAAAGCCTGTTCTATAATTACACTTCTATGTTTAATGTCTTACTATCAGCTCACGGCGTTCAGCATCTCAGCTTCCTTTCATCTTTTTACTCGCGATTACAAAACCTTCACTATATATCTACTAATTAATCTGAATATCACGGTTTCTTCTTGAGATGATTGCCTGTGAATTAACTTAATGCTGGCAACAAAGATTCCCTAATAGCATTAACAGGAAAAACGCGGTAAAACTCCATCACAAACTATGTTCCAGTCTACAGCTTCTCTTCCAAAAGTAACTTTGTTAATTTCACAATAATAACTAACTCTAACACTCCCTTTGCTAGGGTTTAAATAGCACTCAAATTAGCATAAAGTGCTTCTCCATGGAAGGCAGTTCTAAACATAAGCAACATTTAAAGAAGTATTTCCTCAGGAAGGTTAGTGACAGTACGCAAATAGGACTCGTCACGTCTTTAAACGAAAATATATTGTATACATCATAAAATCATTGCCAACTAAGTGCCGACTTGTGGTTAATACTAGAACTCGAATTGTTATTTTATTAAGAATCAGATTTAACCCTCTACTACTTTGCTCAAACTCGAATGCACCCCCTGCGCCACAATGAGGATATAAACCATAACCCTCCCAAATGATGATTATTCATCGATTTCGCAAGTTTTGTTCCATCAGCCTCCGGAATTAATCGAATTGTGGATTCCTTAAACAAGTCAGAAGGATACTGCTGATCAAGACAGCGGGAAAATGAAGTTCTCGCAAGATAACCGATTCTTGGAGGAAATGATTCGAGTGAAATCGCTGTGATGGATTCGACTGATAATTGCCGTAACAACCGAAAGCGAATATCCTGCATGTTAAGGAGAACGTTTATTTCCAGAGACTTTCCCTTCACTTGCACCTATCTTTGACGTTAATGGTTCTATTGTTCGACTAAGGAAAGTTGTTTTGGTATTAAATGGAGGAACGCCTTGTTGAGTCTTCAAAGTGCAAAGAATGTATAATGTAGTATCGCAGCAAATTCCGTTATCATTTGGAGATATCAGTACTCTTTTATTAAGTTCATACGACTTATAAGTCCTTGAAACCGAGATTTGTCGGTTTTGTTATTTGAAGTTACTACATTAAAAATGATGTATTGATTTTAAATTTAACTGATTATTGCTTTTAATTGTCCTTAAGTAAACGTTTCTGAAACTGCGGGGCGTGATAACTCTACGAGGGGGGTGCCAGCATGTTTTGAAAAGTCGAAAACAAAAGGTTATCAAAAAATTATTAATTTACTGAAAGTAAACAAACAAAATACTTTTTGATGTAATAAAATATAAATACACATTTATATACTGATATAATACACTTAGAAATGTACCAGTACTGTACAATGCATATTTTATCATTAATTTAACAATAGTAAATTAAGAACAAGTTTAAAAATTATCAGTGATTGCATTGGCTTATATTAACACTTATCTTGATAATTTGTATGGTTTATAAATAATTCCTTAACTGCCGATTTTAAGTTACGCGATTCGCTTCCCAATGCCACCCTTTTCCACGTTGGTGCACGTATATGATGTATGGGGTGGGGTGGGGTGGAGAAAAGGAATAAATAAGCAAATCCTCTGAAATAAGTAAACCCTTCGAAAACACTATTAAGGTGCTTTGGTTGCATTCCAAAGCATTCGGAATAATTTTATGGATAGCACTGCACATAAAAAAAGATCATACTTCGGAAAGATGTACATACATGTTCAGAAAATTCATGCTTTGGCTGAGCGAGACGTTTATATACGTCGGTGGCACATAAGGGGTTAAAGTCGTATTGTAGCTTTAGTGTCAAAGTATAGTATTATTGAATTCAATACATTATTATTATATAAAGGGGGAGGCGAGGAAAATGTTGATTGAATAATGGGTCCCGTATATTGAAAGTTTGAGAAGCACTGGTGTATATATTCGCCTCGCTCAGCCGGTGCTTCGCGTGCCCGGGCCATATATCCGTCCTTCCGAAATACGATTATTTTCGTTGCGTTGTTATAAGTTAAATTATACCGAAGGCTTTGGAATGCAACAAAGTGGCATTGGCAGTGATTTTGGAAGAATTTACTTAATTTAGAAAAAAAAAATTCTTATTAGTGAATTTTTCCCCCTACCCCTAATACACCGTACACGTGTGAAAATGGGGGCACTGGCGAGCTAATCACGTATCCACCAATCTGTCGCGATCGACTTAATGCCCACCCCTGATATACGAATGGTCTCTAGTGGCGCCAGAACTCTAGGCTGTCGTTAATTATCTAAGAGAAAGATTTACGGAGTTGAGTGAGGGGATTAAGTTTTACAAATAATGGAGTTGAGAAATACAAGATGATATAATTCAAGAGAAAAAAGATTAAAACATTATTTTTCGAGAAATTTTAGATTTTAATCTCTACCGTCGAATGGGAGTAGAAAAATTTTAAAGCGACAAATATTTTCCCCTAAAAATAAGTAATGTGGGCAAAACTCCCCACAGCAACACATCAAGAAGGTACCGTCTGCAGTATAATTGAGTTGGTAAACATATAATACACAACTCTGTAATTAAAACCGATTTTCCTGTTCCTGGGCTCTGCATAATTTCCTGGAACCATTAGGCATTTTCATTTAAGGGACGATTAGGGATCCCTAAAACCGATTAGGCTGCATTTAATACACACTTTCAGTGCTTGTTGCATGTTCCTTTGGGAAAACACGAGGATCTTTTATTTCTTCGTCTTTTGGATCCGACACGAGTCGTGCGCATTAACGCCAACACCTTCTCGTTCGGAAATGGAGGTACTTACTCAGATTAAATGGATACAAGTTTCTGATGTAATATGCATTATGAATCAATAGATTCGTCTTTTTTTCACTCGTGTTTTTGTGTTCGTTAAAATTTTTGATACATATTGAAAGAGAGACGGATATGTAGAAACTTTTCAAGTCGGAATTCTACATCAGGAAATTTATGTGATTCAAATGACAATAATAATAATAATGGTAATAGTTTAAAATAAGGCAAATTTGTTCATATGTTATGAAAGCTACCATATATTTTGGATATAGACTTGTCGCGATCCGTTGACTGCGGGTGTGAGCGAGTTCGAGTAAGAAACAGACATTTCTCAAGTTAACTACTTTTATTTAGCCTATGACACTTATGAGAATTTTTGATAATTAATGAGAATACACTCTTTTAACTGAACCCGAGGAGCAGTAAGACTTATTAATCCTATTAGATCAATATAAACTCATATTACTTCTCTTAAACGCATTGTCAACTTGCTAAATCATACACCGTAAGGTGAACGACTTCCATTTCTATGAATCCTTCCTTCTTGAATTACGAAGTGCGACCACTGGTCGCTCACACTATGCTTTCCACTTAAGATCAATTTTCAACCATCACCCCACCTACTTCACGATTAGCACTTAAAAAAGAAGCTTGAATTTACATAAAATCGTCCTCTCAACGGAAAGCGGTTTTTAATTAAAAACACAGTTGACAAGAGTATTTTCCCCAAGAAATAGAAGCCCGAATAGAACCCGTATTACTCTGAAAGTATGCTTTATTTTAAAACGTATACCCAAAATTTAAAACCACATATATAAGTTGAATTAAAAAAAAGATTTGTGCTTACTTTACTTTTTATATATGCCACCATGAAAGCGAAAATGTAATTAAACGGTGAGATATTTTTCAATAAAATTGCTGTAAAGGGAAACGCCAGATGACAAGAATGATAATTTTGCTTCTAAAGCAGACATATTATATATATATATATATATATATATATATATATATATATATATATATATATATATATTCACAGAACGATTCGCTACCAGACCGACAAATTTGCAGAGTGTGTAGAGGGGGAGAGAGACGATTCGAAATCACATAGGAATGCAGGGTCACGTGAATGCCGCAGGTGCGAGCTGTGAAGAAAGAGAAAAGCAGAGAAAAAGAACAGAAACTGCAACACATTAATGAGACAGAAAACATTTAATTGAAAAGTTATGCTACAGCTCGGAAGGTGAGGTAAGAAGTTGACGGACAGGTATGAAAGATGCGCAACTTAGAATTATTTACGTTCTCGGTGAGCAATGAGATTTTCAACTGGAGGAACGGACATCTCCCGTCATCTTCTGTTCACACTTGCAAAAGTTGTGGGATATGGAACACGTCTATTCGGGAAATGTTCCTGTTTTAAACGTTAAAAGACGTGCCCATTAAAATCCGTAGCTCCCTACAATCCGTAGCTCCCTATGTAGACCAGTTTTTCGTTTAAATATAAGTTCATTCTACCACCTCGGAAAATGGATCGCAAATGAAAAAACCAGGCAGGATCTGTTTTCACGAAATCTTCCGTTGAGTGTTATTTACTTCAAAACTGCCCTGAGGAATCTTACAGAACGTAAGGAATTCCATGTAGTACCTCTGTCATGGGACGACTTTTGATTGTAAATTCGAACACCTGTTACAGTGCAACCTTTCAATGAAATATTTACGGTCCCGTTACTGTGTTGTTGTTTCTGTTCTTTTTCTCTGCTTCTTTGTACCATGGCTAGCAACTACGACATTTATGACCCCCCTCCCTGCAAGTTTGTCTGTCTGCTATGGAATCACCCTATATATATATATTGTCGGGTAGATTAAATTGATATGCAATTCGATAAGATAAAATGACAACAACTTTTGCTAGACGCAGCTCAAAACTTTACAATATATCAAAACAACATATGTCTAATCGTAATATTTGAGCAGAATAAATATTTATAATCAGGGCAAGACTTTGGGTTCCCCCTTTATTCATTTATATTTTTTTAAAAATCATGGTTCCGAACGCAGTCAGATTCCTTAATGCATGCTTTCAAAATAAAAATGCTTCCGTATTTTAATCGAATGCTTTTGTAAATGGTTTCACGCTTGACAAAAAATTATTCAATTTTCATTGACGACAAAAGAAAAAAAACTCTTGATTTTGACTGTAAAAATAAGAGAAGTCGTCTCTTTTCATTCTATGTCTACATTTCTCATGAAATTTGTACAGCAAAACAATGCATTGCGTACAGACAAAATATTTTAATTTCACTTTTAAAAAAAATCCCTTAAATACACAAAAGATAAAACGTTTCTTTCTTTACAATCGATTTCTAAATTTATTTTCTTTTTTCTCGTGTTTTTATAAATTGAATTAATTAGAACTGCATTTGAATTTTTCTAATTGAAATAAACATTTTTATACGCATTTGATGCGACAATGCATAAATAAAGTTTTCAAAGAAAAAGAAATAAATGCTTTTCACTACGAAAAAAGTAAAGCATGCCTAAGAATAACAATTATTTCTCATTCAGAGAAAGACGCCGTTTTCTGAAATAAAAGTTTGAATACAAATGAAAACAAACAAAACGAAGAAGAAACCGATAAGTGAGACGGTGGTTTAAAAAAATTGATTTTTCAAAGAACGAAAACGAAATTTGATGTTTTCTTTTAGAGTCCAAAGTATATGAGTACAAAAATAATGCAATGGTGCGAAACATATACAAGATACAGAATCAATTAAATTTTTTTAATTCAAAAATTCAATGACAGGAAGAAAAATTGATCTTCAATAGCATTTTATTATTATTACTTTTAAATATTGTCTATGAGAGGAATGCAGATTAAAATTATCGCAAAAAATTTAATCGTTTTAATGCTTCTCTCTTTCGAATATTGGGTAATATGTTTTCTCTTTTTTTCATAAATAAAAGAAGGGTGTAAGAACACAAATACTGTGCGTTTCTGATAAATAATGACAAAGATAATTTAAGCTATCAAGACTTATTATTCCTTCAAAGGCTTACATTCTTCACGGTACTGGATAATTAACGTTTCAGAAATGTTTGATATTTTCTTTTTCCTTTAAATTTTATTTTATTTGGTAAACATGGGTTACGTGAACCCGGGATACTCTAGTAATTATTCACTACTTATTCCATTCTTCTCTTTCTGTCCTTTCTTATTCCCTTTTTCCTTCTTTTCTTGCATTTAGTAATTTCTAGATCACATATTCACATTTTTGGCTTGTTTTTCTTTCTGTAAACAGCTTAGCACATTTCTCTTAAAATGGCATTGCTCCAATGAAGCAAATCAACCACAATCCTCGTTATCCAAGCTGAAATCTCTTAAATGTAATTTGTTACTGTATTACAATGCTTCTCAAACTTTTCTATATTTGCGACCCAATATTCAATCATAATTTTCATCACCCCCCACTCCTCTCCATACAATAACAATGTATTGAATTCAATACATGCTTTGAATACCATACTTTGAATACTATACTTTGACACTAAAGCTACAATACAATTTATCTCTTAAGTGCCGCCAGCGTATATAAACGTTTCTCATAGCCAAAGCATTAATTGCCCGGGACGTATATATACGTCTTTCCGAAATACAACCTTTTCTGTACACTGACATTTATAAAATTATTCCAAAGGCTTTGGAATGCGATAAAAAGACCTTGGCAATGTCTGTGAAGGATTTGCTTGTGCTTCAGTGGATTTTCTTATTTAATCCCTCCAATACATCACATACGCATGACTACGTGGAAAACGGGGGGGCATCGTGGATCGAATCATGTATCTTTTAATGGGCAGTTAAAGGATTAATTATAAAATGTGCACATTATCAAGATAAGAAATCATTCTTGTATATAATTTTATATATGGCAATTCCGTGGGGTTAATGATAATTATTAAACTTGGTCTTAATTTGTATTGCTAAATTAATTATAAAATACATTGTGCAGTACTGATACATTTATAAGTGTATTATATCAGTGTAAATGGGTATTTATTTCTTATTATATCAGAAGGTAGTTTTTTATTTACTTTCAGAAACTTAATAATTTTTTTAAATAATCTTTTGTTTTTGACTCTTCAATATGTTCGCGCTCCTCTCGTAGAGTTGTCACGCCCCCTAGTGGTGCTTTTCTCACAGTTTGATAAACGCAGCTGTATTACTAATAAAATATCTGTACGTTTCCATGAGAATAATTGGGAAAGTGAAAACCCACCACAACTGACGACATCATCATCAAAACTGCAACGAAAATGAATCAGAATTTTAAATGTTTTTATATCCAAAAATGAGATGTTAAACTGATTTTGTCACAGTTATTCGACATCATATGATCTATTGTAACATGAATGCAATGAAAAATCAAGTGTCTTGAATGATATTTATTATTACTTTAATTTACCCATCATTATTAATTATTGTTACTAATTACTTATCTAACCAACTATTACTACTCTAATTATTTTATTTTGTCAATACCCTTGCTATATCATTTAACATAAGTTGTGAATATTAGTAGATTAAAAATTGATTGGAGTTATATATGTTAGTGACCACAATAGTCAAATACGATTCGAGGAAAGTGTTAAGGCCGTGTAAGCCAAGTGGTCGTAATCACGACTCAAAGCCAGCATTGTCGAGTCGCGGAGTTGAAATATACTACCACTGAAGACAAAACGTATAGAGAGGCCAATGTGCGTTAAATTTACTAAGGTTCTAAGTCCTCAAGGCTCTCCATGCACCCACGTGGTGTGGGTGTTTGGAGAGTAGAGCGGAAGCTGAGGAGATGTCGGCGTCACTTGATTGTGGCTCAAAATAATGACGTCCGTTGCCAATAGCCCTCGTGTTCCTTCAGAATGCGTCGTAAATTAAAATCAAATAATTCGGAGTCGGCTTCTGATGATTCATGAGATAGAGTCATATTACTTCTAAACATCCTATGTGCAGAGGAACTGATGCAGCTGAATATGTCGAGGTTTATTTTTTGACTTATCGCTTACATAAGTACTGTGACCTCTTGACCCCAATTTACCTCATTTCTGGATAGCGAGAGGGATCGAACATTTTTAGTAAAAAATTACTTTTCATTTACAAATAGTTAAATGGCGAATTTACACTTTTATTGTTCCTATAACATATATCTTTTGTTATAAACCGGTCCATTTGTTATAAACTGGGTATCGTCGACTGTTGGACTCGTTCTCATGGATATACAACTGGATCATTATGTCCACTCTCCCCTGAAATATTGAAGTTAAATTTCTAATAGTTCATCCCTCAGGTCCGGCGGCCTCACTGTCTCTTCACTGGAATTCAAGTCCACGGTTACAAGGCGTTTCTTTAAACCCCTGGGTGCACCTTTCTTACATCCACTGCAATATTTGATTGGAAGGGAGACGGGTCTGTACCGGCACCCTTTGTCTTGGTTCCAGCCACCATTGGTTCCTCAGGGACAAAAGTATGTTTGGACTGCGATTCTCTTGTCGCCGTAACTCCGTAATCCATATGAAAGTCTATATATCGACCTATCACTTTGACACTGAGAATATCATTCTGGGCATTTCTCCCTTACAATAGCAGACATTTCTTTCAATTCATGTGTAGCACGATCACATGTTTGTGGAAATGAAAGAATGAACAATCGTAGAAACAGGTGTATCCCTTCCATAATTCGCTGTAAAGAAAGGCCACTTGGCGTGACCGCTCGCCTCATGGTGTGAGAGAAGAATTTATATTTCACTTTGAGAAATAAACATATGGCTATTCTGTTCGTCTTTAGGCGTTAAAAATGAATTGAGAGGTAGCAAACTGCCGTTATGCTATAGTACGATGAAGAAGTACGGATGATGGGATGTTACACTTGACAGAGGCTTAAAACTGCCTGTCACCAACAAAATTGCCTGTTGTGTGTGTATTCAAAATACGATAGTAATTTTGGAACAAAAGTCGATCCGTTGAACTTTGATTGTGCCACATTTGATTCAACTTTCGCCTAAACGTAAAATTAAAACCATTGTAGTGAACCGGAAAAGCCCTCTGCCCAAAAATAAGTAAAAACATCATACTGTCATGAACAGCAATCACTCCTAATTCCTATTCTCTTGTGTTCCACGAAAAAAAAATTCTCGTCGATACATAAAGTTGTTATTGAGCACCGAGCATTTTTACCAAATAAACGGAAACAAATGAAAAGTCTTTTAGATTTTAACTGCAAAGCCCTTCTGGAATCACCGAGGCAATTCAACTTCGAAAAGAGAGTGGATTCTAAAAGTCCCATTTTATTGTTTTCAGTAAGACAAGAAGCTTGTCCGTGCCATATCTTCAAAACAGACGGAAGAAACAGAAAGGAAGGATAAAAAAAAATCTTATTTTGTCCAATCCAATCTCAAAGCTTTTACTCGGCTTCATGCATAATTCATCCACAGAGACCGAGAAATTACTCTATTGGGAGAGAATGCCTTCGTTGCGTGCGCGGCAAATGCATTAAAAAAAGAATATAATGATACATCAGTGCATATATTTCCCTACAGATTAAGCGGCATGGACACCCAAAACAGTGAGGAGCTTTTTTAAAGTCTTTTGTTTCAATCGGCATCGTGAACAGGTAGAAATCGACCTGTTCTGTAAAAGGTTAATTTGGGAAAGTAATGCGTGTGTTGCTACTGGAATATTATGAGAGGGACGAGACGGTGTATTAGAATGTTTTGTTTAGAACACACTCGTATTGGGGGAGACATATTATAAGTAATTGAGTCAAACTTCTGTTTTATTTAAGTGGTTGAAGGAATATTTATGCCGGGAAAGCCTCCCACTTATCTATTTTTAAATCATCCTTATGCATTGTCTCTGAGATTGCAGGGTACAAATTGTTTCTGAGAATTCTTCTGCACAAAATGTCCACCATTGAAAGGAGACGGACAACGGGACCGGCTTAGGACTAAGCAGCTCTTTTTTTATTTAACCATAAGCTGCTATTGTGCGTTTTCACAGTCTCTTCATACACACAACTTATGTCCATAAACATTACTTACGTCATTCTTTTTTATTCTGAAAATAATCGCTATAAAATCTGACCTTCTGAAAATGTATTTAGTGGTAAACGACTAACAGTATATTACGAGAAGAACCTGATTTGTGATTTGATTAAAAATCACGTCGTATTCTAAAGTAATACAAAAGCTATTGGTTGCGGATCACTTAATTCTGAGACGCAGGCAAGGGATGATGATGTCCCCTAAGTTGCTACCCTTCTCCTAATTCCCACCCCCTAACAGAAGTATTTTAAGCCTCGACAGATTTAGCGTGTATTACATCCCCTTTATACGAAGATTCTCCATGAAAAAAGCGTAGGGTACTTATTCGCCACCATAACCACTCGGCTGCCGTATCCATGAGAAGAATCTGATATTTATTTGTATGATGAAATTCATTTCATTTTGTTAAACTTTTTGCACATACCATTTACTGGAAACGAATGCGGACTTACTAAAGTAATTGAATCGATTGAGCACAAAATAAAATCTTTATAAATCATATATGACTAAACCCTGAAACGAGAAAACTACTTAAATACTAAATTAATACCATAATGCACCTTCGGAAATTTATGCAGTAGATTCTTAGTGAGTGAGTGAATAATAACGTCACACTGTTCAACTACGTGAGGAATTTTTGTGACGGACAACATAATTTTGAATCATGGTCAAGTGACGTGGATGACACATGAGCTGGCACCACCTCTCTTAACTACTACAAACACCAACGGCAAGACGTTTGAGCTCTCGATTGATTTAGTGTGCATCGCTCCCCTACACGGTGGGTCTTTAGTGATACTGGACTCGAACTCGTGACAAGGCCAACCACGATCTGATACCTTGACCACTCGGCTACCGCGGCCTGATTGCCGCCAAGTGCCTACCCCAGTGCTTCTCAAACTTTAAAACTGGTGCCCCCCTTATCAATCACAATTTTTATCGCGCCCCCTTATACATTAATAATGTACTGAATGCAATAATAATGCACTTTTTTTTACGCTAAAGCAATAATCTTAATTATATACCGTACAAATTCATGACATAAGTATTAAATTTTGTATATGTTGCTTTTAAGCAAAAAAATATTAAGTAATAGGATAATTATTATGTTATTTTTCCTTTCTCTAGTTTTTAAATTAGAATATATTGCAAAATGCGGTGGCTGCTTAGAAGGCAAAATATAGATATCAGCTTTTTTTAGAAAGAACTCAGTGGATCATTTTCTAATCATATATAAGCATTCCTTTGAAAAATTTGCTCTGTAAGACAAGCCCATGGAAGTCGCTAATACTTATTAAACTTGTTCTTAATTTAGCATTAATTAATTAGTTATAAAATACTCTGTGCAGCACTGATACATTAAAAGTGTACCGGCTGAAATACCCGCTATTTGCACGATTTCATTTATAAGAAAATAAAACATTATTGATATAATCGCTGAATTTTAAGGAGAGTGTAAAGCCAAGTGGGCAACAATGTTTACAAAAATGTAAAATGATTTTTTAAAATCATTGCTCAACTTATAATTAGTTTTAAGCGAACTGTAATTTTAAGCCTCGCAGAATTAGCATTTAGAATTGATGTTGAATAATGAACAATAATATAAAATTCCGATGAGAAATAATTGTATTATTTTTAATATTTAAAGTGAAAAGACTTCAACATGTTTTAAACCTGGAGCAGGCACGCACTCGATACTAATGGTCGAGTGGGGTTATTGAGCCACCCCAATCTTTTTTTTAATAATTATTTTTATAGTACACAATAAAAATCGTAATTCCAGTGAATAATTTAATTAAGAGAAAATAAACTCACCTACTTCCAAGAACACAGAAAATATTTCGGAAAAAAGTTATCACACCGGGAACTCATCAGTGAAAACAAGTACCTTAAGATTGTAAAAAAACGTTTGTCACTCCCAAAAAAGTGGGAGATATGTGACAAATATATTTTAGTTCACACGTTAAGACTGTCAATCAGGAGGATAGTGTCAGAGCCATTGTGGTAACAATTAAACAGTTTTGCCAGAATTACCGATTTCGTGCACTCTGTGCTCGGCGTGACAGCTCCGGAATAAAAGTGTATTTATTACAATATGGATGTTCAAAAAAAATTATGTAAGACGTTTTTTTCATTACGCTTTTTTATATGTTTGGGAATAACTCATAGAAATAAATCTTGGCCAAGTAATCCTTCTAACTGCTCTCTGTGCTTTTCCAAAAAATCATAAAAATATTTTACAAGGAAAAAATCGCAGCAGAAATAGTTTATTTGCAACTTCCCTAAATGAAAAAACAAATACACACATAAGAGCAGGGACGTAACTAACCGTACAAGTAAGTTCGAAGGTCAAACCGCAGCAGCTACATTCTGCTGCCTACATCTGATAACAAATATATAACAGTGATGAATTTTTTACCTTCCTAAAAAATTTTTTCGATTATGGGTCGGGGTTTTGTTTTTTCTCATTTTGGTTTGAAAGGAAGTAGCTTTAATTTTTTTATGGCGTAATATCGCAGATATATAAATTATATCAGTGTAAATGTGTATTTTTTTTATTATGTCAGAAAGTATTTTGTTTTACTTCATTCCAGTAAATAAATTTTTTTTTAATCTTTTATTTTCGATATGCTCGCGCCCCCCCAGGGGGGCGCGCTCCACAGTTTGAGAAACACTGGCCTACCCTTTGTAAAATCCAACTTGGGGACCCCAAACCTGAATTTGCAGTGAGGACCAAATGTTCTCCTTTACGCCGCTAGGTACAACTTATAATTACTTTCGTTTGTTGGACACGCGACTAAAAACATTTTGACATCGCTGGCTTATAGTTAACGATAAAATATCGATTACTGAGCAATCCGAAAGGAGAAATTTAGGTTCAATGAAAAAGAAGCAGATCTTATTAAAACTATTCAAAGCATGATTTTGTTTATGCTTTGTTATAACTAGCTGAAAATCTACTAGCCTTGGAAAAAACTGAAATACATAATTAAGAACAATATCAGTTTTTAATCATCTCACTCTACTCCTAATTTTGATTTTTTTTAAAAAAACATAATCACTCTGACAGAGTCCCCACATGTTAATTCAAACCAATGATATATATTTATCACTCATGACCGGCCAACCAAACACTCCCATTCTCTATGCAAAGGGAAATCCCACGAATCTCATCATTCCCCTACACCTGTTAATATTTCCTGCACAGTGACGTCACACTGTTGTCAACGCGCCCGAATCAAAACAATTGGAACTCTTCGCAGACGCGCTGACAATTCTATAGCGGTGGGTGGATGGAAGAAAGGTTGTGCTGTCTGCAGACAGAATTAAGAGGGGGAAAGAAACAAATTTTCGTTTGATGCAGATGTTTCTTATCTTAATTAGTATGTGCTTTTCAACGCATTTCAATGAGAAACAGGGTCAAATTTGTTACAAGACGACATCTAAGATCTACAATGTTCTATTTAGAACAATCATTGTACTGTAATAGCAACAAGTAAGACACAGTTGGATTATGCCATATCTGTGTTAGTGGGAAACCATTCCTATGACTTTGTTTTCTATTTTAAACAAACCAACTCTTCTATATACAACTTGTGTGAACAATATTTCCTTTTATTTGATATTGTTTAAATGTATTTTGTTTTCGCAAAGGTGTGTGTTTTGAACAAAATTAAGGAATATTTCTATTGTATATGAAGAATCATCACTCAGAATATAAAAAAAAATTAGATTATTGAGAGATAAAATGAAAGTAATCAGTTAGTTAGTATATAATACATTTTGTAGCTTGAAACTTTGTGCAAGTCCTCATTTTTTGAAAAAATTGTTTTGAAGTTATTGAAATAATAACGCTCGCTATCTTGCTAATTTCTTTTCTAATTAAAACTAAACTGTAATTCATATAATGTCTCTAGTACGGCGTTTCTCAAACTGTGGAGTGCACCTCCCTAGAAGGGCATGTTAACCTCACGTGGGGGCGCAAGCATATCAAAAAGTCGAAAATAAAAGCTATTTTTTTTAAAAAAATAATATTGATATAATGAAAGGAAGCAAAACAAAATATATAATGACATAATAAAAATACACATTGCACTTTTATTGCAATATGTTACAATTTAAGAATTTAAAAGAAAATTCTGTTCTGTTCTTATTTCTTAAAAGTAACGAACTTAAAATATCTATTACTTGAAAGTAACATATTGTAAAATGCAATACTTATCCTTAATAATTGTGGATTTTAATAAAGGTCGTATGTTAGCCTTAGTGTCAATGTACGTTATTATTGCATTTAATATATTATTATTGTATGGGGGGGTGATTAAAACTATGATTGAAAATTAGGTTGCAAATATTGTAAGTTTGAGAAGCATTGCTCTAGTATGCATCTATATCAACAATTAATATTCAATATTTTTATCATATATATATATATATACACACACATATATATATATATATATATATATATATATATGTATGTGTAAATGTATATATATATACTAGCTGGTATACCCGTTCTTCGCACGGGTGAACTGAAAAGTTAAACTACACAGATTGAAGGATAAAGAAGTTTTTAATGAGTTAATTTTAAGTGAATTGCAAATTAAACAAAAAAAAAAGCTTTTCTTATATCTCAGCTGAAGAAAAAAAAAGAAAGAAAAAAATACCTTTGTTAAATTTTAAGTCTGTAGATCTAATAGCTGATAAAAAGGATTTTTTTTTTATATTTATAACTCCCCGTAACACTCTTGAGGGTTCATTTTTGAAAATACCTCCCTAAGCTAATCTCTGCTCAGCAAAAGTAACACATTGTTAAAAGTTTTGTGACGCTTAAAATATTGTAAATAATTTATAACTGAAAGTATCATACATTAATATAACTTTCTATTGAATTTATTTTACGTTAAAATTGTAATACTCGCAAGCAACGCCATTTCCTAAACAACAATGGCGATCCAATGGAAAAAATAGCGAAATGTTGACAATAGAGTGAAGTTGGCAAATGTCTAGCTACTTTCATAGCTCAAACTTTATTAGAGCTTTGTAAGACCTGCTGTGTAGGAGAGCGATGCACGTTAATGCTTTATCTACCGCATTATGATTTACTACAATTTTTTTCATGCAATATTTTTTTAGGTCACTACATTGAAAATTAAGGGACATACATAAACAAAATACTCCACTTAGGAAAATTTAATCGGTTAGAGCTAATAAATTAATTAAATATATTCCACTGTAAAATTAATTATATACACCATTCACTTAAAATAAATAGTCAAATCGTTTTCTAAGGTCTCCATAAACATACAAAAACATAAGACACCTAAGTTTTGATATTAACTATTTTTGGGGGACAAAAATGATAATCTTTGCAATCCGCTGAAAACGCTGGCAGCTGAAAATGTAATATCTGCTACAAAACTATTTGCCTTCCCCGCTAAAATACTCATCATAGAACCCGTGCTGTCATATATCTTGGAAGAGTGGATTTCAAAGAATATTCTAGCTAAGTATTGGTAGAATATTCCTGCTAAATTGGTATGGCGTGGTAGTTAGGAGAAGGGGGTACCAGCTCAGGTGTCGTCCACGTCACTTGACCATGATTCAAAATTATGTGGTCCGTCGCCAAAAGCCCTCATGTAGCTGAACAGTGCGACGTTAATATTCACTCACTGAAAAAAATACAGTACAGTAGTTATAACTATTTTTATACTTAAAAATGCAATATCTGCCTATTCAATTACAATTATAGCACTATAATTAATTACTAACCACACAAACAAATTTGAAAGTTTGTCCAAATGATGTAGTGTGAAAGAGAAAGTTTATTCAGACAGACAACAAATGTGTCTTATATGCATATAGATTTGTTTGAATTCTTGTGTATTATTACTTTTGTAAGCTTCATGACATACTTTATGGTGTACCAGTATTTTAAAGCTGACTGAGCCACAGCAACATTTAACTGGGTATAGCTAGTTATAACATAAAATTAAGTCTTAAAAAGATATCAAAAATAAAAGACGACTCAATATTTTGAATAAATCAGTATAAACATTTTCATGCAAACACAATATATATATTGTAAAATATTTATTTTGCTATTTGCATTTCAGACAGACATCAAACAAAATTTTAAAAATTGTCAAAAACAGATAAAAAAAACATATTTAAGAAAAATACCACTGATTAATTTTGCCAAAGACATCGCAATGTGCAAAAAAAATATTTGCAGTACATAATAACCAAAAAAAAAATTTAAGTACTAAAATATAATATATAAAATATATATATATATATATATATATATATATATATATATTGAATATATATATTGAACTAATTAAGGATTACTGGAGGGAAAGATAAAACAGGCTAAGATAATACTCATAATATTAATTTCATATTGGTTGGCTACTCATTTTTGGCATGATTTTGAAATCACGCCAAATTGGTATGTTGCGGCCAGTCTAATGTTATAGTAATGCACAGAATTAAAGGTACTTACGTATTATTGCAACCTATTGGTGACATTATACAAAATGAAGCACATGATTGCCAATTCAACGCATACAAAGTTGGGATTGCCAAAGTGGCGAGTTGTCTTGAACGTTGGCGACTGTGCAAAAATACGCAAGTACTAAAAAAATTATCCAAAGTATATATATCCCGAGCATAAAAATAAATTGAAAAATGAAGCACAATACTAACATTAACTGACATAAAAAGAACTGAACTAACTTTATCAATGCAAAAGCATAATTTGAAAAAATAAGGTATTTACATATAACCCCAACCTTTTGGCGATATTATATGAAACAAAGCACATGACTCACAATTCAGCATATATGACATGCGAAATCAGGGTTGCCAACTTGGCAAGTTATTTTGAATGTTGGCGATTGTTAGGATAGTACACAGGTTCCAAAAATAATTTATCTTACCACTACCTGCTTCCTCAACATACTCATTTTTGGTATGATTCTGAAATCACGCCAAATTGGTATGTTGCGGCCAGTCGTACAGTAATGTACAGAATCAGAGGTACTTATGTATTATCACAAACTATTGGTGACATTATACAAAATGAAGCACATGATTGCTAATTCAACTCACACAAAGTTGGAATTGCCAAAGTGGCGAGTTGTCTTGAACGTTGGCGATTGTGCAATAATACGCAAGTACTAAAAAAATTATCCAAAGTATATATATCCCGAGCATAAAAATAAATTGAAAAATGAAGTACAATACTAACATTAACCGACATAAAAAGAACTGAACTAACTTTATCAATGCAAAAGCATAATTTGAAAAAATAAGGTACTTACATATAACCGCAACCTATTGGCGATATATGAAACGAAGCACACGACTCAAAATTCAACATATATGTATATATGACATGTAAAATCGGGTTTGCCAACTTGGCAAGTTATTTTGAATGTTGGCGATTGTAAGGATAGTACATAAGTTCCAAAAATAATTTATCTTATGACCACCTGCTTCCTCAACAGGTATTTAAGCCATTTGTCTGTTTTGCTCATTCTCTGATGCCTATTCCAGTTTGATATGTAATTACTACCAACACTGCTTTTGCTTGGGCAGTATGATTACCCAAGTATGATTTTCTGCATTGCAATTTTATGCACTGAAGCCAATATTATACCCTTAAAGGTTAAAATAAAGACACATGAAATTGCAAAGAACCATATTATTCGATCAAGTGTAGTATAGGGGGGATACTTGGCGCAATCCTTTATTTTGGTTACTAAAAGTAGTCTCCAAGGTACTTTTTTCGGTATTATTTATTTTAGAATGAATTCGATATCTCACCATGACATTTAGATAAAAATCGAAAAATCCAAAGTGCTCCCCCCCTATACTACATTTGTACCGAACTGAAATATAACCCTTATCAATGAGAAGTTTTAGTTTGTCAAAATTATAATCTTCGCATGCTAAAGAAATAAATAAATAAGTTGTAATTTGCAAGCAAAATCACACACATAAACATCCCGTGATAATACCTAAATGTTGCCAAAGCAACAAAACAAAATTTTAGTTGTTAAAGAAAAATCCTTAAAAAAATGATTTATTCGAAAAGTAATATCCTAATTAAATATCAAAGAATAGAAAAATTGAATAAATATTCCAACCGATAAACATAGCTACAGTAAAAATATGTAATAATCTTGAAAAACTGCATGTAAAGTATAAATTGTCCACTTAGTGAGAAACGTGACTACATATGATGTCATAACACTGGAAAATCACTTAAAAATTAAATTTTAAAAAATTTGGAAGGAATTATGAACACCAAATCTATTTAAGAACCTTTCTCGTATAATTTTGTGTACGTGTACCAAGTTTCACGTTATTTGGGTGTCTAGATCTCGAGTTATGAGGGAACAGACAAACAGACAACAAATGCGTCTTATATATATATATATATATATATATATATATATATATATATACACTGCTCAAAACAATTAAAGGATATTGTAAGTTTTATATAAAATAAAGATATAAGTGAATTTTTTTCACAAATGCAAATTTTTCTGATTTTCAAACTGTGGAGTA
Organism: Trichonephila clavipes; assembly: GCA_019973935.1. Classification (NCBI taxonomy): domain Eukaryota; kingdom Metazoa; phylum Arthropoda; class Arachnida; order Araneae; family Nephilidae; genus Trichonephila; species Trichonephila clavipes. The sequence continues at coordinate 204,046 of BMAU01019156.1, forward strand.
TGCTAATTTTGAGTTCGACATCAAAAACGTCGCTTCAGCGGTAGCGAATGAAATTTGACTTTCAACTGAAATGAAGACAAGGATGATTGACATTCAGTGAATGCTTTGTTTCGATGAGTACGATGTCTCAGCGAAGTCATTTAACCGATTCAGAAGCTTGGAGAGTTGTTGGTAGGTTAGTAGGGGGCCAAACTCAAGCCGAAGTAGCACAAGCCATTGGAGTGTCACAAAGTGTGACTTCCAGGATCTGGAACTGTTTTTTGGAGACTGGAAGCGCAGGCCGAAGACCAAGATAAGGTCGTAGATGGGCAACAACGCCCAATGAAGATTGTTATTTAGTGTTAACGGCTCGGAGACACCGAAATATGAACGCTACTCTTCTCCAACAACACCTTCGCTCGACCACTGGCACAACGGTTTCAACTCAGACTGTCCGAAACCGGCTCCATGGTGTTGGTCTGTATGCTCGCCGACCGATGGTATGTGTTAGACTAACCTCAAGGCATCGTTGCGACCACAGGGAGTGGGCAACAGAGCGTGTGAACTGGAGGAGAAATGAATGGAGCAATGTTCTTTTTCTGACGAGTCCCGTTTTTCTTTTCATCCGGATAATAGGCGTATTTTCATCTGGAGGGACCGTGGCAGTAGGAATAAAATCCTGCGTTCGTGCACGAAAGTGTCAGATTTGGCGGTGGGGGAGTGTTGGTGTAGGGTGGCATCTCCATTGACGGATGCACAGACCTCTACATCATTCGAGATGGACCTCTGACTGCTCGCTGATATAGGGATGAGATCCTCAGACCTATTGTAGTCCCTTACGCTGCAGCTATCGAAGATGACTTCATTTTAATGGATGATAACTGCAGGCCATATCGTGCTAACCTGGGGAAGGATTTTCTTTTCGAGGAAGGAATCGTACGAATGGAATGGCCAGCTTGTTTTCCAAACATGAATCGAATAGAGCACGCTTGGGACGTTCTAGGAAGACTAGTTGCTGGCCGCCAACCACCCCCGCAAACTCTCGAAGAACTGGAAAGAGCTCTTCTGAAAGAGTGGGACAGAATACCCCAACTCGTGATTAATAGCTTCATTGACTCCATACCTCAAAGGTGCTCAACGTTGCTGGCCATCCGTGGAAACCATACACCCTACTGAAAATGATTTCCTTTGAAGAAAACACCTTTTCTTATTTTTTTTTCTCATACGCACAAATTGTGTTTTTTCCTTTTGTACACAAATGCGCAATAAAATGCATTTTTTTCTGCCAAACATGTGTAATTTATTCTCATATAACGTACTACGTCTGTCGACCATGTATCAATTTTTCGACCATGTATAAAAAGTTTCCCAGCCGCAAGATCCACCTAAAACCGCAATATTCTTTAATTATTTTGAGCAGTGTATATGTAATATACATAAATATATATTCTATAGTCTTCGAAAATTTGTCCAAATAAGTAAATTTGCTGCTAAACAGTTTGAAAAGACTTGTTTTCAATAAAAACAAGTTCTATGAAAAAATTATTAAGTCACTTAGGTCAAAATCGAAAAATTTCATTTTAGTTACTCTTTATTAAATAGTTACAATGTGTGTGTGAGAGAATATAAATATGTCTATACATAGGACAGAATCACACTATTAAGAGACAAAATAGAAAGCGATTTTCCTTGTAATTTTTCATTTTTCTTACTGTACACGATGTTGGACTATGTTTTTCTTTTACTATTCACTCATTAATTAAATTTAATTATTCCAATAAAATAGAATAGTAAAAAAGAAATCACATCCTCAGAAATTAGGTCATCCCAGATATGATTCGATTGATTGAATATTAACGTCGCACTGTTCAGCTACACGAGGGCTTTTGGCGACGGACCACGTAATTTTGAACCATGGTCAAGTAGATATAATTCGAACCCACGACCTTTGGATTAGAAGTCCAACGCGCTATCCATTGCGCTACAGAGACACAGCGAATCTTGGCTTTTTTTCTATATTTGGTGTTCAACTTTTATTTTTGTGTTACTATTTTTATTCACTCTTTAATTTAATTAATTAACTAATAATTGAAAAAACTGTATTAATATTAAGTGTAATCCACTACAAGTTTAAAAAAATATTTTTGAGCTTGAATGGATGAAAAGAAAGTATTTTATAAACGATTGATAATTTGAACAAGATACATAAATATAAATAAATATATATACGCTGACTTGAACTAATAGTAGATTTTTTTAAAAAAAAATAAATACACATAAATTCCATTTGGGGGAACTTGATGAGCTACTGCTAGGGATTTTTCTTTTCTCTCTCTCCTTCTTCTATTCATTTTTTATAACAGATTTATTTATCAACATCTATCATCACTTACAAAACTAATTAGACATTTATGAATAGTTTTCACAGATTTAGCGAGGAAACTTTCTCACGCTCTACTCCTTCACCATTGGGGAGTTTCTTTCACTACTTCTCCAGACAATGCTCCTTTTTTCCCTTGTAAGTGACACAGAAACAAGCCACTACCCCCCTGAAAAAAAGACTTCCCTCGGAAATTTTTGTCGATAACACGATCTCTTTAGCACTGAATGCATTAAAGCGTGGAGAGTCATCTGTCCCAAGCCGTGTCGGTGAATTTCGGTGGTTCCATTAGGGGCCCTGAAAAAGGGTCCGACAAATGAGAAAAGAGACGTTCGGTCCAGCCTCCGTTAAAAAGGGATGGAAAACTTTTTTTTTCTAGCGCAAGGAGAGATTTTTCAGACAGAGAGCAGTTGCTAATGATGCGGAGGGTGAAAGTATAGAAAGAGGTAATGAATAGACGTTCCGAAGTGTGGATGGGGATCTGATATCCCATTTTTTTCCGGAAAGGGATGTGATTCGTGGTAACGGTTTAAGGAATAGAAAACTGGATTTTAAGTTGAAAATTGTTTCGGTCTATTTTTTTGAATTTCGGCAGTGCATTTTTAGGGCATTTGTTTGAGCTGTAAGAATTTTTGTGGTGTGGTTTTATCGGATTCTTTTTTTACTAGGCGATTTTCAAAATACTTATTGACAGAAAAATAAGAATGTCAGTTAAGGGTATGAAATAGGTTTAATGCATTTAAACTAGCGATAATCAACCTTTGGCCCCTGGGCTCTTCTAAGTGACCCACTCATGGCCCAATACCCTAAAAAAACCAATTATTTAAGAACAATGTATGAAAGATTTTGTGGTTAATTCTCTCAACCAAGCAATCAAATAGACCAATTTTGCTGTGGATGTCTCATGGGTGCGAATTGCAAGATTTTTTTTCTATTTGAAACTTTAACGGTTGGTAATAACGTTTAACTTTGAAATAGGGAAGTGACCATGAAGGACGCCCCCCTCGTGTGCCCTTCTCCTAGAGTATTAGCGTGAGCGAGAGATGTATTAATAAATGAAGAGCTAGAAGCTGCTATGATCTTAAAATGACTTTATTAAGATCTTAAACCTTTAACAGATTAGATAATAATATGATGCGTGAGAGAATTTACCGTGGCTAAACACACAATATATACTACCGAAATAATGTAACTCGGACCACTATAAATAACTAACTCGCCTAAGCTTAATTCCTATGCAAACACAGATCCGAATATTTAAATAGTCACTCCTACCAACGAAGTATCAATATATCTAATACTAGTTGAAATTGCGGTTCACTGGCGTGCAATGGTATTCACCTTGACCTAAGGGCTCTCTGTCACGGGTGACTTCTATTGGCTTCACTTAACCTCTCAAAACCTCTTCACACTTGAAATACGGACTATCATAACATTCCCCAAATGCCCCCCGGTTTACTCTAAACTTCTGATATTTAAAAGCTTCCTAATTTGCATCTTTCATTCACGCTTCACTTCCTGAGTTTGGTTGGAAACAAGTTGCCATTAATTCGGTCCCCAAAGAACCCAAAAGGATATGTTAATGAAAAGACGCGTGAGCCCGTCACAACCATTTTAGGGGGGAAACTGTTTATTAATTATTAACAAATAATACTGATTTCAAACTGGAATTCAGTCAAAACTCCTCTTTGCTTCCATTCTGAATTTGATAAATTAATGTTTTAAATAAAAATAAGAGAGGCTTTGTCAAAAGAAAAAAATCAAATTATCAAATGTCTTGTCAGTTTTGTTCGTATGGTCTTGAATGAAAAGGAATCAAAACTATCCTATATTTCAATAAAAAATGAATAAAAACGAAGAAAATTCTCTTATGTGTGTTTGATGGAGATTAATATAGTATTGAAAGCCAAAAAAATGTAAGTTTTATTATTTTGGTCAATTTTTCACATTTTAAATGTCCAACATTGTCTTGGTCTTATGGTGTGTTTTCTTCTAATTCTCGTGTTGCGGCCGGCATGAACTATCTGTCATATGCATGCGGTTCGGCGGGGGGGGGGAAAGTCTGGTACCCCTGATCTAAACGGTTTGCTATTTTCATTTAAATACTTGTCGCCCATCCGGTATAGTAGCTAGTAAAACTGACTGTTGTGCCGTTGGATCTGGGTTCGAATCCTGGAGAAGAAATAAATGTATAGTGCATTTGCATCAGGGGGTACTCTAAATAGCCGTGGAGTCGCAAGTTTTCTCATGATGCTGGTGAAAGGGGAAGAGAGGTCGGAAGCCCCTGACCATTCTTAGGATTTTCTCCCTTAAATTGAGGTGGAACCGAGCCAAAATGTACTATCACCTGAATGGTGCTGAAAGCTACTACTAACAACAGGCTTACATCTGAACATCTGACATCGTCAGAAATGTGGTTTTTGTGGCAACATTTAAAAATATCGAACTGCATTCTTAACAAGTTGCATTTAATTACACTATATACAATGCATTTTAGTTTCCAACCCATTAACTTTTCAATAATAAGCAATCAACACTAGCCAACGTCGAAAAGAGTGAAAGACACAATTGCTTTAAAATTAAATACACTGAAAACGAAAAGAATGTAATGTTGCATACTAAAAATGTAATACATAACTATGAAAGAGGAATGTTTTTTAACATTTTTTTATTCAAATGGAAATATATTCAGAACTTTTTGTTGAACATGTTAAACTTCTAAATTTATTATGTGTGCACAATTGTCTGTTTTACAAGCATGATTCATAATATTGAAGGATTATGATGTTATTAAGCAGTTATCTAAATAAAGGACTCACTCTCTGTTATAACTTAATTTTTATTTATTCATTAAATTTTCGGAACCAATGTGGAGTGGACTTCTTTATGGAAAAATTAATCACAGATTATTTTCAACAAAAGAAGGTATTTCTTTCTTTTTGATTATAAATCAGCGTTTCTCAAACTGTGGGGCACGCCCCCATTAGGGGTCGTGACAACTCTACGAGGGGGGGCGAGCATATTGAAAAGGTGAAAAAAAAACTAAAAGATTTTTGTTAATTTACTGAAAGAAAACATATAAGAAATACATTCTGACATAATAAAAAACAAAAGGCACATTTACACTATTGTATTACACGTATAAATGCACCAGTGCTACACAATGTATTTGATAATTAATTTAACAATATTAAGATAAGAACAAGTTCAATAATTACTAGTAACACTACGGGATTGTCATATATAAAATTATATACAAAACTTAACACTTATCTTGATAAATTTTAGGGTTTATGTTTAACCCTTAACTGCCGATTAAAAGTTTTGCGATTCGCTTCCCAATGCTAACCGTTTTTCACGTAGGCATGCATATGTGATGTATTGGAAAGGGGGGTCGGGAAAAAGGAAAAAATAAGCTAATCCTTCGAAATAAGTAAATCCTTTGAAAACACTGTCAATACCATTTTATTGCATTCCAAAGTCTTCGGAATAATTTTATGAATGTCAGTGAACAGAAAATAACGTATTTCAGAAAGGCGTGTATATACGTAAGGGGAAATTAACGCTTTGACTGAGTGAAACGTTTATATACGCTAGTGGTACTTCAAAGTTAAAATCGTATCGTAGTTTTAGCATCAAAGTACAGCATTATTGAATTCAGTACATTGTTATTGTATGAAGGGGGGGCGATGAAAATTATGATTAAATATTGGGTCACGAATATTGAAACTTTGAGAAGCACTGTTATAAATCCTTTCCAAATGGATGCAATACGTTTATTGGCTCCGATAAAAGAATCCGATTTACAAATAGTTACACTCAAGGTATTCAGATTACGCGTTGAAAATGTTTTCGGTCAGAAATCACATTTCCTTTCTATATTATCTTTCCAAAATAGTTTTCTTTCCCAATCTGTTTTATATTTAACTGTGGGATAATTAGAAAAAAAATGTTACAAGCGTTTAAATATTGCAGGTGCTTCTACCACTCCATTTTTTTCGAGAATATAAAATACTCCAAAAAATTTTTTTGAAGAAATAATTCCTAAGTTTTAATAAGATTTCTTTGAAGTTTAAAATTTTTGAATATACTTACATGTATATGCGTATTATTTCTAAATACGCTTTTGTTATTGTGCACAAAAGTGAAACTGAAGGTAGTTTGAAAAAGTCGAAAAAAGAACTTCAAACTTAGTGCAATACCATGCATGTAAACTATATATTTTTTTTAATTTTATGAAATACACTTTTTATTTAGAATTAAATGAAAAAGGAGTAAAGAAGTTAGATGGTTGGAAACTCAGAAAAAATTTAACATTCCATAAGTGTCACTGTTTTGTGTGGTCCAAAATGTCGAATTTTTTGTTATATCAAGAGACAGTGGCACATTGAACAGTGATTGTAGAGATCCCTTAGATTTGTAAAAAATACTGGATGTATTTTAAGTTTCACTTTTTTGTTTTGTTTCTGATTTTAAAGATAACTCTGTATTCTTTATGCATTTATTTTCGTTGTGGAAAAATGCGAAGACAGTTTCTTATTAAAATTTCAATGCTCATATATAATTGGCAAAAACGAAAAACTCCATTTATTATAAGACATTGAATGAGAATCTAGTTAGACACACATGTATATAATGCTTAAAAATGAATCACGAAATAAACAATTATAAAATCATTTTACGCCTTATGTATGCATTTATGATTGAAACTTATACGATTTTGAAATATATTCCTTCTTTATAAATGTGTTCCAATTTAATATGCACCATAATTTGAATTAAATACTTCCTTTGATTTCAAATATTTTTTAATGAAAGCATAATTAATGAAGTGATAATTAAATAAGCCAGTAACAGCCTTCGAACAGGAGCAGTGGAGCACACAAGGGGAGTTTCCTAGGGGTTCGAACTCCCAAAGCCCTTGATGTTTTCCCCGATTAATTATAGTTTTAAGTATATAATACGTAAAATTTAATTAAATATTTGTTTTTAATGATTAATTTTATTAATTAATGCTAATTATTTATTCAATAATTAGTTTTTTACTGTTGTTTTGTTCCCAAAATTGACAAAATCAAAAGGAGCAGGATACAAGAATGGTGTACTTTCGACCCTGGAACCCCCCTCCCCTTGGAAAACTTCTGTGTGCGCTACTGGACAGGACTGATCACTTTTGTCTGGTGGTGTGTTAGGTGCTTACGAATACATAGGTCACGGGTTCTAATCTCTGACATTCGTGACCTTGGATAAAAAGTAAACTCTAAACATCTGATGTGTCGTGAAGCAGCAAAACAAAGTCGTCTGACTTACTTGACGCAGCAAAAAGTCGTCAGACGCACTTGACGCTCACTTGACACGTTCACCATAACATCAAGTATCTCGCTTGTTCACTTACTCACCGACTCACTGGTGGGGGAGCTAAATAAAACAATAACAGCCTCCGGACAGGAGTGATCACTTTTGTCTAGTGGTATGTTACGTGCTTACAGATCCATAAGTCGTGTGTTCTAATCTCCGACAACACAAACAATGCAATTTTTTTATTCTATATTTTGCATCCTATTATTTCTCTAATGGTTAATTTCATTAATAAGTAAAGAAATTGAGAAAATATGGCATATATTTTTGTTTATAGAAAACCGCTTTTAAAAACTAGAAATCTCTACAATATGGCGTCAATTTTCCATCCACTTTCTTTCCTACTTCTAAATTCCCGGAGCATTTCCTTTTACATAACTTTAATTCAATTTTATAAGCCTAACTAACCAAATTATTACCGTATATACCCATTTTTTGGAGCAAAGTTCAATAACTAATACTTAACCCAAGATTTTCCCAGTGGACATTCCACCGAAAACGTTTTTTCCTCTTGGCACGCACGAGTCAGGTAATTTATGAGAAGGAAAACAGATTTATTTCTTGAAATTGATGCTATCTACCTGTGGAAGATGCCGTGCATTACGTAAATAAAAAATGCTCCTCAAAGTCACGTGTTTACAAACAATGAGGTCACGTCCACTTTTAAACGAGGGACGCTCGCATCAAAAATGGATGTAATGACCAAGTTGCACCGCTTTAGTAGAGGCTCTCTTTTATACATACAAACTTTGGACAAATGAAAGGAAAGGGTGGTGTAAGTCCTATAGAAAGGAAAAGGAAAATATATAATTAGTCCTTTTTTATATGCAAACATCACTTATTTGTATGGTTATTGCATTCTTTTTGCAACATTTATTCGATACTGGTAGTGAATGTGTAATTTTTGAATGAAAGCAATTTGGTTGTAATGTTTTTTTTCAAGTAATAAATACTAATGAAAAAAAAAATGTTTGTAAAATTGGTCAAATGACGTCACACTGCATTAATTTAAAGATAGTAGTCATTCTCATAATAAGTATCAAAGAAAGATTAGGAGGAAAGAAACGAAAAAAATCTTGTAATTGTTTCAAGTACATATAACTTCCTTTTACATAAAACGAGGAATTGTCAATAATATTTTAGCATTTAAATATTTTGTTTTACATATATGCTTCTTTTTCAATCCATATCGTTGCCAATTGTTTTATTATTAGTTGCAAACGTCCCAAATAACCAAAGGAATATTGTAGAAATTTTTAAATTTATATATTTATGTAGCACTACACTACGAATTACTCTCCTACTATCAACTAACGAATTCAAGTTAGAAATGTAAAATCGGTAGCAGAAGAAAGGTCCCAAAAAGGTAGAAATTAAATTAGTAAAGTATATATATATTATCCTACAGGGTTATATAAAAATATAAAAAACGAAACGCATAAAGCACTCACAAACTAAATAAAACTAAAAGTAAAAAAAATGATAATAATTTTCTTAAAAGTGATGTTGAAGCTAAAATTATACTCTTGCTTGTGTTACATTTAGAATTATGTTTTTATTTAAATAAATATAATATTAATACATTTTGAAGTTTTAATATATTTTAGCAAAATGAAATTTTTAAATCCAATTTACTTTGATAACTATATATTAGATAAGTTAACGATGGCAAAAAAAAAAATAATTTTAATGCATCGATTACCCGTGCTATTAAATTTCAAATCATTACCACTGCATTTCATCACATTCTATGTCCCATCCAAGGTATTATGTATTTTAATTTAATCATTTATATTAACCACACAATTACAGCGAACTAGTCTAAACTTAAATATAAAATAAGCCTCTTACTCTCTACCAAAAAAGAACCCTGATAATTAGAGTCAACTATCTTAAAGGGAATTCAACCAATATATCCTAATAAGATTGCAGATAAGATGGAGCTAAAATTCTACTGTTATTCATAAATTACCTTACATTTTATTTATGAATAATTAGATTAATTGTTGGTATTATTTGTATAGAATCTATTATACTATATTATGTCAAGTTACTATACAATAAATACATAAATCAATAGAAACTAATTAATTGTTTCAGTTAATTGAAGTTTCCCAATAACGTTTGCAGAAATTTCTTGAAACAAGTTTCAAAAAACTACCTTACAAAAATAATATTTAATGAACAAGAGCGATAATATAAAAAAAAATATGTCTGAATTTCTCTACGTTGCAGTTTTGAGTTTATTTTTAAACTTTAAGAGAGAGATGCGAAAATCGTCTGTTGCTTATTTTACAGCACTTTATAACTATGTCAAGAAAGTTATTTTTAAAATTCTTAAGAGAAAAGCGATAATTTATCTTCTTCACGCAACAAACTTCGTCGATCATTAATTTACAGTATAACATTTTAGAAATTTCTTCAATTTCGCTTTTAAATAAACTAGTAAAATGTGTAACTATTTCTAAAAATAACGTTATTTTCTTTTTTAATGTATATTTATTTCATGTAAACTAAAAATGAAAAACAGTAATAAATTTTATTTTTCCATAAACACTTTATAATTTAAAAGCATCTTGAAATGCTAAAAATCCCACAAGAGATGGTCCATAAAATTCCTCATCACATTCATCTCTAAATTTCATATACACTCATGGACGAAAAATTAGAGCACCAAGAAATAATTGTGGGATTGTCACGAAACTTGGCATGAAGGTACATGTCGTGGAGATATGCAAATTATTAGAACTACAGCGTGATTGCGCATTACGCATAGCTGGTAGAGAGCGTTTAACGTCGTTCTCCGTGGAGTATAAAAGAGGTAAACAAAGCTTGTTTGAGTGTACTGAATCGTTTACAAAGAAACACTGAAATAGACATGCCATTCCGCCGTTTTCGAAGACAATACGAGAAGCTGTCTTAGTTTGAGAAGGGGAGAATCATCGGCATGATGGAAGCTGGGAGGTCAGCTAGGCGAGTAGCTCGTCAATTAGGCCGTTATGATTGTGTTATGAGGAAGTGTTAGAATTAGTAGATCCGAGAGATGTCATTTACACGAAGACCAGGCTCAAGACGCACTCGACAGACCAGTCGTCGAGAAGACCGCCACATCGTAAGAAGTGCAAGCCAACTGCTTCATCGGCCACCATCCAGGCACAGGTAGCACCTTCCCTAGGGCCCACTGTGTCTTCTAGAACCATACGAAGGTGCCTGGCTGAAGGGCATTTGGGATCGCTGTGTCCATTGCGTGTGGTGCCGCCCTTGACGCCCGCCCACTGACGCCACCGTTTGGAGTGGTGCCACACACGAGGAAACTGGACTGTAGCAGAATGAAACTAGGTCGTCTTTAGCGTCGAATCCAGATTCAATCTCAGCAGTGATGCCAATAATGTTCGTGTGTGGAGACCCTGTGGTGAACGCCTCAATCCTGTCTTTGCTTTACAGCGACACACCGCTCCCACAACTGGCGTCATGGTATGGGGTCCCATTGCTTACAATACACGGTCACCCCTAGTATTGATCCGTAGCACCACATGACAGCCCGGCGGTATGCCCTTAACATCCCGAAACCACATGTGTTGCCACTCATGCGATGGCTTCCAGAAGCCATTTTTCAACAAGACAATGCACGGCCTCACACGGCAATGGTCTCACAGGACTGTCTCCGCACTGTTACTACCCTTCCTTGGCCTTCCCGATCTCCAGAATTTGTCTCCAATCGTGCATATCTGGGATCATTTGGGACGGCGAGTTGGGCATCCCACGAGTTTGAATGAACTAGAGGCAGGGTTACAGCAAATATGGAACGAAATGTCTCAAGACATCATACAGAACTTGTATGCACCAATGCCCAATCGTATCGCATCGTGCATTCACGCTAGATGGGGCTCAACAGGGTATTAAATCCTCCGTTCTTTCGCCTTTTTCTCTGAAATAAATTATCCTTTTTTTTCTTCGATTTTCTAACCGTTTACTTATATCAAAGTAGTCATTACTTATAAAAAATTTCGCGTTTCATTTTGACGACTCCTTCTTGGTGCACTGATTTTTTGTCCATGAGTGTAAAATAGATGCAAATGAAACGTATAGATGAGTATGATAGTTGCATTTATCAATAGCAATAACCGTAAGAATCTGTGTCAATAAATTTGTATATACGAGTAATTTTTGAAAAAGATCATTTTGGTTATTATATTTTCAGAAATTAAGTGTGTGCCTGGATTTTGATGTAAAAGACTCGATTGAGATTTTTTGCACTCACTTCGTAAATTTTTTAAAAAGAGGTGACGTATCCTGTTTTTCACAGAAATATAAAATGGCTCTCATTTCCATATTGGAAACATCTGGAGTAATTTTTTAAAAATCTCCAATACCATTCATCAACTTACAACTCAAACACACATACACACAAGCAAATGGAGCGCAGATACACATTAACGTTCACATCTAGCCCCCGATTTTTCAGAAAAGTAAGTTCCTTAGAAAACGGTACAAATCATGATTATAGACTTTTATATGTGATATCGTGCAAATCGAACGCAAAAACTAAAATGTACATTACATTCAGTTATTTATTTTAAGATAAAATAAAACTAATTTTACTATTTTATTTGGGCACCAATTGGAATCCGCTTTAGTCGTGTTTTCTAGTTATATAATTGTTCTTTTTCCATATTTTCAATTGCAACATCCCTTGCGTATGCAGTTGTACCCATATTTGTAGAAGATTCAACTGCTACACTTTTTTCTAATGGAATCTTTTTTATTGTATCAATTCATGGAATTAAATTTAGCAACATCTGTCACAATTTCTCCATCATGCAGATAATCTAAAAATTGTGTTTTGCTTTCTAAAAATGCAACTTATTTTTTCATTTTCATAAAAAGGTTTTGTTAACATGGTAAAAACCCCCAAATTTTAAAAATTATAAAAAACACTGCCAAAATTATAAATGTTTATCAGTAACCACAGTAAATACGAAGTTTTAAACAAAAAAACACACAACAAATGATATGCATCAGGAGTCGCCAACCTTGAAGCTCTGGTCTGCCAAACCAATGCACCAATAATGATGCAGGATACCACACAATAATAAATATTTGGCGAATAGAACTAATGGAGAGAAAATGTGTGAGGAGCTAAGATGAGAGACATGTTTATAACTTAAGAGAGTCGTGTAGAGTGCCACTGTGAGAATTGTACCGCTTGCCTTAGCTTGCCGAATCCAGATGTACACCTTTCTGCTGCTGAAAATTTACTGCAATAAACAGAAAGCTTGACTGTAAATACAAAATGGAGACTCACAATTTTTTTCCTTGGAGTAAATGGAATTAAAAAATGACTAAAAATATAAGCGCCCATATTGCCAAGTGAATGGAATTAAAAAAAATGACTACACACACATATTTTTTCAATTGCTTTAAAAAAAGTTTAAAATTGAAATCGTATAAAAAAGCACCGTGTAAATCGGAGAAAAGGTGTATATGTTACCATTTAAGCTTGAAAGCCTTCGATGCACATATTATCCAGCTAATGCGCAGATTAACTGATTCGCTCCGTTAAAGTACGGAACAGAGTTTTTGCATTATAATTAAGTAATCCTCACCTTAGCGATTTCAGTAGCGTTAAAGTTAAAAAATTTGTATTATAAAAAATTGTAAGTGAGATCTTAATTAAGTACTTAAGAGATATTTTTAACGAAATAAGATGTCTTTTCTGTAGTCTCTTCTGTCTTTACGTGAAATAGCTATGGAAAAATTCCTTGGTTCCATGCAGGGTTAGAAAAATGTGGCTGCAAATTTAAACTTACGACAAATAGGTTTGCTTGTCACAAAAATCAATTGCTGTGCAACTCAAAGTATTACTCATCTTTAGATTGCACTAATAAGTAAGCCTAAGTTTATCTTATATTTCGCAACTTCATTTCCTTATTGTAATATATGTTAAAACGTTTGATTACTTGTATTATAGTTTTTCAACTGATTTATGATTGATTCTATGAACTAATTTGTCATGTGCTTGATTGTATCAACGCAATTCTTTAGATATTGAAAAATAAATAAATAAAATATCATATCAATTTACTTAATTGCAATAATATTTTGAGCCGTTTGATTCTTTGTATTGCAGTTTTTCAATTGACTGATAATTGGTTCTATCATTTTATGTGTTAATTGCTCGATTTTATTAACTCGATCCTTTAGATATCAAAAAAATAATAAGCGTGCAGAAACGTTACTGTTGTTCTATTAAATACCTTATTTTCCCTTTAATGTTTTCTTAGTAGATAATGTGCAGATTAACGAGAGTTTAATTGACAATGTGGAGTTTATCTGGATAATTCGTAGATTAACTAATTTGAGGAATAAATCATTTTTCCGTACTTTATTGGATCACTCAAGTTAATGTGCAGATTACCTAGCTAATCTGAAGATTAACTGATTTCTGCACCCAAAGCGGTATAACATGTACATTCTCAACTCTTTTTTTCCAAAAACTCCGTTGACTTACTCCGTTGTGGAGCGGAAGAGTTTTCAACCCTGTCCATTTATCTGTGAAAATTGAATCAAAACTTTTGAGTTCTTTTCGTTGGTCTCATCCAGATATGGATCACGTGACGTCCATGATCCAATCGCGGAGGGCACGTCGCGGGAATAAAGCGAAATCACTGTCGTTTCGTTCGGTGTCCAGAGAAGGGAATTGCTTATCAAAAATTCCGTCTTCCAGAAGTGACCGTGTGATCTGAATGGACTAAAACGGACACTGGTTCTTTCCTCCGCCTTTTTTTCTTTAATTTTTCCTCTCTGTCTTGTGTTCTTTCGATTCTCAGTGGGATGAACGAAATAACAGTTTCTGGAGCATTTCTTTTCTTGGGCTCTTTTTACTAAAGTATGGGTTTACCAGATTATTTATGTTACGATAAGCATTTATTTATACAGATGTATTTTAGTATGCGCGCAGTAGTATTTTTTATTTGGGGTTTGTTTCTCAAAATACAAATACTCTTTAGATTTTCTCTTAGGAGAAACTAAATTATTCGTCTTTCTTACTTATTAAAAAACTTGGATAAAATTAGGAACAAAAAAAAAGTGCATGCATTTTTTTAAAAAATTTAGGATACTTATTTATGAGACCAAAAATCCGAAACACACAATCTGTGAAAAAGATAAGGCACATACAAAAAATTAAACCCCATAAATTAACATTCGAAATACGTAAGATCCAGATAAATGACAAAAAAATGCAAACATGCATTTAAAGAACAATACAGTTTATTTCCAATTTATTGTTTGAAAATCTAAATTCAAGTATTTTAGTATTTGATTTCATTATCACTAATAGACTTAATTCTGATACTATATTAAAAATAATGTAGTAAGGGCTTTTAAGTAAGCTAAGTTTTCCTTCCAGTAACACACAAACCAAGAGTATTGGCGATGGAATTTCTTAATTTCGTGCCACAAATCAGCTGTCGAGACCGGCTGGAAAACTGACATAGGATTAAAAATAACTCCTAAAAATACATTTAAATATAAATATGCAAAGATTTTGAATTTTGTCATCGAATATCTCTTAGCGAAAATTTTGAGATATTTACCTACAACCCTTTGGTAGAATTAAATTGACTACTCGTGCAACTAATTATGCATATTTAGAGCTATCTTAATCAAATGATTAAAACAAATTATTAAAAGTTCCTCCTTTAAATGAACCCTTGGCTGTGTTTATTTTATCATAGCGAATTTATAAGACGTATACACTGAACTCTAACAGTTTAGGCGCAATCAAATTGTCTTGTTATGTAGATGATACTAATACACAGACGTTTTTTTTTCTTTCTTCAGAAGCTGTCAATCACCAACAGACTGACGATGAGTAATGAAGTGCAAGTGAACGACGTTGAATATTTGTTTTCAACTCAATAACAAACAAAACCGGACACAATGCTTCTAAACTTATATTTCGGTTAAATAATTAAACTCCTTTCAATTTAATTTAACTAATAACCTATAATTAAACTAACACCCTTTGACCAAACTTTAGTCAAAATAAGACATCTTGCAGAATACAATGGACTAGCTGCGTTTCGTCTCAAAAAAGATGTTCCAAAGTCACTTTTGACAGAGGGAAATTCGTTTGGAGAAGTATTTGGCAGCTCGAGGGGACTACTTTAAAATAGAATGGTATTTTGAATATATGAATATTTTTGTGAATAAAGATCTTATACTTTTTTTAATACGCGTCGTATAGCACCCTGTAACGATTCCCGCCACACAACTGTGAATAGGCTTTGTGGAAATAATCTCCACACGTGCAAAGACACCTGTGCAACTTTAAATTATTGTGTAGTACTATCCCCGGCAACCTTTGACACCATCAGGGGCCATTTTAACCAACTAGCAGGATATAAAAAGAATCTAAAAAGGGACGCCAGTCGCTGATCCAGAAGCAGTGAGAGAGGGAGATAATCTGAAACCTTCGATGAGAATGAACCCTGAAAGAGAACTCCTCCCTCACAAGACACATCATTTGAACTCTAATAATCTTTTAATAAGTTTAATAACTGCAATGCATATTCTGTAAACAATAGCTGTGATGTAAATAAACTAAAGGTTTAAATTAATGAATATCACGCTACCCTTATTTATCTCAAACGTCACAACCCAGTTAAAGTACAACCCTATTTATATTTTGCCAGCTACAGAAGTAATTATCGTTCAGCAGACTTTACGTTATTATTGACGATTCGGTATATTGTTTACGTAGAAGGATCTGTCCATCATGAGAAAGTAAAGTTAATAAAATACTTCCACATTACAATACAAAATTCCTTTACACTGCTGTTGAGATTTATGCATTCTTCCAAAAAAAAAAATGTAAGGGGAGAAAGAGGATCTACCGAATCTTCCAGGACTACTACGTGACCTAAAGAGAATGCAAGTTTATCGAATACAAGCTCAATGACGGTCTATTGCATTCCTTTGTCTTTTTTCTCACACAACACGTTGAGACGAAATTCTTATCAAGAATAGTAAAACCTTTTCTCTCTCTTTCACGTTCACTTTCTCCTTTATATGTTTTTTCCCTCCTCTGATTCACAGCCTAGATACAGAGTGACATCGACGCAGGAGAGATAAAATACGAAACAGATTTATTTTTGCAGACATATTACTAAAAGAAGTGTTGCTCTCTCTATTGGTTTACTATTTTACTAACCCAAGCTCTGGAGGGGACGTCAGTTAGTGAAAGAAGTAGTTCTTGAGTTTCCTGGATTCTCCTCTAAGTTGCAATCTATATTTAGAAGGATAGCACAGAGAATTTTTATCGTTATGTCATGAATACAAAGTATTTTTATACAGAACAGATCCATGTAGAATGAATAAAATAAATGAGAAATAAACCGTACTTCAAGTTTATTTATTCTAGTTTGCAACTAAAAAAATAAAGTGCTAAAAAATTGCCATTTTATTTAGCTATATACTTGGAATAAAGTTAATACAGATGATGTACCAATATATTTTCATTGCAAATTGTTATAAATTCATTTTTTTTGTACTTTTTTGAGTTATAATAACTATTTTCTTTTGTTATTAGAATACCCGTCATATATATAATTTATTTTCATGCTGAATACCCTCTAAATATTTGACAAACAGTTTTATTCAGTATTCTCCGATGATTTTTAGGCAGAACATGACTTTCCTCTAATATACACAATTTTATATGCATACAACGTGTGTTCAAAAAGTGTCTGGCCTTAGGTGAGAAAAAATATCTTAGTTATTTTGTTGTATTAGTTTCTAATCAAATTGAAAGTCGGTCCCTTACACCTTCACACACTCGTTAGTTTAGCATTCCTTCCACCACTAAAAACACACCTGGAAGGCTTCTTTTGGAATGGTGTTCAACTCCGCCGTCATGTTCTACAGTATGACCTACTCTGAAAAGAAACACCTCATCTCTACTCTATCCTTCTATTGGCATTTTCATTTTCGGGAATAGCGAGAAGTCGGAACAAGTCAGGTTTAGTGTTGATAGATCCTGTGCAACTGCAAGATGGAGATTTTCTGTTCCACCGACAGAAGCTTGGGAACAAATTTCGAAGCATTCTTCGCATAATCACACAAAATTGCACGTGGGGAACCTGCACTGTGACCTCAACTTGTTCAGCAGTCTCTCGTACAGTTAAATGACGATCTTCCATTACCAGATTTTGCACTTTTTTCAACAACAGCTGCATTTCGAGTGGTTTGTGTGACCGCGGTAGCCGAGTGGTATAGGAATCGGATCGTGGCTTGCCTTGTCACGAGTTCGAGCCCAGTACCTCTAAAGACCCGCCGTGTAGGGCAGCGATGCACGCTAAATCTGCCGAGAGCTGCAACGTCCTCCTGTTGGTGTGGTGTGGTAGCTAGGAGAGGAGGTTGCTAGCTCAGGTGTCGTCCACATCACTTGACCATGGTTCAAAATTACGTGGTCCGTCGCCTAAGGCCCTCGTGTAGCTGAACAGTGCTACGTTAATATTCATTCACTCAAGCGTTTTGTGGCTTCCCAGAATGCTGATCACTCTTTACCGATTGAATCGGTTAATGTCCTAATAATTAATGTGGACCTCACATCATTTCATCGCCTCTAAAAACTTGATGAATCTTATGAACTGTGTAATTTCGAAAACAACCAAACTTTTGACAAAGTATGTGAGGCAGTATCTCTGCTTAAGTCGTTCAGTCATCTTTAGAGAAATGAAAATCAGACGGACTCGCATAACAGCACCTCACTCGTTTGCTTACTGGAAATGAGTGTTACACTGGAGCGAAAGAAAAAAAAAAATCAAGCATGTTCATTAAGCTGTCACCTCCCAGTAGGCACAGTGGAACCGCGTTTTAGAATCTCTACTGTGTGCGAGAAATTTCTAGGTCGGATACTTTTTTTAACAGAACTTGTATATAGAAAAAGATAGGTGTGTGTTTTTAGTATAGATGAAGTTATGTTTTAAAATTGTATGTCAGATTTGTATCTCTCGCAGAGAAATGAGGAGGTGGGCAAATGATAAGAGGGGACTCGGGGTAAAGGGAAAAGAATTGTGAGGTTGGTAAGAAAAGTAATATTGTTTTATTGTGATATCAATTGCTTATTTAAAAGAAGTGTTGGTGGGTAGTACAACACATAGATTTCAAGGATGTTCCAATATATATTATACATATGTGCATGTGTGTGTGCGTGTATGTATGTATTTAATATTACTAAGTAATATAAACACTATTTTATACATAGATTTGTATTTTAAAACATCAACTAATCAAAATAAATTTCAGAATATGTATCGATAGTTATCTTCCAAAAAAAATTAATGCAAATTTTATTTTATAGATATAACATTTTTCAGTGCGTAGATACTTATTCAATTAAAAATGTAATTTTTTTACAAATGACATTGTTATTAAATCTAAAATGAATTTGTATGTGTGTGTGAGAATAACAAATACACTTTATTCAAATATATTTTACAATTAATTATTAGTTATTAGATATTCTACGTCAAAGAGCAATTTAAATCAGGGGTGTCAAACTCAAAAGCTAACTCGAGCCAAACAAACATGGTTTAACTTTAGGCGGGCCGCAAAAAAAATCAATATTCATAGAAATGCAGGTTTATTTCGAATATAATACATCATAATAAACATATGCAAGAGAACAAATAAAGTTTAATGTTTATATTCTAGCACTTGTCATCTCTTTTCTGCTGTTATCTTTTCAATTTCGGGAATTTTTTTTTAATTTTTTGTTATGTATTATTGTGTGTGAGGATATATTGGCCGCGGGGTGCAAAAAATGTTCTTTGTGAGCCGCATGTGGCCCGCGGACCGCGAATTTCACACCCCTAATTTAAATAATCAAATCCAGACAGCCATTGGAATGTATTATATTTAATTTAAGTACATAAATGCATCGCTGTTTATTGCATTTTTTATTTTGTAAACTTATCACATTTTTTATTCCATTAACGTCATGCTTTGAAACAAAACAATGACTATTATTGGCAACGAACCTCAAAATGTTGAGCATTGTTTAAGTTAAGAGAACGACACCCGAGCTGACAAATCACTCCCCAAACATTAACACCACACCAACATGAGAATGTGAACCACAGTGGTCACGAACTTATTTTTTTGAAAATTAAGTTCCATTGTTAGTGAAAGCACGAACTCGAAAATTGGTCACATATAAATTCTTCGTAGTTAAAACAGCATCCTCTTGGTAGCTCAAAAAGCGATGAATTAATTATTTATTTCCAGATTAAAAATCCTTTAATTGAAACAAATTCAAAATATTCTATTGAATCACCACAAAATTTTAAAAAGTAAATTAAACATTAAAGTTATTATTAAAAGATACATAATTCTTTTTAAAGATAATAATTTACATACCGTAAAATCCGGCGTATAACGCACATCGGTGTATATAACGCGCCCCTATACTTTCAAGTACATTTTTTTTAATTTTAAGGTATATTCGCCGTATAACTCGTGGCCCCTTTTTTTACAATGGAACCTACAATGTAATTTAGCATTTCTATTGTGTTTTAAACCCATTTATTCGAAGTATTATCTAAGGACTTTGAAAAAAATCGTATATTTCTAGAAAACAACCTTTCAAGTTCACAAGTTCGACATTTCTTTTAAATAAACAGTTTTCCAATCATTGTCGAAGTCTAAGTTTTTTTTTATGCACATCCCGTTTTTTTATTTTTGAAGCTATCATTTTATATCCGGCGTATAACGCACACCCGTAAATTTCGGTCTTATTTTTGTGCGTTAAAAGTGCGCGTTATACGCCGGATTTTACGGTAAATCTTTTATAATTTTTAGTAGCCAACATACCAAGAAAGAACACACATACTACTTTTTAAAATTACTAATCAAAGTCATTAAAAAAATCTAATTTCCGAGATTTATAGCTTGGCTTCAATAAATTAGAATCATAACATTAACCCTAAATGATCCAAGAACTATATATTTCCTTATCTAAAACTCTACGAAATGATAACTTATAATTACCTCTACATTTCAAACGAATTAGCACTATAATCTTTGAAAACCCGTGGCCCTAATTGATTTATATAGCATTACACAATAATTAATCTAAAGATCTTATTTGCGCAACAGCTTTTCAAATAAAGTCATAATTTTGAAACAAAATGACATTATTTAGATGTATTCATTTATGGAATGTTGACATCCAACTATCTCTAATTGAGTCCGTAATCTAGAATGACGAAAGATTTCCTCCAATCTCGAAAGTTTTACTCACAATATAACATTTGGCGTCGCCGCGTAAATAAATGTTGGTAGACACGCATGGTTCGAGATTAAAGTTTTCCTTATCAAAGAGTGAAACACAGGTTGGAAGCGAGCATCTGGCAACGTTTGACAGTTTCGTTATCTCTGCGACAAGATTTAATTTGATTTCGCGCGATTTGAAAGATTATAGTTTTGCTTAGGAGCAATTTAATCAGAATATTTCAAAATTTGATATTTGGGGGGAGGAAAGTAAGATGTTTTTAACTTGAAACGTTTGAATTTTATTTGATTGCTAGATCGAATACAGCGCTTCTGAATCTTTCTGAATTTCGTGAAATTTCAAAATCTTGTTATTTGGAGGAATTGTAATTTTTGAGATTATTTGTTAATATAAATATTCTTCTTTTATTTTTCTGATGTATGGAATTATCTCTTTTGCAGCTCCTTCGAAATTAATTTACGTTTAGAAATAATGAAATATTTTTAATATAATTTATGTACATTGATACATATGTAATCATTTAATAAGCATGCTAATCTATAGATGACTTTTCAAGTAAATAAGTTTCCCCAGGCTACGATAGCCACTTAACTCATGGCCAGTGTGTTATGAGTTCGAGACCTAGTACTATTAAAGACCCGACGTGTAGAAGGGTTAACATTAAATTTCTCGAGGCTGAAAGTATTTCTGTTGAAGTTGGAGTTCTGTTGGGATATTTGAAGAAAGGCGTGTCAGCTCGGGTCTTGTCCTCGTCATTTGACCATGATTGAAAATTACCAGGTCTGTCACCGATAGACCATACGCTGCCTTTCAGTACGACGTAAATAAAAAAATCCAATCAAGTTGAGTAAAGGGATTGATAGACACTAAATCTGTCAAAATACACAGTCCTCAAGTAGGCTTGATGCGAAAATTTGTTGAAAGGGACACCACAGAGCTCAAGTATCATCTCATCAATTGACCGTGGTTCATAATAATAAGGTCCTCCTCCCTCATGTTGGCGTGGTGTGGTAGTTTGGAGATGGGATGTAACTCAGGTGTAGTCGTCATCAATTGACCAAAGTTCACCATTACAAGGTCCGCCGCCTATAATTTTCGTGTTGCTTCATACTGCATCGTTAACAAACACTGACCAAAATTGAAACAATTCTTTTAATTTTAATAGTTTTCCTTAAAAATTAATAGTTTAGTTATTTTGTACGATTTGCGAAATGGTTAAAACTAGAAAATCAATGAGTGATTTTTAATTTCAAACTATTATTAAATTTCTCTTTCATTTGTTAGATATGTCTGGTTGTAATAAAGGTTACATGAAAAAGTATTTTACAGTTACAAAAATTGTTTGAATTGAATTTGTATTCGAAATAAACTACAGCAATGAAAAATAGGTTTAAAATTGTTTACAAAACGTTTAAATAATTCTCAAATACTTCCCTTGTGGGCTTAAACACTTACAATAAAGCGATAACTATGTCATTCTTATTAAACTATATGAAAAAATATTCATGTTACTTTCAAATATTATAATTCTTTAAAAAATTAAATATTATTTTTAAAAAAATTAATGACATTAATCTAGAAAAAAATATTTACTCCATAAATCCGGCAACAAATTATAAGCAAAATTCTTTTCAACCAAACAATAACAGCAAAAAGAAACGGGATAGGAAAAAAAATGTTTCCATTTCGGCAAGCGCTCCTACAAGATTCTATTTAAAATGAAATATCCAACTAACATTGATGTCTGTTTAAAAGAAAAGGCCGGGAAACAAAAACTCGCATTTGAGAAAATAAAAATTCGCAAAGCATGAGAACGTAAAACCGATGCAATGTTTCAGGACCATCGACTTTAAGAGCTACATGTCTTATGGGAATGCTTTAAAGCAATCGATCCCTGAAATAAAAGGGTGAAATGCTCCGGGAGTATTATCGTTGGAAATTGTGCTATTTATAAAGGTGGAAAAAAATTCAATTTTCTGAGGTTGAAAATTAAAAGTGAAATAAGTTGAATGTTATATTTATATGTGTGTACTCGAATGCGTATGTGTATGGAATTAGATGTGATGTTTGTAAGGCTTACTAGGTACTGAATGCTTACAACTTTTTTAACCCCTCAAAGAATCCGACTACGTTTGGAACCGTGATTTTGCAAAACGGTATAAATGAATAATATTTATGATATTTAGTGTCACTTAGATTAGAAAACGCATATAAAATTGTTTTAAGAATAGTATTACAACAAAAAAATTATTTAAGTACATTATTTTCACAAAAAATGAACATAGAATGACCCATTTTCAAAAAATTCTCCTTTTATGAAAAATGTTTCTATTATAATAATATTTTTCCTGTATATAGCTCAGATTTCAGCACAGAGGCTGAACTAGAATTTTTGAAATATATAACTTAGAAGTGGATTTATCCATATACATATATATATATATATAGTATATATATATATGTTTACTACAACAGAGGAGAGGAATTTTAAGAAAAAAAAACGTCGCGATCATTATTTCAATTGGTAGTAACTCTGAAAATAATGTGCATTTTTCAAAAGTCCTAGTTCAGCCTCTCTGGAGAAGTCTTTACTTTATATAAGCAAAATATAGTTATTAAAGAAGCATTTTTTATAAAAGGAGAAAGTTTTGAGATAAATAAAGGTTATTCTAAGTTAATTTTTTGCCGAAATATTATATTTAAATATATTTTTTTTGTCAAAATGTCTTTAAAACAATTTGACACTAAATATGAAAATTATCCATTTATGCACTTTTTTTAAAAATCAGAGTGTTCCGAACGTAGTCGGATGCCTTAATATGTGCTTGTTTTGTTAGAACATGTTATAAATGTGTACACGGTGCCATGAAATGACCTTTTTTCACATCCACGAAATGATAATATGAAGATTTCAAATCTAGCAGTCCTCAACACGGTGTTTCACAATATTCACAAGAGCTTCAAAGTGGGGGATAAGCATAAACTGAAACACTGCAGACCACATGAGGTCTGTGCCATGGTACTTGGCTATCGGAGCGACAATAACTATTTCTTTGTCAACCTAACAACAATGGTTACATTGTGGCCGTGGTAGCCTACTGGTCATGGTTACAAACTTGTGGCTGGTGTTCTGGAGTTTTGGATTCGGGCCCAGACGCCACTGAAGATCTGCCGTTTGGAAAGGGTGGTGCATGTTAAATCTCTCTAGTCTCCAAGATTCCTTATGTTGACGTGTTGTGGACGGTTTGGAGCGTAGGTGTACTCTCAGATGCAGTAGCGCACACAGGAATTTTTCAAAGGGGGGTCCGGGGTCGAAAGTTCACCATTCTTGTATCATGCTCTTTTTGATTTTGTCGATTTTCCGGATCAATAATAACTAATTGAATAAATAATTAGCACTAATTAATAAAATTAATCATTAATAACAAATATTTAATTAAATTTTATGTAATATATACTTAGAATTATAATTAACCGGAAAAATATCAAGGGTTTTGGGGAGGATTCGGACCTTCAGGACACGCCCCTTATGTGCGCCACTGCTCAGATGTCATCCTCGACATTTGATCGAGATTGAAAATTACGAGGTCCGTCGATGATAATCTTCGCGTCGTTTTAGAATGGGATATTAGTAAAAATAAATTCAGATCATAGCGTGGTCACTTTCACACAACTACTTATTTTAAATAATTTTGTAAAGATAACACTGGTTTTGTTTGTTCTTAATCATTTGATACATAAAAACAATATTGGGATTGTATGCCATTGACCTTAAAATAATCCTGAGTGCAAGGCATTGTTTCAGATCTTTTTGGCTTACCCGTTAATTAGTTTGGGATTTGAATCAATTTCGTGAAGATGGTCTCGTAAGAGATAAAAAAATATATTCCTTCCTCTTTCAATTAATTAATTGTGTGAGACTACTATCCTCCTCAAAGTCCTCTAGGGGAAAACTGACCAGCATTTAGATGACGTACAAAGAAGGTGATTGAAACTGTAATGCAATGACTATTTCATTGAATATAATTGGTGCACAATCAAATTGTTAGGAAACTTGATTAACAGTCAACCCTATAACTTGTTAACTGTGCGGATAAAACACAATTGATTATTTAATTATATTTCTGATTACTTTACACAGCAGTTATACAGTAGGATATCCATGTGACGCCTAGCGCCTTTCTAGGGTGCCCGAAAAAGTCGCTCATTTAATTTTAAGATTTTTTTCTTTTACATACTCTGACAGGCCTCGTGGAAAAATTGAAATATGTGCCATCTTGGACTAGATCACTAAATTGCCCCCAATGAAAAATCTACTAGAACATATATTTCGGCCTAGAATATTAGTTTAGTTTTAATTAGATTTGAAATAAGAAGTTAACTGTTTTCCTAAAAGGAAAAATAAGTGTTAAAAAGTCTACATAAGTAGCGAGTGAATATTAACGTCACACTGTTCAGCTACACGAGGGATTTTGGCGATATGGACCTCGTAATTTTGAACTATGATCAAGTGACGAGGACGGAACCTGAGATGGCACACCTCTCCTATCTACCACACCACACCAACGGAAGGACGTTTTAGCTCTCGACAAATTTATTGTGCATCGCAGCCCTATACGGCGGGTCTTTAGTGGTACTAGGCTCGAACTCGACGCGCCTGCCACGATCCTATAACTTAACCACTGGGCTACCGCAGCCCCCTACATAAGTAGCAGAAGCAATGTTAGGACTATTGAGGAAACCTTTAAACTACTCAATCTTGGGTTGGAAGTCAGGGAGGGGGGTAAAAATCTAGGGGGTACGTGCTTTCAGTCTGATACATAAAGAGCGATCGAAGATTTAAGAACCGCTGCTCTATGGCTCTGTTGGTGAGAGAATTAGTAATTTATAGTCATAGTCAAATGACATTGGTAGTATTCGAACATCACTCTCCTAACATCCACACCACTTGCAGACTTTTTTTCAAATCAATTGAAAAATTTCTCCCTATATTCAAATGATGGTAATTAGCGTAACCATATAAAATTCTAAATCTATTGCAAGGAATTCCATACATTATAAATAGTTTAAATCGGTGATCCCCAATCCCCGGGATACGAACAATTAATCAAATGGTACAGGGCCGTCCAAGGAACATTAAATTATTTCTATTTACTGTGGTGTATTTTTTTTTATTTCGGTTTTGGGCGGCTTTCCTTAAAAATCACTTTATATTCATTTTTAGTGTAACTGTATTTTATTCTGAAGTTATATTTAAGTATAATTAAATCAAAACAATCTAAAATATATACAGTCAACGTCCTCCCCCCCCCTCAGCGAGCCGTGGTAAAATTATCAAATGTTGACCGGTCCGTGTCAATAAAAAGGTTGGGGAGCACTGGTTTAAATGATTCGTTCTAAATTAACATCCATAAGTTGTTTTCTAACAATAAAATTTCCATACTCAACTTTTTCTCATTGCGTATGATATTTTATAAGTAAGAACACCCCTTCCAAAAAAAAATTATCAGTTCGAACTATTTTCCAACTGTGAAAAATAAAAGCGCAACTGTTCCAACACTTCACCCAAACAACTTTCGAACTTTTATCTCACTGCCAATACCACCCAGTTGAACACGCCAAAAATGTGCGTTAACTTTTCGCTCCCACAAAAACCACTCTTTCATTTACTGCAGTCCCACACGATCATTCATCTTTCAACCTGATGGCGAGATTTGGCGGCGGACGTGGCGATCATTTTGGCGCACCTAACGCTCCTTACGTTTTTACAACGTGAAGTCATTCCGTATTCCGTCAGTAGAACTCATAATCGTAGGGTAGAGCGATGACATCGTCTGTCTCGCAGGACGACTGTGACTTGTGCTGGTAGCTCGGCCTGAGTTTTCTCGTTTAGGGTCTTACATTTCTCTTTATTTTTATTTTGTGCAATGGATTCCTGACAGATTTATTTCTGTTTTTCTGCAAGGGAAAAAAGTTATAAAAATGTTTTGATCGGCATTTTTTGGTATCGAGTGCACCTATTGGATTACATCTTTCGAATATTTATTTTTGGAGAAAAGTTTGCAGTATGGAGTATTAAGTATGTGTGTTTGTGTCGGCATATGTCCTGCGTAATGGGGGATCCAAAGACAGTGTTGGAAGGAAGCGTCAAATACAGGGATAAGAAAAAGGTGAATATTTTTTAGAAACTTTTTTTCTTTCCTTATTGCCGGTGCCATATGTGTTGTTCGAATAATATAAAAACATTTTTTTGTGTGTGTATGCTTCGATTTCAAATGGACAAACATTAATTAGGTGCATTTTATATTAAATAATTTAGGCGAAACAAAGTTTAACTTTTTTGCTTCTGTAAATTATGTTTTTGCTTTATTGAATGGAAATAATTGAGATAATTCATCTTTTGTGTTATCAGTACAAAATCAGACTGGAAGCAATTTTCTTTGATTATGTCAACTAATATTTACGTATTTACGCCGGTTTAAAATCGGAACATTTTGGGATAAAGTTCAACTGAATCATTTATTATGTATTTTAAAATTTTTTACGTAGTCATGCGTTTAAATTATTTTTTTAGACATTGATGGAATTATTCCAGTTTTTGTTACTTTGTAAAAATATTTCGCGCAATATTTATGTAACTTGGCGATATTTTTATTTATTTTTTTTATTTATATATTATTTAAACGTTAAAATCTACTGAACTGATGCAATTTAAAACATTTTATTATTTCTTGATGGAAATAAATAAGATTACAGGAAAAGACATAATTATCGTATACGTAAAGCTATAAATATTATATAAATTAATTTGAAGAATCCTGTAATTTTTCTCTTAATTATCTTATAATTATAAGTGAAAAATCTTATTTTTGCATAGGAGATTTATTATCCAGAGAGATCACGTATCAAGCTTTTAAATATTTAAGGACATCTTCAGATTCGTTGATAATGTATCCAGGAAAGTAATCAATGGGGTCTTTTGACGGATGTCTTAGATTTTTAATTAATATCTAGAGATAGATCTTAATCATTAGAAACTTAATTTTTGGATTGATTTTTCTAAAAGTAGGACAAAAATAGTTTTACTGCGAAGTCTTCGAAGACATTTTAGAAGTGTTTATTTGTCACATACTAAAATTCTAATTGGAATGATCAGTTGTTTCTGAATTAAATTCACATATTTTAGCGGATGAAATAAGAAGTCATGTATGGAATTTCATCAGGTTTTTTTTTTTCTTTCCTGATATAAATGTTTTGATTTAAAATTTCATGTATTTTGATTAACTAGGTAGCAAAAAAGAATTGTAGAACGTGATCAGAAAATGGAATTGTGATGATTCGAAATTTAATATGGTGCGAACATGCATATTATTGTATACGAATTTGTAAAAATGCGTTATTATTTTAAAGTTAATTATTATTTTATAACGCTGTGGATAATAAGTTAGTTAACGCTTTTTTTAATTTTAAATTGTATATTTAGCATATATTACTATCCAATTCAATTATAAATGTTGCTCTTGACGCTGCGATCACTTTATTTTTTAATCGTTTAACCTTATTTTGTTGATCTTAATCGCTGATAATTTGTTTTATAGATGTTAATTTTTCATTGGATTTAAAACTCAAATTATCCTAATAGTTTTTATCTTAAAATTGTTACGGTGTGAAAGTAAGTATTCTTAAGAATCATTTCATAGGTTGTTTTTTTTTCATTTGTAATAAAGTTTGAAAGTTTAAAAAAATCTCATTATAAACAATACTAACCATTTCTATTTGATCATAAAAAAGTTACTAAAACCATTGGACGTCCTCGAAAGATCTTTGTGAACATTAACTTGGGAAGTAAAGTAGTCAATACATAAGAATTTGGAATTAAAACATATAAAAAATTTTGTTTTATCATTATAAATTGTATATAATTTCCTGACCGATGTAATAAATCTATGAATACGACGGGCTTTTAAATGTCTCGCATAATCATTAAGGTACAAAATGTGTCAGAGACCCGTAGTATTTATGTTCTGGAAGAATCAAGACACGCGAGTGGGGGTTCGTGGATTTGGAATATCATTCTACCAAACATCCCGTCGTAGGGGAAGATTATATGGATTCAATATTCTCGAGCGTTACATATGAGTCTAGGAGTCATCTTTGTTTTATTAACTTGGTTCGGAATAATGTGGCTCCGTGGGATTTTAGTACTTAAAGTCGCGAGTTTCAGAGCTAGTGATTTACAAATCGTCATGACTTAGAGTTATAATTGTAGTAAAATATTATGAGCAATATTATTAGGTTCTGTTTTTAAATCCAACTCGGCTTCAAAGGGTTTTTGAAGTCCTGTGTAACTGAGTAATCGTGGTTCGAACAGGCAAGTGGCGTTGCTTTCATCTAGTCGTGGCTACGAATACAGGGACCTCTGAAGATGTACCGTGCAGAAAATGGTCGCTGTAGCTAAGTGGTTAATCCCTTAACTGTCGATTAAAAGTTACACGATTCGCTCCCCAGTTCCCTCGTTTTTCACTTCGGTGTGCGTATGCGGAAGAAGGTGCATTAAGAAGGGGGAGGGAAGAGAGGAAAGAAAAGGCTCGAATAAACATATTTTTTCTTTGAAATGAGTAAATCCTTCGCAAACACTGTCACGGTCATTTTATTGGATAGTTTTACTGGATACTTACCTTCGGGATAGTTTCGCTGATAGCAGCGCAAAGAAACTAAAAGTATTTCGAAAAAAGTATATATACGTCCGGGACACATAATGCATCGGTTGAACGAATCATATGTACAGCGGTGGTAGTTAATGGGTTAAGGTCAAGATCTCGGGGTCGGCGAGTTGTGAGTCCTATTCCTGAAGTCATTGATGATCTGCAGTGCAGAGGGGCTGATACACGTTAAATCTGTCGAGGCTCAGTATTTCTGTTATAGTGGTAGGATTGTTTGAAGAGGGGGTGAAAGCTCAGGTTTCCTCCTGGTCATTTGACCGTGGTCCGTCTCCAAAGACCTTCAATTGCTTCACAGTGTGAGGCAATTAGATTTGTGAGCGTTAAGTCTATCGTGGCAAAGTCCTCACGTTGGCGTGATGTATAAGTTTAGAGAAAGCGATGTTGCAGAGCTCAGGTTAGAGCTCAGCGATGTTACTCTCCGTTTGACCGAGGTTCAAGATTACAAAATCCATTTCCAGACCCTTGGACTGCTTCAGATTTTAATGTTAATCACTATTCAATTAAAAGTATTTATGTAGTATGCATAGAAATGAATTGACCTTGTTTCAAAGTCACGGGATTGTGTTGCAAAAATCCTCAATTTATCTCCAGAACAATGTTTATATGTATTCCAATAATCAAAATAATTAATACCAACATCAGCATTTTTTTTTTTGTTATTGAATGAAATCAAACAAATATATAAAACAGTTCGGTTTTTGTGTATTATTAACTAAAGTGTGAAATATACGTTTTCGTAGTGCTTATAACAATAGGAAAAAACCGTGTAATTATCAATATGCAAATTCATCATTGTGGGGATATAGAAGGAAATGAATTATGATACGAGTAATAGGACAGGTTTTCATATTTGAATAGCATTTGATTATTTTCATTGTATGTTCAAGGTTTTTACACGCGTTTTGCATATTTATAAGGAAGTGGAAATCCGCAATTGAGCATCAATTGTGAAAACAATAGTTTTTTTTTAAAATTTTTGAATTATCTTGCAATCAGGACTATCAATCAAGATCGCCTACATATATCATGTATTGAAAACAGAATTTGGATTTTTAAATTTATTCAGACCGACAGTTGCTTCTCGTTTTGCATCACCGCACAAATTTAATAAATACAAACACATGGGTGCTTGATTAGATTCCATCGCTTGGTTATTTTAAAAAAAGCTTCGTTCTAGAAGGAACGGGTGTGAGTTAAATATTAACTTACCTCACAACTTTAAACAATGGTCAAATAACAAAGATGACACTTGAGTAGATACATCTCCCTTCCCTTATGGCCGTGGTAGCCGAGTGGTCAAGGTATCGGATCGTGACTGGCTTTGTCACGAGTTCAAGCCCGGTACCACTAAAGATCCGCCGAGAAGGGGAGCGATGCGTTTCTCTGCCGAGAGTTCAAACGTCCTGCGATGGTGTGGTAGTTAGGGGAGGGGGTGCCAGCTCAGGTGTCGTCCACGTCACTTGACCATGGTTCAAAATTACGTGGTCCGTCGTCAAAAACCTTTGTGCAGCTGAACAGTGTGACGTTAATATTCACTCACTCTCTTCCCTTATATCCCACCCCACCCCATGAGAGGATTTTATTTTTGATTTTCAAGTAGCACTTTGTGAAGTTCCATGAAAGCTATTAGCTTTGAACCTCGTACTTTTGAACAGGTCGAGTGATAGACATGACCCACGAATAGACACGTCACTCCCCGAATTTCCACACCATACCAACAGCAGACGTCAATAGATACAACGCGCATCACTTGCTTTACATAGCATGTCTTCAGTAACACCAGAACTCGAACCAGAGTTGACAATGCCTACTACGAGTTGGTGAACATGACCTCTACTTCGAACTCCATAGGAAGGATTTGAGACTCTTTAGCAAATTCAAGTGAATATTTATAGACGTTGAGCGCTATTGTCGGCGGACGGTATTGGTCACTCTCCTAACTGCCACACTCTCTTAACTTCCTAGCTTAGACGCAAAAGTAAGTACTTTGTAATAATTAGATTAACAAGTCCACAGATTTAACATGCATCAGCCCCTCTACCTGGACGGTCTTTAGTGGCATCAGACGCTGTGGTAGCCTAGTGGTCAATGTAATGGACTCATGGTCGGCCTGTCATGAGTTTGAGCTTAATACCGCTGAAGACCCGCGTGTAGAGAAACTGAGGCACGTTAAATCTGTCGGGGATCGAGCGTCCTCTCTTTGGTGTGGTGTGGAAGTTAGGAGAGCGGATGCAAGCCCAAGTGTCAATCTCGTCACTTGACTATAGTTCAAAATTACGAAGTCCGTTGCCAAAAGCTCTTGAGTTGCTGAATAGTGCGACGTTAATATTCACTCACTCATTCACTGGTATCAAGACTCGAACCTGGAAATAGACAATGACGGTCACGAGTTCGCGACCGTGACCACTAGGCTACTGCCAGGAGTTCGTACATGCAGCTCAACTTGAGTATTACTGGTCATGAGGCTCGCGACTATAATCACGAGAAAACTATGGACATCAACTGGTCATGAGGCTCGTGACCATGACCACGAGATAACTACGAGCATCAAACAAATACTGAGCAATTGATTTGTGGTCTGCAGCGAGACATGACGAAATCAGAAAGGGCAATCTATTTTCGCGTACAAAAACGGCTACTAAATATCCTTTCGCTAATCAATGCTGGTTGCGGTTGGTTCGTCGCGAGACTCATTGCGCCATTCGTGGCATAAATCACAAGGCAAGAAATTAGAAATGAAGCGTTCGGATATAGGTTTCAATTACTCATACGGAAATGAGATTAATTGTTGCGCATTAGTGCCCTTGTGGTTGAGAGAATAGTCTCGTTTATATATCATCAGTGATCGCCGTTTGTCAATAGGTTGCAAGTTACCTTTTAACGTCGTTGCAATTAGCTTAATTCATAAATATCGTGTGCTATGTTTGAGTTCATTTTTTTTTAATCACAAAAATGTGAAATATTTTTAACACGCACCTGAACATTTAATTGATTTTTTTTTTAAAAAAAAGCTAATTTATAGCTTACAAGTCAAGCGGCATTTGTCGCTTTAATCAGTGGCGTATCTACCGGCGTATTTTCCGCATCAATAATATGGGGGCCCCAAGCTACAGGGGCCCCGGCATTCGTAACTACAGTCCCATTAACAAGGCTCCCATATCTAAAAAAGGGCCCGGAAATATTTTGATGTAGGGCCCCCTCAGAGCTTGCTACGCCAGTGGCTTTAATCCGTTTTGCCCCACCGGTGCATTGAGTGTCCCGGATGTATATATCCGTTCTTCGAAAGTACGATACTTTTCATTACGCTACTATCAATCATAATATATTTTTAAGACTTTTGAATGCAATAGATTGACCCGTACGGTGTTTGCGAAGGATTTTATCTCAGAGTAAAATCAGCTTATTTGTGCCTTTCTTTTCCCCTCCAGTACACCGCATACACGTCTGTGTGAAAAATGGTGGCGCTGATAGCGAATCGAGTTACTTTCAATCGGCAGTTAAGGGTTTAAATCAGTGCTTCTCAAGCTTTTAATATTTTGCAACTCAATATTCAATCAGAATTTCCATCGCGCCCTCCTTCCATACACAAACGTTGTTTCGAATTCAATAATACTATACTTTCACGCTACAGCTACAATACGATTTTAACCTTAAGTGTCACTGGCTTATATATGTATCTCGCTCAGCCAAAACGTTAATTGTTCTGGACGGATATATACGTCGTTCCAAAGTACGATCTTTTCTGTGCACTGCTATCCATAAAATTATTCTGGAGGCCATGAAATGCAAAAAAAGGACTTTGACAGAGTTTGCGAAGGATTTACTTATTTCAAAAGATTTACTTACTTATTCCTTTTCTCCCCTCCCCCTTATAATACATTACATGCGCCACATAGCGCGTCTACGTGGAAAATGGTATCATTAGGGAGCGCATTGAGTAACTTTTAATCAACAGTTAAGGGATTAATTATTAACAGTACAAATTAAGATAATTGTTAAATTCTGTATATAATTTTATGACAAGCCCATGGGGTCGCTGGCAATTACTAAAACTTGATATTGTGTTCTTAACTTAATATTGCTACATTAATTACAAATAATACTATTGATTACTGATGCATTTATAAATGTAATATATCAGTGTAATTGTGTATTTCATTTTTTTATTATATCAGAAAGGCTTTTTTTTATTTACTTTCAGTAAATTAATAAATTTTTTTAAAATCTTTTGTTTTCGACTTTTTAATATCCTCGCGCCCCTTCGTGGGTTGATCATGTACCCCACAGTTTGAGAAAAGCTGGGTTAAATAAAGCAATCATTTTATTTCTCTTTCAAGACAAGGTCATGCCACTTTAGTGTCTTTGCTACCAGATTTGTCTAGGTGCGGTGGCATAGCCCATACCTGTTGAGTTTTAGGTTTGAATCTCATGGGTGAATTGGAGCAGAGGACAATGTAAATGGAGTTGCTTTCGAAATTGTTGTATGAAATCTGTGGTAGTCTAGTAATTATGGCCCAGCATCTTGTCATGGGCTGATCCCGTTAAAGTTCTCGAGTTGTTGGTGTCGAAGCTTGTAGAGGGGAATTTCAGTTCAGGTGCAGCCTTCCCGTGTATAGCTACTCGTTTTTCACGATTTACTATCTTATACCCCTCGTGTTACTTTCAAGTGTCATGGATGGTAATAAGCAATCAATAATCCTATCTAAGAGGGTATGGAAATTAGGAGAGAGAAGGGGGTGCTAGCTCAGGTGTCATCCTCGTGACATTATTACGATTCAAAATACGAGATCTGTCGTTAATAGCTCATGTGCAGCTTTCTAGTGAAACATAAATATGACTTTCATTCACGCACTTGGCTTAACTTGGCTAAAGATGGTCAATAACGCCAATAAAACTAATTATACCAATTAGTAATGAATACCCTCTTTTAACTTTGAAACCACTGTACTGAATGATTTTGAGACTAGATTCCATTAAATATGCAAGAACCCTTAACAGTATTATGTGGAATCGAGCTTCTTACGCGTGGATGAATTTGAACATAGTGTGGATGTTTGGTTTGTGAGGTATTAGTAGTAACGCTTACAATTAACTATCTTTAAAGAAATGCTACTTTATAAACCTCGAGTACAAGCTTGATTTAAAAAAAAATGTAATATGTTATATCTTAAATTATTGATTAAGAATGCATTTATTGTGTTTTTAATTCCAAATATGTATTTGTAGTGTATTTGAAGATTTCAAAGTAATTGCTTTTCATGAGTGACTCATTGGCAAGAGTGATCAAGTGTTTTGTATATTTCGATTACGTGGAGAGACACGAATGTTTGTTTTCACACATGGTTGGAGGAATAAACATTTATATTACAATAAAAAACAATCGATATAATTGCGGCTGCAACCACAACGTCATGAATATATTTGCAACATACGATCGATTTTTTTTCAGGGAGGGTTAGTCTGAATGGTTTTTATTGGTTAATTTTTATTGGTTATGTATTTTATGAGTATTCTGCACGTGAATTCTAAAATATAATTGAGTTGCAATCTGTTAGAAAACCAAATTCACTTTGTAAATTAATTTGTCGATTTTTCAGTAGTTATTCAATTCTACAAAATGTATATGCAAAATGTTCTATATAAATGCGAAAATATTTTTTTTTCGAATTTTTTAAATACTGTCTGCCATATTTGGTATAATTTGTGTAATAAGTGGCGAAGAATGATAATCATTGCATAAAGGAGAATAAACCATTATGGTTGCAATATTTTACATTCTTCTGTCATACTATTTTAAGTCTATTATATCTAATGCTCAAATGGGGTCGTAAATACTGTGGAATTTTTTATTACCATCACCCCCTGTAAACAACAAGAGGAGGACGAGGCTTTTTGGCAATGTCTCTCGTAAAAAGCCAACACCAGAGTTAACATCTCACTCTCCAAACATCCACATTCCCCCGTTGTGCAGACTTCGCATATCGACAGATTTACAATATATGAGAACCACTACATGCAGCACGTCTCCATTGGAAATCGGAACGGGGTCCTATGACTCGACACATTTTCTTCAACCCGATTCTCAGGTATGGAATTATAATTGCCAACAAATACTATCTTGAGCAATGCGTTTTTAAGTTGAATTGCTTTATTTTCTCATGTGGCTTGTTCTAGAACTTTGGAGAAATAGTACAGGATATTTAAGAGAATTTGATCCCCCCTTCTCCTAAAGGAGTTGCCTTCTTTAGATTTTGAATTTATCACTGCTTGATGTTCGAATGGGCAATTCTTTCTCTTTGCTCCTATGGGTTTTGCTGTCTACTGTACCCTCGGGATACATCATAGTAGAAAAAGGTCACTTGGGAATCTGGCTGGACCCTTCTTTTCTATTTTTCCTCTTGCATTTATACAGTTTAGTACAGCTCTTTAATACAGCTCTTGTTCCAATTCCTAGGCACCTAACTAACCTGAAGTACCTGAAAGTACAACTGTGAAACATCTTACTTTTTTAATTTTAATAATTAAAAAAAGAAAATGGAAACAGTAAGTTTTTTGCTTACGATGCAACTGAAATTTTTAGAACATGCAAATATATATATTAATGCACATAGTTAAAATTATATGAGAGATACAAAGCATTTCATTGTGGCATTACCTTTTGCTAATTATTTACGGAATAAGTAATTGTAGTACCAGCAGTCGTCTCGTGAAAGGTTTGAGAATTTGGTCCTCCATGGAAAAGAAGACGAACTAATTTGCAGTTTACCCGTGTTAATCTCCTTGCGGCGCGTCATTTACGGATACATAGTGTGTATGCGTGTCATTTATTCATAATTTTTCGTTAAGTGATGTAAAATGTACGTTTAAATGAGCCTAATGCTCTTTACGACAGTTCATAACTCTTCGGGAATTGTTGTTGTTTCTAATGCCACCTGTCTGACTAAGATCGAGGCCCACGAAATTCATCACGGAAAAGGGCTAGATTTTACGACTGTCGTTAGCCGTAGCTTTGAGCACCATGTAGGTGACTGCACGATTAGCCTCGTTCCCCCCAATGTGGCCGCGGTAGCCGAGTGGTATAGGTATCGGATCGTGGCTTGCCTGGTCACGAGTTCGATCCCAGTACCACTAAAGACCCGCCGTGTAGGGCAGCGATGCACGTTAAATCTGTCGAGAGCTGAAACGTCCTCCCGTTGGTGTGGTGTGGTAGTTAGGAGAGGGGTGCCAGCTCAGGTGTCGTCCACGTCACTTGACCATGGTTCAAAATTACGTGGTCCGTCGCCAAAAGCCCTCGTGTAGCTGAACAGTGCGACGTTAATATTAAATCAATCATTAAATCAATCACCCCCCAATTTTGAAGAAGAGCATCCTGGGGATTGTCAGGAACCTCCCACCTCTCCACCAACTTCACAAGAGGATTTGCGTCTCCATAGCTATTTAGAGTACCCTCATTCCGCGAAGGCACTATGCAGTTACAAAAATCTATGCCTTTTCCGGGATTCGAACTCAAAACCTACGGCACAGCAGTCAGCTTCACTAACCACTATACCGGATATGCGACATTCCTTAGGTGTGCACATATTGAACGAATTTGCTGTTTAAAATAGTTTTTCTTCGTATCCGTCGAATGATTGGCTTTTGATTTCCTAATAACAAATCTGCATTTTCTTTAATATTGTTTTTTTATTTTACTTTGAGATTTTTTTAAAGAAACATTCAATATTAGCGCAGAATTATGAATTATGTTTTCCTCCGTCACTTTGTAGGTACTATATCTGTAGATTTGCTATCAAGTATGGTTATTTAGAAGAGGGAAAAATTAGACAAATAATATTTGGAAAACGGCTCTTAAACCCGGTGCTTCTCAAACTTTCTACATTTGCAACCCAATTTTTAATAATAATTTTCATCGTGCGCCCCTTTATACAGTAACAATGTATTGAATTCTGTGATAATGTACTTTGAAGCTAAAGCTACAATACCACTTTAATTATAAACCGTACAATTTATCCAGATACGTATTAAATTTTGTATATAATAATCTGGGGATCACTAGTAATTATTAAACTTGTTCTCTTAACATAGTATTGATGAATTAATGATCAAATACATTGTGCAGTATTGATACATTTATAAGTGTATTATATCACAGTACAAATATGCATTTTTTTATTATGTCAGAATGTATTTTATTTTGCTTCCTTTCAATAAATTATTTTTCTACATAAATTTAATTTTTGACAATTCGATATGTTCGCACCCTCTTGGTAAGGGTTATTATGCCCCCCTAGGAGGCACGCGACACAGTTTGTGAAACACTGCTTTATCCAGTTAACTGTGGCGCCACTATTTGAGAGCGCGCAACTGAGAGCGTGTCACGGAAATCGAACGATGATGAGTGTACTGTTGCTGTTGAAATATTGGATTATAAAGATGAGCTTATTTTTTAAAAAAATGCCGATTTTATTACACATAATCATTGTACCGATGGTCTATGTACTGGGCTGAGGCTTTCGGATCGTAAGTCCTTTTTTATGCATATCTATGAATTTTAGTAATCGTCGAAATTTCCGGACTGAGACCTGGACACACACTGATTTACTCTTTCTTCACTGACAAAATATTTACCACCTGTCCTCTTGAAAGTTCTGGAGTAAGTTTGGTCACAGTCCTCTTACCAGAAAGCATCCTTACTTTTCCCACTTCCATAAAATAAAAAGTTCTTCAGGTAGAACGGCATTGGGCATTTATTCTAATGCAGTGTTTCTCAAACTGTGGGGCGCGCCCCCTATGGGGGCTTGATAACCCTACAAGGGGGGCGCGAGCATATCGAAAAGTCGAAAATAAAAGATTATTTAAAAAATTATCAATTTACTAAAAAGAAGCAAAACAAAATATATTCGGACATAATAAAAAATAAAATACCCGCTTACTCTGATATACTGTACTTATAATTGTATGAGTACGACACAATGTATTTGATAACTAAGTTAAGAACAAGTTTAATAATAACAAGTTATTATTTCTGGTTCATAATTAAGGTCATATTGTAGCTTTATCGTCAAGGTATTATACATTATTACTGCATTCAATACATTGCTATTGTATGGGAGGGGGCAATGAAAATTATGATTGAAAATTGGGTCGTGAATATAGAAAGTTTGAGAAGCACTGCTCTAATGTCAGCACATGGTTGGAACGTCAAACAATTGCCATTTACACTGCTCGATAGCTATGACATCGGGCCAGTATCTATCAATAGGCTCAACGCCTGGTCGGCGTCACGCATTTGTTCTATTGTAGATCATACCTAAAGGAACCCCATTAGAAATCAGCTTTTGCTTTTTAGGCTAATACCGAAAACTTTATCATTGCACGTAAATAAATTCTTTATGCGAATTTATGCGCTGCTACACGGTGCATGCGGAGACACACGTGTTCCTCCTAAATTTTTCATAATTTTTATTTATTTGTTTTACTCTATAGCCCTGCCTCAAAATATTATTAATATCTTGAAATTTGAGAATACGTTTTGGTTTTCTCAAAAATTTAAATTTAAATAGACAATGGTTTCTAATATTACATATGACGAGTATACTTGTTGTGGCACAAAATAATGCAACTTCTCCATGACGAACATACTCGTCAATCAGTTAACTGGTTAAGTTTTTTGAAGAGTTTGTTGAAATAAAATTAAATTTGTATTCCTGTCCTTTTCATGATATGTATTTAATAGCCTGATAATTGCCCTACCAGCTTAAAGAGAAATAAACCACAAATCGAATCATTAGAGTTCCATTTCCAACTTCCTACGTCAATAGGAATTGCTATAGGTTCAGTTAGAAGCCACTCCTTACACTCCGTGCCACGCATTCACTAAAGACCCGCCGTGTAGGGCAGCGATGCACGCTAAATCTGCCGAGAGCAGAAACGTCCTCCTATTGGTGTGGTGTGGTAGTTAGGAGGGGGGTGTCAGCTCAGGTATCGTCGTCGTCCAAAGCCCTCGTGTAGCTGAACAATGCGACGTTAATATTCACTCACTTTACATGAGAAAGTACGGTCAATTATTAAGCTATGAGCTAATTATAAGTTAATTATTTACTAGCATCGAGCTTGAAAGCAATATAAAAAGTCTATTGGCGATGAGCCTCGTGGTTTTGTAACATACTTGAATTAGCACCCTACTTTCTAAGCTTCAAAAAATACACCGAACGCGTGCACTTTGAGTCTCTACAAGCCCTTTAGCTTTAGCCCCTTAAAACAAAAGGTATGATATGACGGATGCTAAAAAAATGAGATACAAAGAGGTTAAAAGAATGAGTACTTACCTGTCATCTACTTCTTTCCACCTCTTAGTCTTAGAATGATTTTAACCCGATTCAAATTGTATGTGATTGTATATTTTACATTTTAAATGCCTTTAACCTTTTTTTGATCTAAGAATTTGAAAGTATATGCTGTGTATATGTTAACGAATTTAATTAAATCTGACTCACGTTGTCAGGTCACGGGTTCGAATCCTGATGAAATAAAAAAACCTGCCGTGTTGAGGGGCTGTAGAGGCGAACTGCCCGATAAGGAGGTTTGAGACAGGTGCCTATAGATGATACACCCGTCGCGAAAGGGTTAATTCTAAAGACTTAAGAAGCAAAATGCATTGTATTAAAAAACACGTGCAGTTAAATCACTAGCTTTGCAGACGATATTTTTACAGATGTATTGATTAAAGTTTCGAAAAATAGATGGTTTTTTATTCTTACTTTTAGCTCACACTCTCTATACATTTATTTATCTTGGTGGAATTTTCACTTGTTAATAAAGTACCTTTTAAAGTGCTCAATTGAACTGAAATTTTACGTGCGTGTTTATTTTGGAAGACAATACAATAATTTAATTATAACTAATAAAAATTAAAACTAATTATTTAAAGAATTACAAATGCAGCCACGTTGGCATCATTTTTGGCGACTTGTGTCAAAACATGAAAAGGTTTTTTTCTCACGTTTTAAAGTATTCAGTTGAACTGAAATTTTATATACACGATTGTTTTGGACGACAATACGATACTTTAATGATAATTAATAATTACCACTTAATGCTGTGCTTCTGTCCTATGTGTATACATATTTATATTAATTGTAACTATTTAATAGAAAGTAGCTAAAAAAATATTTCTTTGTTGATCTAAGTAGGAATTGAGTTAAATTTTTTTTCATGTTACTTGTGTTTTGCATAATATCTCGTGAAGAATCTTTAAAAGTAGCTACACATAATTTAATAATATAATTCTAAGAATATAAATATACAGTTGTATTTAATGAGAGACAATAAGATAAGTATGAAAATGTTTTTCTTTACTATGCACTATTTCTCAACCACTGTGTCGCGGCACTTTCATCTGACGCCGAATTCTTGAAGGGTGTACCATCCATTTTTTTTAAAATTATTAATTATACTCTGAGAAAAAGAAATAAAATCCGGAACCGAATCATTCGGATGTTTTATAGAAATGAACTAAGGGTATTCGAGGTATATTTAACTTCTCATTTCATGGATAGATGGATATAATTTTTTTATTGGATTTGTAATTCCATGTGTAATAACAGATACATCTGCATATGAATTAACTTTGAAAGAAGGGGAAAATCTAAATTTGGTCTGTATTGAGATTTAATTTCAAAACATTAGGAAAAATCAGTTCATTCATTTTGTATTGAAATTAGAGACTATTATCTCATATCAAAAAAAGCTTTTAAAATATTGTTACAAATTTTCATCTTATTTGCACGAATTCAGACTTTCAGCATTGACAAACATTAAAATGAAAAAAAAATCGTGATTTTTTTTTTAAATGTAGATATCGAAATGAGAGTGTGATATTGTTTTTAGTAACGAATATAAACGATATTATCGAAATTCATCAAGCTCAAATTTCGCACTAAATGTTTTTTTTTTTGTAATTTGTAATTATTCGGTGAACATTCTGTTGTCTTTGTCATACATATTACTTTATTTAATATTAAAAATTATTAGCATAAACTCTTTTATGTAGCATATAATAGATAAATAAAATTCTTTTGAAACATTTTATTTTTAGTGTGCCGTCAAATTTTGAAATTGTTAAAAATGTACCGCAACAAAAAAAACATGGTTGAGAATTACTGCATTATACATTTACTCGGGATTGTCGCTGTACTTTACATTCAATTCCTTTCATCTCTCTTTCTCTCTCTATACATACACCACAAAACTAATCCAACAACATATCACAAACACGAACTCCCTCTTTATACACATTACCCATTTTCCAGAAAAGCAATTCCTATCTCTGCATATTTGATCATCGGGGCACATTTAATGCATCCCAAGCTCCCCTCCGCCTTTAAATATCCGAAATATGACTCCGAGAAATATTAGGACTATTTGAAAATGCAAATAATCCAAAAAGGAGTCCATCGTGTTAGATGGTCAGAAGGTACGTTTTTCCCGCAGAATCAATAAAAGGAGTGAGGAGGAAAGAGGGAGAAGGGGTTCGGTGGCCGTTTTGGAATCGCGGGACCTCACCAGGTAACGTATAGGGCCGTCAAACTTTATTTCGCCCCTCGTAGGTTTGGTTTACGACCCATTTTGCGCTGACACTTACAAAATACGACTTCTACGCGGGGGCCCGGGCTATTTCGAACGCTTCTTTACTTATTGTTTCATAGGCTCCGTTAAGAATGTATCGGACATTGTAAACAGTAAAAAAATGCTGAACAAAGATTTGTATTTATGTGTTTGGGAAGGGGGCTTACGACCTATTTTAAACTAAAATCGACTGGGTGTAAATTTTTTTCAGACGGATGTTCTT
Source organism: Trichonephila clavipes (assembly GCA_019973935.1). NCBI lineage: Eukaryota > Metazoa > Arthropoda > Arachnida > Araneae > Nephilidae > Trichonephila > Trichonephila clavipes. The sequence continues at coordinate 246,636 of BMAU01019156.1, forward strand.
TGTTTTTTAAGGGTGTTTATGGAGAAAATTCAGTTTTTCGAGAATCCTTCGCTGAATACTAAGAAAGTAGAAGTTAGTGAAACATGAAAAATATTGCGCAAATCTGATATATATAAGTTTTTTTTTTTTGCATTTTTTTATTTTCGTAAGTTTCATCCGAGCTATGTCAAAATATTTCGGAATTCTGTGATTCATATTTATAGTTATAACTCCTGGTGTTATTTATGATCCGTCGCATGGAAAAAGCATTGAAGCCCTTTAAATTTTTCAAAGCTTAAGATCTTCATGTTGCCGTTGTGTGGAAGGCTGGAGTATGGGATGTCAAGTTTCGTATGTCGATCTTAATTAACCTTGCGGTCCTGAAAGTAGCAATGCTATAATGGTTGAGAGCTGTAAAATTTTCAAGTATCGAGGTGTAGGTTCGAGTCTAAATTCATTAAACACAAACAATCTGTAAAGCACCCAGTCGGGGGTGCCTCACTTCTACATTATCCTCGCTACCTAAATCTGTGGGAAGAAACGAAGAAGCAGCCATATCGTTTATCTTAATATCACTTTATTAAAATCTTAACTTAAACAATATAAATAATACTATATATATATAATATTTAATTCAAGTGAATCTGGAGTAAAAGGACACAATTCGTATTACCAAATAATCGCGTAACCGACCACTATATCTAACTCTACCGATTATTTCTAACTTCAATAAATACACACAGTTCTCTTTATAACTTGATCTAACAGTCTTACCGCTATATCTTGAGTAAACAGCAATTTGTTTGATTTTAACTGACGTGGCTTTTGTCTACCTTTTAACTTGATCGCACATGTACGGATAGCTTAAATCTTGAACTTCGGATTTCCTCTCTCTTTAACTTAAGAACTGGCAAAACCTTGACCTCGTATCTTCACTTCTCATAACCACCCCGCGTACGCTAAACTTCTACTATTTATAAGATTCCTAATTTGAATATTCGCGTTTCTCTTCTCGGGGTGGTTGGAAAGAATTGCCATTCTGGCCCTAAAAAACCCTAGAGGACAAATAGTTTAAATCGTGATGAACCCGTCAGAAATCGAGTGAAATGAGAAAGAGGATTTTGACTAAGTTTAATTTGAACTCAGACTTAAAAGCAACACTTGTTGCAATGTGGAGGCCAGAAAAAAGATCCACACTGTTATCAGACCCGAGTTTTAAATTGCCGGATGGGTATGACACTTCAAAACCTTATGTAATTTTAAAGTCTTCCTAACTCACACACAGATGGACTGTTATAAAATGTATATCCCCCCCCAAAGAAAAAGGTAACTCAATTTACATTTTCTGACGCATATGTTTAGTTTATGTAGGGTTGGATATGTGCACTGCCACGTCCCACTCCCCTGTTACTTCGAGTGGAGCTGTCCACACTGACAGCAAAACCCCACCAGAAGTGTCCAACAAAAAGGACGACACACGGTAAATGACGCAGATGGACGTTAGGGACGATAAGCTGTAGACATAGGAGAAAGACGTTCTCCTTTAGTGTTTAATACATCTTTAGATATTTCCTACTTTATTTTGTTAGTAAATCATTATATTCCCATATTTATGAAGTGACAGTATACTTGTATATCATATTGCAAGATTTACACATGCAAGTTTTTACTTAAAAACCCTCATATGCCATAACCAGCCAAAGAAAATTTATGTATTATTGTACACTTCTTATCAAACATCTTAATATAAAGATTCTTTCTGGTTTGATTTCGTGCCTGTGGTAGCCTAGTGGTTCTGGTCATGGCTGGCGTGTTATGAGTTCGAGTCCTAGTGCCACTGAAGACTTTCCGTGTAGAGGGAATGACACACGTTAAATATTTCAAGGATCAAAGTCCTCCCGTTGGCGGGCGTGGTAGTTCAGAGAGGGGGTGCAGGCTCAGGTGTAGTCTTCATCACTTGATCATCGCTCATAATTACGAGGTCCATCTCCGATAGACATCGTGTTGCTTTATACTGTGACCTTAATAAACCTTCCCTCGACGTCATTTGATTTCGTAAATTGTCATTTTTGTAACATCCACATACATTGAGTGGTGAAATTATTATGACCACAAGACGCTTTTTACAGAGATCCACTACAAACGTCACGTAGCTGCCCCTAGTGTGCAAGTTACGGAAGGCAGGAATAGTGAAGCATTCATTGCATTGTTTGTGACGAAACAGGAAAAAAAAAACGTAATTTAGATCTGTTTGAAAGCTCGACGATTGAAGGTGCTCGAAGCGTCAGACACATTTTCAGAAAAAGGTTGCATTTGTGAAGCGTTCGAAATCAGCTATTATTAATGTTTACAGAGAGTGGATAAAAATAAGAAAACCGGGTCTCAACGCCAGGCTTGTGTTCGTCATGAGCTATTGACAGTTCGTTCGGAAAAAGAATTGCAAAAGTTATCCAATCCAGCAGAGCAGCAACTGTCCTTTAAATTGTGGATAATCTTAATAAAAGAGCAACTGCGAGAACGTCTGTGAACAAATTCTTCCTCCTACATTACTCTGTATTGTCTATGGTAGCCAACGACCTATTCGAAAGCTTCTACGTTTGTATTTAATTTAAACAGTGGTCTGCAGTTCAGAAAGGACCTCGGGAATCTCTAGATGAATGAAGATCATGGGGGTCCAATGAATTACGTTGTCAATTGTATTGTGTAGATGGCAGGGTGCAATTATAAAGAAATCAGAATGAAAATACCTGCCGTATATATCTGCATTACTCGAACTTTTCAAGCTGGAAGAGGTAATATTATTATATGGGGATGTTTTATTGGCATTCCTTGCGACTTATTGTTCATGTGGAAGAATGTCTGAATGTCCAAGTGTATTTAAGTGTTATCGCAGATTAAGTACATTCTTTTATATTAATAAAATGCCTTGCCCAAGATGGATACATTCAGCAGGACAATGCTCTGTTAAACATCTGGTATTGTCCCCAGATTGTTCAAAGTGTACGACAAAAACTTTATCTTGCTTATTTAACCTACACAATCACCATATCTCAATCTAATTCAGGATCTGCGATGTGAAATCTAACAGCATCTGGAAGCTGAATTCAGTACCATCCAGTTTAAAGGCATTGGAAAGTGCAATTCATCGGATTTGGTCTCAAATTCTTCTCATTGCTTCCTAAAAGCTCATAGAGTTCATGCCAAAAACAATCCATACGATATTCAGGGAAAAAGGTAGTGTAGTATAGTATTGAATGGGTGACCATAATAATGTGCCCGCTTAATTTATATTTAACGTTCTACTTTAATGGTATTTAGAATAACCTTTTCCTCTTGTGTGTGTTTACACTTTTTTGTTCGATAGCTTGACCAATTACTGTATGAATGTATGGTTATACTCTAAAAGTTAGTGTGATTGATGTTAAATAACTTGTGTAAGCTTAAGTGTCGTATTTGTCACTTGGCCATGGTTCAAATTTACGAGGTCTGTCACTAATAGCCTTTACGTTGCTTCATAGAGTGTCGTTAATAAGCTAACAGGCTTTGGAGAAAATGAAAATTATGTGGAAGTGTATTGTGTGACGCTGACAAAATAAAGTGCAATGAGTTTAACCCACGCATTCATGAAATAATTTAGTTATATCAATAGACGAAAAACATTCATATAACTTACTCAATGAACAGTTCATTAAAATGTATTATCTGAACCACATTCGCTGAAAAAAGAAAAATGAAACAAAATAAAGTATAAGTAGAGTAGTAAAATTGCGAAAAAAAAGTGTATTATGCTTCTTTTTAAATGAAGTTTTTCCTTTTTTATGTACATCCCACCATCATCAAAATTCCAGCATTAAACGAACAATTAATTTAGATGCATCGAAATATTGCCCGTATTGCTTCATTTCCCGAGAGAAATTAATTTTTAGAGTGGTTTTAAGAAAAACCTACTTACCAAAGTTTTCCCTCTTTTAAGTCTTCAAATAGGGAAAAATCTCTAGCGCTGTTTTTCTTTCAGAGCTTATTACAGTGGAGGAAAATAGTGGATATTTTCCAAATCCTCATTTAAGTACGGGGAAGTTCTTACCTTTTGTCTGGAAGATGTTTCTATTTTCTTTACAAATACGTACATCGAGAGACGCTTTGAATTATCAAATACGTCTGCGTTTACAGGGAAAAGAAACTTGAATAAGCTGTAAAACTAGAATATTTTTCACATTACTTAATTAATGTATTGCACAAATGCCTTAAGGCCGCGGTAGCCGAGTGATCAAGGTATCGGATAGTGGCTGGCCTTGTCACGAGTTCGAGCCCAGTACCACTAAAGACCTACCCTGTAGGGAAGCGATGCAGGTGAAATCTGTCGAAAGCTGAAACGTCCGCGTGTTGGTGTGGTGTGGTGTGGTAGTTAGGAGAGGGGGTTCCAACTCAGGTATCGTCCACGTCACTTGACCATGGTTGAAAATTACGTGGTCCGTCGCCAAAAGCCTTCGTGAAGCTGAAAATCCCTACGTTAATATTCACTCACGCATAAATGCTTTATTTTTATACAAACTATCTTTATTAAATTAAATCCATCAATGAAATTATGCGATACTTTGATTTCAATAATACTGTTTTTAATTGAATGAGTGAAACTGTAGTATCTAATGAATATATAAAAATTACTACATGTATTCTAGAAAAGATACTCAAATTGTTGTCTCGGTGGCTTACAGGTAGCGTGTCTGCTTCGTAAGTTCAAGGTTACGTGTTCGATCCTGGCTGGAGTCGATGGCTTTTCTAGATGCAAAGATTGTAGGCACGCGTGTGATATTGTGTGGCATGTAAAAAATCCCTTCAGTATTCATTTGGCTCTGGTGCTCTCGGCAAAACTAAATGGCAGCAATATTTAGCATCCAATGAAAGATAGAATTAAATTAATTCAAGCTTCCAAATTTTGTAGCGAGAGCCGCCACTAGATGCCACTACTGAAATGGCTTTCACATTTGAGAACTTGCCTTGACTTCAAAGACTTAGATGTGTTAATACGCAGCCCATTAGGAAAAAAAGATGCTCAAATAAAAACATTTTTATTTTTCTCTCTAAAAATGTGACCTAATAAAAAATTTCAATGCTTACGTATCTAAATTCATCACAATGGCATAGTTCCGCAGTTCTTATTCCCTTTCTCTCATCTTGGTTACAGGATTAAGCACACAGATTCATTCACATTCTTAAAATTTCAGGTGTATTTATATTGGTTGCTGCAATAAAATGTATACATCTATTTGAATGTATATGACCACGGCGCAAATTTTGTCCTCTTCTTTTAGTGTAACGGCTTAAAATAACGGCTGAAGTCTGATAATCATTAAGTATAAAAATTTATTTTCAAGTGCTACTGGAAGACTGAGAACTTAAGACAAGTACAAAGAAATTTCAGAAAGGGGTTTAAAAGAGATGTTTCCAGTCAGACTCACAATTGCTCGTTTGCGGGATAAGTTTCAGGAAGAGAAGGAACTATCAAGAATATCCAAAGGAACCTATCCGGTAGACCACAATCATCCATCAGAGAAAGATAAGTCATTGACAGATTTTATCAACCACCTGAAAAATCTGTTAGGCCAGCGGATCCTTAGTTAAAGGCTCCAAAATCAAATGTCTATCGCATTTTGGCATGTGTCAATGGGAAAAATTTTGTTCCTAGATTAGTCCACGCTTTTGTGGAAGATTATCAACCAAAAAGATGAATTTTATGAGTTGTATCTTAATATATCAATTGAGATGGTTAAAAACATTTTGGATTCCAGCGTTAACAGCTGTGCCTAGGTCACAATCGGTGACGTAGCCCCCTCCCTTGCATTGTGGGGGCGGGGTAGGATTCTAGGGGACCTCAAAGCCTATGTGACGCCAAGTACTAATTTAACCAATTTATAAAATTAAAAAAATAACTTTATTTTGCTGGGGGGGATGGGCTAATATCCTCTGTTACGCCACTGGTCACAATAGCCAACTATTTGATTACTTTCGTTGAATGGCTGGTTCCTACATTTGTTCACATTATATTGTTTTCTTGAAACTTTTTTGAATCAAATTTGTGGTATAGGGATTCAAAGAGAGTATAAACTTTATTTTGGCACTCTGTATTAAAGTTTCTTTTATAAGAGGTATTGAAGTAGAATTTTTTCCCTCTCTTTAATCGAACTTCCTTAACTAAGTTGGCTGTATAATGAAACGTAGCGTTTATGAAACTAATATTATTCATTATAATCATGCGGATAATGTTTGAATGCGTGAGGATTGTCTTCAAGTATTTGTCTGAAGAATTTTATGTATTCACGTTTATCTCGTTATCTCATTTTCGTTAAACCTAAAACAACGATAGATTTGTAACGATGTGAATCAATAAAGTGATGTACATTCAATTTAATTTTTCTATCCCGGTATGCTCCGGATTTTCCGGGAGACCATCGTACTGCGTGATGGGCAAAACGAAAGTAACGGCAATTTGAATTCCACCGGGCCTCGCATGGTGTGCAACCATTAGTTTATAGATAGGCAGATGCACGTCGGTCGCCAATAGGCCTCGACAAAATGCTATTTTATCGATTCCGCAAGTGGTAGTGGGAATAGTTTTCGTATTTTTCCCTACAATAAAATGAATTAGTTTATCAAAGATAAGATAAGGGATCTTCTCGTCATGTAAATTTGTGTTCGTTGTCTGTGCCCAATTCTAGTGAGAAATTGCTCCCGTGATAACAGTGGTTGTGGTAGAGAATTTGTTAGCAAAAGATGTGCTAGACGAATCAATGGTTTCAATGTCCAAGTGATTCTTTTTTGCTTATGAGGGGGAGGAGTTTACAATTTTGTGGAAAGCTTGGATGGCACACACACGTATATATATATTGCCCTAGTGACCTTTTTTCCTGTTTTCAATCTACCTCTTGGTGAACAAAGGATTGCCTTACCTTTTCTTATTACACCTCAATGACAGATATATAATACACTATATAACAAAAAAAATTGATGCACTTAGGAGTTTTCCTATTGTAATAAAAAAGGATGCATTTGGTCAACATTGCTGCGTGCTAGCATCTCCAGTGAAGCAGTACCTCGTCAAGGAATTTGAGAATCAAATAATTGGGTATCGTGGGGTCGAAGATCGGCTTCTCTCCACTTGCGCCTGATACGACTCCATTAAACTTTTTTCTATGAGGATACCTGAAGCAGCAAATGTGTACGACCCATCCACAAACATTGCAGGACCTTAAAGGACGCTTGTACCAACGTGAGCAACGTGACATGCAAACGAGGATCCATTACAGCTGACGGTGAGAAGTTGGAACATCTCAAATAAAGCTTTTTTTCTTTCTCCGATGGTTTTTCTCGTATCACAGGGAGGGAAATCACGAAAAACAAGAGCTCGGTTTAATTGCCCTATTTTTACACTCATGTCCATAAGGTGTCTTTTCGTATTAAATTGATGATGCTTTACAAGTTTGTAAATACTTTTTTCCCTTTATTTTCAAATCGTTTTCGAGGTAGGAATCCTAACTTTGCAGTTCATCGCAAGGTGGTGTTGTAGTTGATTTTATTCAATAGCGTATTGCTGCTTTACTCTACCTAGAACCATTTTTATAAATACTGCAGCAACCGTTCCGAAGTTAAGATGGTGGCTAGGGACTTTAATATGGGGATGCTGTATACAATCAATAATGAGTACTAAATTTTAGCGGCTGAAAGTGTTCTTTTTAAAAATTGCTCTAAGTTTTACAAAGTTCATTGCTGTTAATAGTAGACACAGTTTTTTTTTCTTTCTTAATTTAGTTTTTTAAAAGTTTTTTTTTTATGTTACTCTTTAATTTTCGATTAATTTTAAAATAATTTTATGCTATTTATTAGTCAACATTTTTACAATTTGTTTCTAAAATCGAAATATTTATATAGATGTAAAATTCAAATGATCGTCATCACATTTTTCGAAATAAAAACTCGAAAAAAAAACTTCGTTATATCAATAAGACTTTTAAGCTCATTTTTAGGGTGATTCTGAGCATTTTAAAACTGCTTAAATTCATTGGGATAAAAATACTTTTCCTTCGAGGAATGTGACCGTGGTAGCGTAGAGGTGAAGGTAACGGATTCATGGTGTGTCATGAGTTCGGGCCCAGTACCGCTGAATACCGCCATGTAAAGGGTAATTAAAGGGCCATGTAAAGAGCACATTAAATCTGTTGATGCTCAAGCGTCCTTCCGTTGATGTGGGAGCTAGAAGAGGGAGATGCCAGCTCAGATGTCGTTCTTGTCCCTTGACCATGGTTCAAAATGACGATGTCCGTCGACAAAAAACCTCGTGCAGCTTTACATTGCGATAAATCTTTCGATAAATATAGATAATATCTTGTATATAATTTTAATAATAGGATTCCAGGATTAGAAATATTGAGAAAATTTAACAATACTATAGATAAAATAATGGCATGCAAATCTATTTTTGTATATGTTCAGTTTTCAAAAATTTATAAAATAACCAAATTTCAATCATTTTCTACTTGTTATAATGTTGAAGTGATAGGCAAGCACGTCTTATGGCACCGGCAAAAAGAATAGTATTGGAACTTTAAAAATTTTAGTCCAAGGTTCCTGGACATATTTTATCATTTCTGTGTTTTTCTTTCCTTTATGTAGTGGAAATCAAGGTGGGCAGTTGTGAGCAAGTTGTCTCCAGTTGCAGGTCTGTAACTTTCCATTATTTTGTGTGAATGTTTTTTACTGATTTTTTTAGATCTATATTAAAAAATTTCTCGTATATACACTCATGTTATGTTGACAAAATTTTTTTCAAAGTCTAGTTAAGAGGACGGTATTTAATGCTAATGTCCTTCTGTAATTAATGGTTATATATATATATATATATATATATATATATATATATATATATATATATATATATATATATATATATATATGAGAGATACTGCAATACGTAACGAATTTGCTGTATTTTTTAGTGTTGATAAGAAAATAATTAGAAAATTATTCTGGGTAAATTCTATTTTTATTTCTAGGCCTCCCTTGTATTTGCCATTTTAAATTAGTAAACATAATGTTAATTTTTTGGAATATCTACCTTCTACCCCACATTTAGAGGCTAATTATATTTATATTAATACAATTTAAATGTATCCCAAAAGGAAAAGTGACTGATTCTGTGGGATTATTTTTTTTTCTCAAAATACTTTTCCATTTAATAGTTTGATTGATTTTTTTTTGTCTTTGAAAAATACTTAATATATGTAATATAAAATATGTAATGTAATCCATTTTTGGTTTCTAAATCATCAAAATGCCGTTGCGTGTTAGAGATAGGGATATTACCTTAGTCTTACGATATATGATTACGATGTAATGTTTCTTCTGTCTTACTATGTCACATAAACGTATTAATTTGATTTGATATTTCAACCTTATAGGTTTTAATACAAAAAAAACCAATCGAAATTTATGTGTGCACGTTATACGCCGAATATAAAAATAAAACCTTTACAAATAAAGAAAATATTAATGCAAAAAAGTTGATTCTATATTTATCTAAACTTTGTTTATTTGAAAGAAATGATGAACCTTATGAGCTTTCATGATTGAATAACATGAAAGATTCGTCAATACACCTTGTGTTAAATCTTAATACACATTATCGAATGCAATTTCATTTTTTTCACCATCACTCTAACTGATCCATAAATAATTATCTTCCGTTCCATCTACACAGGGTACCCTTGGATTATTGGGACAAACTTTAAGGGAATGTAGGAAGACATCATATGGATTCAAATATGCATAACAACTCATGGTCGGAAATGTTTTCGTAATGCACTGGGTGACTTTGTTCACATTAACATTGGAGGATACAAACCTCAATCATTTGAGCTGTCATCACCCTCAGAGGAACATGGAACGTCTTACGAACACCAAGCTGGCAGATATGCACCTCGCTTATGAATTGACAGAAGAAAATGCAAGAGTAGCAGAAAGATTGTATTGCGAAAGGTACCCTCATAAAGATGCATCAGACCGCCGTCTGTTTACTAAATTGCAACACAATTTGTGTGAATAGGCATCATTACGAGATAATATGTAGGGAGGGTGAGTCACAAGTGACTCGACCTCCAGCATAGAACAAAATGTGTTCCATACTCTTCGAAGGATTCAGAGTACCAATGTCTTCACTGCTGCCATGGTCCGAAGGTATAACGCATGTGCATCGCTAGCAAAGGTGATGACTGAACATCTTCTGTGATTTTTTCAAATATTTTGTACCACAGCACATTCCATATCTTTCACCAATAAATATTTCATATTATTTCAGTATGTGTCTCTTCGTTTCTCATATCTGCTAAGCAACTTTCCCATGACGTTTCCGACCATGGGTTGCTTGAAAATCTGAATCTTTGAGATGTATCCTCAAAAACTCAAACTCAGTGGAGCAACAGTCCATGAGGGCCAGGACCTACTGTGCCTTTCCCAGTATACGTGACCATTGGGCGCTGAGGTGCATGAGCAGATGTCTCGATCAGGTGGTCAGTCTGAAGCGAGGCCCCCAATGTTTAAGTCCCCAAGCAAACTTGGTACTCATTTATCGACCCACTGCAATGGGGATGAAAGTTTGAGTCGATCTTGCCCAGCCCGTACCTGTCATGTGGAAGTCCAATACTCTACCACTGGGTACTCTTGAGATGTCCCCTACTACCCGTTAAATGTTGTAAGAATAATCCCGGGATACCCTGTACATTACATTTGTATACTACGTCTATGTACATCGTCGTTCTGTTATGTGTATATTTTTCAAATGACATTTTTTTTAATTATGTCAAATTTAATTTCATTTCGTGCATTTATTATCCACTCACAAACTATTTATAGGATTCAAACAATAAGAGCATTGCACATGTACATTTCAGATTTCTTCGTGAAAAGAAATGCACGTTATACTGTGAATAAACCTAATAAAAAATGTTGTTTGAAAGTATAACTCTGCTTTATATATACGTTGGAATATACGGTATATAACTTTATTTTGTTTCACGGCTATCTTTTCTCTTTATTATTGACACGAAATTTCATGGCCATGACAGCAGTGGTGAAAGACATTTTTCGGCCATCCTGGTCTTGGAGAGTGGCCCCCCAAACGACTCTGATGTCCACTTTAAGGTGCCCGTCACGTTCCGAGGGGAAATCGATTCTTCCACCCCCTGTTTGCAGTGTTTTCTTTTGGCGTGTTTCGAATGAACTCCCGTTATTGCAAGAAAACGCCCCCCCTCCTTCCCTTGAGTTATTGGCGAGATTTTTTACTCCAATGATGGATGTTCCTGTTTCTCATCAACTCACGTGTCGACTCCCAATAGCAATTTTCCTTTTATCCCGCCAGAAATCGGGGAAAATATTATTGAATAAGTACAGGGGTCTGGATTGTGGGGAAATGCGTGTTCACATAAAAAAAAAGTTGAGCTTTAATACTTGTTTTCATTTTAAAATTCTGAATGAGTGAAGAAGTTTCGGGAAAAGTTTGGAAATGTGAAACGGGTGAGGTTTGGGGCAATCAAAATTCCGTTGAAGTTATTCATGAGATCATAATGTAATAGGTTATTTCGAGAAGGGGAATTTTCTTACCTCTAGGGAAATTCTTACTGGTTTAAAACAGTTTTATAATGAGATGCCCATGTTTTTAATGGAATTCATCCAAATTCGCATTCATCATACTTTTTTTTCACACACACACAAAAAAAGTATTAGCATTGAGAAGCGGGTTCACACACACAAATTATGAAACCACTCAAGGCCCACTATTGTGGTTGTGCTAACCGAGTTGTCACGAACTCAAGAACTTTGAGTTCAAGTATTGATGTCAATCAAGATGTGTCGTGTAGTGGGATTGGCACTTTAAATCTGCTGCAGCTCAAAACCCTACCATCGATGAGGTGTGGTAGCTTGGAGAAAATGCCTTACCATCGATGACGTGTGGTAGCTTGGAGAAAATGCCTTACCATCGATGACGTGTGGTAGCCTGGAGAAACTCTTACCATAGATGAGGAGAGATAGCTTGGAGAAAAAGACCTACCATCGTGGTAGTTTGGACAAAAGGTGCCAGCTCAGGTGTTGTCCAAGTCACTTAACATAGGTTCTAAATTACAATGTCCGTTGTCAGTAACCATGTTGCTTTGAGGTGGGAAATCAAATCAAACAAAACATATCGTTGAAGGATGCTTGTTGGGCTTGTCGACCTTTGAAAAGCTTACGTTGGCGTGGTGTGAAGCTGAGGATACCAATTCGGGTGTAGCATTTGTCACTTTGTAACGGATTCTATTAAGATCTTCTACTAATTTTTTTTTTCTTAGGCAAAATATTATTTAACTGTGATTTTAGTTTATAAACCAATTTCCATAGAGATGACTTAGTTTATGCAAATGTAACTACTATTTAAGTGCCAGCCGATGAGTATGCGAGGATAATAGTTAAGTGTTGATTGTTAAATTGAATTCTAAGAGTTAGTACATATATTGGTGGGTGCACATCTTAAATTCAGAAATCGTCAAGAAATGATTCAGCAGCCAAACTTGGAGCTGAGCATACTATCAGACTACAAGAACCATTCAAGGAGCTTTAATCAAGATAAGCAGTTTAGATAATTTAGTTATCTGATTTCGAGTTAAGATTTATTGTTTCTTAAAATAATAGTGCATTTTATAACTTAATAACATAACTTTATAGGGCCGTGGGTAGCTTAGTAGTTAGTCCAGACCGGAAGGTCTGGGTTCGATGCCCGATGCCACCAAATACCCTCCGTGTACATGTGGAGTACGTGCTCGTTAAATCAGTGGGTCCAAAGTCTTGTGGGCTGAGTCGCGAGCGCAGGGATTGGAGAATATTTCCCTCCCCTTCATTTCAATGCAGAAATTGTGGAGGTGGAGACAGTTGGTGTCGCCACCTATCGTCCCTTCGGGAAATTATGCCCAGCTAAATCGTACTGTCACCTGTATGGTGCTTAAGGCCAACGACAGGCGTACTTCTAGCCCCTTGCCATGAAGAATTTCGTGGGCCTCGATCTGACTACGTCAGACAGGTGGCATTAGAAACAATAACAATATAACTTTAAGTTATAAAATGCTAGTTATAAGTTAGTAACCTAAATATTTTTAGCTTAGTTTGAAAATAATTAGTTATTTTAAGCTCATGTCTGCTTCTTCGAACCCTCCTACACCCGTGACCTCCGGGTCACGACAACTTGATCAAAACTTAAAATTACGAGGTCTGTGTCAATAATATACATAATTCAATCAATCCAAATGCACTAGGCCCAGGAATCAAGAGCACTGTGACTGATCTCGTTACAGTACTTCTCTGGTTCACAAAATCTGGCTCCATCAGAAATCCCTGTCCTGAATGACGCTAGTTGTTACATCTTAAAATTTTCCCTTTACCTGCGCTGGCTTTCGGCAGCTGAGTGATAACATGATTGTTAGTTGGTAATGAAAATGGGGTTGAAGAAAATATTTGCTCAGCTTCTTATAGGAGGATACTTCATGGTAAAGGTCTTATTCTTCAGGATCGTCATCCTCGTCCCTTAATTGTGGCTCGCAATTGTGTTCAATAGTCTTTATATTGCTATTGAATACAAAAATACAATTATCCAAAGTCTTACGGAAGGAAGGCTGTAATAGCCGAGTACAGAGTCGACGTTCATGGCTGGCGCTTATAATAAAATCTCAATGATGCTAAGCATTAGTCATACAGATGGGTTTGTCATGTTATGGTATTCTGGAAAACGCAATTTCTTGGATAAATATTTTATATATAAAATGTATTTAAAATAGTGCACGTTCGCACATATATACATTGCTGGACAATTGCTAAGGACAGATCACAAATTGCTATGTAGCATAACATTAAGCGAGACATGAGGCCTAGTAGGATGAAATATAGTTGCCACACTGTTCAGACAATAGAATAAAGAATATTTATTGTTCTGGAAAGTACAAAAGCTGTGAAACATCTGAAAGAAAAAAAATGTTCATTTGATCTGCGTACGGAGAAATGGAACAATGCATCTAAAAGTCAGCAGGCACTCTAAAGAAAGGTATCAGTACGGGATATGTCCACCGGGGAGTGTGATGCAACATTCCACACGTCGTACCATACTTTGCACAACATTATCCAGCAGCTGATGAGGCAATTTATCCCATTCCTCTGTGAGTGCACGGATGAGGATGATCTTGTTTGTCGGAGGATAGTTTCGACCAGCAACTTGCCTCCCCAAAGCATCCCACACATTTTCAATGGGGTTTAGATCTGGAGATGGCGCTGGCCATACGAGACGTTGAATACCCTCGCTGTCTAGACAATCCTGAACAGCGAGTGTTCGATGACATGTTGCGTTGTCGTCCATAAAAGCAAATTTACCACCGACAGCACCACGGAAAAGACGAACATGAGGAAGTAGAACTTCATCAATGTATCGTTGGCCCGTCATAGTCCCATTCGCAACCACATGTAGGCGCGTGCGGTCATTGACCATGATGCCGGCCCTCACCATGATACTGCATGTCGGATATTGGTCCTTTTCCTGGATATTTTCTGGACGATAAGCAGTACCACTCTCGCGCCAGATCAGTTGGCGTCTACAATCCAATGACAGACTCATCCTACTCTCATCTGAGAATAGTACGCATACCCAGTCCTGTTCAGTCCAATTGTGATGCTCACGACCCCATTGCAAACGGGCAGTACGGTGTTGCCTGGTCAATGGGACACACACAACAGGTCTGCGTGCGTATAGTCCTGCTCCCCTCAAACGTCTGGCAACAGTTTTTCGGGAGATCTGCTGTCCTGAGGTTGCCACCTGCTGAGCTGTGGTGCACCTGTTCCTTTTTGCTGATAGTACGATATATCTGTCTTCTGCAGGCGTCGTACTTTAAACACGACCTCCCCCGTGCCGTCTACTACACATTCCAGTAGTTTTAAATGACTTCCACAGCCGTGAAACAACGCTGTGAGCGATGTCGAACTCCCTGGCAACATGTTTTTTTTCGCCCTTCTTCGATCTTTCCAATAATTCGGCCACGCATAAAATCATCTATGTGATGTCGGGAAGACATGCCAAAAATTTTAAGTTCGTCTCTTAAATCTTTCCTGTAAAAATTTGACTTGAAGCAACAACTGTCCACACGCGTCAAAACCTTTAAAGCTCTTATGAACGCTATCACGTGATGAACAGACGTGGAAAAAAAATTGCATACTCATACTTCTTACTAATATCCCGCACTTATTCTAATTTTCCACATTTTGCTTCCTTTCATTTTGTGGTTGCCATGGATGATAGTGTTATCCGTCCTTAGCAATTGTCTAGCAGTGTATATGACATAACCTTTGATATCCTATACATTTTTAGCTTATATTACACAAATTCAGAACACACATTTTTGACATCGTCATCACGAAACCGTTCTTAATCATTTCGGTCTTCGTTGAGCGGCCCATCTTGCTCACACGTCTCTTCGCAATGTTTAACAACTATTCAAGGTTATGTACATTTCGAGTATCATCAGGCCAGTTCAAAACTGTTAATCTTTTTTTTCCGTACAACTACTTCACCAGCATAGAAATATGGCATGGAGCAAGGTCTTGGTATTAACACACCAACATGGAATGCGAACACTTGCATAAAAGAACATTTTTATATTGTATTGATGCATTTTTCAGAGTCCACTTCATCCTTTCAACTAGTGATAAGCTGTCAGATCCTCCAGGTGTAAAATGCAAACAACTCCAAAAGTTAAAATACGAAAATAAATTATACATAAAAAACGCATTTTAAAAATACGAAATAGTGTGACTAAATTTAAGGCATGTTAATGAAATTTCAGCTATAAATTCGATTTTGATATCATTTTTATCCTCATTTATGTTAAAAATTAATGATTTTGAAAAATTGTTATTAAGAGTAAATTTCTCTCTTGATTTTAAATTACTCTACGTATATCTTTTTTATATGTGTTGAAAACCAAAGACTAAGAAAACAAACCCAAAATTAAAAAATTGGTTGAAGGATGGAGGGAAAAATAAATCACAAATCCCCTTTTTTAAAATTCATTTGATAGCTAATGTTTTCATATAATTTTTTTTTGCTTTTATGATTTGTTCTTTCCTATTTAAAATATTTAAATGCCTTTTAAATTTATTGCGAATGAATTCAAAACTATTTCATCGTCTGTTACACAATGCATTATTGAAAGATGTAGCTCTACTTCCTCCCTGGCATTTTCAAAAAAGGCCCGGGAGTTAATGAAAATTATTAAAAGTACCAGATGGTTCAACTCAAAACAGCGGCACACTTGAAAGCACAGATGGTACCTTACCACATCCCAGCCGAAACAATATTTAATTTATAAACTTACCCCATTTCACGTAGCTATGTCATAAAATAATTCCGTTATTTAATTAAGTAGCGCGGTTACAAAATAAAGAGTTATCTTTATCAAATAAAAACTTTCAGCTCAATCCAGAACGGAAATAAAAATGCATTGAATTATAAGGTTAATTTTTATTTAACTGCCTCGAAATTTAAATATAAAATATTTCGAACGAGAAATGAAATATGTGTGCTTTCTTTCGTTTTCGAAAAGCATTCCGGAAAAGTCGGGTATTTTCCCCCAAATAATTTTTCGAATATCTTTCAGTGAAACCTGGCTGCTTAAATTCATTAAGTGTGTTTGTTTTTTTAATCCGTGTAGATTAAAAGCTGTCAAAATATCATCGTATTGTTGGAGGAGGGGGGTGGGGTGGAATGAATAAAAAAGGAACGCTTAGATGGCATTCCAGAATTGCGCCATTTTGTAAAAGGCATTAAACTAATCACGTTGCTGAATCAGAATCTGATGCCATCCCCCCCTCCCCTTAAATTTTGAATGGGGGTGGTTTGTCGTTTTCGGATAGAATAAATGGTTCATTTGTTGAAAAATTGAATAATTTTAAGTTAATTACCGTCAAATAGTCGTAGATTATTTTTCGTTTTTTATCGAAGTGAAGTTTTATGAATCGGTATTTTTTTTCTCTCGGTATTAACAAAATGACTCGAGTTCCGTTTGCTTTTCAGTGATAATTTGTTCCTTGTAAATCACTTATTCAATCTTTTGTATTCAATCTTAATTACGTGTACACTTGCTCTAATTAGTCTTACACAGCCAGACGCGATTTTTTTTCAAAATTACTCTGTTTTGAAGTGTCTTTTTATGAAGAAGCCACTTTTGGACGGATAATGCTTTTAATTATAAGAATCGATCCCTTTTTTTATTACTATTCAGTGACTTTGTATATCTTTTTAATTAATTAATTAATTACATTTTTCTTTTACCGTAGCTCCTCCGATTTAAGAGGGTCCTTAGGTTAAGTAAAAAGTAGTGTGCACAAAAAATATAAGCATAGATTTTAAAACCAAAGTTTTTTTTAAAATACTTGCAATTTTAGAGGATATTGTTTTTACCACGGAAAAGCATGCCTGGTAATGATTTATTCGGAACATTGGAATTAGTTAAATAAAAATTGAATCCCTCCCCTCCCCCAAGTTTTTCTTTTATACAGGGTGTTGCTGAATTCGACCGACAACTTCAGAAGGTTGATAGTAGGTAGCATGAAGACGATAAATCACCATTGAAAATGGGGTCTTAAACCACTTTTAACTCAGTAGCACAACAGCCCATGAGGCCAAATGCCTACTGTATCAGTATACGTGAATTTGGGCTCTGAGGGGCAAGAGCAGTTGTTCCGGTCAGCCACTGGCCACCATCACTCAGCCACTGTACTATCATTGTAGTAGCACTTGGCCACTTTCACTCAGCCACTGGGCTTCCAAACAACATTTAGTCGGAATGAAAAGGGGTCGAAAAAAATGAAAAGGGGCAGTAAGAGATAAGAAATACATTTATTTTAAACGTATAAAATATTTACAATACTATCAATGCAACACAGCTCGACATCAAAATGCAACTAGATTTGTTTGAACGCATTCGACAATCCTTTGGTGTCGAAGGTGCTATGACCTATGTGGCCGCGCTAGCCGAGTGGTCAAGGTATCGGATCGTGGCTGGCCTTGTCACGAGTTCGAGCCCAGTACCACTAAACACCCACCGTGTAGGGGAGCGATGCATGCTCGGATGCAGCTCTAAACCCTTTGGGTGAGCTCGATTCTCTGGAGTAAGTAAGGGGAGCAATGCACATTAAATCCGTCGAGAGTTCAAACGCCCTCCCGTTGATGTGGAGTGGTAGTTAGGAGAGTGGTGCCAACTCTGGTGCCGTCCACGTCACTTGACCATGGTTCAAAATTACTTGGTCCGTCGCCAAATGCCTTCGTGTAACTGAACATTGCGACGTTAATATTCACTCACTCACTGTGCTCTAACCTATGAGGTCGCAACTTCGAACAACTCCTTTGGAAGTCATTTGTGGTTGCAATTCTGACGTCGAACTGTGATACATTCTTCGTATTGTAAACATGCTTTGTGTCTAATAATTCATTTCTTGCCTCTTAATACTCATTTTCATTCTATTCGACATCACACCCTGTATAACTGTTTGAGTTTTTCTGACTAAACGGGATTTGCGACTCAATGATCCATGTTGATTTGTCATGTCCATGCTTCATACTATGACCTCTCTGAAGTTGTCGGTCAAATTTGACAGCACACTGTATTTCGCTGAAGGCAGCAGTAGCGGAGTG
Source organism: Trichonephila clavipes (assembly GCA_019973935.1). Lineage (NCBI taxonomy): Eukaryota > Metazoa > Arthropoda > Arachnida > Araneae > Nephilidae > Trichonephila > Trichonephila clavipes. The sequence continues at coordinate 265,363 of BMAU01019156.1, forward strand.
GTTTGGGTGGGAAATTCGTGACCGGTAAGTGGAGTTGTGAGTCCGTAAATGTGAGTGCTAGTTGTGAGTCCGTGAGTGGTGCTAGTAATGGCCTACTGTATGGAAGGGCTGATGCATATTTAAATTGTTAGGGCAATCCTCGTCACTTAATCATGTTTCAAAATTTTGAGTTTGTGACCGATCTATATGCGTTTCTTCAATTAATCCTCTTGGGAAATCATTGGGCTATCAATTCGCGTTATTCACAGTCAACCCTTCGGAAGAAAACAGCCATTATATTTAAATTAACGTACTATATATAGTTGAGGTTTTCTAGCTTGAGAAAGAGCAGGAGAGAAGAAATACTCGAGTCAGGTGAGATTGCTACTGAAGGTATAATATTAGAATTATTAGTGATTTGATTCTTATTGGGAGAAAACTTTTAAGTGACGATAGTTCACTTCGATTGCATTAATATTGGATTAAAACGGATGATAGGTTAGATCCTTTATTAAAGTAAGGATCAAGTTTGATAGTCTCCTAATCGTTCTCGTCTTACCGTCGTTGTTAGCAATGAGACATTCTCTTGCTACTATTTTAAATTGTCTGTTCTTTGTGTGGTAAATAAATAGGTTAATTGGATCATGTCGACTGTTTCTTCCCTTCCCCGCACACATCCAGCACACGAGAGAGAGAGACCATAGCCTCTCACAAGTTCCATCCACAATAGCCATCGAGTAGGTTTTGAATGTGATGCTAATACAATATCAAGTTAGTCATGTTTCGTTGTCGAATCAATGAGACGAGTTTTCGTTTCATCTAATCGTGATCGTAGATAACTGTGTATAAAAAAATTAGTAAAGCCATGGAATTTAGAGAAGACTAATATAGACAAGTGATTATGGTTCCGAGCTTGTGGCTGGCATTGTTAAAGTCACAAGTTCGAATCCTGGTCCATGTAAAGGTCTAATGCAGCGATGCTCAACCTGCGGCCCACCGAGCCTTTTTAAGTGGCCCGACCATGGTCTATTGCTCTGAAAAATTCTTTGTTAAAAATCAAATATACCAATATTGCTTTTTGCTGTCCATGTTGTATGGATACGAATATATATATATATTAGTGATAATAGACAACAGTGGAACAGCGACCATTTTATGAGTGGAACTAATTTTTATGCATCTTTCATATCTTGCAAGTAAAAAATATTCGAAGAAAATAGATTGTTTGAATAGATGCATACGATTGGGAGGTTGACTATTCTGTAGTGAAAAACATGTATGGATTAGTAATTGTTTGATTTGTCACGAAAGTGCTGTATTTAAAAATTTACCCATAAACAAGAATCATTCAATGGCATTTTTCCTCGAAGATTTCTTTCAAGAGGTGATGAATGGGCTTTCTTGAATAATATTTAGAGCAGCAAAAAAGTGTTTTGTCAGTTGTAAGGTCATAGCGATAACTACCCTATGAAATTTGTTATATTATTGGTAATCATACGAAACCGTTTACTGATGCAGTAATTGTGAAATAGTGATTCTAAATTGCTTCCAATTTAGAAAAATTTAGTCATAAAATTAAAAAAGTTAAAAAATAATAATTAAAAAAGCAAAATAGAAAAGTTCTAATAGTTTGATCAATTTCTACATTTTAAATTTTCTATGTTATCTTGGTCTTAAAGCATTTCTTCATCCCCCCTCCATTAATTCTCTTGTTGCGACCCGTGTGAAATATGTAACGTATGTATGCGACCTGGCGGAAAAAAAGGTTGAGTACCCCTGGTCTACAGTGTTGTAAAACTGTCGCTTTAATTCCTCGTATCGGTGTTGTGTAGATCTAAAAATAAAATACCTGCTATGGGGTGCCGTCCTCTTCACTTAAACGATGTTCAAAATTACAACGTCCGTCACCAATGGCTCTCATATAAATAATCATATTTCATCTATATCAGATATACCTTGCAACTATGTACGTGGTACACAAGGTTTCTGGCAAATAAATGAATATTTTCCGCAGTTAGAGAAAATAGATGGCTTTCTCGTCAATAAAATCAATCTCAAATGCTATTTACTGTAAAAATAAATGGACCAAATTAGAAATAAAAGGAATGGATCAACTATATCCCCCGGTTTTCAAAACATTACCTTTCTCATGACCGACATCACCTCATCCGTAATCTCCTGGCTGGAAAGTCTTTGAAAAGTAGTCTCTACCTGTGCGAAACTATTTCCAATAACTTTTATCCTCCCCTACAGAAGTTCTCGTCTTTTTTTCTCCCAAAGAAGAATTTTCACTCTCCAACAATCCTTTTCAAAACATGGCCCTCCTATGAGAAAAAAGCGGGAACGGTCCCCTTTGTGCTGCTCCGTCCGTCCGCACCGGATTACGTCATGATCGAACACACAATCAAAACGATCGGGAGGGGGAGGAGATCTTGTATGCTCACCCCTCTCCAATCGTTCTTTCTTTTCCCCTGACCCCCTTTGAAGAGCCCTGGAAGCATTTAGTTGGGCATTATGAGAACTTTTATTTCGTGGAAGTTTTCGAATCTGGCATGGGGGCGAATCGTGAGCTATTTTTAATTAAATTCTTAATACTTCAATCTCAAAAACAGTCAGATGTTATTCTTGTTCTATTTAATCATAACAAAGAGTCCCCCAAACTGCATTTCTGTTAATTGCTCTGAAGAGAGCTCTCTATACCATAGCAGCTGTACTTAAATCATTTTCGTAATTATTTTTTCTACTAACTTTCCAACGAAGCATCCCGTTCCATAGCACTTTTATAAATGTTAATATAAAACATATGCTGCGCTTTAGAGAAATGTTTTATATACATGAGTAATAAATCTAATCATTTTGTTCAGTAACAGAAATGATATCCAATTATAAGCCCAACTATTAGATCATATTAAGAATTGTGACTTTTTTACTATATAGAGAAATCTAGTTTTAAGTCAAAGTAGAAAAACAAAAAACCTAAGAATTAATGTACAACATTCTTATGCATGCTTTTAAACATTCTAAATGCAGTTTACTCAAAGCGTATATGGTTGCCTCTGCATTTGCGAGTTCTTTTGCTAAGCTTTAAGTTAGTGTCGTGATTCTAGAGATGCAAATAATCAGAATTAAAAAATGCATGATTATCAAAAACCTATATTTTTATATATATTTTTTAACTAATTCAAGCTTTTTTTAAAAAAGGAACGGTTTATATATCCGTAACTATGTTTCCTATATTCGCTGAAAGTTCCCGTTTTTTACTAAAAGACTGTAGATTAATGAATAACTATTCCGTTGAAACGACTCTCTCGAATCCGTAATTTCTTCAATTCATTCTCTTCAACATTAAACACGAGTGCTTGGTTGCGTTAGTGTAACGGTCAAGGTAATGGATTCACAGCCGACGTGTCGTGAGTTCGAGCCTAGTACCATTGAAGACCCAGGATTCACAGAGGGTCGACGCACGTTAAATATGTCGAGGCTCAAATGTCCTCCCGTTGATGTAGTATGAAAGTTAGGAGAAGGAGTCCAGCTCAGGTGTCATCCTCGTCACTTGGCTATAGTTCAAAAGGTCCGTTGCCAAAGACCCTCGAATAGTTGAATAGTGAGACGTCAATATTCACTCACTTGCTTGGCAAAAATAACTATTTAGGAAAGGGAGGTGCCTGCTCAGGTGCCATTCTCCTCCCTTGACCGAGGTTCAATGGGGCCGTGATAGCCTAGTGGTCAAGTTAATGGGCTCGTGGCTGGCGTGTCATGAGTTCGTTCCCCGTACCATTAAAGACCCGCCGTGAGAGGGTCATTAAATATGTCGAGAGCTCACACATCCTCCAGTTGGTGTGGTAGTTAGGAGAGGGAGGCCAGCTCAGATGTCGTCCTCGTCACTTAACCATGGTTCAAAATTACGAGGTCATTCACCAAAAGCCCTTGTGTAGCTGAACAGTGGGACGTTGATATTCACTCACTGAGACAGAGGTTCAAAATGAGGTCCGTCACCAATAGCCCTAATGTTGCTATATAGTGCGACGCTAATATTCATTTCCTCACTCACTCGTTCCCTCACTCACTCACTCGTTCCCTCACTCACTCACTCGTTCCCTCACTCACTCACTCGTTCCCTCACTCGCTCACAAACTCACTCGTTCACAAATTCACTCACTCATTTGATAGGAACAACGTCGCCCATGAGCTCACTTGGCACCCGTGGTGAGGTCTTAAGACAAACAAAGTGAACAAAGAAAATTATTTTGGTGTCTTGAAATAAATTTATAAAGTACCTATATATACATATTTTGTCAATCATAAATCGACCTTCATTAATACCTCCTTTTATAAACTATGAATTCTTAATTTAATAAATTACATTTTAAATAAACGCTAACATTACTTTAACGTAAACATTTAATTGCTTTAATAATTTCCATTACTGATTAATTACATCAAGCAAGAATTCGATGTTCATTTCATTTTTCTACCAATTTCTGCTTGGAGTAAAATATTTCGGATTTGAAACATTCCAAAAAAATAAAGTTATTATTGGATAAAACAAAGTAATAAATAATTCCTTTTCTAAATTCATTGGAATATATTAAAATGAAATCGAGATGTTTTAATCGAGATGAAGAGTAGTTATAATTTTTGCAATGCTTTCGAACCTGTGTATACCATTTATTAACAATAGAAATGAATTTAGTTCAAATGTATTTAAAGTAATCCCATTCAAGCTGAAGTAAGAATATAAATTTTTTAGCCTAAAATATGCAAATTATCATCCAAAACAAAGAATATTACTCGTTAGGCTGTATTTTCTTATTTCTTATGCATTTATTTTATACAGCAGTTTCTACAAAAAAAATCGACTTTTTTAGGTTTTTTACCTTGTTTTTTTTATTGCTACATTTCTAAAATGCAGGAGGTGGGGAGGAGGTTGAAAAAATAGTGAAGAATATTTACGAGATTTTTTTTCCTTCCCTAGCCATTACGATAAATAAGCAAAACGTACCTTTAAAAGCGAAATGTTTTGTTTTCTTTAACACAAAAGAAAAAAACCGAAACTTATAATTTTTTTTTGTTCCGTCAGAGTTACTTTTGCTATTTTTCTAAATAACGAAAACAAGAATTTTTTTGTTCTCCTTTTTTGTGTTAAAATTACTTACTTTAAAAAAAAATCACAAACGATTTTTGAAAAAAAGAAAAGAAGAATAAATAACCTAGTTAAAAAAAAATAATTCGAAGTCAAAAAAGAACGGCGAAATTGTTTTTTATCCGCAATTTTTGCAATAATTTTTCCCCGTCTCTCCCCTCTTCCACATTTTTTCCCGCTGTTTTTCTTTGATTGACAGAAAGGAAGAGTGTTTGTTCCGAAGTAGCCTGGTTTTTTCTCAGGAGCGGAAAAAAAAGTTCTTTTGTGATGGACGAGGGGGAGCTATTTCTCTATTGAATGTGGTTTAAAAGAGCGGTGGAACATCTGAAAATAGGCTGTATCCTTTCAAAAACATTCTATTTTTATGCATTTTATGCAGAAAATCTCTTACTTTTTTTTTCGCGAGATGATTTTAAACCTGTTTCAGATCGTTGCAATTTTATTTCATTTCATTTCTTTTTCTTGTACATTTCAAATACCTGTTTTTTGTGGATGTGGATTGAAACAGTTAATTTTGAAACCGAGTAAAAGTAGGGAGTTTATCAAAAAGGCTTTTTATGTTCAAAATGTCTTAATTTGGCATTGTGTTGTGTTTTTCAATAACTATACATTAGAGTGGGGTTTTTTTCTAGTGATGCGACGCTGTTTTAACTTCACTTTCTAGATTGTGGACCCAGTTTCTTAATTTCACGTCGCATCATAACCATAGTTAAAATAAACCAGAACACATAAATTAACTGTAAAATAAACAAAATCTATAATCTAACGGAACGAACTTTTAACGTTTAAGATAAATTTATTTTAAGCACACGCATATAAAAATTTACTTTTACTACAAGATCAAAATAATTAACTTAGCTTAAGAGGGGGAGGGTGCTGGGGAATGGACATGGTTGACGCTTGGAATCTCGGAGTACTGATTTTCTGTAGCTCTGGGATCGGCTCTCTCTCTAAAAATCGGGTGCGTGCCGTTTTTATTCAGCGCCTTTTTACCTAAAATTCCTAGAGCAGGAATCTTTGCCTTGTCCAGTATAATTTCTCTGATTGGTCCCGAGACCGGCGCAGTATTATACCACCTCAAAATTTATGGGTTTAGTGGACTTTTTAACGCGGGAACTTTTTTGACGCGCCTCACCAAAAGGAATTTCACCACATCGGGTCAAGGGGGACTCGTATACAAATTCCAAGCCGTTTCAGGGGCGGATTCTAAAACAGGAACAAATCTGGCCTCCCATCACTCCTCCCCTCTCTCAAATACACAGCACAAAAAAAAACATAACCAGTAAAAAATTTAATGTTCCATAATGAGAAGAAAGTTCGGTGATCCTGTGGGTTCAGATTAGCAAAAACAGTTGATGTATCGATACTGCAAAGAAAGTTCGGTGATCTGGTGAGGCAACACATCCAAAAGTCTGTAATTTGTCCACGATGAGTAGAAAATTCGGTAATCTTGTGAGGCAACACATCCAAAAGTCTGTAATTTGTCCACGATGAGTAGAAAAAAATAATCTTAGCAATGTATATTGGTGCAATTGAACGATTGATTAATAAATACTATTAATTAAAAAGTAGTAATTAATAACAACTAATTTGTTTAGTTAAATGTGTAAATAGTTATCAAGTAAATTAATCGAAATAAGCAATATAACCAATTAAAATAAATATATTAAAAAATTACTGTTTTTAACAACTTGTAAACAACATTGGAAATGGGTCTCGTCAATATGATGTAAATTTCTTTATAAATTCGGTGACCGTAGTAGCGAATTTGTCATGGTCACGAGGTTATGACCCGTGTTCTTGAATTGGAACCCTAATACCACTAATGACCCCCCCATGTCAAAGTCTACTCGTTGGCTTGGTGTAGTAGTTTGGTGAGGGAGGAGCAGGCTCAGTTGTCGTCCTCGTTACTTTAGCGAGATTCGAAATTACGAAAACAGTTGACTAATAGGCTTTTAGTGCCTTAATAATGTGACGTTAATAAGCACTCACTCTGAGGCAGCAGCTGTAACTACGATCATAAATTCATGACGGGCGTTTTTGTTGTTTATTCAGAGGCACAAGTGATCATGTCAGTAAATAACCTCCGTTTAGAGGGTATAGTGTCGAGGTTCGAAGCCATTATGTTAAAGTGATATGTAAGCTAAGAAAACAGGTTGTCAGCTCGAGTGTCGTCATTGTTAATTGAACGAGGTTCAGAATTACGAGGTTCGGTGTGTAACTTCACAGTGCGGTGCTTATAACTAACGTATACAAATTCCCTCCGTTGCCTAATATATTACAGTAGATCGTCGTTTATCCGAATCAATTGGGGCTGGAAACCGTTCGGATACGTGATATTGTTTGGATAACCGGAAACCGAATGCGATCCATGCAGCATACGAAACCGGACACTATACTAATCTTGAGAATCATCATATGCGGAAAACGCCCTTGAAGAAAAAGCAAAATAGGTGCAAAATGTAGCAATTTACCTTATTGTGGAAAATCACTTATTTTTCACTGCAAGGTCTCCGATTCTCTTGAGCAGCAGTAGTTGAGTAGTTGAATAGGACAGCACTGTTGTTCGTTCCACACCATAGGTGTCTTTAACGCAGGAAACACGTCAACATTTGATGTACCCTTGCTACTTGGATGGATTCTTCTTGCACGGAAGTCATAACCTCGTCATAGTTCAGAATTTAAAATCCACAGCCCTCTGCACCTCATACCATCCAGGTCTTTACATCTTCATCGCATTCTTGAAATTCTGGGAATAATTGGACAAAAGTCGGTAATCTTCTCCCTGTGCTCGTATACACCCCCTCACTCGGAAACAAACTGATCTAATATTCTGCTCAGATATTTACCAAATAACACAACTGAAATTCCCCAAATATCCCTGACATTGGGTTTTCCCGTCACTTTTGACCTCACGCGATGCAACTGTTGAGCATTGCACTGTTCGAAATATATACAGAACATGTAGTTGAAAAAAAATACTGGTCCGGATATTTGACGCTCCGGATAATAAACGTTCGGATAAACGACGTTCAACTGTATTACTAGCCGTTATATCCACCAATTTAGCTGGTTATTTCATGATGTTAAATGAGCATATATACTGTTCGTATATGTATATATTATTGATATCTTAGTATTAAGAATTCAACTGTGTACAGAAAAATATTCTTGTAACTCTCGCCTCTTGGTTTAAAAAGGACAGAACTTCTAAAGAGTAATTTACTTAAAATTATCTTTTACGGTCTAGTAACCCCTTCCCAAGTGGTTTTCTGCAAAACTCATTTTTAAGTGATCTCTACTCAATAAAATAAACATGCTTGCCAGATTTGAAGTCTAATTCTAATAGTTCAAAAATGGATATTTTTATCAATACAAGCTCCAATAACCACCTTTGAGAGTCGATTTTCGTAAGACCCATTCTTAACGAATTTCAATAAAACAAAAGAAACATACATATCAAATTTCATTACTGTAGGTCCAGTCGTTCGAAAACGGAAATATTTATCAATATGCCGCAAAAGATCCCCACTCCCCCATTGGTATCGATATTCAAAAAAGCCTTTCTTAAAGAATTTTCATTCAAAAAAGTAACATGCATACAAAATTTCATTACGGTAAATAGTAGTTTGATAACGGATTTTTTTACATACATAAATTCATCTCTGCAACTCCCCGCTTCCCTACGAGAGTTAATTTCCGTAAAGTCTGCTCTTAGTTGATCTATACTCAACAAAAAAATTCCTAGAAAATTTCAAACATGTTGGCGTCTAAAGGCCTTATCGCACGTTTTGAGCAATTTTTCGTTAAATTTGTACAATTTTTACTCGGCTGTCACTGCAACAGCTTTCGGACAATTTTTTGCTAGTGGACCAAAAGGTGCTAATGAGGTTTTTCACCGCCCTACGTCATAAACAAGATGGCGGTTTCGATTTCGTCAAACACATCAGATATGGCGTATATTTTAAAGGTGTATGATATTTTAACGGTGTATAACATTTTAAATAAAATGGTGCTCAATTTCTGTTTGCGCCCATCGACAAAAGCGCGAGCGAAATAAGAGATAATTTGGGATGTTCGTTTTCTGAAGCAGAAAAATCGACGAGCAGTTTTTCAATGTGGAGATGGATCGTGGCTGACGTCAGAGCATGTCATTTTTTTACGGCAACCCTCCCCCAGATTAAGCAAAAAATTGGATGAAAAGGTTTCACGGAAAATGTACGTGTGATATGGTCTTAACAGTTCAAAAACAGGAATATTTATCTATAACGTCCCTTAAGCCCTCTCAAAGCCCTTTTTGAGTCCATTTTCACAAAACCCTTTCTGTAGCGGATTTCAGCTTTATAATAGGAAAGTACGTACCAAATCTCAAGTCTGTAGGTCTAATCGATCAAAAACGGCAATATTTACCTCTAAGGATCCTTAAGCCTTCGCAATGCCTCTTGGGTTTCAATTTTCGCAATATCCGTTCTTATCGGCTCTCTACTTCATGACAGAAACATGCCTACCAAATTTCAAGCCTGTAGGTCTAACAGTTTGATATAGCGTGAAGAGTGTGTGAGTAGCTTTTTCCTTTATATATAGATATATATTATAATGCACATACTTTGCAAATATATATACTTTGTGTGTTAAAATATTTACGCTGGTTGAATAGTAATGGGAATATTGATTTCATAATAGTGTAAATATTTTACGTAATTTTTTAAAATTTTCATAAATTTTATTCTAGCAAGTTTAAACTTTTTATTTTTCATCTATACAGTGAGATAATTTTTTTACATTTTATAATTATGAGTCAATTAACAACTCTTTTTCTTGATAAAGGAAAAAAAATTAAATTGAGAGCAAACAAAAAGCATTACTATCTTCTACTCTTTATTTTCTTGGATGCAACAGCAAAAATATCTTTCTAGTAATTAATAACGCTAAATCAAACTGTCAGTGTAACGTTTAAAAGATTACCTACAAGAAACCGACGAAATAAAAACTTTTGTACAAAATTCACAGTAGTACTTTTTTCGAACACTCGTGACTTGGAAGTATGATTTTCTTACAAGATGAAATTAAATTTATTACCAAGGGAAAAATAAAAAGTTACAATATATAAAAGAAAAATTGAAGCGAAAAGTTTTCTTTCTTTAATAGAAAAGATTCTTTAAAGATTTCTTTATAATAGATAAGCTTTTTTCTTCAATAGAAAAAAGCTTATGCTTCTAAGTTCGTAAAATAATTTATTTTAAACGTATATATATTCTATTACAAAAATTCGATTATCAGACTACTGCAGTTGTCATGGGATTTCATCAAGAAATAAAAACTATGATACGTGATTTTTATGTATTTTTTTTCCTTTAAAGTTTACAGTCTAATAATTTTTGGTTAGAGGGATGTATGATTTCTATAAAACTCTTCCGCTACAAATTGTAAGGCATTAGCCCGTGGGTGATGCCCTACTTACAAGTTATCCTCGTGACCTACAGTTGTGGGAGTGAATGAATAACCAGACGTTGCCATAATCTTAATATCTCTTTTTTAAGATTTTAACTTAAACACTATACAATGATAATATTTATATTTTAACTTAGTGGATCTGAGGTGAAGAAACACACAATACGTATTACCAAATAAGCGCGACCCTGACCACTCTTTTTAACTTTACTACCTTATCCTAATCTCAGTATTATACACAGTACCTAGTAGCTAATAGAACGGTCCTATCTCTATATCCTAGGTAGAAGAAACTCTCTCGAATCCTTAATGACTTTTCTTTATCTTACGTGGAATGGTATCCACCTTGACTTAAACGCACTGGCACGAATAGCTGAACTTTTGAATGTCGGATAACTTCTCACACTTTTAACTTTAACACTCCTAACCAGAGACTAGCATAATCACTTCCCAAAGGCCACACTGCTTACGTTAAACTTCTGCTATTTAAAAGGTTCTTGACTTGTATAATAACGCTTCGCTTCTGGATTTGGTTGGAAAGAATTTGCCTTTTCGGCCCCATAGAAATCCAAAAAGACTTTTAATAGAAATCGCGATGAGCCCGTCACAAAATAACCAGCCATTTTGTTGAAATCTGAAGATTTGAAATGTTTCTTCAATTCCTACGATTAGTTCACACTCTCAATACATTTATTTATTTACCTTCGTAGAATTTTCAATCGTTAATAAAATACATTTTAAAGCGTTCAATTGAGCTGAAATTTTATATACATGATTATTTTGGATGACAATACAATAATTTAGTTATAATAAATAAAAATTAATTGATTAAAACCAATTATTTAAAGAATTACAAATACAGCCATGTTGGCATTATTTTTGGCGACTTAGCAACCCTTTTGGTGACTTGTGTCAAAATTTGAAAATGTTTTTTCTCACGTTTTAAAGAATTCAGTTGAACTGAAATTTTATATACACGATTGTTTTCGCTGACAATACGATACTTTAATAATAATTAATAAAATTAATTAATTACCATTTAATGTTGCGATTCCGTCATATGTATATACATATTTATATTAATTGTAACGATTTTATTAAAAAGTATCTATAATAAAATTTTTCTTTGTTGATCTCAGTACGAATTGACTTAATTTTTTTTATATTAATTGTTTTGTCTTAAATTTCCCATGTGTATTTTTAATGTTTTAAATTTGATAGAAAAAAATGCCTTTGCAAAGTTCAAATTAGAATAATTATGTTCTCCTATGGAAGTATGTGATTAAAAAATTCCTTTTTTAATTTTTTTTAAAAAACTTGTTTATGCAAAATGATGCAATTCTTTCATAAACGTAATTGAACCCAAGTATGCACATGTTAACTTTTTTCGCTCGCTTAGTCAAAATTCTTTTTTTAAAAAAAATACAAAGAAAAAAAAATTATTTCCAAAGAACTTTAAATTCAATGCTCGATTTATTTTTTAAGTGTCTTACCTTAAACGTAAATTTTTAAAGTAATTACTCTTCAGAATAATTGCATGGGCACGGTAAACTATTTTGAGATATGAGTCGAAAGGAGATACTCGTTAAAATGAAAATAAAAGTTAAGCACAAGAGAAAAAAAAATAACCATTGGATATATACCGAAGTTCATTTCCACTAATGTTGAAGTTTTTCAATTCATTTACTCGAAAATATACTTTTTTCCTTTCGTCTCCTTCCTTTCCTTTTCAAAGTGGTGTTAAAAAAGTTTTTTTTTTTTTTATATATTCGTCAGTGAATTTTGTCAAGATCGCACGTGGAAATGAAAATTAAGAGTAATTTTAATGATTCTTCTTTGAATGAGAACATTTTTTTTCATCCTGCGCTTCAATGGATCGAAAGTTTGAATGCTTAGCGCATTAATCTTCGTTGGGTTTCCTCAATTTTTTTTCTTTTTTCATTTTAATTTATTAATCGACTTTTTTTTGTTAGGAACCCTAAAGTTTAAAAAAATGGATGTATTTATTGAATCATATTAGTTACGTTGGCTATCCATTACTTTCGTTGGTAAGACAGTATCTACAATTAGTTTTCAATAGTTTTATACAATGAATAACTCTTCCAAAAAAATTATGGCTAGAAACCTTCCAAAGTTATGGCTAGAAATCTTCCAAAATTGTGGCTAGAAGTCTTTCAAAACGAATTGTGGCTAGAAGTCTTTCAAAACAAATTGTGGCTAGAAGTCTTTCAAAACAAATTGTGGCTAGAAGTCTTTCAAAACAAATTGTGGCTGGGAATCTTTCAAAACAAATTGCGGCTGGGAATCTTTCAAAACAAATTGTGGCTGGGAATCTTTCAAAACAAATTGCGGCTGGGAATCTTTCAAAACAAATTGCGGCTGGGAATCTTTCAAAACAAATTGCGGCTGGGAATCTTTCAAAACAAATTGCGGCTGGGAATCTTTCAAAACAAATTGCGGCTGGGAATCTTTCAAAACAAATTGCGGCTGGGAATCTTTCAAAACAAATTGCGGCTGGGAATCTTTCAAAACAAATTGCGGCTGGGAATCTTTCAAAACAAATTGCGGCTGGGAATCTTTCAAAACAAATTGCGGCTGGGAATCTTTCAAAACAAATTGCGGCTGGGAATCTTTCAAAACAAATTGCGGCTGGGAATCTTTCAAAACAAATTGCGGCTGGGAATCTTTCAAAACAAATTACTGGGAGAATAGATACAAAAAAAAAGCATGGTTTATGCAAAAATTTAGTTAAAATTTATAACTGAAAGTTTATAAGCAATTAAAGTAATATGGCGTAGAACAATGTGATATTTTTGTGGTTAAGACCCTCTTCTGCATGATTAGCTATGTTTCAAATTTTTCTTCATTCGATAAGGACTTATAAATATGAGATTCTTCTACGTTTAGCTGTTTATTGACATAATTTCAAATAATCGTAGGGGGGGGAGACGATTTGTATCGATTCTTCTCAAAGCCAACTCACTGTTAATGTGTGCAGGAATCTTCTTTAATAGAATTATGCTAATTACGTAGTACACGTTTGAAATTAAGACATGTCAATTAGTTACTCAGATGAGGTCTTCACCACTTAAGTAAGGCTGAAAATCACGAAGTTGGGTTTTAAAACATTGATTCCAAATAATTATTTCTAAAGTTGCTCAGTAACGGACAAGGATGCTTAATTTCAAATCTTTCATCACTTCAAGTAGCCGTGATTACATACTCATGATTGGCGATATTATGGTCGATTTTATAAGTTCTAATTGCATAAAAAGGATTTCCTTCTGAGAGAACCAATGGAGGCTGGTATAGATTGAATGGAACTAAAACTTTATGGCGAGAAAGTTGGGATGACAGGCTGGGTGTGTGTGTGTGTGTGTCATCATAGCTTTTTGACTTTGATTCCCAATAGTCCTCATGTTGCTTCTCACGCGATATTAATGAAGAAATATATATACGATCCTCCTAAATGCCAAACAGTAATTCAGTATTATTAAAGGTGTACGTTTGTCACAATACACTTCATATACTTGGGTTTTACTAAATTCATGAATGACTGGAGCTGCATGGACAGATAAAGGGAGTTTTTTTGAGAGGTATAGAAATTTAAATTGCAATAAAACAACGATGTATTATTCGATGGACATGAATTTTTTTTATTCGAAAGATAATCTTGTGACATTACATTTGAAATATGATTTCTGGATAAGACTTCCACGGCTGGCTCGGATGTAGTCCAATCTGGACGTCCAATTTTCGATGACTTTTTTCCAACATTTGTGGCCGTATATCGGAAATAACACGGTGAATATTTTCTTCCAAATGGTCAAGTTTTTGTGGCTTATCCGCATAGACCAAGGATTTTACATAGCCCCACAGAAAATAGTCTAGCGGTGTTAAATCACAAGATCTTGGAGGCCAATTCACTGGTCCAAAACGTGAAATTAGGCGGTCACTAAACGCGTCTTTCAATCAATCGATTGTGGCACGAGCTGTGTGACATGTTGCGCCGTCCTGTTGGAACCACAGCTCCTGGACATCACGATTGTTCAATTCAGGAATGAAAAAGTTAGTAATCATGGCTCTATACCGATCACCATTGACTGTAACGTTGTGGCTTTCATCGTTTTTGAAGAAGGATTCCACCAGACCATAAAGCGCACCAAACAGTCAGTTTTTCTGGATGTAACGGTGTTTCGACATACACTTGTGGATTAGCTTCACTCCAAATGCGGCAGTTTTGTTTGCTGACGTAGCCATTCAACCAGAAGTGCGCTTCATCGCTAAACAAAATTCGCTTATGAAAATCGACCATTATTTTCGAAATAAAATTGCACAATTTGTAAGCGTTGTTCAGGCGCGAGTCTATTCATGATGAATTGCCAAACCAAACTGAGAATAAATCACTTGACAGCTGTTAAATCGGTCGCCATCTTGGAAAGTAATGCCAACTTAAACTTCTATACCTGAAAAAAAAACGTTCTGTATATGTACCTTTTACCAACAAAAATTTATTTTTAATTGCATCAGCTTCTCTCTTTCTCTAAAGGACATTTATATTGGACTAAAAATGAAGAAATTTCTGAGCAAACAGCAAAATAAAGAGTTTTACAAGTTACCAACGCACACATGGAGGAATCTGTGCCTCTCTCTCTCTCTCTAAAACAATTTTTTTGAAAAATGTTGTAAATCAATGTTCTTAATTATAATCGGTTATTTGTACAGTAAAATTTATCAGTTCTAACTATAAATTTTTCTTTTAGTAAAATCCTTGCATTTTGTAATACAAAAAATATTTATCGAGGTTTTATTTTGTAAACAATGCTAAGGAATTTAAAATGTTTGTAAATAATTAGTTATTTTATATTTTTTTCATAACCTTTTAAGAATAAGTACTCTATGTATCACAAAATAATTCCGAAAATAAATATTTTTTAAAAGAATATTTTAATCTGTGGTAAAAATTGTGAAATAAAGAAAAAAACTTAAAAAACCGAAATTGTTATTCGTGCCAGTGATTAGTCATTGAAATTTCTTTCACGAAAGGAGAAAAAAGAAAAGAAAAAACCGTGACTTATTCCATCCAGGTTAGATCAATTAACTTCTATTACGGAAGCAACTAACAATTATACGTGTAGTACAAGTAAAAAAAAAAGAGTTTTTGACAAGCACTCAAGGTACGATATGACATGGCTTGAATTCCACATCGTTTTAATTGGCTGTTTCGACTGTCAGGGAGCTTCAAAAGATAAAGCTTCTGGAAAAAAATTAATCTGAGTGACTTAAGAGCTTAAATCGTCGTTCTTTCAAAATTACTTGCAAAAGTCAAACCATAGCAGAATTTATATTTAACTTATTTTGTTTTTAACAGTTGTAGAAAAAAAGTTTAAGCAATATTAGCAAGAAAATAAAAAATGAATTCATTACTTGAATTGACCATTATTTCATTTTTATTGTTATATACAACCAAAGATATTGATTCAAAAGGCAATGGTTGCCGCATTAAAGTATGTTTGGCACTGTTGTCCAGTCCTAAGCATATACACGTTATTATTATACATATATGGCTATACATATTTAGATATATTTTTCCTTACTTGATTTCTCATTTTTGGAATAATGTTTTGTCCTAATCTGTTCTATTTTTATGAGTTTTTAATGGTAATTAAGCTATGTAACGGTTCTTATCCAAATAACTGACTTAAGGCTTACTTGACTTGTCATAATAACTGAGAACGGAGGTGCTATCTACCGAC
Organism: Trichonephila clavipes; assembly: GCA_019973935.1. Lineage (NCBI taxonomy): Eukaryota > Metazoa > Arthropoda > Arachnida > Araneae > Nephilidae > Trichonephila > Trichonephila clavipes. The sequence continues at coordinate 281,692 of BMAU01019156.1, forward strand.
GATATATCTCCAGTAGATGCCAGGGGAGAGAAGAATATGGTCGCTATGAAAAACCATTCAAGTTCTTTGCCCATTATTTTTGTTAATGATGTGTTGTCCTTGTGAAACAAACTAAATTAATAAATAGCTGTTACAATAAATGACTCTTCATTGAACCCAACCCCTAATACATCCCTTTTAGTTTAGTCTTTAATCTTCAACGCTGTAGAATTGATGTTTGCTCGTATGTTATATTTTTACAAAGCATTTATATATATATGAGCTAAAATAATAGATATTGAGCAAACGACAAGTGTGAACAAGTCGTTCACCGTTTTTGGGTGCCAACTGTCGAGTGATGGACGTTCAAGATTGAACTAAAATGATAAATTCAGTGCTGGATATTTTTTTAAAATCTACTTCAAATCTGTAACTTTTTTAAAAACTTATTTCTTTTCTATTTTTGTACTATGTTCAGTAAATCAAGATAATTTGCTATTACGTGATTCTGCACGTTTTGTGTTTTTATTTTCCAAGCAATTTGATTTTCACTTTGTTTCTACCTATAAGAATTCTCAGCAGGGACATAATTTAATTGAACCGAAGCTTTATGCCGCACCAATGAATTTCTGTTGAATGCGACGAAAAATGAAATTTAGGGTACAACATTAAATAGGATATAAAAAAATATCACATTAATATTTTTGACAACAAATTCTTTAATTGCTTAGTGGATGAATAATGTGAGTAGTATCTCTTAAATTTGGCCACAGCAACATTGAATTCTTGCTTTTTCCACTTAACTCTTCAAAGATCTCACTTTAATTATAGTCATAAATCAGAGTGTACCCAATGGACTTTTTCTCCCAGGGAGTTTGATTTATTTGATAAGTAAGGCTGATGTTCCCCGAGAATATTGCAGCTATCTTTCCAACCTCTTTATCAACTAATATTGCAGCAGAATGCTCATGATTTGAAGCTCGTGGATAGTTTTGTTTATATCAAAGCGTAGTCTCGAGTTCTGAGCCTTACAGTGTCTCAAAGCCTCTTAGTCCTTAGATCCTTACAGGACAATTAAAGCCCTTATTAGGCCTTACAAGACCATATGGTTGCTAAGAGTAAATATCAGTTTGCAACTATTTCAGTTTGCTCAAACTTAAAACAAAAATCGTAAGAATCCATAAGTGTATATTTTTGGAGTAATTGAATGGAATAGAATTATAAGGCATTTCAATTGCTTATATATACTTTATTATTACTCAAAATTATACTTACGGAATGACAAACTATGCGAGAAAAGAACAAGTTATTAGTACACGACACAATAAACTGAAATAACAGAGTACCTACCGTCCGCGAAAGTTTTATCCTTAATTCCTTCCTCAGTGCCTCGACAGCCCAATGTGGGCCTTTGAAAGATAATAAATAACCCTTCCTTCCTTTCTCAGTGGCTCCACAGCCCAGGGTGGGCCTTGGCCTTCTCAAGAAGCCTCTCCCAGGCCAGTCTTCTTCCTGCTAGTGTTCTCCAATTCTAAGTTCTCAAAACCAGGAGATCTTTTTCTAGGCCAAAAATCCATCTTAGATTTGGCCTACCCTTTCTTCGTGTACCAATTGGTTGGGCATTGGAAACTTTTTTATTGGTGCGGTCTTCGTTCATTCTGACAACGTTACCTGCCCATTTAAGTCATTGTATTTTTATGAAGTTAACAATGCCAGGAATGTTTTATCATTATCTCCAATTAATTTGACAGGGTTTTTTTTACTAAACGTTTCCATTTGCGTTCAGCATACGTTCCATTTTTGACATTCTGTATAAAAAATGTAGATGAAGTTACAATTAAATGCTACGATCACCAATTTTAGAAGTAGAAAATCGTATAGAAGGGCTAATGTTAAATATGTCAAGATGTCATAGCTGAGTATGTTGAAGAACTTTGCAGCGAAGAATGCCCGAGTTACTGTGGATTGCGTTTCAAAATTATGAGGTTCATCAATCATATCCTTCGGGTTGTGCTCCAAATTGCGGCGTTTATAAAGGCTGATTTACTACAAGACCGAAAAACTTGCAGGGTGCTTAAGGGACACAGGGACGTATTTGAATCCCATAGAAATACAGGGTCGCAATAGCTGCAGTTGTAAGCTATGGGGCAAAAAAGCAGAGGAAAAAAACACAACTATACATTAATCAGCTTAATACCCATTTGTGGTCTATGGAGAACCTACATTGTATGCAACCACGTGCAGTTCAACAGCGTTTCTTGGTCAATGCCTTGGTCGGCATTCTTGGAGACTGCCCGTGAGCTGTGGTAGCCCAGTGGTCAAGGTATCGGATCATGGCAGGCATGTCCTGAGTTCGAGCCCATTACCACTAAAGACCCGGCGTGTAGGGCAGCGATGCACGTTAAATCGGTGGAGAGCTGAAACGTCCTCCCATTGGTGTGGTAGTTAAGAGAGGGGGTGCCAGCTCACACACAGGTGTCGTCCACGTCACTTGACCATGGTTCAAAATGACGAGGTCCGTCACCAAAAGCCCTAATGTAGCTGCTGAACAGTGTGACTTTAATATTCACTCACTCACTCACTCACTCGGAGATTGCCCCATTAGATGGTACCTTTGCTCCAGTCTTTTAGATGGTAGGGCATATCTAATCTTTTTGCCACAAGTGCTGTCTGAACTTCTTGACGCAGCAAGTGTTTCTCCGTCGTTGCGCCGTTGTATGAGGTACCAGCTTGACGGGACTCCTGTATATTATGGAATTCACGTCCACAAAAAACACATCAACGTAACTTTTGAGCAGTGGTAGATAGTTCATGGTGACACGATTTATTGGCCTGACAGGTCCCCGGATCTACCATGCTTGGACTTCTTTTGAGTTCACATGAAGAAATGGGTGTACAAAAGGCGCCCTTTCTTTCAGTTAAAATCCTCATGGATTAAATATCAGTATGATGGAAGGATACGTGACCTACCAGAAATCTTCCAGAATGTAAGGAATTCCATGCAACAACACTGTCATCTCTTGTCAGATAACTTATGGTCGTAATTTTGAACATCTGTTGCAGTACAATATCTTTCAACAAAATGTTTTCTATACCATTAAGATGTTGCTGTTTCAGTTTTTTTTTTTTTTTTTTTTTTTTGCTTTTTTGTCCCATAGCTCGAAACAATGGCATTTACGACCCTGCATTCCTATGTGATTCCATGTCCGTCTCTGTACCCCTACACACGCTGAAAGTTTGTCGCTCTGGTAGCGAGTCTTCCTCTATACAGTGAATCAATCCTGAAAGTTGAGGGATCGCTATATCCAAAATCGCCAAGTCACCAAATGTGGAATTTTAATTTTTATTTCAAAATTCATATTTTGTTTACTTACTATATAATTATTAACGGCTTAACTGTATTTTTAAAAAAAGTTTCAAAATATTACGAACGTATTAATTTTTTTTAAAAAAATTGCAGCTTAAGTGTATTTTTTCCCCTCACAAAATAGTAAAATTCTAACAATATCGCAATGTTATGAGTATAGGCCTGAAGATAGCTTTATTATTTTCGATAGATGCAACTAAAAACATGTTTGATTCTCGTACTTATAACTCCCTCACAATTTCTAACGCGTAAGAAATCAGAAGTTCTATCGCAACTAAAAGTTTCCACCCTCTTGAAGTTTCTAGAAGAAACTCATTCTTCAGAGCACGCCAGTCTGAAGTTGAAGGATCCTGTCAGTACTTTTCGACTTCCTTAAAAACAGATTCCACCAAAAAGAAACGAACCTAATATTTTTCTCCGATTTTTCTTTCCACACACTCTATTGGAGGCTGTAGTGGATGCCAGCATTAATCTTACAAAGTACTACAGCCACGTTTTGTTCTCTTCCCAGTATTTTGTATTGTTGCTGCCGAAAGAGGAAAAAAAAATCCTTCTTTTTTTATTTTTGAAATTCCCCAAGTATTGTTCGCCTTAATCTAATCTAAAAACACTCTTTCTTACAGGAGGGAGTATTTGCCTGTATATATATCTATATATGATTTTTTCCCTTTCTTCTGAAACTTCTCATTGATTTTATTTTATACATTTCTCTCTCTCTCTCTCTTCACCAGGTTTTTCCCTTCTAGAAACAAATGTTTGGAGAAAATATTTGGTTGGGTACATGAATGATACATTTACTGGGCATTGAAAAAAAAACTTTCTTTTAAAAAAAATAATAAAGATGAGGGAGGTAAAAGAAACTCCTGCCGGCTGCTTACAAACGATAAGTTTCAGGCGTTACTGAACTGTTTTTAAACTTGTCGAAATTTGGAAGGAAAAAGAATTTGCTTAGGATAGGACGGGCTAAAGCATACATTCTTCAGTCTCAGATAAACAAGCCATTTCGTATCCAGAGAGATTTCAAAAAACGAGTTTTCATTTATTTATGTATTTATTTTTTACTCTTCCGAATTCGGAGTTTCATTTTGGTAAGCAATAGAAATGGATCGGAATTCCTGTTGATTTTCGAATGCGAAATGTATGAAGTTATTCAGTCTTATTTTTTCTCTAGTTTTGACAAATGTAGTTTATTTTACTTGATGGAATAAAGACTTCTCTTTTAGGAAAAAAAAATGTATTGACTGGTTGCTGACTGAAACAAATTCACAGTTTGCGTGGTAGGGAAATTGAGTGGATAGTCATTTTTGACGAGCGTGTGTTGTCTTTATGAATTTATGGATTTCTATTTGGGCAATGGACAAAAACGTGCCGTGTTTCTTTTTTTTAATTAAAATATCTCTTTACTCACATTGGACTATTTTTTGTAGTTTGGTGGAGTGGGAACACTTAGTTCTTCCGAACCTTCATTTTCTTTCATGACATTTTAGATGACACTAAAAGGTCTTCAAATTGCTCTTTTTAATAAATAGTACTTAAAATTTAAAATATAATTATTGAAAAAAAAAAAAAACTTACTTTGATATAAATAAAAATATAAATATAAAATAAAGATAAAAATTGATGAAAAAATCTTGACTTAGAAAACTTTTCGTAATGGGAGTAGGCTTAGGCAATCGGGTTGCAACAAGGGAGTCTGAATTAAAGAGAAAATATTTAAAAATGTAAGTGTTAAAATGAGAGTTAATATCGCGAATGGAGCTTCTGTGATTAGCTAAGCAGTCATCGAACAATTAAATGGTAAATTTTACAATTACTAAAAGGTTTCTTTTTCATAATTATAATTACTGCTATCAGAGCAAGGCAAGCTGCCTGAACATGTCGACGATGTGAGAAAAACCGTTGGTGCATAATTAGGACTAATTGTCTGCTATAACTAAGTTGTTTGACTTTAAACAAAGTTATGCGTATATATATATATATACTTAATTACTTTGTGCATCCTGTGACCTTTGTTTTTAAAAAATAAGACTTTTTTTGTGTTTAAAAATAGATATACAACCTTTCGATTAATATTAAAATGCTGTAAGAATTTTAATAGGTTACCTAGAGGGGGGAAACATTAAGTATCAAAATTATATTTTCTGGGTTCCATTGATGATTGAAATTTTTTATTGTGTTTGTTGGGGCATTACATATTTAATATCTGCCTTTAAAAATAATGACAAACTTATAAAATTGCAAGATTTAATTCAACACCCTTGCCTTGTATTGAAATTTAAAGCATTTGTTACACGTAAAGAGTAACAAAGCTTTTTTGTTCAAAAAGCAGGATTTAAACAGAGATTTGTTTTTGTGTTTTTATTAATAACTACACTGCTGGACAATTGCTAAGGACGGATAACACTATCATCCATAGCAACCACAAAATGAAAGGAAGCAAAATGTGGAAAATTAGAATAAGTGTGGGATATTAGTAAAAAGAAATATGAGTATGCAAATTTTTTTTCCACGTCTGTTCATCACGTGATAGCGTTCATAAGAGCTTTAAAGGTTTTGACGCGTGTGGACAGTTGTTGTTTCAAGTCAAAGTTTTACAGGAAAGATTTAATAGACGAACTTAAAATTTTTGGCATGTCTTCCCGACATCACATAGATGATTTTATGCGTGGCCGAATTATTGGAAAGATCGAAGAAGGGCGAAAAATAACAGATGTCGCCAGGGAGTTCGACATCGCTCACAGCGTTGTTTCACGGCTATGGAAGTCATTTAAAACTAATGGAATGTGTAGTAGACGGCACGGGTGAGTGAGTTAATATTAACGTCGCACTGTACAGCTACACGAGGGCTTTTGGCGACGGACCACGTAATTTTGAACCATGGTCAAGTGACGTGGACGACACCTGAGCTGGCACCCCCCTCTCCTAACTACCACACCACATCAACGGGAGGACGTTTCTGCTCTCGACAGATTTAACATGCATCGCTGCCCTTCACGGCGGTCTTTAGTGGTACTGGGATCGAACCCATGACATGCCTGCCATGGTTGGATACCTTAACCACTGGGCTACCGCAGCCCCTAGACGGCACGGGGGAGGTCGTGTTAGAAGTACGACGCCTGCAGAAGACAGATATATCGTCCTATTCAGCAAAAAGGAACAGGCGCACCACAGCTCAGCAGGTGGCAAATCAGTTTCTTGCTGCCTCAGGAAAGCCGATCTCCCGAAAAACTGTTGCCAGACGTTTGAGGGGAGGAGGACTATACGCACGCAGACCTGCTGTGTGTGTCCCATTGACCAGACAGCACCGTACTGCCCGTTTTCAATGGTGTCGTGAGCATCACAATTGGACTGAACAGGACTGGACATGCGTACTATTCTCAGATGAGAGTAGGTTCAGTCTGTCATCGGATTGTAGACGCCAACTGATCTGGCGCGAGAGTGGTACTGCTTATCATCCATAAAATATCCAGGAAAAGGGCCGATATCCGACATGCAGTATCATGGTGTGGGCCGGCATCATGATCAATGGCCGCACGCGCCTACATGTGGTTGCGAATGGGACTATGACGGGCCAACGATACATTGATGAAGTTCTACTTCCTCATGTTCGTCTTTTCCGTGGTGCTGTCGGTGATAAATTTGCTTTTATGGACGACTACGCAACATGTTATCGAACACTTGCTGTTCAGGATTGTCTAGACAGCGAGAGTATTCAACGTCTCGTATGGCCAGCGCATTCTCCAGATCTAAACCCCATTGAAAATGTGTGGGATGCTTTGGGGAGGCAAGTTGCTGGTCGAAACTATCCTCCGACAAACAAGATCATCCTCACCCGTGCACTCACAGAGGAATGGGATAAATTGCCTCAACAGCTGCTGGATAATGTTGTGCAAGGTATGGTACGACGTGTGGAATGTTGCATCACACTCCACGGTGGACATATCCCGTACTGATACCTTTCTTTAAGGTACCTGCTGACTTTTAGATGCATTGTTCCATTTCTCCGTACGCAGATCAAATGAACATTTTTTTTTCTTTCAGATGTTTCACGGCTTTTGTACTTTCCAGAACAATAAATATTCTTTATTCTAATGTCTGAACAGTGTTGCAACTATATTTTATCCTACTAGGCTTCATGTCTCGCTTAATGTTATGCTACATAGCAATTTGTGATCCGTCCTTAGCAATTGTCCAGCAGTGTATAACTTTTTTTACTTAAGTTCTAATAAATAAATCTATCATTTAGCGTAAAAAATTAAATTTCATATTAATTGACCTCAAATTTATGATGGGGGGATGCGGTAGCCCAGCGATCAAGGTATCTGATAATGGCAGGCATGTTACGAGTTCGAGCCCAGTACCACTAAAGACTCGCCGTGCAGGGTAGTGTTAAATCTGTCGAGAGCTGAAACGTCCTCCCGTTGGTGTAGGAGTTAAGAGAGGGGGTACCAGCTCACACACACAGGCGTCGTCCACGTCACTTAACCATGGTCTTAAATTACGTGGTCCGTCGCCAAAAGCCCTCGTGTAGCTGAACAGTGCGACTTTAATATTCACCCGCTCGAATTTATAGTACAGATGTCCCTACTCTTCTGCATCTCTTTCTGGAACAAGGAAAGGAGTTTTTGAGTTTTAAAATGTACGAATGTTTTGTGATCCATTACGCATGAATAGTATGAAAAATAATCTAATGATTTATTAAAATGATATATAATCCAATTGTAATTCAACAAATTTTTCTGAGTAACATTTCTCCCAAGTTTTTTAAGTAAAATTTTAATTCTTTTTTCCCACTGTGATTGTGCATTTTACACTGCCTATATGCATACTACTTTTTTTACAAGCATCTTCTCTTTCGATATGCACCACACAAATTAAAATATGCATTTATTAAGAAGCATTTTTCCCGTTATAAAGATTTCATTCACTCTATAATATATTTTAACTCTACCTAGAGAATGTATTTTATAGAGAGAGAAAGTAAAAACAATAAATGTATTCAATGTTTTTAACACTTAATTAATTGCTATCTTCATATTTTGCATCATCACTTGCAATATTTAATCATATTTTCACAGAAAATTTTAAGACATATCGATCAATAAATAAAGGGGAAAAAATGAGACATATCATTCATTGAATGTAGGGCAAAGAAAAGATGAGAAATTTCAGCCTTTATTTCGAATTCCATTTTTGGATCTTGCATTCTCGGCATCTTTCTGGAACCATCTTCGTACCTATTCTCCCCACCCCACACCCGAGAAATCCCATATCTCAAGTAATGGCGAATCCTTTTAATTCTGGATTATAAGAAAAGACGGCATTTTATGCTTGATTTAACCGATTATTCAATGGATTATAAAAGCCTCTAAACACAAAGATTTCGCTCCATGAAAAATATCCTTCTCTTTCATCCTTTTGTGGCCTTGATTTATGGCCTTAATTTTATTCAAATCAATGGGGTATGAGCGGCAAACAAAAGAATTGCGGGGGAAGGGGAATTAATGCAATTTTTTTTAAAGATAAGTTATGGACATTATTGACGTATTAAATCTTCATCACTGCTATAGTTTTGCTGCTTCATCACTGCCCACAGTTTGAGAAACACTGAGCTAAATATTTCCAAGTTAACTTCTCACAATATTCAAAGCGACTATTTTCCTTCAAATTCCTTACTTTATCTTTAGATCTTGTCTGGACAGATTAGCTCTCTCTCACAAATATGTTAGAGGAAAACTCAGGTACAACGATTGCTCTAAAAATGTTCGTACATTTGTAATTTTCTATAAAATTTAATGTTTTCGACTAATAAAAATTAATATACCGGAATTGTAACACACACACACAAGAATACCTCCTCCTTCCTGCGTCACTGTTCCAATTAAATTCTTGGGATTCAGTTTCAGAAAGTTCAACATTGACAGCAAATTGATTGGTATCTTAGCAAATTCAACAGTTTGGATTCCGACAAGCGTATATTAATTTGGAGGAAAAAAATGAGGAATCTTGAAGAATTCAGTTGAAACAGAAAAGCATGGGGGTGTTCCTGTGTGGGAGTAAAAATAGGCTTCAGGATTTGAAAGTATGGTATTTTATTATGGCTAGTATGGTATATTTTTAATCATGAGCTTTATTTAAATATTTTAAAGTACAATTTGAAAGTATGCCCTCAAAATTGGATAGCGCATTGCTCTCAACGTACTCCTCTGGTGTGTCTATAACTGTTCCCAAATTTTGAAAACAACTCCTAAAATCACTTGATTTAAGGAACATAGAACATATTTCGGGAGAATTTGAAGTAAGAAAACATGACACATAAAAGCAATATATGAAGTAAAAACAATCGCAGAAAAAGGGAGGGAACATCGATGAAGAAATTACAAAAAAATTAATGAAATCTATACCAAGACTTTCTTGGATGCTAAATGATACCTACTAACTTAGGAAAGAAATACAATATTTAAATCAATATTGAGAGGTTTTTGAGTGTATGAAGACTTCTATGATTTAATTTTTTGGCAGTTTTTTGATACTTTTTTCAAAATAATAGTTATACTGTGTTTTAAAAATTGATTACGTTATTTTAATAAGAACAAACTGCAAATATTGTTTTTAAAAAATTGCAATTCCAGTACATTAATTTTTATTATTCAAAAACATTAAATTTTATAGAAAATTACAAGTGTACGAATAATTTTGAGGGCCAATGTATACACATTTTTCCGCACTTCAAGTCAGGTGATCATCATAAGCCATGACCGTACTGTTACAGACGCATACATTTTAACCACCATCATGTCTAGCCATCCTCCAGCGCTAACCACAATCTGTTGCTGATCAATACGTGCTATCTCAAACTGCTTGTTGGCCGTCACTTAAATGGCTGTTCCTTTCACTACCCCTAGAGGTATTTAGAAAATTTTCATTCTCCGGCGTAAAAGAGGTAGATGACTTTTCCAAAGGGTGGTTAACTAATCAATACCTGCACCCCTTTTGACAAATCGGGTCTTGTATTGCACCAATGGCTGACTTAAGTGTCATGTTGTGCGCCCATTAATAACTCTAGAACGGAATTTTGCCGATAACGAATACATTAACGGCACTTTTTGTTTTAGTTTTTTTGTTATCTAAGGAGGGAGGGGATGGCGCCCTCATATTTTATAGGGGTTATCGGGCAAGAGTTGACGACGTCGAGTGGATGTGGGAAGGAAGAGGGGTTGATGGATAGTCGAATCTTTTAAGTTTTCTCGCTTCGAGTGAAGGGAAGATAAAAGTTCGAATATATTGAGGACTCTCCAGTCGTATTTCTTTATGCTAAAAGGGGGCACTTTATATATATATATATATATATATATATATATATATATATATATATATATATATATATATATAAAGTGTGTGTGTGTGTGCAAAAGAGCTTTTGGCATGATTTGTCTGAGATGTAGCCACTGGAATCTGAATTAAAGCATCATTTAGGGATTTTTTTTTTTGAAAATTTGTTCAAAGAACGTTTGATTGTTTCATTTTTTTTAGTGTAATTGAGAAGCTTTGTTTGAAAAAAACGTGAAATAGAAAGATTTTATACATAAATTATTTCGTATCTTATCTGAATTAGAACTTTCCTTCTTGGAAATTGATTATATTGATACTTTTCATGAATCAACCACGTTCTCATAGATGCTTGGTAGTACTCGGGTATCAGACTTGCGAGGGAGATAAAGAGGCTGGTTAAAATTCTAGTACTTGCGTTTCGTAAAATCTAAGCTGTTCTTGAGATTATTGAAGTATTTTACAATAGAGTGTGGGTGCTCGCTGTCACCCATAAATATCACAGGCTGGGAAATCTCGTTAAATATGAGATTATGTATCATTTTTCTATTTATTCGAGGCTTTCGAGCTGGAATTTTGCATCGTATGGAAAAACAAATTTTGCGGTAGATTCATAAATGAAGGGATTTTTTTGTTGTTTTTAATCCCAGATTATCTAGCAGTTCTAGACAATTCCCATGAATCCAAAAAAATCTAGAAATTCTAAAAATACAAGGGGTCTAGAAGAACCTTGTCATTTCTAAAATCTAAGCAATTCAAGATAAGGGCAAGATAGACTAGCTCGGAATAACACCAATGGCACTCCAAGATTTTCCGACTCTGACGAAAACCTGAGAAATCTCATTTTTTATACCCACTGAGCTTTGATCTGAAACTTGAAGGACTTAATTTCCATGAAGAGTTGTAAAACACTGAGATACCGGATCTCATCAGATACTTAGCTGTGGAAAAATCCACTGTATCCTCCAGATATCTTCAAAGATACCTTATAAAATAATCTGTAAATCTGCATCCTTTTGTAAAAATATTAAAAAGAATCGAAAAATTAGAAAAATATAGTGTCATTTTAAGTGATGTAGTGTGTAAGTTCTACCTATAAATTTAAGATCACACATACACACACATGAAGAATGAGGTATTTCAAAATGTCAAACATAAATCTCTCTCCATACCATTATGAAAATAGTTTTTAATGACTAAAAATATTTATTCGTTAAAAATTGTGTTGAAATTTTTTTACATGTTAACTTTAATGAGCTATAAGTGTGTATAATTGAAAATTTGTTCTTGAAATTTCTTGCCATTTTAAAGAAAAAATAATTAACAGAAAATGTATTGTATAGCATAGATGTTATAAACTTTAAGTTAGTAAAAAATATTTAGATAATTCACACGTTCCAGAATATTTTAAAGTACCGGTAAAACCTTGTTAAGGTTTTTCATGAAAAGGCCTGAAAAATTTATTTTTTGTACTTTAAATTGGTTTTAAATGAGGCATGTTTAACAATCAATTTTCAAGAACTTATTGCTAAAATAAATAGCTATGAGTTTTCTTTATAACCTGCAAGTCGTTAATTTCAAGGTTTTATCGAATATTTTTTTAAATAAAGATGTTTTTTTATTGGAGTTAATTTTTATGAATTTACAGCTGTTGATTATATTTTGGGTACAGATCATTGAACATTCAGCAAACTGAAAAAGAAAATTCTTACAAGATTGTTTCTCAGATATCAAAGTATACTTTGTAGTTTCTCAAACCTTGAATTTCACTTATTTTCTTGATTTAGTGGAGAATTTGTTTTGTGTTTTAAATGAATGTTTCAAAATGAGGGATTTTTTAAAATTTTTTGCTACATTCTTGATATGTAGGTGTAGATTTGAACAAATTACTCAAGGCTTTTATGGCTAAACAAAATGTATTCGTTTCTTGCGTCTTATATATCGGCATAATGGGGATAAATAGAATTAAATTTCAACCAATTGCGAAAATTGGGGTTTTTATTATTTATTTATTTTTGTAATGTGTTGATTATTTTAGATTATATATATATATATAATATATATATATATATATATATGTTATGTATATATATATATATATATATATATATATATATATATAATACACTTGTTTTTTTTCGTATGAATTCCTTGTTTTCAAACGAAGGCTATTTCTAATGTTTACTCATCCAATCAACCGTATGAAAACCTTGGAATATTTTATAAAAAGTAATTGAAACATGTTGTGTGATCTTGGAATTACTTTTCGAATAAACAAAAACAATTAACATCAGCCCCTTCATCTAATTAAATAAAATAAAACTTCAAAAAATGTTGTATGTGAATTTTTTTAAAAAACAGTTTTGGCATGTTATAGAATATATATATATATATAATTTTGATAAAAATACCTTTATATTTTTTTAATAAAATACATACATATATAATTTTATAAAATTTCAAAAAAATGTTATGTTTAATTTTTTTGAAAACCGATTATAAGGGTCAAGGTGATATGTTATTGGATATACATATGATTTTGATAAAACTATGTAAACTGCATATATAATTTCATAAAATTTCAAAAAAATGTTTTTTTTAATTACATATATATAGTTATATCTTGAAGGAATAAGAATTTTAACTTTCAATGGGTTAGTTTGTTGAAATTTAACTTTCAAAGAGTATTGGTATGTTCATGCTGTCACAATTAACTTTTTCAATTACACATTTTATTTTGCAATGATACAAGCTAAAACAACAAAACACACATGGAAAGCTTGCGAGGGACTTAAGTGCTCTTTTTCTTTCCTACGTTATCAGCTTATATACCGGAAGTTCTGGAAAGTTCCTTACTCGTATAAGTTCCGGATCTTTAAACGTTGATTGATCGGACTCGGAAGTTAATGCAATATTGTATCACTTCACCACTAAATGTGACGACGCTGCACTTTTCATGGAGATAAAGTTGCAGTTTGAATTGCATTTCTTTCCAAGCGGGTAAAAGAAAAGAATTAAACATTGCTCAATGCCTTGGAGGGTTCAGGAAATGGAAGTTTTAACTAGGCAACGCTTTCAGTTGTTGTTGTGGCTAATGCCACCTGTCTGACGTAGTCAGAACGAGGCCCACGAAATTCATCGTGACAAGGGGCTAGAAGTATGCCTGTCGTTGGCCTAGGCCTTGAGCTCCATACAGATGACAGTACGATTTAGCTCGGAGAAAAAATTCCCCGAAGGGACGATAGGTGGCGCCACCACCTATCTCCACCTTCAGAATTTTGCCATGGAACTGGATGGGAGGGAAATATTCTCCAGTCCCCTGCACTTGTGATTCAGCACACAAGACTTCCGGACACACTGATGTAACGAGCACGTTCTCCGTGTGCACTCGGAGGGTATTTGGTGGCATCGAACCCAGGCCTTCCGGTCTGGAGTCCGATGCTCTACCCACTCGTCTAGTAATACATTTACTAAACAAAAGGTTCTAAATAAGAAAAGAATTTTATATCTTGAACATGGTATGGTCAGCCTTGACCAAAACTCATTTAAAAACCTGTGAGATTATTTGTCCCGCATAGTAGCTTTCGGCATATGAACTGGAAGAATACTGAAATGAGGCAATATTAAGAGAAACACTTTTTTAAAAATAGGATTTATTCCATGTGAAATCATCTTTTGAAATTATTTATTAAAATAATGAAGCAGCATATTTTTAAATGCCGGCTGGGTGGGGTTTATATCGCTGGCCTTGTATGCACAAGGTTGCGAGTTCGACCCCAGTCCTAGTCGGTGAATTTTAATGATTCAGAAAACCGACAGCATCCATGTCGTATGATTATGTGGCATGTTACAGAACCCAGAGTGTCTGTTTTGCGTGAGTGCTCTAGGCAAAATTAAGTCGCTAGTATCTTTTCGCATCGTTAGAACTCGAGCGCCACCATTTGGTGAGGAAACTGGATGACAAAATTACATTGCAGCAATTGGTGCTCCACCTATATGGTGCACGACTTAAGAAGTGATGCCAGCTTCCGGGTAATGCATTTGTTCTGCAATGGTAAATACCAATCAGCAGCCTCATTGGAAATAATAAAAAAAGCATCTTATATTAAATGACTAAATATTTTTCCGCACGCTTGGCCTTATAATTTAGTGAAGTCTTGCAAATAACAAATATTTTGGTATATAATGTTGTAACCGACTGTATTATATGTAAAATTTTGAAAAGTGATTAGCAATCTATAGATTGATCAGCTAAGGCAATAACCCCGCGAAAACTAAAATCCCTCAGTAACAATAATTTTTTTTTCCCTTTTTGATTTTTCATTGAATGAAGTCTATTTTCTATTTCTCGCACAATGCAATTGTAGAAAGTTACGGAGGTCACTCGTACTTGCCACTATGCATTAAATGTTTCTGAAAAGCAAGGGGAAAGGAAAAGAGTGATTACTTCCCCCCCACACACAATTCATGCCTGAAGAGTTAAAAGTCCGTTCCTAATTACTAAACTCGGTACCTGTAACAATTGAGATATCTTCCGTTCCACCAAATCCAGATAACGGTATAGGAACTACTTTCCTCCACCAACGGCCCTGAGATTGAATTGCTAAGTCTAGCTTTCGGAGGTGCCGCGTGGCTGGAGATATTAATGCGCCTAATGAAGTGTTTTGAGCTTCAGTTAAAGGGAGGATTAATTGGTGATTTCGGGACCTGTGAGGGGTGATATCCCCCCTCGTTGTTGGATGAAGGGTTACTTTGAGCAGATGTCGACCCCGTTTCTAGAGGGGGGGAGGGGAATTCTTTGTTCTGTAGCTGGAAATAGATCTGTAACATAACGTATCAATCAAATAATTGTATATATCTTTCTGGTTGCATATTCTTAACACATTATGTTTTTATTGAAATCAGCTGTATGAAATTTGAAACGATTAACAGCAACTGCATTGCTAAAGTGTTGCTTACATGTGTAATAATAGTAAAACTAGATTACTTATACTGAAAAATAAATGAACTATATGAATTTTTAAGTTCGTTAAAAAAGTTAAAATGTAACACTGGGGGGGAATTTTCCTGTATTCCAAAATATATTCTGCTTTTTATCATTTTCAATTCGAGGCTTACCTTTCTGTGGCAAGTATAGAATTTACATTTTCAATGTACTCTAATGCGTGACCTTTTTATTTCATGGTATCTACTACTTTTGATAAACACAAGTGACGTGCTCTCGGGATACCCTAGAAAAGTTTTCCTATTTTTCATTCTGCTCCCTGTTACCATATTTTCCTTCCTTTCATTGCCTTACGTCTAGATCACACATATATAATTGTTGCAAGTATAAACTTGTGATATAGATGAAAGAAAGTGGCCGCGGTAGCCGAGTGGTATAGGTATCGGACCGTGGCTTGCTTTGTCACGGGTTCGAGCCCAGTACCACTAAAGACCCGCCGTGTAGGGCAGCGATGCACGTTAAATCTGTCGAGAGCTGAAACGTCCTCCCGTTGGTGTGGTGTGGTAGTTAGGAGAGGGGGGTGCCAGCTCGGGTGTCGTCCACGTCACTTGACGATGGTTCAAAATTACGTGGTCCGTCGCCAAAAGCCCTCGTGTAGCTGAACAGTGCGACGTTAATATTCAATCAATCAATCAATAGATGAAAGAAAGGGACTTAAGGTTAGTGTAGCATGATAGAGCAACGTGAGATATCCAAATTTCGAACCTGGGTCAAGTAACGAGGTTCAAAATACTCATTGTCACCCCCTCTCCGTACTTCCACACTACGCCGAAGAGAAAACTTTGCGGTACGACACATTTAACGTCTGGAGAGGTTGCTACTCACTACTCCATTGAAGTTCAAAGTTGTTACGTTGGCGTGGTGTGGAAGTGTGGAGAGTCGGAAACTCCTGCTCTGATATTGTCCTCATCCCCTGATCATGATTCGTCACCAGCAGCCTTCATATTACTGCAAAGTGTAACGTTAAAACTCAATAAATTAAGCCATCGAATTCATATTTGGGCTTCCAAAAGATATACATGTTTCTTAGAAAGCAAATGGGATCTAGAATAAATTTACATTAATTTTTATCTGCATTAAAATTTTGCATCACATAATGTGGAGCAATGTATGACACAGATTTTACTCAAAAAGGGAATTACATAACAATTTTTTCTTCAAGAAAAAAAAATCAGAACAACATTAAAAAGGAACCTCAGTGCCAATTGTCATTTAGAAAACTGCCCCAAGTAATATGTTTTTGTTGTTTGATGTGCATTACTGTTGACGTTAAAGACTCCTATGGCAAATAGTGTTCCCTTCTGGTGTTTCTTGTTTGATTGTAGGAATGTCATGGGTAATCCAATTGTTTTGCGCATTGTGGTTTTCTTTTATGTTCTTCCGTGTCATGTATTGTAGTCTTCATAAATGTTAGCCTCTGAGCTTTTGAAGACTCTGGATATTATCACTGAGAAAGCGAAATCTTGTCATTTTTATTTTACAGAATTTGTTACTTTGCATTTTGAAACTTCGATTGCTGAAGAAAGGCAATGGGAGGAAGAATTTTAAATGTTCATTACTCATAAAATGCAAGCAAATGTTGCTGCAGTTTAAATTTCAGGGAATACGCTTTTTTAGTATTAAATTATTAAAAACGTTATACAGAATTAAAATTTTTGTCGCAATTACAATATTAAACTAATTTATGAATAAAAGAAAATTAAAAATGTTTGCTTAAAATATGAAATTTATTCCATTTAGTTTTTAAAACGAACAGAATTGTCGTACTTTAACTCCTTAACTGCCGATTAAAAGTTACGCGATTCGCTCATCAGTGCCACCGTTTTTCACATAAGCACGCATATAAGGTGTATTTAAGGGGGGGGGAGTCATTAATAAGCGAATTTTCTCTGAAATAAGTAAATTCCCAAACACTGTCAAGGTCATTTTATTACATTTCAAAGCCTTTCGTATAGTTTTACTGTTAGCCGCGCAAAGAAAATAATCGTATTTAGGAAGGACGGATAGTATACGTCCGGGCACATACCACACAGATTAAGCGAGACAGATATATACTTTGGCGACACATAAAATACTTCAATGAATGCCAAATAGTTTAGATTGTCGAGAGTCCTCTTACAATTACGTGACCAGCGTAGTTTTTGTCGAGTCCTGATGGCCACTAAAGGTTCACCGTGTATGAGGGGGGGAGGCGATACGAGGTAAAGTTGCTGAAGCAAAACCTCTCGTCTGAATAATATGAAAGTTTCAAGTATGGGATGCCATATCAGTTGTCGTTCTCGTCACTTAACCATGGTCCAAAATCAGCAGAAGAGCTTCAAAATGTAGTCAACAATTGCCGAATTTCAAAGAGCCTGATCCAAAATTTCAAACCTATTTCTTATTATAAAGTTATTCCAATTTTTCATAGTGGTCGTGGTAGCGTTCTGGTCATGTTCGTTGACTAGTACCCAGCGAGTCAAGAAATCGATCCCTAATATCACTAAAGACACACCATGTAGGGGAGCACGTTAAACGTGTCGAGGTTCCAAGTCTTTCTGTTAAGGTAGTGTAGAAACTAGGAAAGTATGGAGCCATCTCAAATGCCACTCTTCTCACTTCTGACCGGGTCTGCGGTAGCCCAGTGGTAAAGGCATGTCATGAATTCGAGCCCAGTACCACTAAAGACCCGCCGTGTAGGGCAGTGATGCACGTTAAATCTGCCGAGAGGTCAAACGTCCTCCCGTTGGTGTGGTAGCTAGGACAGGGTTGTGCCAGCTCAGGTGTCGTCCACGTCACTTGACCCTGGTTCAAAATTACGTGATCTGTTGCCAAAAGCCCTCGTGTAGCTGAACAGTGCGACGTTAATATTCAATCAATCAACTGAAATAGATCTCGTATTACTTATTGTGTGGCGTAAATAAACACTCACGCATCCAGTTTTTTTTATTGTCCAAAAGATTTGAATTAATTGCTCGTTTTAACCTATCTAGTATGACAATGTATAGAAACGAAACATGAGCTGCATCTTATAACAGAGAAAATAAATCGAATTGGATAAAAATTTGCGACATAACAAAATATTTTCTTGCTACGGATTGGTATTTACCATTGTAGACCTAGTACATTCTCCGGGTGCTGGTATTACTTTTTATTGCTGCACCATATAGGTGGAGTAATAATTGCATCAATGTAATTTTGACGATCTATTTCCTCCCCAGAGGGAGGCTTCCTGGGCTCTAACGCTACAAAATGGTGCCAAGACTTTTCTTTTAAGTTATAAAATATGTTATCTATTGGATTATGTGCTTCAATGTTCGAATGTATTTTTTATCATTTGTGTTCGGCCTGTTAAACCTACTCTTTAACAATAGCACCAAAGGAAATTGTTTACATTTGACGCACACATGAATCGACTGATTGTATTCATGTGAAGGATATGATAAAGATGAACATTGGATTAACTGACCCATGCGATTAGGTTTCCAAACCTCTCTCTACTAATGGTTTGCATGTTTCTGCTTGATAAGGGCTGACCCCCTTCTTTGTCACGTCCAGTGCATTACACGATGGGTTTCTTTATCCTTTTAATAATGATTGAGCGATATGCAATAGGAGCTAGGCATCCCTGCTAGAACCCTCTGAGAGGGGCTCTTTAACTTGATTCGACCGTCCACCCCACGGGTATTTATTTAAAACATTTTCATCGGGGTAATTTTTCCCCCAGTCCTTCGTTATAGGTCTCCCCTACCCCAGGGGCCCCAGGAGGGTCGGGATAAAAAGCCACGCGTTCTTTTTAGTGCACCTTCCCATGCATCAATCTCGCTCGGCTCAGAATACTTAATGGCCTGTGTGGATTTGATGGCTTAGTTATGGGCTGGGCCTTTTCATACATATTTTAATGAAAATGCTCGCATCGCTTAAAGTAATCCCCATTATTTCGCGTTACGTAATAAGAGCATCTGCGTGAAAGCGAATCGGTATTAGATATCACAATGCTTTTTTTTTTTTAAAAAATTATTATGCAGAATATTTAGAATTGAGTGGTCTATATACTTTTTCACATGCAGGAAAACGCGATAAATTTTGTTTTAAAAAATATTATACGCATAATACACTTTAGTCTCTGTACTGGTCTTGTGAATATTAAGTTATATCTTTTTTTAGCTTTGCTTTTTTTTGGGGGGCATGCCCTTAGAGCAGCAATATTTGCGACTCAATTTCCAATCATAATTATCATCACCTGCTCCCTTTTAACAATAATAAAATATTGAATGTAATAATAATAAAGTACTTTAACGCCAAAGTTACATAGGACTTTAATTAGAAACCGCGCGCGCGTACAAGTTATCTAGGTAAGTATTAAATTTTGTATATATATAAGCCCATGGGAAAGTCACTAGTAATATTTAAACTTGTTCTTTACTAAGTATTGATAAATTAACATTGCGCAGTACTGATACATTTATAAGTATATTATATCAGTGTAAATGTGTTTTTTTTATTTTTAATGTCAGAATCTTTTTTTTTTGTTTTTGTTTTTTGCTTTCTTTCAAAAATGAAATTTTAAAAATCTTTTAATTTTTACTTTTCGATATGATCTCTCCCTTCAAGTAGGTGTTATCGTGTCTTCCTTAGGGGTTGCGCCTCACATTTTGAGAAACGCTGCTTTAGAACTAAAACTCGCCAAAAAGCTTTAGCCATTGCTTTTTCCTTTGATTCCCATCCTGTTTTATGAAATCTTTGGATAAAATTACATAATATTTGAGGTAGAGTCAAACAATAGGCATTTATATTAACGGTTAAAAGTTTGTTTCATGCTTAGGAAAATACAAGCTCTATTTTTGAGTATTTTCTGGATTAATAAAAATAAGAAAGCAATTTAAGGGGGACACATTGTCCTAAAAATGACCAACATATGCGCTTTTTTACTACCTCATTTTAATTATGGCTTTTCTCAATGTGTGTACAAATTTTCGTAGTTCTAGTTACATTATTTAGCCAATTATTTATTTTTTTAAAGCAAAAACTGAGACATGTGACGTCTGTATTCTTTTGCAAACTTTAATGTTTTCCCTCGGGTTTTTATTTTTCACCATTATTATTTATTTAAAATGCTAAGGTCTTATAATACTTGATATAAAGTTTTGAAATTTTATCCGCTTGTACTGTATAATATTTTTGACGATTTTTTCGGTGCATGGAATAAGGATTCATGTGAATAATTTTTTGGAAAAAAAAATGCTCAAATTTTGATATTTTTTTTAAAAAATTTAGTGTTCGACACGAAAAAAAACCGACGTATGAAATTGAAGTGCTTCTTATAGTTTGACAGGACTGGGAGAAATACTTCTAAGAATATTAGAAAAACCTGTTCAAAAGTATTAAAATTTGCAGTAATCAAAATTTTAGATTATTTAAATATTTAAAATAAATTTAAAACACACAATTGTGTTTGAAAGTGGCGTTTTTTTCTGAGATGTATATTCCATGTTTGTTCAAATAGGTTACATGTAAACGTACAAATAAAATAAATGCTTTCAAAATGCCCACATTTTGTCAAATCATGTGATTCATTAAAAATCAATGCTGAGCTCAAGTAAAATACAGAAATATTTAATTTTTTACTACATTTTTGTTAGTAATTCAGAACAACTCGCATATATCAAA
Organism: Trichonephila clavipes; assembly: GCA_019973935.1. Classification (NCBI taxonomy): domain Eukaryota; kingdom Metazoa; phylum Arthropoda; class Arachnida; order Araneae; family Nephilidae; genus Trichonephila; species Trichonephila clavipes. The sequence continues at coordinate 303,021 of BMAU01019156.1, forward strand.
GCAACCTGAAGTCGTTCTATATGTAAATGTCTAACTATATTTATTTTCAAATTAGTTCGAACGATTAGAAATCCCTATCCACAAAGATTCGAAATTTTAAATTAAATCCAATTTTACACTGTTTTACATTTAGAAAATGAAATTCGAACATTCCATTAGCGACCGAAACTTTAAAAAGTTTCTGACATTTCAGCTCCTTTAAAAACAAATTCCTCTCCATCCCCTTTCCCGTAACTGACATTTGAAAGTTCGAGATGGAATTCCGTCCACCAGCCACTTTTCCAATCAGTTCAGAAACTGGAAAATCCGGGATTTAGCGAACCGACACCTGATACCCTCTCTTTCCCCCTGAAATCTCGCCTTTTTTCCATAAATGCTTTAATCGGCATTTTCCAGCTCAATCCTGTTTTCCTGAAAGTTGATTACCTCGGCCTGGGACTCGAAATCGCTTCTTTTTGGTCTTGAGATTCTAAAAAAAATATAATGCGGCTAGTCTTCCTTTTTATTTGCGGTTACTTTATTGATTTTTTTAACAAGTACTGGAGGGTTTAAAGAATGCGAACATGAGTTTTTAAATATTTTTATAGCATGGAATCGGATACACCCATTCGCCGTCAACAACGAAATATCTCGTAATTATTCTTTAGTTTCAAATTTTCTCTCTTTGTAAATGCTTTGTACTTGTTTTCATTTTCTTGCACGTGGTTGCTGTAGCTGAAAGATCATGTTCGCGAAATGGTGGCCAGTATCGTTTTCATCGAGTCATGAGTTCGGTTCATAATGCCATTCAGTGGTTGCGGTAGCCTAGTGGTCAAGGTAATGGACTCGTGGTCGGCGTGTCATGAGTTCGAGGCTAGTACCACTGCAAGGAGAGTCTTCAGAAGGAGCAGATGCACTTTAAATCTATCAAGGCTTAAAGGTCGTCACGTTGATGTGGTGAGGAAGTTAGGAAAGGGAAGTTCCAGCTAGATGTCGTTCTCGTCACTTGACCATGGTTCAAAATTACGAGGTCTGGTGCCAAACACCCTTCGAGTAGCTAACAGTGCGACGTTACTATTCACTCACCCTAATGCCATTAATGATCCATCATAACAAAAGAAAAAAAGGTTTGTTGAAGTTGGTATGATGTGGAAGTTTGAGGAGAGTTGCCGCTTTTTGAATATGTGGTTCTAAATTATAAAAATTCTTCGGTGAAAGTTTCGTGTTGCTTCCAGGGGGGCACAATCTCACATTTAGAGTAATGCCGATTTCCTTAATTATTCTAAAATATCTTTTATTTTGAAATATTTCCTAAAATATCTGCTTTGAATTAAATTATAAAGGTACACATACCACCATTTTATGTTGTTGCATAACAGTGTTTGGTGCTAAGACAAAATTTGTTTCTATTTGTCAGTAGTATTCTATCATTCAAGTCACACTCAATTTTCGGATGTCAAATGTTTTTTTTTCTCCAGTTTTTATTTGTTCTAATTTAAGTGAATATTTATATTCAACAGATGCATTTTATTTATTAGTCGATAATATAACTACCTGCTAGGCAATGCATTTTAAAAATTTCGGAAACTTTGTTTAGCTGCGTTTCCATGGCATAATATGTACTTAGCATGTAAAATGCTCGTGCTTATTAATTTATGAAATACGGGACTGTTAACAACATTTTCTAACCACACAAAGCTAGGCCTATTTTAAATTACTTGAGTACCTTCACAGTTCGTTAAGAGAAGTATAAGTTCTTTTCAAAGAACTGAAAAATTTATTTTTTCTCAAATATTTTCACATAATTCTCGAGACTGCTCGACGAGTAATCATGCCATAGAGCTCAATGTCGTCCCTATGCGAATATAATGCGTGGGAATTGAATTTTCATGTGTATATGGAGGGAAGGGTTGATTAGTATTACGTCTCTTGAAGCTCAAAATCAATCCATTCGTATGGTGTGGAAATTTTGACGGTGCGTGTCGTCCTTATTAATTGGCAGTGGTTCAGAATTAAAAGATCTGATGCCAGTAGTCCTCATAAAACTCTTTGCCAATAACTCGGTTTGTTTCTTCTAGATTTTATCAAGTTATCAAACAAAAACGCCCACAAATCGTATTTTTGGAAAAATATGTTCTTAAATCAGTACTTAATGTTTTAAAATGATGATCATTAAATATTTCTTATGCATGATTTATATTATGGAGGACTAAACTACCACATGTGTTTTCGAATTTTACTGTCTTTTTGTTACGGTATAATCTTCTGTTCTCTTGTCCGTCCTCTTTGTTGGCTATTTCATGATATTGTATGATTATGCATTGTCTTTGGTATCTATATAAGTTCTTAGCATTCAAAACATTCTTATAACACTCGTATCTTAATTTTAAAAGTACAGGAATTGTCACCCATCCGGTATACTGGTTAGCGACGCAGCCTACTGTGCAGTTGGGCTTGGGTTCGAATCCCGGAGGGCCGCAGTAGCCGAGTGGTCAAGGTATCGGATCGTGGCTGGCCTTGTCACGAGTTCGAGCCCAGTACCACTAAAGACCCGCCGTGAAGGGGAGGGATGCACGTTAATTCTATCGAGAACTCAAACTTCATCCCGTTGGTGTGGTAGTTAGGAGAGGGGGTGCCCGCTCGGATGTCATCCACCTCACTTGACCATGGTTCAAAATTACGTGGTCCGTCACCAAAAGCCCACGTGTAGCTGAACAGTGCGACGTTAATATTCACTCGCTCACTCGAATCTCGGAAAAGACATGGATGTTTGTAAATATATAGTGCCTTCGTGGCTTGGGTGTATTTTAAATAGCAATCGAGCCGCAAGTCCTCTCGTGAGGTTGGTGGAAGGGGAAGAGAAGTGGAAGGTCTCTGACCACCCCAGGGTGTTCTCTGTCAAAATTGGGGTAAAACCGAGCTAAATCGTTCTGTCACCTGTATGGTGTTCAAAGCTAAGTAACGTCAGGCGTTACTTAGCCATTTGCCCTGATGAACTTCATGGGCTTTAATCTGGCCTTTGCCGATCAGGTGGCATTGGTAACAATAACTACAACAAAAGTACATGAATTGAATTTCTGAAAGAAAGCATATTTATATTTTACGCGACCTTAGCCCCCAAATCCTATGGGAGTTCATTTTCACAAATCTTGTCCTTTGCGAATCTCTACATGCCATAAAAGACACAAATTTAAAGTATATAAGAGAATAATTCAAAAACGAAAAATTTGTCAATGATGTCCTGTCAATCCTCTGCCCCCCCCAGGTAATCGATTTCTACAAAACCCATTCTTAGCAGATTTTCATTCAACAAAAGAAACATGCCTGCTGAATTTTGAATCTGTTGGTCTTATAGTTTTGGAGATATCGGGATGATGAGTAAGTGAATGAATAAAATTTACAGTTTAAAAAAACTAAAAAACACCCTCTTATATTTAGTCGAACTAAGTTGTAACTTTTAGTCGCCAAATCTGGAAATGGGATCTGGAATTAGTCGCCAGATGCGGGATGGGAAATCGTTGTCCTTTTGATCCTAATCAGGGCAAAATCATTAAAATGCTGTATTGGCATCGGTCCTGGACAAGTGAGCAAAATCTTGAATTAATCTGACCTTTTAAAGTGAGTAAAAATTGAGTTCAAAGATTCCTTTACATACAGGTGAAGCTTATAAAAGGGTGTTAAAAATAAGTCACTTCTCTTATAGAGAGAAAGATTTAAAAACAAAATAAAAACTACCCCCCCATTTTAATTGTATATAAGTGAAAATTGATCCGGGTATTCAAAATACGTTGAAATATAATGATTATATGAAGTCATATACATTTCTAATAAGTTAACTATATTAGTTATTATTTTGCTTTTTACTCATATTGTTTTCGTACAATAACGCTTGTTAAAAACTTACTAACTTTTGAAGCATTGCTGACTTTGTATTTCTTTTCACTTGATGTATCTCTAGGACAAGGGTAAACAAGGCAGATCTACAGGAAAAATAAGATACAAACACAGAACGGCAACGCGTTAATACATCGAGAAAAATTTGAAGAATATGCTAAGTCTTAATATTGATTTTGTGTTTAAATTGCAGTTTCACACGTCATTAAGCTAGAACGCATAATTTAATATATATTTTAAACCTCTTTTTTTCACCTAAGGTTTTCAATTTCTTCTCCTGTTTCCTTCAGCTTTTCTTATTTTTACAGATTATGCTTACAAAATTCTAAAGTTTTAAAGTATCAAGGTAAATCTGCTGTAATAAAACGATTCCCGTTTACCTTTTAATATAAACGTCTAATATGTCAGTTTTATATATTTCTCGTAATCTAGTTTAAATTTGCTTTTAGAGTAAAAACTTATATTTTATTTACCTAACACTTGAAATTATTTTTTATTCTGGTTTTATTATAAGAAGGTGCTATTGTAAAAAAATAATTTTCGAAGTCTCAAGGTTGCAATCTCTCAAGATTTTAATAATAATCTGATCAACTAAGCAGAGATGGATAAGTTAAAATATCCTGACTTTGTAAATATAAAAATATCATGTATGATTAATATAAACTAAGAAAGAAAATTACTCCAAATAATAATAATATTTTTTGATTTTTAAAAATTTTAGAGTTTATTTTTTTCGATTACATTACATCTCACACAAATGACACTAAAGATTAAATCAATTAAGCCAAAAGAGCCCCCTTTTCCCCCTTTTAAATGAATATTATTACATAAAAATGCCACAATACCGTATTTATTGCTTTTTATCTTCAATGGACTAAATTCATGAAAGTCACATGATGAATGCAATCATGTGTTCTCCGTTACAATCAAAACTGACATCAGATTCGTACTTGTTGTTTTACTCGAATAATTTTCAAACTTTCAACTTTGATGAGATAGGGATATATATATATATATATATATATATATATATATATATTCAAATGTTTCGATTCTTCAATATTTTCAAAATTAGAAGGAAAAAACTTCTACTATACGTATATTTTTAAACTAAGAACATTTTATTTATTATTTGCTTTATATTATTGTTGGCAAATATATATGCATACTTTTAAAAAGGTTTCTGTAAACAGTTAGCAAAAGCGAAGCACCTGAGCTGATTGGCTGGTAACATGTGATTGCATTTATAATGCGACTATGACGTCACATGAATTTATTAATCATTTGGTTGGAAACACTGATCATAGGTTATGTGATTATGATACCACACACATCAATTTATATAACTCATTCCATGCATTCGATACTTTCTTTTAATACAGTTTAGAGCCAACAGTAATAACGACAGTTGAAAATAATCCACTACTATTTAAGCTCAATAAAAATATTTTTAACCGTTATTCGAATCGATTGAATTGTCATTTGAATCAGATAAATTTCGTCTACTATAAATCTAAATAATGATACTGCTTTCTAATCGATATTTTTTTTATTAATAAACAGCAAAATATACATTATACTTTGGAATAAATTCAATTTTAACACAATTTGGTATTGGATATTGGCACAACCTGAGAAATATTTGTTATTCCAAAAGGCTTTAAAAAAAACGAAGCGTGAATATATCGAAGAATTCCATCTTTATTATATATATATTATTCCTAATAATAAAAAAGGCTAGTAACAAAAAAAAATAAAATATGTACAATTATAAACCAAAAGTATTAGAAAATATTGAAAATTAAGTGCACCGATAATATCTGATGAATTATTACAAATTAACATGACCCACGCAAACGGCGCGAAATTGATATATCGTACGATTAGTTTGAGTTTTAAAAATGTTATTAAAAATTAATAATAAAAGAAATGCGCTATTTTTTTTGCATTCAAACATTTCCGTTAACGTTTAAATTTAAATATTCGGAGCAGAAAAGAGGGTCTTTTGGCAATTTTCTTTCAAAATAAATTACAAAACGAACACCACAAAAATCCATCGAAGAATCCCATCTCCATAGCGCATGCGTAATGGTCAAAGTTATAATTTTCCGCGACATTAACTCTGCAGGACTTCAATAACTCCCTACACGATATCGGGTCGTTAATACTTTCGAACGTTTTTATAATTCACTTTTATTAATAAACGTTTCATCTCTGTCGAATTCCTTCGAACTTCATTTAGAATTCTGACGGTAATTAACATGCGATCTCTGCCATAACCGGCATTTTAAATGCAATAAAATGTTTTCTGCAATAAATGCCGCTCGTTATGTATGTTATGCGGGTTTAATGTGTTTAGTTTAATGTCGTTTGATGGCTATTAATTCTAATGACGTAGTTATTTTTTTTATTCCATCTAACGTTCATACGAATGCAGTGATTGGTTGGTTTGATTTGTAGTTTACGTCAGTGCTTTTTTTTTTAACTTATGATTTTGTATTACTGTTTCAACGCGTCGTTTATTTAATTGAAGATAATTACCAACCCTGTGATGATTTAAATTGAATTTATTGAATAATATAAGCATTTTTTTAAAAAACTTCTGACAAAATAGTGATTTAATTTTTACTTTGGTAAATTAAAATTTTTTGTCTAAATTGCTAACTTAAAAAAAATTTTTAAACGCATGGTAATTTAAGAATTTCAAAATTTTAGCAGTCAATTGATATTGTTTTTATCACTAGAGGTGGATTTATTTTGCTCTGCATTTAAGCCATCAAAAAATAACCAACACCAAGAAGTTCTTATAATTAAAAATCTGCCTTTAAATTTCATTATAAGGTATGTTAAGATGCACTCGATATTAAGTACAAGACATAGACTGAGTTACAACAAACTAACAATTCGAAAGCTAAACCATCGAAAATCGGCTTTCTATTTTTAACACACCAGTATTCCAATCAAATGCTATAGTTTTAACAGTGAATTAAAACAAAATCTTTTAGTGACACGCAATAGAAAAAATGAACCCCTGAATACATCGATTTTGACGACAGTTTTTTTCCCCAAGACTATTATTTGAAAATTCCCGCACAGTACAGGTAAACAATCCAAAATCTTATATGTAGTGATTTTTTTTCCGGATACATTCATAAGAATATCTTTGTTTATGGAAACTTATGTGACTACAAACATTTGTGCTGCAAATTTACGCTGGATGTGTTGCAAAATTACGCAATACTTCATATACAGCATTTACAATTTAGTGTTATTTTTCAGTTAAATGTGATCCTTTTCTCTCAAGCTCGATGTTCGAGCATTTTTAATACTATTTTTCCTCACCAACGGATATACTCAAAGGACCAGTTGCTTGCCCATTGAGATCTCCTGACGTCACACCACTAGATTTTCTCTTTTAGGACCTAGCCAAAGACAATCTATTCAAAGAAGATTTGTGATCTTCAAGACATATTCATTCCTCAAAAATTTTCGCTACTGCTACTGTTAACATGTAAGTGTTTCAACGAGCATGGCAGGAAGTGGATATACTCAGTGCCACAGGATTTACTCCTGGTGCATTTGAATTCCCGCCTTGTATAGGAACTGAGGCACGTTAAATCTGTTGAGACTTGGTTCTCACATTGGTGGGTGTGGATTTTGAAGGATTTACCAGCTCATGTTTCATCCTCGTCACTTGACCAAGGATCAAAATTACGAGGTACACCGCCAATAGCCCTCGTGTTGATTTATAGAGTGATGTTGACACATTTTCTCACTTACTCGATCTTTTATGGGTTCAATTATCCCTCATTGATAGACTAAGGAGCAATAGGGTGCAAAGGCTTTATTGCGTGGCCTCCAAGATCTCCAGGAACAACTCCACTGAATTAGGAGGTGAGCTTTGTCAGGAACGAAGTCTGCTTGAGGAAGATCCGTCAGGTTGAAGATCTTTGTTCTTCAATAAAGCTACTATTACAACTGTGGTTACGGAAATGCTACAATGAGCATGGCCGGAACTCGAATTTCTGAGCTTTGTTTCTAGTTTTAAAATTTCCATATCTTTTTTTGCTTTTTAATTACAGTAGATTCTCCAAATCAGGCATAAATTCTTAGGATACCCTGTATTTTAATAAAGTGGTTTTACTTGTTCGTAATTCCTCAAAAAATTCAAATTATGTAGGCATAATTACTAAACAATGAGAAGTTCGTAATATTGCAGCGAAGTCTCTTTCTCCGCTGTTATCGCAAATGTATAATACAAGTTCTTCCTACAAGATAAAAAAAAGTGAATCAAATCTGAGTGAAGATAACGTTGAAGGGTCTGCGGCTTTAGTCATTGAAAAGCGTGTCATTTGATTACTTTTCAAATTTTTATCGCATTTATGCTTAAAACTTACGTATAACACATATCTTAAGTAGGTAAAACTGCCTTTTGGATCGAATTTGAATGCATTTCTTTATTTATCGGCAACTTGGCGAATTACTGGCGTAGTTATTGAGAAGAAATCCAATACAAATAACTGCTTAATTTGGTATCATTTTTTTATCTCCTTCGCCTAAGATGTGAGCTACACTAGGATTTCTCAAATTGTTGATCGTAGAATTTTGCTTAGAAATTTATTTTTATATTAAATCCACCGGTGTTAAAAGCATTCATAAGCAGTGATACAGACGTTTTCTTTTTGTTCTTGTTCCTCGATTCTTCCAGAATACTATTTATTTTTTTGCTTCGTACGGTTTTATTTCTAGAACTTTCTTATGTATGTTCTTAGAATGCGTTTAATTCATTACAATCTTCATTTCGAATCAATAAAAGTCTCTAGTTCAGATTAACTCAGAATTGCTATCTTTCTTTGTGCCTGAGTACCATTAATCTATTAAATATGTCTAACAATCCCTGTTCTATTGTGTGTTCTGTTGCAACATCGGGAATATATAGATGCTATCAATGTAGTTATCTTTCCCTTTATTCTATTTTTTTTTTGTTTTTGCCATCCTATGTCCTAAAAAACATGTATTACGTCACAAATAACATTGTTTACAATCAATATAGGTTAAATTGAACAAAATCCAAACACATGGATCAAAAGCTTAAAACTTGGCGACAGATTTTTAACCCATTCACTGCCAGGAAAATTTAGAGCGTCTTGGTTGTAACAGTTTTGACATTTTTACAAACATAACATTTTACGTTATAATACGTTAGTGATGCAATATTGTAATGGCGTGTAGAGTTATTTTTACTGAAAAAACATTACAAGCTAAGTCATAACTGTGGCGTCATTCAATAAGTTTCCTGTGTTGAGTACCACATCAAGATATCTCTCTCTCTCGTAGGGTTTTTTTTCAATAAAATCCTTCATATACAAAATATTTCTTTTCGTTTTGTTTGATTTTACAAACGCGTCACCTAATTTCATCTAGCGATAGTAAAATGTACAATGTTATGTCAGATTTTCATATAGATGTGTAATGATACTTGCGGGAAAAACCTATAAGGGGATGGTAGTTATAAAGTAATACAAATAGAGTAATGAGTAATCATTAGCAATAACCATCTGTTGGCACAAGAAACTCGCTCTACCCACTTTGAAATCTTCCCACAGAATGTGCATACATGTTCTATAACCAAAGCAATCGGAGAAATAAAGAGATAAAGATGCATCAATTTAAGGAATTGGTTATTGTCCACTTATTTGATGATGGCAACAAAGTAGGTGAAAGCGGCAACTAGAACACAAATACAGGTGATTTACACATATTGCTTAGAACATCGTCTTCCCACAGAAAAAAAATAAGATACCTACACACACACAAATCCATGCCAAATGTGTGCATAGCAAAAAAAAAAAGAACCTTAAAAAGCTAGGTATTTTTGTCTGGTATTTCCCAACAATCCAGAACTTCGCATTGATCCCTGCTTTTAAAGCACATTATACACAGCGACAAAAAAAAAACTTTTTTTTTAAATTTTAATACATTCATATATATATATATAATATATAATTATTATGTTGCATGCCCCCATTGGTCAGCAGTGCTAGACCAGGTCCATGACATTGTACACTTTCAGAAAGTCCAACACCAGCAATGGATTGTCTGCTAAATCCTGCTAATTATTATGTGTTATAATCTAATCGTTTAAGTTGTAATTTCAATAATACAATTTGATAATTAATGTTTTTTACACTATATAAATTTTTTCGTTCATCTTTTCTAATAATTCCTTACTCAAATGGAGGTATGCAATCAATCTAAAATTGCAGCTCTCTCTACGAGATATCTAGTAGCCGCCGACAGTTTTAGTACACGCACGCTTACTACAACATATATCGTACTTGGTAATGAATGGGTTAAATAACAGATTTATTAAAGGTTTGAAACACGGTGTAAATAAGTTACACATCAACAACGAAAGAAGGAAGAAAAAGGAAATAGCTTAAAAAAGTAACGATGAACTTCAAAAACAGTTTTCCATAAAATATGGCATTCAACAAGAATTTGCGAAATCGAGAATACATACTCTTCCCAAATGGGAAAAATACACAAATAGCCCCTCCATTTTACCAAAATTGCTCGCCCCCAAATCCTATTCCGAAGCATGCAAATAGAATTTTTTTCTCCACCCAAAGAGTCATGTCTGTCGCACGGAATCGAAAAGCTTTTTCTCTTAATATCATCCCCGCTATTCGCACACATAAAATCGTTTTAAGCCTTCCGTATAATAAACTAAACAAGTCCCAACATCACCAACAAAGGTGCCGCGCAGGGGGGGATGGAAAAAATTGCTTTCGAAGAGACAAACACATAAAGGTAGATGAAAAAAATAACTAAATAAGAGGCGCAACACTATTGTGTTCTAAAAAGGGAAAGAAGTGTTGTAAATAGAGTGAGTCTTTTCACAAAATTTAAGGAAGTGTTATCGAAGATTCACCTCGGACTTCTTTTTTTTTCCTTCTCTTTCTTGCTCATTCTTCTCCTACCCTTCTGCACCCCTTTTATATTCGAGAAGATATCCGTCGAAATATATAAGAGTAAGCAAGGACGCCAAGGTCTTTGGGAGAAAGAAAAGCGAAATTGAAGCCGACTTTCTTTTGACAAGTCGGCGACAATACTTCACGCCGCATTTCGCCCATCTATCAGAGTTTTTCTGTCCCTTTTCTATATCGAAGAGGGAAAAATAATACAAAAAAATTGCAGAAAATGGGAAAGGAGACAGGATAAAAAAAACGGGAAAAAATCGAGGGATAGCACTCGGACCACCTCATGACTGTCGGCATCTTTTTCTCTGTCTCTCCTTTCTTTTGCTGGATATCAAAAGAAGACTGTTATAACGGGGTTTTGACTTTGTCGAAGGATTTAACAAGTAGTTTTGTGAGATTGATTTTTGGACCTTTTTATTTCCTTTTTTTTCGGTTCTCTCAGTATTGGACGGGAAAGAAAGAGACGAACAGTTAGTTTTTCTTCTCCTTTATCTTTTTTTCCGATAGTCCGAAATAAAAGTGACCGACAAAAATGAGATCGAGAAATCGTCCGTCGTCCAATAAAAGAAATAAAAGGGTCATCACGGGAAAATGATTGTGAAATCGAAGTTAAAAAGAGATATTCCTGAAATAAGATCAGAGTTCTTATTGAAATGTAGATGATCATAACTAGAGCTAAAAATTAAGTTGCTATGACCCTTGGAGCAAAATTTTTGTAGTGCTTAGTTCCATTTAATTATAGAAGTACGGTGATTTGGTATCCTACTAGCCTAGTGGTCATTGTTTAAAGCTCGTAAACTCCATGTCAGGAATTGGTGCTCTAGTGTCACTTAAGGTATCTGACTACGTTCGGAACCGTGATTCTGCAAAAGCGTATAAATGGATAATATTTGTTATTTAATGTCACTTAGATTAGAAAATGTATGCAAAATTGTTTTAAGAATAGTAAATTACAATAAAAAATTATTTAAGTACAATATTTTGACAAAAATGAACATAGAATGACCCATTTTCAAAATATTCTCCTTTTGTGAAAAATGCTTCTACAGTACAGTCCCGATAATCCGAACAATATCGGACCGACCCCTGTTCGGATTACGTGATTGTTCGGATTAGCCGGAGTAACAGCGAAATCACTATTTGAACCGGGAGTACGGGTCTATTGTGTGGCCGCGGTAGCCGAGTGGTATAGGCATCGGATCGTGGCTGGCTTTGTCACGAGTTCGAGCCCAGTACCACTAAAGACCCGCCGTGTAGGGCAGCGATGCACGCTAAATCTGTCGAGAGCTGAAACGTCCTCCCGTTGGTGTGGTGTGGTAGTTAGGAGAGGGGGGTGCCAGCTCAGGTGTCGTCCACGTCACTTGACCATGGTTCAAAATTACGTGGTCCGTCGCCAAAAGCCCTCGTGTAGCTGAACAGTGCGACGTTAATCTTCACTCACTCACTCACTCACTCACGGGTCTATTGTGTCTATGTATTTTGTCGTAATGTGAGCGTACGCGCCCGCTTTTTTGCCGCGTGGACTGTACCCTCACTCCTCGACGCGTGTGTCCTCCCTCCACCACTCCTAACTTAGTGTGTCAGTGTGACTGCGTGTGCCCGTACTGTTGGCCGTCAGTCGTTCCGCGCTCGTTCTATACTCGTCCGCTTTTGTCTGTGTTAATAACAGTGTTACAGTGTGATATTCTACAGTGTGAAAACAGTTTGTTCTGTGTTTTGGACATTTATCTGTGATACAGTGTACGTAAACAGATTGTTATGGCGAGTAAGCGTAGACACTCAACACTTACTCTTAAAGACAAACTAGAGGTTCTAAAGAGGTTCTGTTGTACAATTTTTCATACTAAACATTAGTGTTCTGTTCTGTAGTTTATTCCATTTTAAAATTTGTACCATAACTTGATGTACAGTGCGTGAATATTAAATAAAGAACTATTTTGAATTAAGGTTTACACTGTTTTATATTGAAATATTCACCGATTTTTTCGTCCTTAAAATTATAAAAAATTTTCCCGGAGTCGTTCGGATTAACCGGATGTTCGGATTAGCCGTGTTCGGATTAGCGGGACTGTACTGTATTATAATATTTCGCCTGTATATAGCTCAAACCTCTGTACAGAGGCTCAACTAGAATTTTTGAAATATATAACTTAGAAGTGGGTTTATCCATGTTTAAGACAACAGAGAGGAGAAATTTTAAGAATAAAACGCCGATAATTATTTCAATTGGTTGTAACTCTGAAAATAATGTGAATTTTTCAAAAAAAAAAATAGCTGACTTTCTGGAGAAGTTTTTTATATAAACAAAATATTATTTTAGAAGCATCTTCTATAAAAGGAGAATATTTTGAAAAAAGGTTATTCGAAGTCAATTTTTTGCCAAAATATTGTATTTAAATTTGTTTTTGTCACAATATCCTTAAAACAATTTTATACATGTATTTTAATCTAAGTGACACTAAATATTATGAAAATTATCCATTTATTCGCTTTTTTGAAAACACGGTTCCGAGCGTAGTCGGATACCTTAAGACCTTCCGTGTAGAGGGGCTGATGCAAGTTAAATCTGTGGAGATTCGGTTTTTACATTGGCGTGGTTACCTTCTATTCCTTCCTCATCGCTTGACTGTGATTCAAAATTACAAGGCTTGTCACCAATAGCCTTTGTGTTGCTTTAGAGTACAATTTTCAAAGCATTCCGTCATTCACTTGATATCAATGAATAAAAGCCGCATCACATGTACACGTTTCAAGCAATTTTTCGTACAATTTGTGCAATTTTTACTCAGTTGCTGTAGTAACGGCTTTCGAACAACTTTTTGCTAGTGAGCTCAAAAAATTGTTCCAAATAAAAGTTGCTTGAAATTCTAGCCAATGGGGTTCTTCGGCGTCTTACGTCATAAACAAGGTGGAGGCTTCGGTTTCGTCTAACACATCAGATATACCATATAATATTTTAATGGTGCATAATATTTTAACGGCGTATGATATTTTAAACAGGATGGGGGCTCAATTTCTGTTTACGCCCATCAACAAAAGCGCAAGCGAAATAAAATAAGTTATTTTTGATGTTCGTTTTCCGAAGCAGAAAAATCGGCGAGAAATTTTTCAATGTGGAGAAAGAGTGGGGCTGACGTCAGAACATGTCATTTTGCTTATGGCAACCCTTCCCCCTCAGATTGGGCCAAACATTGGACGAAAAAGTTGCATGGAAAATGTATGCGTGATACGGCCTTAAGATACGATTTTTAAAACTTTAACTGTGTCGAATTGTCGATACTATTGTTTATAATGCTGTCAAGAACTATAATATGCACATTGAATTAATCTTGTATTAAAAGTTAGAATGGGTGTAGAACAGGGGTTGGTAAATTTTTAGAGGTGACGGGCTACTTAGTTTTTTCAAGGCTGTAGTCTACCCAGTGGCGTAGGTGTGATGAGCTAAGAAAAAGGTATATAATACGTATTATATCTTAATAACAAGTAAGGGGAATACGTACTTACAGAGAAAACTACGATAAAATAAACTTCCACTTTTAAGACCATATTTAAAGCAAAACGCGAGATGCAAACATAAGTCACAAATACAAAAATATCAAGTGATGCATTTGTTACGAAACTATTCAAAATACGTTAAAATATAAAACATTTTAATCTAAACTTAGTGCTCACAGTTGGTCAGTAGAAGACTAGTCTATACATACTTTCAGCCAATCTTGAATGTTTCGGTACATATGTACTAACTGCTAATCTTCAGGCGGTCACTCCAAAATGTCTCGGTCGACCGTAATGGACTTAATGCACCCCTGTTGTAGAAGTTGGGTGAAAGAGAAACTGGCTGAAATGCAACCATATTCTTTGAGTATAGCTCAATATTACGGTTTTCCTTCCTAAAGATACTGTAATTCAGACTAGTCGGGCATCAGGCGTAGTGATACTTCTTTACATTTGATCCTTATCATCCAATCTCCACTTTTCATTTCTTTCATTTTTTGGTTAGTATTTATTTGCCTATCGAATCATCGTGGGTTCAAGCCCTGATGCTATCATAAACCCACTTTTTAAAGGGAGTATGTGTCGAAGTGTGTAGTTTTCCTGTTGGCGTGTTTGAAAGTTTGCTGACAGAGGTTTCAATTTGAATGTTGGTACTCCTCACTTGCCTATCGTTCAAAAATACGAGGTTTGCCACCCATAGCCCTCATGTTCTTGCAAAGGGCTACGATAATAAACACATTCAAGTTATGGAACTAATTTCATCTCTATCAGGGGTACAGGTTGTTTTTCCGTACATTTAAAGACGCCTCACTTATTTTGCGAATTATGACCCCTGTACGGAAAAAGGTAAACTAATCTCAAATTGTGCCAATGTTTGCGCTCCAAATTAACCTTATCTAATTAACCTTAATTAACCTATATTAATTTTTCAATTATTCGAAATTAGAATCTGTTTCTCCTTTAAATTTTTTTGAGAAACTTGTTTTATGTCTCTTTATCATTTAATGTTACATGTCTCTTTATCATTTAATGTTGTGCTATAATAAATAACTGCTAAAAATATATATATTTGAGAGAGAACACTTAAGTTTTTTCCCTTCTTCCTCAAATAAACACACACTATCTTTTTGCGTTAGAAGATTTTCAAAACTTTAAAGTGTTGGGTGAGAGGGGAACTATCTAGAGCTCGTCGAAGACCAAAATTTTCTACAAAAGCGGATAAGAAAGCCAACATTTTTAAAAATCTGTTAAAAATCCAAATTTATTTGTGTAAAAACTAGAAATCAGGTATACTGTTTAAAACTCTCAATAAATGTTGCGTTTTTCTCATACACTAAACCAAAAATTTCCATAACTTTGATGACTGTATCTCCAGACGTTCTAAGTAACTGGAATTGTTGTATTTATTGCTCAGATTTATACATATGTGTGTGTATGTATTACTACTTTTAATAGTCAAATTTAAAATAAAATCTAAATCTTCTTTGGGGTAATGCACTATCGTAATACAGACTTATAAAACAATTATGCAGAGTGAAATATGCTTCTCTGAACTAATTGGGGAGAAAATAAGATTTTTTAATCCTTTCGCCGATTAGAGATGGCCAAAGAATAAATTAAATTTTTTAACTTAAAGTTATTTTTAATGATTAGTCTTATGGCATGTAAGAACAATCTGAGTTCGTTTGAAACAAAAGTGAAAAATGAATCCAATACAAGATTTAAATGTAGCAATTTGTCTCGTAATATATGTTACGTTTACATAGAACAACATTGCGTTTTAACTCTTTTTAAAACACAATTTCTATTTTTCTTTTTTAAAAAAAAATATCATTTATATGCTTTTTAAATTACCTACAAGTTATTAAAAATATTCTTTTCATAACTCCAAACGAGAAAAAAAATTAAGAGAAAGTGAAAAAAAATGTAAACACTTCCAGATGTTACTTCAACATTCGCGGTTACCCGGTAGTTTTAGTTGCATCGCGTCACAAATATTAGGAAAAAATATCATTCTTTCTTACTCTCATTCTTTTTCTTCAAAAAAAAAAACTTTGAAGTATGTGATCACTGCTCAATAAGAAAAAGAGAGAGAGAGCGAGATATAAACTTTAACCACAAAATGTATCACACATCCCCCCTCCCCATCTAAAATCTGCCGCTTTATGGCTTTAGTCGGTGTGTATAAATAAATCGTTAAAGAACATTTTGAAAATGGTCTGTTTTTGTCACACAGGCCTTGCAAAGGGATTTAGTTTAATGGTGTTTCCTTTTCACAAAATACTCACTTTTTCTTGAGATCATTTCCCAAAATAAAAGAAAAAGAAATGAATGAGAAAGAAAGAAAAAAGAAGAAAACCTTTGGTTTCCAGCTGCTTTTCCATTAATGGCGAAATAAGTTAGAGGTTTACCATCTTTTTAGCCAGGCTAACGATGACTTATCGATTTGGAGTTGAGAATTTGAAAAGAATCCAGCGAAATTTGTTTCCTTATGCGATGGAATTAATGGAAGAGTTGTAGTGCTTTTGTGCGTGCATCAACGTTTTGATCTCTTTACTCGCGTCTTAAGCCATAGCTTTCATATATCTGTTCGGATTGTGAGATTTTATGAAAATATGTAAATGCGTACAAAAGAAAAGAGCTTATTGGATAATATTTGAGCTATTTTTTTTAAAATTCAGTAAGATAAAAAATAAAATTCTTTGTTGCCGCATTTCAATTAAGTATACATTAATATTTAAGTAAAATATACGTTGGTTAAAGAGGTTCCATAATAGATATAATTACTTACCTATTGTGTACCCAAGAATTCCTGTTTACATTATGTAAAATATGCCTTAATCCGATGATGCAACAGTCTCCTCCTCCTCACTTATACCTTCCACCTCTTTCCCACGTCCTCTTCTCTCCTCTTTCTTTCTCTCCTGTCTTCTCTTTTTCAATTTATCTTTCTTATTTGTGCATTAAAGATCATGAAATTGATTGAGAGAAATATTTTTGCACGCTATATTCACTGACCCCGGCAATGTATTCAAGTGTTGTCTGTGAAATGTTTTAGAATAAGATACCATCTCAATTATTGTATAGTTAGTTTCGTCATAAAAAGTCTTTCTGTAGCTGTAACGTGACATAATGCTGATCTATTTTCCTACAATAAGCTTTTATTACAAAAACTGGGGTTTGTGTTTGAATATTAACTAAGGTAAAATTTTCGTGCATAAAATACCCAACAGAGATTTGGCTTTTTTTTAGATAAAAAGAGATTACACTTTTTTAGATACATCTGAAATTCGGAAGTGTATTGATATTACTGTTTTAGATCACATTTTTTTCACATCAAGTTCTAATTCCTTGTTATTTCTATTTACAGAGATTTTTCTATAAATCAATTAAGATCTTTTTTTAATGTAAATTATAAAGAGTTTAGCGAAGTTTAGACAAATAAAGCATTTGTGTCAGTAAACCCCGTTAAGCAACTCCACACATAATCATGTAAAAGTCATTTCTACCGTGTACTTCACATTGTTAACAATGCTTTATTTATGTACCGTATCGAATCTAAGCTGCCATAGTTTCAAACCAGTTTCAACAACTCAGCGCGTTTTTGTGGGGAAAAAAAGAGTACAAAGTTTTATAGGTAACCAAAATTCGAGAAATAAAAAAAATGACAACTAAAGAATAAATTATTTATTTATCTATTTTACTATTATTAAAATCTTTTAATTACGGACCTGTAACTGTTCTAATCGTCAGTATACTTTTCAATATCCTTCTTCCGACGAATTTTTAAACATGAGATTCTAATCCTCACTGTATTTTCAATGGCATTAAAAAGAGTAGGAAACCTCTATACCGACAATGTTAAAATGGCTGTTCGATGTACCTTTTCTCAAACTCTGTTGCATGAAAAATTTCAATCATGTACATATAATTAAAATACACCCTTCTCGTTATACTAAAAGGAGCTTTTTGCTAATTTTGAATTTTTTCTTAATTTATAAAATATTTTATCAAACATAGTGAAATTTGACCCATTTTTTATATAAAAAAATCTGTAAAAAATAAATTTGAGGTTTTTTTTACAAAAAGCTCATTCCAGTATGTATTAGTCATTATTATAAATACATCATAAAAAATTTGCATACCTGTGAACAGTTGTTTCTCACAAAAGGTACATCGAACATCAAAATTTACATTTTGTGATAAATGGTTTTTAATGTAAACACAATGAGACTTCTAATCGGCTAGGGGAAAAAACATAAAAAGTTCAATTTACAATAAAAGATACATGTTTTGGTTTATATCAGACGTTCAACTTTTAAGCAAAAACGAAGTACTTTGTTTACATTTTTTGCCATACAAATGGGCATGGCCCAATTTCAACGATTATTTAAAAATAGGTTTCAATGGCTTCTAATTACCCTAGAGGTTAAAAGCAAGGTATTTTTTGAAAGTTTAAAATCTATAGAATTTTAAAATGTAAAAATCTCAAATAGTAAAAAAAAAAAAAAAAAAAAAAAAGATTTTAGCTTTTCAACACGCCTTAACATTGAAAAAAAGTGCGGGTTTGATTTAAATTCATACGGTATTTCAAGCTCTTTTAAATTTTATTCTATTCTCTGACCCATAATGTATTCAGTTTTTCGTTAGAAAACGTTCTAACCAGATTCGTTTATCATGCTATCTGTTCAGTGCCTGATGGGAAAATTAGCTTCGCGATTGACTTGTTTGTCATCCCTGTTGTAAAGGTTAAACTGCGTATTTTACGACTAACTCCACATCGGTCGTACTCTACGTTTAAGGTATGTGACTACCTGCGGAGCACTTCTTTTAAATATAAAAATTTTCAACTAAATAAACGCTTTTTTTATTTGAAATGTGGCATAAAACTGGGAACTGAAATGCAATTTCCACGAAATTAAAAATAATTTTGGATGATTAATATATTCAAATATTATATCACAGTACATAAATAACATTATTTTTGTTTAGAACTGTAAGTTTTGTAATACTTTCGAAAGTTTTTGGAATGTCATCTTTTATGCAAGGAACTCTAGTTTTTATAAAAAAAAATTTGTTATTTTTCACATACTGCGCAATAAAATACCTAAATATATACACAAAGATTAGATTTTGATTCATAATAGAGATTGAACTAAATAAAACATGTTCTAAAAATTTCAATTTAATATCTTAAAAATATTTTGTGTGTTGATCTACTTTCGGTTTTGTAAACTCCATTTCTAGAGTACTGATTATGCTATAACTTTGCTTCTAAATATCTTAGTAACAAAAATAGCGTTTTTGGAATCGTAAATGTGTGGGCTATAAAATAAAAGCATAAAAGAAATTTGAAAAATTTTCACCAAAACGGCGAATTCTGGATAGTTACATATCTTAATATTCTAGAAAGTAATTCAA
This sequence comes from Trichonephila clavipes, assembly GCA_019973935.1. Taxonomy (NCBI): domain Eukaryota; kingdom Metazoa; phylum Arthropoda; class Arachnida; order Araneae; family Nephilidae; genus Trichonephila; species Trichonephila clavipes. Next base: position 322,793 of record BMAU01019156.1, read on the forward strand.
TACTGCAATTGGATTACCCTTATGTGACAGCGTCATACGAAATTAAAATTTTCGTATGCTGTCTCTTGCAACCCGCCGTGTAGAGGGGGCCGATGCACGGTAAATCTGCTGAGGCTCAAATTCCTCACAAGGCGTGTTGTGGAAGTTGGAAGAGGGGATAACCTCGTCAGGTGTCGTCCTCGTCACTTAAACTTATGAGGTACATCGCCAATAGCCATCGTGTTGCTTTATAGTACATCGTTAATAAATACTCATGCTGTTTCTTGCAACTTATTGAAAGCTTCACGCCGTTCATTTACTGTTTCAATTAAAACGACAAATATTTATAAAAACCATTTTTCGTGGTATTCAATATTACTATTCAACATAGTATTTAAATATCTTTACTCTTACTTTAAATATATGCATAGATTACTTCTTTCAATTCGTATATTTAAAACGTACGAGAATGGGGTGGGGGGATTTTGTTTTTTCTCGCGGAGCACTTTTTAAAAAAATTACAATCAGTAAGAATGAAAAAAACCCCATGAAAGTACAGTCTTTCCGGAGAGTAGTTATTCGGTTACAAATACCGACGATCAAAATCTCAAAACTTTTACGCATTTTTCCAGGAGGGAAAAAAAGCACAGTTTTTGGTGGAGACAGGCACTTTACTCAAATTTAATAAACATATCGAGAGAAAGAGCATTTGCATGGCTAAGTCGAAAGAGACTCGGCCCAAGTTATTTTGGGGAAAAAGATTTAAAATATGCGCATAGTTATAAGTGTTGTCGACTGGATAAAAGGGTGCTGTGAGGTTGGTGAGGAACAGGTTTTGTTTATTTTATATTCTAAGCGTAAAAATTAATATGCATAATTTTGTTACCCATTCTCAGAGGTTAAGGGACTTTCTACATATTTTAACATCTCGTCTTTTGTTAAACGTCCATGCTATGAAACATACAATTCTTACCAAATAAATGCATGGTAGAACTTCAGTTATTCGTAAGTTCAGTTCGTTCGATCAGTTATATAAAACCGTAATTTTTAATATTATATTCTTTTTTTTATTTGAAAAGCTTAACTCTAAAAAAGGAATGAACTAAAACTATTTTGGACGAAGTCCAAATTAAGCTTTTATTAAAATTATTATAATTATGCAGGTTGTCCCAGGATTATGAGGAGTAAGAGACATCAAAAAAATTCAGATTTGCATAGCAATACATGGTTGGAAACGTCTTCGTTTAGTGCTAGGCGGCTTTGTTCACAGGAGTATTGAGGAAAACAAACATGCATTACCACAGTCATCTGAGCTGTAATCGCCCTAATAGTAGAATGCAACATCCTATGAACACCGAGCTGGCAGATATGCACCTGACTTATGGATTGGAAGAAGGAAATGCACGAACACCAGAAAGATTTTCTTACGAAAGGATACCACACAGGCACGCACAATCGGAAGTCGCAATATATGTGAATATGGATAATAATTACGTGGTAATTGACATAGTGAAGGCGGGACACGAGAGATGAGCTCCCAGCATGACCCAACTATGACCAATAAATATTTCAGATGTTCACAGTCTTGTCTCTTTTCTTGTACTTATCATACCACTTTCCCTTGACGTTTCCGACAATGGTTAATATGCAAATCAGAATCCTTGTGATAGCCCCAACCTTTCCTTAAAGTGCGTCTTTATAATTCTGGGACACCCTGTATGTATTGTACTCCATAGATATATAATTATAGTATATATACTTTTATATTATATATACCTAACTATATAGTATATTTGTAAAATACACTTTAAAATTGAAAATTCACACATATCGCCGACCTAATTATCAGAATGCGTAACTCCATAAAGGAGACTGATTTGATATTCGAATGCTACACAACAAGCGCTGTTTGGGGCAATTCCTTAATCTAACAAAACGATACAAATGACGATATACAAGACCACAGCATACAAATATCAGGGTAACCATATTGAAATATTATCGCCCATTTTGGCGAACATAAATAGCAACTTTGCGCGTAGCACTCCAATATCAAATTAACACCCCAGATGGAGTTGCACCTTCTGATAATTAGGCCGACGTTATATGTAAAATTACGAGCTTTATTTAATCCATTTTGGTATTGAGGGGATCCTTTTCTAGTGGTGGTTGTGATCGTGGAAAGAAAGAGGAGTCTTCTAGACGTTAAGCATTCACATTTTATCGACGAGCAAATGGCGATACGAAAAGTACATCACCAACAGACATACGCGCAAACATTCAAGGCAGTCACAAAAACATTATTTGTTTGCTTCCGAGATCTCCTCTACTTATAATAATGGTCTAGTGGAAGCTATTTAAATCATGTGATTTCCGGTTCAGGCTTTCCTGGTTGGTTTGAATACAAGGGTGTTGCAAGATTTCATTATCCTGATTTTAAAAAATCGAAGTTCCATTTTTTGGTATATAAGGTTATGATTGTTTCCCGCTTGGCCGGTAAACTAGAAAAGTCTTGAAGTACTCAAGATCATTATGAATTAAACTCCCTCAAGAAAAAATTTACGGGGATTATACGTATTAAATATTATTATACGTACCACATTAATATTACTATGCATAAAAATGACCCTTCGAGCTACTTGTGCAAATAAGATATAATTGTATAATTTAATCATAAAAATATACTCTCTAAATAAAAATGCATAATTTGTGTTTATATATATATATATATATATATATATATATATAATGTGTGTGATAAATAATACTTTAAATATATTATAATATGTTAAACTGTACGTAATTTGTATGTTTAGTAACGCTACATTGATCTAATTTGATGAACTGCTAAATAAAACTTTTGTCTAAAAGTGTATTTCAAATAATTTTTTCAGTAAAAATAGAAGAATTTCGCTAACTTAAAGTTTAAAATTTTCAAGAAACTTTTAAACTACTTTGACGTAGCTAGTAATCGTAATAACTCTTTAAATTTTATCTAATGAAATCAATTCTTTATTTTGAAATTGATATTCTAATAAAAGTGTTTGACAAAAAATGATTTTTATGAATAAAGATGCTGGTAACTCGCTTGAAAAATTTAGCAATACCTATTCCCCCCCTCACACACACACTTTTGATAAGGGAGTAATAGAAGCTCGCGATTACTCTTTATTTATCATTTTGTGTGAAATAAATAGTTTTGCTTTGTCTCTCTTTTATTCCTGTTGTAAGATCGTCATGCAGTTCAATTAATCATCACTATATATCTACAACTCTATTTACAATTATAACTCGCATAGGGAATTACAGGCATCGTCCTCCATTTTTACGTTCGAGACCCTCTTTTTCTCTACTTTCCGCTCAAATGCCAAAACAGTTCACAGCAGCGCCCTCTTTCTAGTCTATCGTGTGCTATGTGTCAAGCCTCCTAGTGCATTATGTGTCGCGCCGTTACACTGTCCATGCAGTATTCGTAAGATTACTTCTCTCAGTTTGAGTTCGGTGGTTGCAATAGCCAATTGATCATGTAGCTTGGTCAACTTTACTTTTGTCGAAACATGACTTCAAGTCTTATGACCACTTTGTAGAGGGACAAAACCCCACATTGGACTTAAAATACGCACAATCGTTGTTTGAAAGTGTGTGGGGTATCTTCTTAGATACAGTTCTCGTCACTTCGCCAGTGGTGTAACGCGTACACCTGCATCGGGGACCCAGGATTCTAGAGGGCCAAAGTTAAGCCTATGTTATGCTTTTGAAATCCTTTGTAAGATCCGGTTTGCGGCCCCGAACCTGACTTAGCAGGGGGGGATATTCTCCGATACGCGACTACTCTTGATCTAGGTTCCAATTACGAGATACGTCGCCTGTAGCCGTTTTGTTGCTTGCAATTAATTTTTTCTTTTCCTTATGTAACATTAAAAAGTTCCGGAATTGCTAAACTTATCTCACCTCACCGAGTGCAAGGCGAATATTTTTAATTACTTTAATGCCACAGTTAAATTCTGTTGTCACACAATTCCCTTTATAGTCACTAATGATCAATTTTCTTTGCAAAAAGACTTGTATGTATCTTGAAAAAGAACAAAGGCGTTGTTCCTAAAAAGAATCCCGAATGTGTTTTTCCCCGCTTCCACCTTGTTCGCGTGCAACCCTCGGGGCATTGTCGTCAGCGTGAGCACGTGTTAGTGCCAATTACTGCTATCAGTGAAGCGTTGCGCTGAATCACCCTGTCAGACCCACTTCCCTGCGCAGCTGGGCTGCACGGCAGTGAAGTTGGGTTTGCTTAAGTTCGCCCAGATGGATATTTTCCCCTCGCTCTTTGTTGCGCAAGTGCTGAGGGCCCTTTTCAATAGAGTGGGCAAATACTCAACGATTGTCTACTTTTCGCTTGTGTTTCTTTAATAGAGATGCATTTGTATGTGTGTGTGTGGAGGTCTCTCGCTGCGTTTGTGATTTATATATAAATGCATTGTACATAAATGTATTCTTTGTTTCTAGTGTAGTGTGTAATGCGTTACATTTTATTAGATGTGTTAGTCACAGATTATTTTGGGAAACGGAAGGAAAAGCCGGATTTCCATTTATGAAGCTCTAAATCAGATCTTGAAGATTTGGTATTAAATTTACAATACGACGCAGTAATCGAATAAAACTTGCCATTGCAGAACATGATTTTTCTTTCCATATACTTTAAATGGGAATCTTTGCATTCGAATACTGGACAAGACATAGACTAAGAACTATTTTAAAAAAAAAAACAATTTTGTTTCTTACTGTCAGTATGAGAAATGTTGAAAAAAAATTTTTCGACCAACTGTTATCAAATTAAAATAGTAACAACTAAATCCAAATAAAAGTTATAGAGTTATCCTATTTTAAATCAGCATCAACTTTTACCGACTAGGTTAGGAGACCAATTTTTCAAAAATTGATTTTCCAAAGAATTTTATTGTTTTAAAAAACATAAATAGGTTTAAAGAATCATAATTATAAAACAAGCAACATGTGATTTTGTTTTGAAAAAAATTATTATTTTTATGAATTTTCAGTAAAATTTCCAAAGTTAAGAGAAATGCCATAAATAAAAATACATTGGACATAATGTAATTTTATTTTCATTGATATCATTCTTGATCCATCTGAAGTGTCGCTGACCTCAGAGTAAAAAATATTTTAACAAATAAATATTTTATAAGCATTTAAATTTGATGTGTTAATGATTTTTTGTTGAAATTACTGTATTTTCTGATTTAAATATTGCTGTAGAATGTGATTAAATGTAACAATCTAATATGAAACATGCAGTTTGTTACACTTTAAAGGAATTATAGCATATATTCTAGAAATTTTGTTGAATTTGATTGGATTGTTATTATCCTTTCTTTCTCAATATTTATATTTTCTTTTTTCCAATGGCCCTAACAGCACACCTCTTACATGTGTTAGTGACAGACTCGGAACTCTTTTCAGTCAAGTCAAATACTTTGAATTAACTTTTATCTCCTTTCGAATATTTTTCAGGGGATGTTTTGATATAAAAAGTAGAAAGTTATCTCTTAACTTATTTGCTTAAAACAATTTTTGAGTATATACGCTCGCTTAATAACTTGAATTGATAGAATCGAATTAAATAACGCTTAACAAAGTGTGATAACTTCACACAACATTATATGCTGTGATGTATTTAATAATTGGAAGACAGATGTTAATTTTTCTGAATTAACCCCGAACATTTAGTTTACCTTTAGCGTAATAAAATTCTGTAAGAATACTGCTCTTCTCTTACGTCAAAGATAGATCCTAGATCTGAAAACAATTATCACACTAACAAGTAACATGAAAAAAAAATTAAGTCAATTCCTACTTGAAAAATGAAACCAACGTGGCTGTATCTGTAATTTTTTAAATAATTAAATTCATTCAAATAATTTTAATTAATTATAATTAAATTATCGTATTTTTACCCAAAACAATAGTGTGTAAAAAATTGTAGCTCAAATGAGTGCTTTAAAATGCGAGAAAACAACGTTTTCATGTACTGATACAAGTCTCCAAAAACGATGCCTACATGGCTGTATTTATAATTCTTTAAATAATTAGTTTTAATCAATTAATTTTTATTAATTATAATTACATTTTTGTATTGTCATCCAAAATAATCATGTATATAAAATTTCAACTCAATGGAGTGCTTTAAAATGCATTTTATTAACGATTGAAAATTCCACCAAGATAAATAAATATATAGAGAGTGGTGAGCTAATAGTAGGAATTGGAAAAAGCATCTTGTTACACTCAGCTGCTCGTTTTTTTTTTTTCAAGTTGTGAATTTGAGTCATGTTGTCACTTAAAACACGTCGTGTAAATAAGGTGTATGTTAAATCTGTCGAGGCTCTTAGTCCTTATGTTAGTGTGGTGGGAAAATTTAAAGAGCATATATATGTCAGTGCCAGTTAGCCTGCCGCAGTTGATCATGGCTTAAAATTGTGTTCATCGCCAGAGGCCTTATGTCATTCTGATGAATGGATTGTATGTTTCGAAGGAATTTATTTTAACAGCTATAGTATGGCCGCGGTACGCGAGTGGTATAGGTATAAGATCATGTCTTGCCTTGTCACGAGTTCGAGCCCAGTACCACTAAAGACCCGCCGTGTAGGGCAGCGATGCACGTTAAATATGTCGAGAGCCGAAACGTCCTCCCATTGGTGTGGTGTGGTAGTTAGGAGAGGGGGGTGCCAGCTCGGGTGTCGTCCACGTCACTTGACGATGGTTCAAAATTACGTGGTCCGTCGCCAAAAGCCCTCGTGTAGCTGAACAGTGCGACGTTAATATTCAGTCAATCAATTAACAGCTATAATATTTTTCTCGTAAAATATTTTACAAATTTGAGAATTGTTTTGTAGCTTTTTTCAAGATGCAAATAGACTTTAAATGTGTATCAATATCATTCAAAAACTTAAATTAGAAAGCAACTGCTAGTTATTTTATCATTTACAAGTCGTGAATAATGTCGTTATTTAGTTACAGGATTGTCGGCTTCCTACTTTGGAGCAATTCGTTTTTATTCTTAATATTTCTCAGTTCTTTATTCATTCATTCATTTCCATATTATTCATTCAGTTTTCAACTTCGCCGCTCAGCATATTTGAATTAAATACTTTAAAACCCTTGACTCTCTCTCTCTTTCTGCATAACCAAAAATGGTTTTCAAAATCTATAAAACCCAAACAAGTCACCCAAAATCTTAAACTAAAATTAATAGCATCGTATTTGTTGATAACATAGTTTTTACGCAGGAAATGTCTTTCAGTTTTACCGCAAAACTACGCTAGTTGACATCTTCCCATTGACCCTGACACCTTCTCCACTTATTCAGCAGACATCAAATAGTCCAAAAACACTCTATTATTTATTCTAGAATATTTTCAGAAAGAATTCTTCTCCGACACTATATATATTTTTCCCTTTTGCTCTTAAAGAAGCTCTTGCCTCTTTCATACCCTCAGAGATCAATATTTTCATTGTGAAAACAGTCTTCCATTCATAAACTCTGTTATCTGCTCAACTTCCTGCATGCTTGCAGTTAAGCGTCTCAACTCCGTCTTTACTCGTAGTAAAAAGCGTTTCATTCACTGAATGGAGATTGTTGAAAGTCGGATTTGAGATCGGGTACGCTTGTCCCTTTAGATTAAACCGTGCACTGGCAGTGATTAATGCAGCTGCTTGTGTCTGGGAGGAATTTGAGTAAAAATAACATAAGAGGCAGTATTTACAATGATAATTATTTTTTAACTCCGTTCTTGCTATGCTTATCTTAATTTTCTTATTTGATTATTTTATGAATTAAGGAGATAAGTGATAGAATGGATGTAATTTTTCTTGATCTGTATCCATTTATATTTTTTTCGTTACGCTGGAGGTTTATTTTTTATTCCGGATTTCAGTCTCTTTTAATAACGGTGTAATATATATCGTAGAGATCCCAGATATATCGTAGAGATAAAATCTTTAAATAAATATTGCTGTGAGTGAAACTGATTCAATTCATATGATTGCTTAATCCCTCCTAGCTCATTTTATTTCTGGATTATGGATAAAAAAAATATAAACTTTTTATGCATATTCCAAACATAAATGTATTTTAAAATTAACAGCACCATTCGCATACAAAAATTCCTGAAAATTAATGTAAAAAATTTAAATAAATGAGTAATTTTAATTCATTCACACTAATGATAAATACAAAACTTAGAATACCTAACATTTATCTTGCATGGCAAATTTTATTCACATCATTTGCATTTACATAAATGATTACGAAACTATTAATCAAAATTGGATCGTGTATGATAAATTCGAAAACACAGTTCTGCATATAACCAAACATCGTAATTTGCACAGTAGAGTCTTGTTTCTCTTCTTACCTTTGCCCCTTAACTGTCTCTCTTTGAGGAACAACTAACATACTGTCCTATTGGATTAGTTTTCTTCTGTTTGTTGGGGGAATGTAGTTAACATAGTGCCTTTCAAACAAGCGTGAAGTGGGTGCTTAGCAGAAGGCTGCCCTCTTTTTCTAGAAAATTTCACCGAATGGCACTTTTCAATTATTCGTAACCATAAAATCCCTTGCGAAATAATGCGGGAAAGACCGTTTGCACAGTGTAAATTTTCACCGTTCCTGCGATACTCTCGGGATGAGCCAGGACGGTATTGCTCACCTACCCGAACTCTGCTCGGAAAAAACTGGAACAGGGTTCATACACAAATGCTCGAAAAAAGGCAAATTATATTTTCCCTTCCACTAAAATGTTACATTTATATCTTAATTACCATAAAATCCGGCGTATAGGGCGCACCGCCATACAATGCACATATATACTTTCAAGCTGCAATTGTTAACTTTTAGGTATAATCTTGGTTTAACTCGCACCCCCTTTTTTTTACGAAGAAACCTGAAATGTGTATGCGCACAATGCCCTAATATTTTGAAATCCTTTATTCGAGGTATTATTCATAGTTTCAGAAAAAACAGTATACTTATAGAACTACAATCCTTAAAGTTTATAATAAATGAAATTTCTTTTAAATAAATAGTATTTCAACATATGTAGAAGCCTAATTTTTTTCTGTCTTTTTTTTTTAAAAAGCTATCGTTTTTATACCCGGCGTAGAAAACGCACCCTTATACACTGCTGGACAATTGCTACGGACGGATAACACTATCATCCATAGCAACCACAAAATGAAAGGAAGCAAAATGTGGAAAATTAGAATAAGTGCGGGATATTAGTAAGAAGTATGAGTATGCAAATTTTTTTTCACGTCTCTTCATCACGTGATAGCGTTCATAAGAGCTTTAAAGGTTTGACGCGTGTGGACAGTTGTTGTTTCAAGTCAAAGTTTTACAGGAAAGATTTAATAGACGAACTTAAAATTTTTGGCATGTCTTCCCGACATCACATAGATTTTATGCGTGGCCGAATTATTGGAAAGATCGAAGAAGGGCGAAAAATAACAGATGTTGCCAGGGAGTTCGACATCGCTCACAGCGTTGTTTCACGGCTGTGAAAGTCATTTAAAACTACTGGAATGTGTAGTAGACGGCACGGGGGAGGTCGTGTTAGAAGTACGACGTCTGCAGAAGACAGATATATCGTCCTATCAGCAAAAAGGAACAGGCGCACCACAGCTCAGCAGGTGGCAAATCAGTTTCTTGCTGCCTCAGGAAAGCAGATCTCCCGAAAAAACTGTTGCCAGACGTTTGAGGGGAGGAGGACTATACGCACGCGGACCTGTTGTGTGTGTCCCATTGACCAGACAGCACCGTACTGCCCGTTTGCAATGGTGTCGTGAGCATCACAATTGGACTGAACAGGACTGGGCATGCGTACTATTCTCAGATGAGAGTAGGTTCAGTCTGTCATCGGATTGTAGACGCCAACTGATCTGGCGCGAGAGTGGTACTGCTTATCGTCCAGAAAATATCCAGGAAAAGGACCGATATCCGACATGCAGTATCATGCTGTGGGTTGGCATCATGATCAATGGCCGCACGCGCCTAGATGTGGTTGCGAATGGGACTATGACGGGCCAACGATACATTGATGAAGTTCTACTTCCTCATGTTCGTCTTTTCCGTGGTGCTGTCGGTGATAAATTTGTTTTTATGGACGACAACGCAACATGTCATCGAACCCTCGCTATTCAGGATTGTGTAGACAACGAGGGTATTCAACGTCTCGTATGGCCAGCGTGTTCTCCAGATCTAAACCCCATTGAAAATGTGTGGGATGCTTTGGGGAGGCAAGTTGCTGGTCGAAACTATCCTCCGACAAACAAGAACCTCCTCATCCTAGCACTCACAGAGGAATGGGATAAATTGTCTCAACAGCTGCTGGATAATGTTGTGCAAAGTATGGTACGACGTGTGGAATGTTGCATCACATTCCATGGTGGACATATACCGTACTGATACCTTTCTTTAAGGTGCCTGCTGACTTTTAGATGCATTGTTCCATTTCTTCGTACGCAGATCAAATGAACATTTTTTTCTTTCAGATGTTTCACAGCGTTTGTACTTTCCAGAACAATAAATATTCTTTATTCTAATGTCTGAACAGTATGGCAACTATATTTTATCCTACTAGGTCTCATGTCTCGCTTAATGTTATGCTACATAGCAATTTGTGATCCGTCCTTAGCAATTGTCCAGCAGTGTATTTCGATCTCATTTTTTTTGTATTAAACGCCGGATTTACGTGCGTGTGTTCCAAGATATTTCAATAAATTTCATACATAATTTTAGCATGCTTTAAAGATTGTTGTACGTTGTTCTTAAAAAATGCGATTATGCTGTCTGTGATTTTTTATATTATGTAACATTCAAATTAATCGTATTCTCTTTTCTTTCCAGGTATGTTATGTATTCCTATTTGATTATTATTGTCATTGCATCTCACGTGAGTCATTTAGTAGTCTTTTTCTCATTAGTTCTCATTTTTATACCCGGCGTCTAACGTGCACCCGTAAATTTCGACCATAATTTTTGTGTTAAAAGTGCTCGTTATACGCCGAATTTTACGATAGATAATTAAGAAGTAAAACTGAGAAGGAGGGTTTATATAATAACTTTTTCAATTCCTTCTTTTAGGTCACCCTCTCTTAGTATTTATTTGTTTGTTTATTTATCTTGGTGGAATTTTCAATCATTGATAAAATATATTTTAAAGCGCTCAATTGAGCTGAAATTTTATATACACGATGATAATAAAATAATTTAATTGTAATTAATAAAAATTAATTGATTAAAATGAGTTATTTAAAGAATTACAAATACAGCCACGTTGGTGACTTAGTGACCATTTTGGTGACTTGTCAAAACTTGAAACGTTTATTTTCTCACGTACATTCAGTTGAACTGAAATTTTATATACGTGATTGTTTTGGATGACAATACGATACTTAAATAATAATTGATAAAAGTTAATTACCACTTACTGTTGTGATTATGTTATATGTATATATATCTATATTAATTGTAACGAGTTAATAAAAAGTAGCTAAAATAAAATATTTCTTGGTTGATCGAAATAGGAATTGACTTAATTTATTTTTGTATTACTTGTTTAAGTATATTGGTGTCTAGTGGCTATTGATTCTACTGCCAGTTCAACTAAAGCTAAATTGGATAATGGTGAATTCTGAAGCAACACAAATGCAATTGGCAAAAGTCTATAACTTTGAATCACTTTCAAGTGACAAGTACATCGCACAATTCAAAGCATTTCTAGAACTATGGAAGTATTTGAATTAGACAGAATTGTACTTAAATGTCCTATATTTATAAGTTTGAGACAACAGTCAAACATATCATACTTTTTAAGAATTCATGGCAACAACAAAAAAAAGTAGTCTCCAAGAAAAGGACCTCTTATTTAATGGAACGAAGAGATCAACAGTTGATATTGTTCGAGTCTTGATTTAATTGTTAACATTAATATTGATTGCTGCACTTTCATTCTTGCCTTTTCCTCAAAATTCTCGCATAGTATGATGTTAGGTGATACCATTGCAAATTTTAGACACTCACATGCCATGTATTTATAATGAGAGCTAAATATAATTATTGTCGGTAATCTATTAATTCAATTTAATTGGGTGGTCGGCTGCGGTGCGATAGAGATAGCTGCGCATTACATAAGCCGAATGTTGCGGGCTCGATCCCGACTGGAGTTGATAGATTTTCTGGATGTGAAAATCGTAGGAACTCATGTCATATGATTGTGGGGCATTTAAATGATCCTTTGAGTTTCAATTTGACTAATGAGACTCTCGGAAAAATCAAATCATTGCAATATTTACATCCAACCAGAACTCCAAATTAAGTCAAGCGTCAAAATTTGGTAGAACCGCCACTATATGGGGCCACCACTGAGACGAGTCTCACATTTGATGGACTTACGTGTCTGCAAAGGCTTGTAGGCCGTAATGCAGTCCATTAGAAAAAAAAATTGTCCTTTTTAAGGGAACCTGGACATGCTCGAAAGAGTAAAATGCCAAAATTAAGACCCCTTGTTTATGAGACATATCTTTTGCAATTCCCAATAGAGCTTAGATTTTTTACGTTCTTAATAAAGATAATTTAATTATTCTGTAGAACTACAAAAATAACTTTTTACTCCAAAAGTTTTTTTACTAAATTAAAGTAATACATAATTTTTGAGAACTCGTAATATATACTTGTGTTTAGGTACCATTTTTTAAAAAAGTATCCTTTTTTTATGCAAAATATTTTTACACATATATAAAACAATACATAAAATACAGTGAACCCCTTTTTTTAGTAAAATTTTAGTATAGTTTCTTTAAAAAAATTATGAACTTTGAAATTTGAAATTTTTTTATTTTTCTGCTTTTTTTATGCATAAAACTATTTTTTAAAAAAATTAGGCACTATCTTAATAGAAAAAAATAGGTTCACTATATATGCATAGACATATTGTTTAGAAGTATAAAAAAATCTGGAATCATATAGTGCAATAGTTTTTTTTAAAAAATGTACCTAAATGCAAAAAAATATGCTTTTCAGAAAGTGATAAAACTAAAAAAAACAATATTTTCACATTATACACTTGGTTAGTATTTGCTTGCCTATTTTTATATGACTAATAATAATCCTTAATCATTTTCTAGAGTTACAAAAGTAATTTTAAATTCATATGTTTTTCCCCCTTTGTTTTAGTTAAAATGAACATAATTTTCGAGATTTTGTAATACATTTTCATGTATAGGTACCATTTCTTACAAAATTATTCTTTGAATATACAAAAACAATTTACACATATATATATAGAGCAACATATCAAACACAATGAACCAGTTTTTAAACGAATTATAATTGCATAATTTCTTAAAAATAATCATAAAACCTTAAAATTATGAAAATCTTAATTTTCTTTTTGAACGTATAAATTTATTTTTTTAAAAAATTAGACATTACACACTAAAAGATATTTTGTTCACTATATAGAACGTTTATATAGATCAAACACAAGGGAAACTACATATTTAAAGTTCAAAGGGGTGTGTCAAAAAGGGCGTGGTGATTTGTTTACATTTTTATTTTTCATATTTTGCTATTTTATCAACAAACATATAAGTATGATACATTTTTAGATTCAGAGAAATAAGCACTATTTTTTAGAACTAAAATTGAAAAATCCATTTTTTTTTCAAAGTATACGATGTCCCTTTTCTCTTAAAGGAGAATCTAACAATTGTTGGGAAATGTGTCGACTATATAAACTTTCAGTGTTATGTAGAAGAACTACTTCTCAATATCGGAAAATACGTATAGCTGCTAATGATTCGATGCGTTCTACTACTAAAATCCGTAGGTACACAGTTTAAAATCGTTCGACTCCAGTGCTTTTATTAAATAAAGAGGAATTGTATAAAATTCTCACTCTTCTTCTATAGCCAGAAGATTTGTAGAATTCAGTAAATTGATCAGCTTGTGATTGTGTCTTTTGAGATACAAACTGTTAAGAAACTTGTTCAATAAATCTTTTTTTTTTAAAAGAGAAATTTTAAATGTGTCAAAATTATTCCTTCAGCGTTTGATTTTCTTTGGCAATGTCGCTTTGACTTGTCGTATTAAATACCTATTGGACGACAGAACTTGCAGTGATTATCAAGTCGTTATCTAGTGGGTGTTAGTGATTTCAATGAGTACGTAGTATGTATTGGATTACAGTGTCTTTGGGTTGTTTGGCGGTGTCTTTGGGTTGTTTGGCGGTGTCTTTGGGTTGTTTGGCGGTGTCTTTGGGTTGTTTGGCGGTGTCTTTGGGTTGTTTGGCAGCGTCTTTGGGTTGTTTGGCAGCGTCTTTGGGTTGTTTGGCAGCGTCTTTGGGTAGTTTGGCAGCGTCTTTGGGTTGTTTGGCAGCGACTTTGGGTTGGTTGGCAGCGTCTTTGGTGAAAGTCTGTTTGTTGTAAATAGCTTTTAGAAAGTATTTACAGGATGACAAAGACTCCGATGAGTATCTGCAGAGCTACAGTGACTAGTGATTTTCGAATTAGTTACAGGAACTCAATAAGTGTTGCCGTGTGTCAGTAATACCAGCAAACGTTTATAGGTTGATACTGACTCAAACGAATATTTAGATGGACATTGACTTATTCTTTCTATAGACCGATAGTGGCACTATAGTCATCTGAGTGACTCTCGTAAGATTTTCAAGCGGGTTACAATGGCTTTAGCAACTCTTTTGTTTCTATACTGGATAATAATGGTTTTAATACGAATATGTGTGTTGTGAGTATCTACAAAATGATACTCGAGTGAGTATTTGCAAAGTATAAATGTATCTAGTGATAATCTACAACGTGATAACTCCCCAGTTATTGATTATAAAGGTCTCTTGAATTTATCTTCTTGAAAAGGAGATATGGTCTGATCTCCAAGGTTATAAATAGGATTACAAGATTTCCGAAGAGTATTGTTAAATAATGTGGGTTGATAGTAACTAAATTCAGTGGGCTCTTAAACTTTAAATATTGCAGAATATAGAATTGGTAATTGAAAATACTTTTCCTTAATATTTGTTTTTAATATTTTCGTGGTTTTAAAAAAAGATGCCTTTCATTAAAAAACCATCATATAGTAATAAATTAATGGGTCTAGTATAAGCATTTTTAAATTTAAGGGCACATTGACTTAAATTTACTTACAACAGTATAATTTCTTTGATTTAAATTTATCTACAACAATATAATTTCATTGGTTTAAATTTATTTACAATAGTATAATTGACTTGACATTCTAAGTTAACAAAAATATCATTGTCTTTGATTAAAAAGAACTTGTTTATAAACAGCGTTATAAAAACTAATACAGACGTGTGATAATAGCATTATCTTGTTAGCTTTACTGAAATATGTTTCTCTTTGAAAAATATTTCACTATAATTTTTAAGCTTCAAGTAAACATTTCTCATCGGAAAAAAACTAATATAAATATTGTTATAATAAATTTCATTACGCTAATGCATGAAATATGTTGACTACATTCTACTAAAAAGCCTTTCCATTACAATATTTCAAACTAAATGAATCCCTCCTCCCAAAGAAAAAGAATAAAGAATGTTATTAGAATGTGGGAAGGGAATGAGAAGTACACTTTCGTTTAATTTAAAATTATTTTTCGTCTGTAGAAAAAAAAACTATTTTCATTCATGGATAGTTATAAAAAAAATAGGCTTTCACCTTTATTTTAGAAAAGTGCCTTTTAGAAAATGTGCAACATTTTACCATGCTTATAAAATATTTTTCCGCCGATTTTTTATGACCTCAGACGATTTTAATGATTCAAAAACTATTCAAGCGCGGGAAATAAATAAGAATGAAAAAATATATATATTTATTTCAAAACAGGCTTAATTCGTGTCTCGAAATAAAGAAGCAAAGTGTTGAGGGGCGAAAAAAAACTCATTACCGATTTTATAGGACTTTTTTTCTTTAAAAAAAAATACATCCTCTTTGTTTTCTTTTTACCTCGATTCTTCGAATTCTAATGACAGGTTATTTCTACCGTAAAATTTCTTAACTCTTTTTGAAGAAAAATAAATTGTATTATCTATCGGTTACAAAAAATATAAAGGGAATGAATGTAACGCTTCAGTTGTATTTTTTCCATTCATTTTTTAAGTGAATACTGTCTATACATCGATGAAGTTCTCCTCATGGAAAAAAAATAATAAAGAGCATAATTTGCTCTTTGCGCTCATCTTAATGGAGGAATAAGCCGGAAATATGAAATAAACTATTTCTTACATTTTTTTTAGTCCAATTGACTCTACCAAATGTTAATTACCAGTAAGAAGAATGTAAGAAAAACGAATGTTTTGCTATTTTAAATAACTGGATATGTGAGCGGGAAAAAATTGCAGTCAATGGTAGTTAAACTCACTTTTTTTCCCTTTAAAAAACTAGTTTTTGTTTAATGTTTATTTTTGCAATCGGACAATTTTTTTAAATAAGTTTCTTTAAGCTAAACTTAAAACATTTATTGAAAAAGAGGTAAATTAATAATTATATTTTAATTTAATTAAATTATTCTTCACCATATAATTGGCTTTAAAACGTTGTGTTTTAATATATGGATAGTCCAAGTTAAATTTTTATTTTCTTTGAAAATAACATTTTGAGCAATAATAGGATCAGCATGTATGTAGAATTATCATAAAACTAATTAACTGAGTTTTGGAACATTTTTTTATGTTCCCAATCTGCATCGTGAGTTTTAAATACAATATATATAGATGAAGAGGTTGACCTGAGATTACGTGATTAGATGACTTGAGTCGACACCCTATCCACTCCTCGCCATTTTTCAGAATTTAAATTTCGTCAGATTTAACATGTTTCGAGTCTATTACACGAAAAATAAGTATGACCATATGGAGTTATGTGGAAGTTTCGAAAGACAGAAACTAAGTCAAGGGTGTCGTTTTTTAAGTTTGATCGTCGGGATCTAACACTTAAACCGTACTTAAGTAGTTAAGATATTCTTAAGTAGTTAAGATATTCTTAGATTAACTTAAGTAGTTAAGATATTCTTAGATTGTATTTATTTTTTACAGAGAAATATTTGTGATTATGCCATTATGAGGTATCAACCTGATACATCGAGATATTTTGATACCACCTAAATTTTGAATATGATTCTGTCGAAGTTCTGTAACATAGCAACTTCAGACATCTGTTGGTCGCAGTAGCCTAGTAGTCATAGACACAAAATCGTACCAGAGTTCTTTTTGTGAATAGTGCGTTCTAATCATGTTGCTATTCAAAATCCGCTATGTAAAGGGACTGATGCATGGTAAATCTGTTCGCAGGGTGTCCAAATTATGACAAAGGGGGCCTCAGTGGCGTAACGGAGAATATTAGGGCCTCCTTGCAAAGTCAGCCTTTGGACCACCTAGAATCCCTGAGCTTCCCCCCCCCATGAAGTGCGGAGGTGTATGTTACGCCACTGGGATCCCAGTTAAATGCCGTTTACTTAACTGGACCGTCGTTCAAAATTGCGATTTGTTTCCAATAGTCCTCGTATTGCTTCGTAATCCCGTGTTACTGACCAATAAGTCAATCAATGAATGAAACGAAGTAGTGTTTTGTATTAATAGTCATTGTTCCTGTGCGGTCATGGTCCTGAACTCGTGCCCGAAAAGTCGTGAGTTCGAGTCATGATGCCTCAGTAGATCATCCGGTTACAGAAGCTGATGCATATTAAGTATGTCGTGGCTCACAATCTTCACGGTGCCATTGAGAGTGGGGTGCGAGCTCAGGAGTTAATCTCGTCGCTGAATCGAAGTTAAAATTTACGAGGTACATCGCCAGTAGCCTTCGCACTACTTTGAAGGGCATCGTTTATATAAGAAAGTAAAAATCAAATCAAAATTTTGTATTGTGGCAAATTCCAATCTCTTATATCTTCAGAAGCTGCTGATTTTCCGTCGATTTTGATATTTAATGGTTTCAATGCACGAAATCTAGTAGACATTTCAAAGATGTGTTCCATTTCACATTTTAAAAGCATTTAATTTTTAAGCGAAAACGTGTTAATATCTATACATGTTCGTCTAAACTATATCATGCTAAGAGATAAAAATATAATAAAAAATTTTACTCAGCA
This sequence comes from Trichonephila clavipes, assembly GCA_019973935.1. NCBI lineage: Eukaryota > Metazoa > Arthropoda > Arachnida > Araneae > Nephilidae > Trichonephila > Trichonephila clavipes. The sequence goes on from BMAU01019156.1 coordinate 340,965, forward strand.
TATCTTGAGATATATGAAATCAAAACACTCCTTATTAGACATTCTTTAATTAGTATCGAACGATCACTTTGTTATATTCCTCAACAGCTCATTTCTGTTCCTTTAGGGGTGGAGATGAAGGGGGTTCGTCTCCCTCTTATTCAACGGTTACAAATGGCTTATTCCTCACATCAACTACCATAGATGATCGTAGACAGAGTGACGGCAGTGTCCATTAACTTCCCACCCTAGAAATAATTCCCCATGATACGTCAGCAGTCATGAAAGGCGTTAATGTCTTTTTAATACAAATTGCTATAGGTGATTCACTGTCCGTTGCTTACTGTTCTCGTGGTGGCAATGCACATTCAACACTTTGCACCTTTTGATTTTTCTTATGTCCATGTATTCAACGTTGATAATGTAATAAGTAATATAGGCTTTATAAATAGACTCACGTGATCAAATCTACGCACAGAATACTTCATGTGCTTGCAGAATTATAACTAGTTATTCCGTAGTTTATGAGGATTTCGCTCAATCGATTAAGAGTTTCTTGATTTCAATCCTGGTGCCATTGACTACCCACCGTGTTGAGGGGGTTGTTAATCGTTGAATGTACCGATATTCAAATGGACTCACGTTGGCGGGGTCAGTCCATCATAGTTCAGTATTACGAGGTTCGTTGCCAATAGCTCTGGTGTAGATTCGAAATTTGGCGTTTTTAAACAATAAAATAAAAAAAATGGGTACTTGAAGGATCGTTTCAAACCATAGTTGATGCACCCTAGTTCTGAACATCATGTACGTAAATGATACTTTGAAAACTATATAAAATACTTTATCATTTAAAATAGTTACTATATAAAATACTTTATCATGTAAAATAGTTACTATGTAAAATACTTTACCAAATAAAGTTACTACATAAAATACTTTACCGTGTAAAATGGTTACTATATAAAATATTTAATGTACAAAAATGCTTATAAGATGTTCTATATATTTCTCTTTAAAGCAACTGAGGAGTTTTTGTCAATGTTTTCCTGGAAAATAAGACAAATTAGCCAATGAATTTATATTTATAATTTGAAAACTGATTTTTATGTATTGATGCTATTGTTGGACGAAGTTACACGCTTTGCTCTGCGGAATAAAGCTTTCTTTTTTATTTTTTAAAAATGCTATTGAGAACTTCTCAGATTCATAATTTGACTATGAATAAATATCCTCTTTGTCTTTCTTTTATTCTGTATTTTAATAATAATTATTAATTTTTAAGTATATGTATTTAATGTGTTACTTTTACAGCTTGAAATCAGTTATTTCATAAAATAATTAGATATTTCATGAATTCCTGAATCACATCAGTTAATATCAAAGGGCATTATACAAGTTAACTAGCTTTTTTAATAAAATATAACGATTGCCTAGTCGTTTAGTTAAAGATAATTTTTTTTTTTTGCTTTTTGGATGAAAATGTTACGATGTTATTTAAACTCCCTGTGTTTTTCCCGAAAAGACTGAGCAGCATAATAATTCATACATTTATAAGTTCTAAAAATTTAAGTGTAAATATTTTGTGTGTGTGTGGGCTGCACTATATTGTTACTATTTACTATTAAGGTATCCGACTACGTTCGGAATCGTGATTTTAAATAAGAGCATGAATGGATAATTTTTATGATATTGAGTGTCACTTAGATTAGAATACATGCATAAAATTGTTTTAAGGACATTTTGACGGAAAAAAACTATTTAAATATAATATTTTGATATAAAGTTAACTTAGAATAATCTTTTTTCCAAATGTTCTCCTTTTGTGAAAAATGGTTCTATTATAATAATATTTTGCTTATATATAGCTCAGACCTCTCTACAGAGGCTCAACTAGAATTTTTGAAAAACTCACATTTTCAGAGTTACCATCAATTGAAATAATTATTGGCGTTTTTTTCTTAAAATTGCTCCCTTCTGTTGTCATAAAATATGAATAAACCCACTTCTAAGTTATATATTTCAAAAATTCTAGTTGAGCCTCTTTACTTTTTGCATATCTCAGCTGAATAAAAAAACAATATGTTCGCTAAATTTTAAGTCTGTAGGTATAGTAGCTGATTTTTTTAAAAAAATTTTTATGACACCCTAACTCTCTTGTGGGTCAATTTTTGAAAACACCTATCTGCTCAGCAAAAGTAACACATTGTTACAAACTTTGTGTAATAAACGCTTAAAATAGTGTAAATATTTTGTATCTGATAATGTAAATATGTTAATATTACTTTCGGATGCATTTATTTTATGTTAAATAGCTGTTACCCGCGACTTCGTCCACGTTGACTTAAACAAAAAAAGTGTTCATTCAATTCGCAGAGTTAACGAAAACTTAATAATTATGTATTCTACGTAAAGAAATACCTATGCTATAAGTATGTCATTATTTTACTTTGTGAATCTGTTTTTTTTTTTATTTGTTTTTTTTTGTTGAGCAAGAGGTGAAAGGGACGCATGACCTTTGACACTGTCAATGGAGTGAACTGTAAAATCATTAGGATCAGGGGACATGGACGGGAAATGTTGCGAGTGGCAGCAAACTAATCAAACAAAAAAGTTTGATATAACTGCTAGAAATCGTTGAGACAGAAGGCTCGCGAAATAAAATAATCCAAATTAAATAAAAATAACCCCTATTGAAATAAATGATCCCTATTTGAATTGGATATTGCTCACTATTTCATTGATTTTAATTTTATTTTCTCGGAACCTTAATTTTTTTTTCTAAAATAAAAGTAGCCTAAGTTACTCCTTATAACATTAGCTATCTGCCAGTGAGAGTTCCTTCAAAATTGGCCATGCCGTTTCAGCCGGAACAGACAGACAGACCAAAATTTTTAAAATTGATTTTTTCTGATTTTTTCCATGCAAGTACCATATATACTTTTAAATGCATTTAGTAAAAAGCTGTTAATTTCATATTACAAACAGACACTTCATTTTTATTTATATGTACAGATTAGTTAATCTGTAAAATTCTAAGTTGTGTAATAGAATCACTAGCTAAAGTGTTAAATTATTTTTACTACGCACTTCAACCAACTTGGTCAGTTATTTCTAACAATATCTAGGTATCTTCTATGAAATAACTGAATTATACATTCTAACAGTAACACAAATTATATGTTCAAACGAATATAAACGAAAACTTTGCACCATTTGTACCTTATTACTCCCACTCCCTTTTAAATCTTTCCCCATGAAAAAACTGTTTAAGAGATAAAAAATCAAGTTTATGAATTCGCCATCTGCGACAATCTTTGTTCCCGAAAGAAACCCGGATCAACTCTATCCATTCCTTTTTGTCTTCAAAACCTCCGCTGGCAACTTTTCAAACGAGGTATCGTAAACCTTTCCGGCACATCCCAAGCACTATTTGTTCTGGACCAATAATAGCAGTGCAGGGACGTGACTTAGCACCTCTTCAGCGGGAGAGCAGGAAGTCGCTAGTCCCCGGGTTTTTATGGTCACGTGGGGAACAATGACACCCCCGTTTCGTCCTTCACTAGATTTTCGGGTGTTACAGCTATTCGCGTCGTCAGCTTTTTGTATGGTGAGAACTTTCATAAGTTGAAACATGTGTCGGGTGGAGGGATTAAAAGCAGTGAGTCTCAAGATAGCATTTAATTACTATGGATGGATTTGCGGCTGGGAGATGCCGAGACACATGTGACACAAATGTGTCATACTTGTTCTTTGTTGTAAGGGTTTATGCAGCTAACGAATGTTTCTTTTTGTACGGAAAATGTAAAATAATATTCTACGGAAGGAATGGTGTATCAGAGGCGTTTGTGGAATGTAAAAAATATGTCGATTGTGGTAACTTTAAAAACGGTCGTGGTAACCGAGTGGATACGGTCACCTCGTGTCCAACGTTGAATTCGTGGGTTCGATTCCTGGTGCCTGGGGCGGTTCTAGTGCCGGACCCCTGCCCGGGGTGGCAAATTTTAAGGGAGGCATTTGGATCGAAATTAAAAAATATTTTTTTTGTGGCAAAATTTTGATACATTTTCTGGAATAGTATTGGGTGTAAATTTGGTATTTAATTTAACCTTCTTTTATATATATACTAGCCGTGACCCACCCGCTTCACTGAGTGTTTCACGATGTTTTATGTATAATGTTTACATATGTATTAATTATTGATATCTAGCATTAAGAATTCGATTGTATTTAAAAATATATTTATAGCTGTTACACTCTCGCCCCTTGATATAAAAAGAACAAATTATAATATCTAATTTCTATTTATATCTAAAACAGAAGTAGAAAGATTTTTTTCGCTCACTTAACCTAACAATCAAGTGGATTTCCACCAAAGGAACTTTCAGTGGTTCTCCACTCCATAAAATAAACATGCGGGCTAAATTTCAAGTCTAAATCTAACAGAGCAAAAACGGAATTTTTATCATCAATACCTCGTTGACAGCATTCTTAGCGGATTCCAATACAACAAAAGAAGCATGAAAATCAAGTTTTATTATTATAGTCTTAGCAGTTCTAAAACGGGAATTTTGTCTATCAATACGCCCAATAACTCTCTCCGCTTCCCCCTTTAGTTGATTTCTGTAAAATCCATTCTTAGTGGAACTCTATTCAACTAAAGAAAAGTGCTCAACAAATTTCAAGTAAATGAGTTAAATTCAAAAGCAGGGATTTTTCTATAACACGCCTTAATCCCTCGCAACCCCACTCCTTTGGGGGTCCGTTTTCACAAAAATCTTTGTAAAAGGAACTTTATTCCATGAACGGAACATACCTTCTAATTTTCAAGCAGGTGTTTCCAATAGTTGAAACGCGTAAATATATATCTATTACCCTCCCCCCTTAATCCCCCTCAGTGACCTTGGGGATCAATTTTCCCCAAAACTATTTTGTAGCGGATCTCTACACCATGAAAGGAATTCGCTTACCAAATTTTAAGACTGTACATCTAATAGTTTAAAAATGGAAATAATTATCTATAACGCCCCTTAAGCCCCGCAACACCACTTAGGAAACGATTTTCACAAAACCCATCTTATAGCGGATCTCTACTTAATGAATGGAATCAGCTTACTAAATTTCGAGATTTTACGTCTAATAGTTTAAAAAAGTAGTTAATTGCCTATAACGCCACTTAATTCTCTACAACGCCACTCGGGAGTCGATTTTGACAAAACCCATTGTGCAGCGGATCTGTACTCTATGAAAGGAATCCGCTTACCAAATTTCAAGAGTGTACGTCTAATAGTTTAAAAATGGAAATAATTATGTATAACGCCCCTTAAGCGCCCTCAACGCCCCTTGGAGGTCGAATTTCGTAAAAATCATTATGTAGGGAATCTCTACTTTATGAAAGATATCTGTGTACCAAGTTTCAGGACTGTACATCTAATAGTTTATTAATGGAAATAATTATCTATAACGCCCCTTAAACCCCCGTAACGCCCCCTTGGGGTTTGAACTTTGCAAAATCCGTTCTTAGCTGACGTCTACTCCATGAAGGGAACCTACCTACCAAATTTCAAGTCTGTAGGTTAAATAGTTCCGGAGATATCGCGATTAGTCAGTGAGTCAGTCAGTGAGTGAGTCGCTTTTCTCCTTTTATATATATATATATATATATATGTATAGATAGATATTAAATATAGCGAGTACAATATATATCTATAACAGTTTTATTTGATGTTGAAACTTGAATGTTTCGAGGCAGGAGTATATGTTAAAGCATGAAATTTAATATACATCCCCACATCTTCCACTAGTAACTTTCTCCCCATCCTGGAGTGAGGTCACAACGGACATTCCTTTTACCCTTGCGATATCCAATGTTAACTGTCCAAAAGGGGACAAGGATAAGAGGTTTTGGTAGATAGTGAGCCACAGAAGATGTTTTATTTTAGTCTTGAGTGTAGTTACTATAAGTTAAAACAAACGTTTTTAATCCCCACCTATCAGTAGACTATTTTTCGAAGAAACTGGCCTTCTTTAAATGAACAATTCCTTCTTTTACATTTCACTCATTCGAAATAATGACAAGTAATTATGTCCTTAATTTCGAATTATTTTGAATCTTTTTAAGACTTAAAATTATATATATATAATATAATTATACAGAGAGGTTTTCCATTTTTGTCCGGGGCGGTAAACTGCTACAGCTGGTGCCAGGGAAAATCCACTGTATAAAGGGGCTAAATAGCGGTGGTACACATACTACTTTTATGGAAGTTACATTTTTAAAACTATTAGATAGAAGAACTCGGGTATTATAGTTTTGCTAAAAATTAATCTCGTGATGTAGGGGAGAAGTTTAAGCCCCTAAACCCCCACCCTTGAGTACACCACTGGGCTGATGCACGTTAAATCTGTCAATCCTAACGTTAGTATAGTATGAAAAACTAGTGAGGGGTACCTGTCTCGTCATTTGACTGTTTCATAATAATGAAATCGGCACCAAAAGCTCTCGGAATTCCAATTTTAAACAAGTTCTATTGAAATAGTGAAATATATCTGTAAATTTCTTTCATAATAAACAGAAAATATTCTTGTTTAATAAAGGCTGAGTGCGGCATACTGGAAACGGGGAGGGTCTGAACATTTCTAGAGTTTTTTTCCCAAATCTTCTCGATCCTCTTAGGCATTCCCCCAATAGCTCTCGAATGGATTTGAGCATGACGTTAATAAACAAATAATCAAAGCAATCTTTTTACTTTTCTCTAATTTCTTAATGCATAAGTAACAAATTTTAAATAGGTTTGTTTTTGAATATACAATATTCCTTATAGTGAGATAATTGAAAGACATTTGTATGAATAAAAAGGGCTCTACCTTTAATAAATCACGCTAAAATACAATTTTAACGCTGCTACATATAAATTTCTTGTAATTTTCACGCTTACGTCATTTTCCTTTTAATTTTCAAAACATTGATAAAACAACCGATACAAATACAGCTGAACGAATTAGAAAAGTTTTGGGGCAACCACTATTTAAAAAGCGAACAATTTTTGTTTACAAATAACTTTTATTATAAATTAAACTGTTACAAGTAGCGAATGAGTTTAAAAATTTATAATTACGTTTGAATGTCTATTAAATGGATCGTTGCGAATTATCCTATGTTTGTGTGGACGGATGCAAGAGTTGAAATTTACAAATAAACACTCTCAAATTTCTTTTACTAAACTATATAAATGTGCACTTATCATTTTAAAATGTTCCTGTAATCTCCATCTACAGTTCTTTGAGTTTAAAATAGTAATATTTATAAATAAAATGTTGAGCATTGTGAAAATGCAGTGAAAATTTAAAAAATAGCTTTTTATGTTTTAGTGCTGCATAAATTAATATATTTTATGCTGTAACACCACTCATATAGGAAGTTATTGAAGGCATTTTAACAATTTTTTTTAAAAAAAATCGTACAGATACGCATATTTTGAAAAATAGGATTATGAACGCTGTTACAAATCTTACAACTAAAGATAACTTTAAAGTCACAGATTTTATAGAATAGACTTTAATGTAAATACAGTAAATAAACAAAGTGGGAACGCGTGTGAAAATAAAATTTTATTGTTGAATAAAACCTTTTCTGAAAAAATATTTTTGCTACAGGTACAAATAATACAGTATCAATAAGTTAGCATATTTGTTCCTTCTGTTGAACATTAGCCTTATCCTTGCTATAATACCCGCTATTTATATTCTTTAACTTTTTTTTTCGACAAAAAAATGTATCAAAACATTTATCTTCCTGTAGTAGAAGACATAAAGAGGTATGAGTACGGCAATCGTTACTGATGATAAAATAAAAGATCCGATTTTAATTCATCTTCTCTCAGGCATTTGTATCATGTCCCCACATTTTTTGCTTAAAATGTCTCGCACGTGACACCCATGTCAAGTGGCGTAATGCTGGAATAATGTCTCTTTTTTGGGTAGACTCCCGCCCATTAAATACCCATTTGACTCATTATGGGAATTGTTTTGCTTTTATTTCCCCCTCCCCCGATGAGCTTTCAAGGCATGCGTAAGAAATATTGGAAGAGCTGTCATGCAAAAGTATACTGTACCTGATGCCTGTAAAGTGTTTTATCGTGTCATGCTTTTTAAAAGTAGATGGAGAAGCGTTGAAGTAAAGACTAATTTTCACTGAATGTTTGTTTCATTGTCTAAATTTGCGAATGTTTTCGACTACTGTATAAATCTACTCCTAAAGTAAAAATAAGTTTATTCTTTAGAAAAAGAGCTGCAATTATTGTTTGCTTTTCTTTAGACAAAAAAATATAAATATATCGCCAAGAAATGGTTTTCGTAACATGATTTGGCAGTTTTTAAAAGTTTTTAGAAAATCTATGAGGTGTCCGGTTTAAATAGTATTTCGAGAGCTTTTAATTGACTGTTTTGTATGATTAAAACGAATTAAAAGATCTCGTATAATTTCAAGTTATTTGTTTCCACTTGTTTGAAGAATATACGGCATGTATTGACACGCAAATAAAATTTCCAGTTCAATGATATTAAAGAATTTTCGAGTAGAGCTATGGACACAAACTAATTTTCCGTGACAAAAAAAGAAGCGTGCACGTGAAGAATCATGCATATTCACGATTTTTAGTTGCTAGAAAATATAAATCATATCACTTTATGCCATTGTGATATCAGTGACCCTAATATCCGAGTAGCCATGATATTACAAACTCATGGCTGGCAAGTTTGAGTCCTTGCCACTGAAGACCCTCCTTATAGAGGTGTTGGGGCACGATAAATTCGGCGTGGTGGGGAATTTTGGAGAGTGGGATACCAGCTCAAGTGTCGTCCTCTTTACTTGGCCAGGTTCCAAATTCTGGAATCCGTCACCAATAACCACGCCTTTCTTTATAATGTGACGTTAATAGTACAAAAAAAATGAATGAATCAGTCATTGTGATATGTGGCGCTGTTTAGCGAGGAAAAAATTAAGTATACGAGAAGATTGCGTGTCGAACGAGGTGTTAGGAATGAACATAAACTCCGAATACGAATTAGTAAGTTCCAATAAATTTTCTTTTCTTGACAAAAAGGGACGTTTTAAGACTTCTCGAGGCCTTGGGCCTCTACTCAAATGTAGACCCCATCTATTATCCTTAAAAGTAGACAGTGCGTTGTCAAATACTCGTACAAACAATAACCCGAAACAATAAAATGTGCACGACTTACAATCGCACAAACCGGCTCGACCGACTACCACCTTTTGAAAGAATGAGTAATGAGGGTGTATTGTGGTAGGCCTAGGCCTGTACGTGGACAACGGTCATCACATATAGCCATTTAACATATCGTCCGGTTGTATTTCGGAGAATACAACAGGAAATAACATCCGACCGTTGAAAGTATTTGAATTATGATCTTATTAAAATTGAGTCGAGAACGAGACGAGGCCCCCATTGTGGCCACACCGTGGGCCCGCGCCTAGTTGTCCCTTGCCTTTAGATGTCTCTGTTGACGAATCTAAATTTTATTTTAGTTACAGCAAGGAAAACTAATTAAAAAACATTTTTTAGAGTATAAATAATTATTTCATTAATTCGAAATATCTTTCAAACACTCGTCAAATTGTATTGTGCTAACTTCAAAATAATGAGCCAGTGTAGTCTAACTAATAATTTGCCAATTCACAGAAAACAATTAACTGAAATTATCTAAACGATTTGAAGAGAAATCCTCTTAGCCACTAATTCGCTTCGGATCTGATTTCAACTAAGCGATTTGTTAATGATTAAAAAATTTAATTGGCGCGATTTTACCTCCAGATAATAATGATTAGTTCAAGCTCTTCTTTACCTTGGATGTATTAACTTCAATATTAGCTTTATGACAATACCGAATATCTTCATCCCAATTGTTTCTCAAAAACATTTTAAATAAAAAAAAAAGTATATCAAAAACGAATACTCCTGCTGTGAGAAATCTTAACGAGTTTATATCACTCAATTGGACAATGAATTAAATATATCATCGAAAAATAATTGATAAAAAATATAAGTAACTTCAAATGAGACTAATAAGGAAATAGTTCCTTTTTTTCTTTATTATTGAAGTTTGAATTGGCCAGTGACTACGCTTCGATACTAATAATTGGAGTCCCAGACCATAAGTTCTCTAAAAATTGTCATATGGAATAAAAGAGACAATTGCTCATTAAATCTTAGTGTGTTTTAAAATCCTCACTTAGTGTTGCATTGCATCAATTCATCGATTAAAAAAATAGATTGAATGAGATATTTAGTTACGCGAGCTGTGTTTTAAAATTTACATCTGTAGCGGATGTTATAGGAGTTAAATCCAAATAAGATGGACTCATCATTTTTGACGGTGCCTCATAGCTATGAGGCTTGTTGTTGATAAAACTCCTGTAGCTCTTAAGTAAATTTAATTTAAATCATACTAAAACAATTTTTTACTCAATATTATTTTAATTCATCTAAACAGAGTACTTGCACCCTAGCTTTAGATATATTCCTCAATAACTGAAAGGGAAATTGAGTCCTAGTGCTTCAAATCGCAGAAAGAAATATGCGTCTTTGATTCAAATAATGATTTTGCAGATTAATTTATGAGAAATAATTGATTTTATCTTGTAGCAGATTCCAAATTTTTACATACGAGAAGTTTCCTTTCTTCCTTATTTTTAAAATCACGTGGTCCATTGCCAATAGTCTTCATGTTCCGTAGAACAGTGTTTCTCAAAATGTGGGGCACGCCCATCTAGGGGGGGTATCATAACCCTGCAAGGGGGTGCGAGCATATTGAGAAGTCGAAAACAAAAGATTATTTAAAAAAAATTATTAATTTTCTGACAGTGTAAAGAAGCAAAATACATTCTGACATAATAAAAAATAAAATACACATTTACACTGATATAATTCACTTATAAATATGTCAGTACTTCTCAATGCATTTTACAATTAATTTAACAATACTAAAATAAGAACGTTTAATAATTACCAGTATCCCCATGGGTTCTTCATTTATAAAACTATATGCTAAGAGTAATGATGATTTGTCCAGTTTATAATTAATTATTTCAATGCTGATTATAGATTACACGCGCGCGGATTCTCTCTCCAATACCACTGTTTAACATGTAGTCGAGCGTATTTGGTGTATTGGGAGAGGGGATAGTAAAAGAATAAATAAGCAAATCCTCTGAAATAAGTAAATCCTTCACAAACACCCTGTCAAGGTAATTTTTGGCATTCCAAAGCCTTCGGAATAATTTTATGGATATAGCAGTACACAGAAAAGATCGCACCTAGGAAAGACTCATATATACGTCCAGGGGAATTGACACACTGGCTGAGTGAAACGTTTATATACACCGGAAACACTTACGAGGTTAAAGTCAAACTGTAGGTTTAGCGTCAAAATATAGTATTATTGAATTTACTTTATTGTTACTGTATGGGGGGGGGCGATGAAAATTATGATTGAATATTGGGTCGCCAGTATTGAAAGTTTGAGAAGCCTTAGAAACATTTGTTAAAACGCATCACCTCGCAGGTTGCGGTAGTCAAACAGTCAAAGCTACCAGCTCGTGACCAGCGTGTTAAGATTTTGAGCTCCAGTACCGCTGAAAACCCTCCACGTAGAAGCGCTGATGCACGTTAAATCTGTAGCGGCGCAAAGTACTCCCATTCGTATGGTGTGGTAGTTTTGAGAGGGGAATGTCTGCTCATATGTGCCTCCGTCAGCTGATCATAGCTTGAAAGTACAAGGTTTTTGTCACCAATTAATAAACACTCCCTCACCCATTCAAAACCCTCATCGTCTCGGCTTTGAAAACTCCCGATGGTGTATAACAAAGGGGCCAAGGACGCTTGCTTTCATTCGAGTTTATTGCTCTCGAGTCATGGCTTCGAGTCCTAATAACATTTAAGAAGCACCATGTAGAGCAATGTTTCATAAACTCTTTTAAGCCATGAACCTCGTTTTATAGTCAGAACTTGCCCACGGACCCGTTTTTATAGTCAAAATTTTCCAACGGAACCCTTTTCAAAGTCAAAACTTTCCGATAGACCCTCAAGGCGAAAAAATACATAAATGCATAGCATAAAAATTACAAATTTTAAAAATCATTTTATTGAAGAATTATTTATTGAAACACTAACTTTTGCTTAAAATAAAATTTTCAAAAAAATAATGATTTGGATGAACTTGATGAGATGTTTTGAGTGTATTTATGTCCGTATAGGTAAGTATTAGATTTACAACCCCCAAAGTGCTTGAGAAATATTTCCTTTCCCCCACGGACTTTACTATCTTTGGTACAGATGGGTGACGCTCTTTCAGATTGCCAGACAATTATTTTCTGCTCTTTTTTTTATTCCATCCCTTTTTCTTCCCCTTTTGAAATAGAAAAATTTAATCTAGATCAGATATATATTTCTTTGCGTTAATTAGGGAGTATTTGAAGTAATTTTGCCCTATACAGCCTTTTTCTAGAAAAATAATCAATCAATCAACCAACCAATCAAATTGAGTAATCTCTTTATTTGATGCTGATTAGATATTAGGAGGGAGGTTGCACAAATACACTGTTATATAGCTGTCACTTCAGCTAGTTTAAGAAATTAACTTTGCCACTGAACTTTATATTTCCAATTATACGGATACAAAATATTCGTTTTTATTTTGGAACTTCCCATTAACTCTTTTGTTTCGAAGTGATTTTGCTCATTAATGTTCTTTTTTGGAAAAAAAATTGCATTAATCCTTAAAAATACCTGGAGTTGTTTTTTTCCCTTACTGCGACAAAACAAATTATCTAAAACCGATTACCTTCTAGAGAGCTATCTTACTAGAGTTTAAGGCCTTCTCTTTTTTTTCCTGCGCTTAAATGAACTCGACTCCACTTGATCCTCTCTGCATTAACTTAATCCGATTATCGAGTCATCCAATCACATAATCTGTTTAAGAGCATAAAAATGTTTTGAGCGAATTGAGATTCTTTTAACACTGGAAGGGGTGTATCATGTATGTTCTCACCTGGTTGGTCGATTTAGGGAAGTTGCTTGGTCATACTCAGCAATGGGGTTGTTTCAGGGTGTACTAATTCCTTATAAGTCTATGCATGTGAAAGAGTTCAAAAAATATTTTTTTAAGCTATAGAATTACTTATTTTTTCATTTGGTAAATGAATTATTTTATTTGTGGATCACGGATCATAATTGGACGTTTTAATCTTAAATTTAAATGCAAATTAGATAAAACTAGTTTTGTGTGTGTGTGCAAATATGTGAATTATGCTCAGAAATTTATAACTATACTAAAATTCTAAAAAAAATGTTGTAAATCTAGCTGTCAGTTAAATATTTTAGTATAACTATATATCAGTACTTGAGTAGAATCTAGTACTAGACTGAGTGTATTTAAAAAAAAACATATTTCAATTCGCTAAGGTATGTGACAAATACAAGTGGGGGGTAGTCTTGAACCAAGGTATCGGATCATGGCAGGCATGTCACGAGTTCGAGCCCAGTACCAGTAAAGACCCACCGTGTAGGGCAGCTATGCACGTTAAATCTGTCGAGAGCTCAAACATCCTTCCGTTGGTGTGGTGTGGTAGTTAGGAGAGGGAGGGGCTAGCTCAGGTGTCGTCCTCATCATTTGAGCATGGCTCAAAATGACGAGGTCCTTCGCTAAAAGCCATCGTGTAGCTGAACAATTCGACGTTAATATTCACACACTCACCCGAACTCGTATCTGGTGAGTCATGAGTTCAATCCCTAGCGCCATTGAAGATCCTTTATGTAGAGAATCCGATGCGTGATTATGTTCTTAGTCTAAACACGAACATTTATGTTAATGTCTGATGTATATTTCTTTACTCTGAATTTTCGTATGCGCTCGCGGTAGCCTAATGGCCAAGGTAACGGACTAGTGACCAGTATGTCATGAATTCGAGCCTAATATCACTGAAGATCCGCCGTGTAGAGGGAGCTTATGCACGTCAAATCTGTTGAAGCTCAAACATCCTCCCGTTGGGGTGGTGTTGTAGTTTGTAGGAGATGCCAGCTCAGGTGTCGTTCTCGTCAGTTGGCCGTGGTTCAGAATTACGAAGTCCGTCACCAGTAGCTTTCATGTTTCTTTATATTGCTACGTTAATCAACTCAAAACAAAGTGGATTTTGTAACAGAGTGATCTGGAGGTTAAGCACTCGTAATTATCGAGTCGTGAGTTTGATTCTTGCCACTGAAGGTTCAAAGTCCTCACTATGGAATGGTGGGTAAATTTGGAGAATGGATACCACGCAGTTTAAGGGTGGTCGTCATCCATTAATCGTAGTTCAAAATATCCACCAATATCCTTCGTGCTGCTTTAAGTAAGGAATTAATCAAAGGGTACCCAACTGAATATTCACTTATCGAAATACAGCCAACAATTAAATTTAGCAATTTGTACAACTAAAAATTTTTAGAATAATATTTTGGACGCGTATTCTGGATGTTTATTTCTTATTAACAAATAAATAACAAACAACAAAAGTTTCGAGTTTAAGCTTTGTAATGTTTAAATTTTGTACTTTACTTTGGTTTAATAAAGGTATTTGTTCAACTAAAGCAGCACCTGTTGAGATTTGCCAAAAATTCTCCGGGAAAGAAACGATCCTCACACTCGAAAGTTTCCAACACCATTTGTCATAAAGAAAAGGAAAGAGAACAACTCTGTGTATCTCGCCTCATATATGTCAAATTCTTTTTTCTCTCCTCCTCTCGACCTCACGCAGCTCGTGTTGATTTTCCCCCACCCCAAACATGCATAAAATAATATTTTACTTCAGTTCCATTCTCCTCTCATCCCCCCTTTGTCCTATTATCTACTGTCCGTTTATTTATAATACGTTCCAATATAGCGTGTCTGGGAACCAGAGTGCACTTGACGACGTATGTTTCGCAGAAAAGATCCAAACCGTGTTCTTGAAGGTGTGGTGCTTTCCCTTTTGCTTTCATTTGTGGGCGGAGATTTCATGGGAAAAATTGGATTGGAATTATTTATTTGGATTGATTTGAGTTTTATTAACGTCGCCATTTGAAGATGAGTTGACGATTCGCGACGGACCTCGTCGTTTTGAGCCCCGGTCAAGTGATAACAATGACATCTGAACTGGAACACTACTTTCCAAACTTCTTTATCTAGCCATTATCAGGTCTTTGAAAAGCAGGTGGCCACGGTGGTCTAAGGGTTATAATCATGAGCTCGTGGTCGACGCGTCATTTGACCATGGTTCAAAATCATAAGGTCGGTCCCCAATAGCCCTCACTTTACCTTATAGTGCGCCAAAAATAAACATTCACTCCTTCACTTGAGCCTCGACAAAATTGAACGTAAATAAGCCCTCTACACCGTGGCTGCGTTAGTCTAGTTGTCAAGGTAACGAACTCGCGACCGGCGTGTCATGAATTCGAGCCTAGGGCCGCTGAAGACCAACGTGAGCGATGCACATTGTGTCGAGAGCTCAAACGTCCTCCCGTTTGAGTGGTAGTTAGGAGAGAGGTGCTGGCTCGGGGATGTCGTCTTCGTCACTAGACCGTGGTTCAGAATTACGAGGTCCGTCCCAAAAGCCCTCGTGTGTAGTTAAACAGTGTGACGTTAATATTTACTCACTCACTCAAGTGAAAACGATGACACCTGAACGGGAGCACTACTTTCCAAACTTCTGCACCTAGCCATCGTCAGGACTTTGAGCTTGGGCAGGTGGCCGCGATAGTCTAGTAGTTTCCATCATGAGCTCGTGACCGACATGTCACTTGACCAAAATTGAAAATCACGTTGTATGTCACCAATAGCTCTCACGTTTGCAACTATAATAAACCTTAACTCATTCACTTGAGCCTCGGCAGAATTTAATGTGCATCAGCCCTCTACATCGTGATAGCTTAGTTGTAAAGGTAACGTACTCGTATCATGAGTTCGAGTCTAGTATAGTACCGCTGAAGATCCACCGTGTAGAGGGACCAAGCACGTTAAATATGCTGAGGCTCAAATGTGCTCCAGTCTGTGTGGTGTGGAAATTAGGGGAAGGGAATGTCAGCTCAGGTGTTGAGTTCGTCACTTGACCATGGTTCAAAATGACGAGGTCTTTCACCAATAGCCCTCCTTCAGCTTTACAGTGCGACTCACTCACTCACTCACTCAGCCCTCTACACGCTTTAGAGGCACCAAGATTTTGACTCACGACTTGATATTACGGTAGTCAGAGAGGTGGTCATGGTCTAAAGCTAATGGCAGATTGTGGCCATGACCAGTGGACTACTTCAGCCTCATAATATTCATTACATTTGCTATTAGTAAAACACTCTTTTACAAATTTCTCACGGTAAATAAGAAAAACGGTGTGTGTGTGAATAAATCCATATTTGTTTTATAATTTTAAAGTGAAATTTAGTTTCAATCTATTATGGTATTTTAGATACATTATGTTGAAATAAAGGTAGGAAAAATTTTGGAGAATTTAAATAATTAAGCCATTAAAAAAGGACGTGGAACATTTATTGATTACAAAACCATCAATAAATATAGTTGCCAGTGTAAATTATATAGTTCAGGATATGTGTGAAATCCCATGAAAATTATTTAAAAAAAAAAGAATAAACCGAAGGAATATCTATTTTTTTTTCAAATATATGTTGACTGTGTATTTTAGCAACGCGTATGTTTTTGAAAGATGTAAAAAATATTCATTTATGTTATTTTATAAGAAAGATCAGTGTTTTATACGTCAATCACTGTAATGTACACCCCCGCATTGTGGGGGGCCCAGGAACTCTAGGGGCCCAAAGATTAACTGATGCTAAGTACGAATTTCGGCTTGGGTCGAAAATTTGAGTTGGGGAGGGGCTAATGTACTCAATTATGCCACAGGCGTCAATATGTATAACAGATGTCTGTAAACATGTTTCAACTCTATAACATGGCTTTTCAATGGATTCGAGACTTTTTGGTTGAAACGTGAATAATCATAAAATACCATTTCATGAGAGAGAGAATTATTAGCTTTTTTAAATTTATAAATCTCCAAATTGTTTAGTATTTTTTAGATTTTATTTTTTTTAATCCTGAGATGTTTTTCTGTTATACATTTTTCTTGCTTATCCTTGTATAATGATAGAAAATAACATCGCATAAGAAGTTATGGTGCATGTTTTAAAAAGCTTATAGGATGTATTCACTCACAAACTATTGGAAAAAATAAACACCAATAATATCCGTGGAAAAAGATTCACGCAACAGATTTGCATCAAAAGATTAAACTCTTACCGATCATTTTGATTCGAAATCGTTTTACATTTTGTACTTAAATCGTTTCACATAAAAAATAAAGCATTTGAAATCAATAGTAATTAGTAATCCCCTTCCCCTCCACACTGAAAACCGCCACCGAAAAAAAATGACCTCACCGCCGTTTTTTCTGTTTTAGAACTCGATTGCTTTCTACGGATTGGTTGTTCTGCGCGATTGGTGGTCATTAGTGACTCTCTTCTTCCTTTTAATTAAGACTTCTGCTGCCAAAAAGGAAATAAAAAAAGAGATTGCTTGGATCTTTTAGCCGTGACCGTGACGCGTTGAGTGCTCAGGGGCTGGGCACATTTTTTGTTTCTTTTTCCTATTGCTTCTGCACCCCCTCTCTCTTCCCTTTTCGCTCTTGAGCACGCGAAGCTTCGTGAACCATCCCCCCAAAACAGTGGGCATGATTATTTCTTCTCGTTTTAATAAGACGACACAGACTCCTATCATTTTTCAGCCGTTCCTATCGAATGCGTTTTTTTTTCTTTATCTTTCGTTCGTATTTTATCTGTTGGCACGTTATAAATAAAAGCCGCTTTGATTTCTTTTTTTCTGCGCTTCCTTAGAATTATTTTTTGAAGACCTTCGTGGTTGAAATATTTTCGTTCGTGTAAATGCATCCCATAATATACCATTGGATCAATTACGACGTGCTCTTAGTGTATGCTTCTTCACTGAGATTATTTTAGGAGTTTGCATTTTGTTTATTTTCTGCAACGAGAAAGCAATATGACTAAAAATGTTTATCAATCAGTTAAGCGAATATTATTATTAAAATAAAAGGACATTTTTCTAAGGATTTTTCGAGCAATTTTTTTCATTTATTGCTTTTTGTAGCTCTTTATATAGATTTTTGGCTTCATACCTGGAATATTTAAGTTTTAAATTATTCAAAATCTTTTCTCAAGATTTTTCTTTAATGTTTAAAAGCTTATATTTTTTACATAAATGCATCGAAGAAATAAATATTGAGTATTTGTTACAGAAATTGCAAATTTATTCTTGTATAATTTCTGATTTTTAATTCTCTCTCTCTCTTTCCATATAATAAAGTCGGAATTCACAATCTTAAATCATGTACGATATTGCTATAAATCCAACATACAACTAAACAGTGTATAGAAGTAAAACAAGGCAGGTACATGCCATATAGTTATATAGCTACAATTATATATAAACAAACTGTTAGTCTTGAGAACCAAGAATGTAGGCTTAAGCATCATATTCACACACACAGGAGCCAACATTCCCTTATATTTTCCTATAACACTAAGCTGGAAAAAATGTGTTACAGGATTTAATTTTAAGACTATAAATATCTAAAATTATAAAACCCTAATACCTTCGTAATAAGAAAAAATTCTATCTACCCAGAAGTAATAGAATACAAAATCCCATGCAAAAATTTAAATTACAAAATATATATAACTAAACTCAAAAATTTGAAGCAAAAACCCATGAACACACACACACACAAGAACCTGCCAAATAGCAACAGGACAACATATAGTGGAAAAATTATTTTTAAAAAATGTCAAAAACCCTATATATGCAAATACGAATCGATTTTAAGATGTCTAATTTATCTTCCAAAGGAAAAACTGGACAGGGTTGGTAAATTTTACAGTAAGATTTTTTGTTTAAAATGTTGAACTTTCATAAATTATTTTTATTGTATCAACAAAATCCTCATTATTAAGTCGTGTTGGTTAAGCATCTTTCTAGAATACTTTAAATGATATTCCAACAGTTTTTCGAAATAGTGTAATTTGTTTCCGTAATATTAGGTTGGGGAAAAAGAAATCCATTATTTTTGCATGAAAATCAAGACTTTATTTAACATGCTTCTAATTGTCCGATCTGGGTAAAATATTCACCATTTTGTTGTATAATTTGTTGCCATTTTAAAGGTGACTCCATAATGCCTCTCTCATAGAAGTCTTGGCCCTTATTGGCGAAAAAATCTAGTAATTGATTTTCACAACCTTTTCTTGATCCCAATTTCTTATCACGCAGGAAGTTTTGCAATGCGAGAAAAAGGTGGTAATCGATTGGTGCCAGGTCCGGACTATATGGTGGATGCATTAAAACTTCCCAACCTAGTTCCCAGAGGTTCTGGTGAGTCACTACAGAAGTGAGTGTTCTGGCGTTGTCCTGAGGGAACACGATACCTCTTCTGTTGGCCAATTCTGGCCATTTCTGGTCAATCCCTATTTTCAAATGGTCCAGTTGTTGACAGTAGAGATCTGAATTTAGTGTTTGGCCATGCGGAAGCAATTCTTAATAAATTATTCCTTTCCAGTCCCACTAAATACACAGTAGAACCTTCCTAGCCGTTAGTCCTGGTTTGGCCACCGTTTGAGCTGCTTCACCGCACTTCGACCACGATCGTTTTCGCACAATATTGTAGTATCTTACCTATTTCTCATCCCCAGTCACCATCCGTTTAAGAAATGGGTCGATTTCATTCCGTTCGCCCAAGGCTTTACAGATGGAAATTCAATCTATCATGTTTTTTGGTGTTAATTGGTGTGGCTCCCACACACACACACAAACATGGAGCTTCTTTTTAAATCCAACTTTGCGCAAATGGCTTAAAACTGTTTTATAGTGCATCTTTAGCTTTTGGGCGATGCTACGACTCTAACATGCCGGTCAACTTCGATTATTTCTGTGGCTTTATCGACATTTTCAACGCCGGGCCTGCCTGTGCGAGATGCATCTTTAACATAAAAAATAACTGAACGGAACCGTCGAAACCAAAATTTCACGTAATTAGCTGTTACAGTATCGACACTAAAAACACCATTTGCAATATGAACCACCTGGCTTGCATTTTCACTTTATCAAAGAAAAACTGTAAAAAGAACGGATTTTTTTCTTTGTTGACTTCTATTTTTAGCACAATGTAACTCACAACTGAAAGAACCAAACAAAGAAAAGCAAAATAATTTTTTTAGTGTGAAATGTCACCTTGACAACGAGCATAAATTTCAAATTGTTTGATCGATGCTTTACGAGATATCGACACTACAGCCATCTACCGAAAAAATAATGGATTTCTTTTTCCCCAACCTAATATACACTGGTGTGCAAAAATTAAGGACGAAGTCAAAAAAGTAGCATATCAGCTGAACGAAGAGGCAGAGCGGACAGAAAGACCAATCAGGAGATTAAGTAAGGTGATATACGGTAGCACATGCGCAGATATGCAGGTAGACGTAATGGGGGAGTGTCTGAGTGGTATAAAGCATGTTGTCGGTGTAAGATCAGTCTATCTGGCAAAGAGATTGCACGCCGTATAGCAGTTAAAATCACACCGAGTTGCTGCCTCAGCGAGAAATGGCGAATAATCAATCTGTTAGACGACATATGGATGCTTTTACCCAAAGTCGAATCATTGGGAAGTTGGAGGAAGGCCGCAGTGTGACAAATGTGGCTGCAGAGTTCGGAATTGCTCACAGCATCGTTTCACGACTTTGGAGACAATTTCAAACTACAGGAACAGCTATCCGGGGGTTCAGTAATGGTCGTCCACGAGGAACCACACCCGCAGATGACCGGTACATTGTCTTACAGGCCAGAAGAAACAGGCGACAGACAGTGGGAGAAATCGCTAGACACTCGACTGGACGACCGATATTGCGTTTTACCGTTTCCAAAAGCCTGCACGGTGGTTTGTTTGCACGACGCCCTGTACGGTGTGTACCTTTAACGCCTGCCCATCGGAGAAGGCGTTCTCTGTGGTGCCGGGAACACCGGAATTGGAGAGACAATGAATGGGGACGAGTACTCTTTACAGATGAGAGCAGATTCAGTTTGAGTAGCGATTCTCATCGCATACTCATCTGGAGAGAGCGGGGAAGCCGCAATCATCCCTCGAACATCATTGAAAGGGACAGGTATGGAGGTCGCGGTGTTCTCGTTTGGGGAGGCATCATGCTTGGTAGTCGTACAGACCTTCACATCTTCGACGCAGGTTCAGTCAACAGGACCCGTTATTGTAACGAGATTCTTCTTCCATAGGCGCTATGGGTCTGCAGTTCCTTTTCATGGACGACAATGCACCATGTCATCGCACATTAGCTGCAGAACAGTTCTTAGAGAGTGAGGATATTGAACGTATGGATTGGCCGGAACGATCTCCGGATCTCAATCCCATCGAGCATGTATGGGACTTTCTAGGCAGACGCTTGGCAGCTCGTACCTTACCACCAGTAACGATTCGGAAGCTTCGATTGGCGCTGCAAGACGAATGGGCAGCAATGCCTCAACAACTCATTGACACCCTCGTTCTCAGCATGGGCAGACGCTGTGAAACCTGCCTAGCAGTCAGGGGAGATCATATCCCCTACTAAAGACCGGATGTTTGTTGCTGGACACCCATCACAGGGATGTTTCGACCTTCAGTCGCATTGCGCTCCATGCTACTTTTTCAATCAAGCTTCTTTTTATCCCTCTGATTTCTCTTTTAGTAAGTGTTGCTTACATATTACACATGTCCTTACGTATTGGGGATCTTACGGTATTAAATGTGTTGTTTTGGAAAGCTTTTGTACAAAGTTATATTGAAAAAACCGTCTCGTCCTTAATTTTTGCTCACCAGTGTATATTACGAGTTTAAATTATCTTCAGTATAGAAAATTACTAGCAATATTAAGGGACTTCGAGTCAAAGAAAAACTTGCAAACCGTGACAATTGAAATATGCATTTATCCCTAATAGTATATGTGAAAGAAAAATGTAATAACCTTAACAATTTATATATATATATATATATATATATATATATATATATATATATATATATATATGTGTGTATGTGTATATATATGAGTATATATATGTGTGTGTGTATGTGTATATATATGAGTATATATATGTGTATATGTGTGTATGTGTATATATATGAGTATATATATGTGTGTGTGTATGTGTATATATATGAGTATATATATGTGTGTGTGTATGTGTATATATATGAGTATATATATGTGTGTGTGTATGTGTATATATATGAGTATATATATGTGTGTGTGTATGTGTATATATATGAGTATATATATGTGTGTGTGTATGTGTATATATATGAGTATATATATGTGTGTGTGTATGTGTATATATATGAGTATATATATATGTGTGTGTGTATGTGTATATATATGAGTATATATATGTGTGTGTATGTGTATATATATGAGTATATATATGTGTGTGTGTATGTGTATATATATGAATATGTATGTGTGTGTGTATGTGTATATATATGAGTATATATATATGTGTGTGTATGTGTATATATATGTGTGTGTGTATGTGTATATATATGAGTATATATATGTGTGTGTGTATGTGTATATATATGAGTATATATATGTGTGTGTATGTGTATATATATGAGTATATATATGTGTGTGTGTATGTGTATATATATGAGTATATATATGTGTGTGTGTATATATATGAGTATATATATGTGTATGTGTATATATATGAGTATATATATGTGTATGTGTATATATATGTGTGTATATGTGTGTGTATGTGTATATATATGAATATATATGTGTGTGTATGTGTATATATATGAGTATATATGTGTGTGTATGTGTATATATATGAGTATATATATGTGTGTGTGTATGTGTATATATATGTGTATATATATATGTGTGTATATATGTATGAGTATATATGTGTATATATGTGTGTATGTATATATGTGTGTGTGTATGTGTATATATATGTGTGTGTATGTGTATATATATGTGTGTGTATGTGTATATATATATATGTGTGTGTATGTGTATATATATATGTGTGTATGTGTATATATATGAGTATATATATGTGTATGTGTGTGTGTATGTGTATATATATGTGTGTGTATGTGTATATATATGAGTATATATGTGTGTGTATGTGTATATATATGAGTATATATATGTGTGTGTGTATGTGTATATATATGAGTATATATATATGTGTGTTTATATATATGAGTATATATGTGTATATGTGTGTGTATGTGTATATATGTGTGTGTGTATGTGTATATATATGTGTGTGTATGTGTATATATATGTGTGTGTATGTGTATATATATGTGTGTGTATGTGTATATATATGTGTGTGTATGTGTATATATATGAGTATATATATGTGTGTGTGTATGTGTATATATATGTGTGTGTATGTGTATATATATGAGTATATATGTGTATATATATGTGTGTGTATGTGTATATATATGAGTATATATATATGTGTGTGTATGTGTATATATATGAGTATATATATGTGTGTGTGTATATATATGAGTATATATATGTGTGTGTGTATGTGTATATATATGAGTATATATATGTGTGTGTGTATATATATGAGTATATATATGTGTGTGTGTATGTGTATATATATGAGTATATATATGTGTATGTGTATATATATGAGTATATATATGTGTGTGTGTATGTGTATGTATATATGAGTATATATATGTGTGTGTATGTGTATATATATGAGTATATATGTGTGTATATGTGTGTGTATGTGTATATATATGAGTATATATATGTGTATATGTGTGTGTATGTGTATATATATGAATATGTATGTGTATATGTGTGTATGTGTATATATATGAATATGTATGTGTATATGTGTGTATGTGTATATATATGAATATATATGTGTATATGTGTGTATGTGTATATATATGAGTATATATATGTGTATATGTGTGTGTATATATATGAGTATATATATGTGTATATGTGTGTGTATATATATGAGTATATATATGTGTATATGTGTGTGTATATATATGAGTATATATGTGTATGTGTATATGTGTGTGTATATATATGAGTATATATGTGTATGTGTATATGTGTGTGTATATATATGAGTATATATATGTGTATATGTGTGTGTATATATATGAGTATATATATGTGTATATGTGTGTGTATATATATGAGTATATATATGTGTATATGTGTGTGTATATATATGAGTATATATGTGTATGTGTATATGTGTGTGTATATATATGAGTATATATGTGTATGTGTATATGTGTGTGTATATATATGAGTATATATGTGTATGTTTATATGTGTGTATATATATGAGTATATATGTGTATGTGTATATGTGTGTGTATATATATGAGTATATATGTGTATGTGTATATGTGTGTGTGTATATATATGAGTATATATGTGTATGTGTATATGTGTGTGTGTATATATATGAGTATATATGTGTATGTGTATATGTGTGTGTGTATATATATGAGTATATATGTGTATGTGTATATGTGTGTATGTGTATATATATGAGTATATATGTGTATGTGTATATGTGTGTGTGTATATATATGAGTATATATATGTGTATGTGTATATGTGTGTGTATATATATGAGTATATATATGTGTATATGTGTGTGTGTATATATATGAGTATATATGTGTATGTGTATATGTGTGTGTATATATATGTGTATATATGTGTGTATATATATGAATATATATATGTGTATGTGTATATGTGTGTGTATGTGCATATATGTGTGTGGATATATATTGCATTTGTTCTGGCTGTGTGTGTGCATGGCACCTTTCAGCTATTGTCGGTGGTTGCCGTAATTTTGGATCTTGGTCAAGTGACGAAGCCGATACCTAGTTTGTAAACGGTAAATTGTCATTAAAAAGTGTTCAAATAAATCACCATTTCTGTAACGTAGTGAATTTTTTTCATTTTTTTAAATTAGCTATTCTATTTTTTAGTCTGTGTGTGTATCGGTTAAATTCCATACCATCACCTTCCCTTCTGGATCACTTAAGGTAGTCATACTTGTGGTTACTAACTCATATTTCACGTGCCATGAGTTCCAGTCTTACTGACATTAAAGATCCCCTTGTAGAGAGATCAATGCACATTTAATCCGTTGAGGTTCCCATGGCTGTGGTGTGTTAGTTTCGGGAGGGGGTGCCAGATCAAATCGTTTTAGTCATCTGACCAAGCCTCATAATTAAGTATTTTAGTCTCCAACAACTTTCGTGTGACGTTAATAAACACTCACTCGCGCACTGGATCACTTTGGCATGGTATGATAGCTTGGAAATTTGAGTATAAACACGTTCTGTCCTCATTGCTTCATTGTGACTAAAAACTACGAGGCCCATAGTCAGCGTATTCAAGGACGTCTTAATGCATGATCCCGGGACCAGCACCTCGGTCACAATGGGGGCCGCATCTCCTTCTAGATTCAGCCTTAATAAGACAAAGATTCGAATTATTTCAACGATCAAATGTTTTTTTCCTGTTGTATTCTGCCTAAAACTAGAACCTGTCAGATTGGAACTAGACTGGAACGGACAATATGTCAACTGTCTACTTATGATGACCGTGGTCCATGTATAGGCCTAGGCCTACCACCAGTGGTGCACACAAGGGGGGTCCTGGGGTCCACTCCCCCAAAGCCCTTGACTTTTTTCCGATTGATTATAATTCTAAGTATATAGTACGTAAAATTTAATTAAGTATTTATTAATTAATGCTAATTATTTATTCAATAATTACTTTTTTACTGTGTTTTGTTCCCGAAAATCGACAAAATTAAAAGGATCATGATACAAGAATGGTGAACTTTCGACCCCGGATCCCCCCCCCCTTTGAAAAATTTCTGTGTGCGCTACTGCCTACCACCATACACCATCATTACTCCTTCAGTTAAAAAAAATGGCAGCCGATCGAGCCGGTTTGGGCGATTGTAAGTTGTGCATATATTTATTTGTTTCGGGTTATTGTTTGTACGAGTATGTAACAACGTATGATGTGTAATGTTTATTTTAAGGTTTAGATGTGGGGTCCATGTTTTTTAAGGGCCCAGGGCCTCAAGAATTCTTAAGACGTGCCAGATCGAATTGGTCAATTTCCCTGTTCCTTGAGCAATCTAACAACCTGCTGTGCAAATTTTATCCTTACCATATGTCCGAACAAATCCTTCTTCAGTTCAAGCATAAATGTTTAAAAAACGCGACTCTTTTCAACAACGTATTTGTGTACAGCGATTCATGAGTCCCTATTTAACACAGAAATTTCCACTTTCTCTCTCCCCGTCTTTGTATTAACATTCCTCTCTCTCATCTGTACATACCCAAAAAAGAAATCAATACTGGGTATGAAATTCAATATCGGTTTCGGGCCCTTGATATTGCGTTGCGTCATTTTTAGAATAGGATTTTCTTGTGTGCCCAGGCGAGCACCGAAACTCAATAAGTGATTTGCATTTTCATTGCGCTTATCTTTTCCTTTACTTTTCTTTGAATGCTAATAAATACATTTCGCCCCGAAGGGGGAGGGATGAAAACTTCCGAGGGTAATGCTCACAAGAGACAAAGTAGAACGTCCACTAGTTTTTCGGAATCAATATTTAAATAAACGCGGAAGATATACACAGAAATAGAACGGGGCTCATCAATAATAATGATAAAAAAAAAAATTTGTTTTTTTTTCTTTTATTAAAGGATGGATGATTTTTATTTTGATTCTATTCTTAACGAAGACCTTTCGTTATTAAAATAATACTGTGCGTTCGGTACGTTCTGGGAGTTTTCGCTATACCTCTCAGCCCTGCGGCTGAATTTTGGAAAGTGGGAGCGATGGGGAGGTTCGGAAGAGCATCTAGGAATGTCGTCTGCATTTTCGCGAGTGTACAAATAATCTGTTGGAAAGTTTATTTGAAGTGTGCTGTGTTATTTGGATTTTTAATTTATGTTTTTCCATCGAGTTTGGTTCAAGGCGACTGGAACTGGAATGTGGACTGATAAAATATCGTCTGGAGTTATTCCACCAATCTTTTGATAATCCGATTTCGATATTTTGGTAAGAAGTGTTTTCCCTCCCTAGACTCTTATTTTCGGAAGTTTAACTCGGAAAGTTTGATTGCCAGAATTATTTCTTTAGATCGTTTTCATTCTTCCTTTTTTAATTTCGGAAAAGTAAAATACTTAACATTATAAAAGCTTTTTAAAATTTTGGTTCAAATTTATTTCGAGAATATAAGCGTGCAATCAAAAATAAATTTCTGATTCTTATATTTTCAAGCGTTCTTTTTTCTCTTAAAAAATATTCAAATTCTTATTTTTTATGACATTTTCTCTATCTTAATCGTTACTTTAAAAGTGGCAACATCGTTAATTATTGCTGTTTATCTTGCTCAAAGAAAGCAAATACTTATAATTTGCTCTTTAAATTAAATACCATATTAATCTTTTCACGACGAAAGGAAACATTTCCCCCCATTTTAAAAATGATGACTATCGTGTGTTGAATTATAAGTTTATATGCATTTTTCATAGTTATGTCATAATAGAACGTATGCCAAGCGAGTTCATGTAAACAGGAATATTCGCGAAAAAAGAACTGTCAAATCAATTGGCGCCAATGATAAAAAATTTGAGAACTATACCAAGTTACTATTTCACTTTATTGTACCATGTAATAATATATTGCTTTCTTACATATTTTTTTTGTTATATGGTAATTGATATTGTATATTAATGAGGTATATTTATATACTTGAAAAAGTTAGAGAAAATAAATGCCTATTGATAACAAATAATTCTATGGGAACAGTTCTTTTCCCTTCAAATTCCAAAAAAAAAAAAAACTACACATTATTCATTTTTCCTATGATTTTTATTTATTTTATGTCTAAGTAAAATGAAAAGTTAACAGTGAAATACGTTTAATGCGATGACGCCTAAGACGAAAGATCGGTTAACACGAAATGATACAGCGTTTCCAACAGTTTTCGTGTAGGTTTCTTAACACGAAACGAAAATCGCTAACAAAGAAAGATAGAGAATATTGAAACCGAATCAACACTTTATAAAAAGTCTGAAACAATTTTTGAATTAGGGGACTGTTCTATTGTATTATCGAAAAAATATGTTAGAATAAATGATGATGTGTGTACAGCCCTAATTATGCATACACAGACGTTTTGGAGTTCGCCCAAAGCTCAAAAACTAATTTATTAATGATGCAAATTCGAACGACGAAAATTAAATGAATGATGCAGCTCCTGTTCCCACATCATTTAAAATGAGGAACATCATGAAAAGTATGCGCAAATATTTAGTAGCACGTTTCAATGGTGAAATGAATAACGAAATGGACGATATCAAACAATTTGCTTCTAAAAAGACAATGAAAGAAAAATAGCAGATTATTTTCCAAAAACTCAAATGGGTTTTTTTTTCAAAAAAAACTTAAAAATTTTGTATTAAATATATTTGATTGTTTCTGTTTCATTGTTTTTCATTAAGTGCATACATATTTACATATCTATGTAAATAAAATAAACTATCTAATAATATTGCAATACCCTTAACACCAAATTATTTTAGCCCGAAAAAATATTCCAGTCCCCCTCAGTTTCGTGTTAAGCGATTTTTACTGAACTAATATATGTGAATCTGATGTCCTTGTTAGGGTTAAATGGAATTCCTCAGAGTAAATTTCTTAAGGAACTCTTTCCTAGAGATGAATATATTTTAGAGAAAAAGAAGCAAAGCAACAATAAGGGTAGGACTTTTTGCTAAATGTTTGTGCTGCAAACAGCTTAGCATTCAAAATTTTATTTTAGCAAATGAATTGATCCCTCGAGATATTCTTGAAAGCGTTTGTGATGTAACTGGAAAATACCTTTCTAGATAATTAGCTTCGCCATTTATTACATAACAGGCGTACCTAAATAGCTATTGGTGGTGTTGAATAAATAACGTTGTTTCAACATTCGTATGTGAATAGTCATAATTGTTTCTCATGCGATATATGAATTTTTAAACAGATGTTGTAATTCATCAAGCGTCGTGTTTTATTTTATAGTGAGTTTTAATTTATTTAATGAAATTTATGAATAATTATATCAGTTGCTAATTCCAAGACCATCAGTGTCATTTAGTTGAAAGTAAGTATGAATTATTTACAACTAAATTAGGCATTACTTATTTTTTTAAAAAAAATAAGAATTGATTTTGAAATAAAGTATATGTTTCAAAAAGTAGCAAAGGAACAGCAATATGGAAATGTAGAATGTACGATATCATAAATCTTATTTTACAAACACTCTAAAATTATTTTTTGCTCTTCTGTAAACTTTCATTATTGAGGTAAAATATTTAAATACTAATTATTTTTGTGGATTTCAAACACCTCACAATTATAACTCTTACAATTGCAAGTCGACAGTCACAGTAAATATATAAACGTAGTTCCCCTTCCCTCTTTACACCACATACCCGACAAATAGCCTTTTTGCTGTTTGGACTTGGAATTCTTGTTTAAGGTATCCGACTACGTTCGGAACCGTGATTTTGCAAAAGCGTATAAATGGATAATATTTGATATTTAGTGTCACTTAAATTAGAAAACATATATATAAAATTGTTTTAAGAATATAATTACAACAAAAAAAGTATTTAAGTACAATATTTTGATAAAAAATTAACATCGAATGACCCATTTTCAAAACATCCTTTTATGAAAAATGGTTCTATTATAATATCTTGCCTGCATATAGCTCAGACCTCTGTACAGAGGTTCAACTAGAATTTTTGAAATATATAACTTAGAAGTTGATTTATCCATATTTTACTGCAACAGAAGAGATAAATTTTAAGAAAAAAACGCCGATAGTTATTTCAATTGGTGGTAACTCTGAAAATAATGTGAATAATGTGAGTTCAGACTCTCTGGATAAATTTTTACTTTATGTAAGCAAAATATTATTATTATAGAAGCATTTTTTATAAAAGGAGAGCGTTTTGAATATTCTAAGTTAATTTTTTGCCAAAATATTGTATTTAAATAATTTTTTTGACATAATGTCCTTAAAACAATTTTATACATGCATTTTATTCTAAGAGACACTAAATATCACGAAAATTATCCATTTATGCACTTTTTATAAAAACACGGTTCAGAAAGTAGTCGGATACCTTACAGATTTTCTGAGCGCTATCTACAATAGATAAGTATAACCGGTTGCATTGAGCACCACTTGAATGTTTTTAGTTTGTCACTGACGTCTAAGATTTGTTGAGTATTTTTTTGCTGACTCTCACGGCATTATAAATTTTATTTTTTTTCCAAAAAAATATCCATATCTATGACAGAACAGAAAACATTTAGCGTACGTTTCAACCGTACCACTCAACTAACACACTGCTTTAAAGAAAAAAATCAAGTTTGTATTTTTTTACATCATTGTCGAACGAATATCGCCTATCGTTCGCCATTTGTTTTGAAACTGGAAATGAAATGCCATTTGAAACACGTGATTAAACGCCTGTAAATAATGCAAATAACGTGATAATTACCTTCCTTCTAAAAATTCCGTGGCTCCAGTAGCCTAATAATTACGGTCACAAACTAATTGTTCATGAGTTCAAACCCTAGTGCCTCTAAAACCTGCCGAGTAGGGGAGGCTGGTGAACATTAAATTTGTCGAGACTCGCATGTTTTCAAGTTCGTGTGGTGTTGTAGTTTGAAAAAAAGAATACCAACTCGTCCTTTGACTATGGTTTAAAATTAAAAAACCTTGTGTAGCTTTAAAGTGTGATGTACATAAACGCTCTCTCGTCTCTCGTAATTTCAGTAACATTAAAATGTGTTATTCAATAACTTAAGAATATTTTTCTATTAGAAACAAATCTGGGAGGTAGTTTAAAGGTATGCTGTGGATGTATAAGTTATATTTGATACGTTTTAAATGTTTAATACTATACACTTTTTTACTACACAGCGGCCGCAATAGACTAATGGTCAAGGCCATGGACTTGAGGCCGGTGTATCAGGAGTTCGAGCTAAGTGTCGAACCACCGTGTAGAGGGGGCCTCAAACTTCCTCCCATTGGGAAGGGGTGAAAGTTAGGAGAGGAGCGTGCCATCTCAAGTATCGTTCTCGTTGTTTGACCATGTTTAAAAATTACGACGTCCGTCAACAAAGGTCCTCGCGTAACTGAACAGGGCGACATTAATATTTATTCATTCACTCACAGTCACAACATAGCGTTTTTATTTTGAACCTAAACCAGGTCACATGAGACTTGCACCGGAGCTTTTACTTCCCATAGGGCTGCGGTAGCCCAGTGGTCAAGGTATTGGATCATGGTAGGCATGCCATGAGTTGGAACTCAGTACCACTAAAGACAGGACAACGTGTAGGGCACTGTCGAGAGTTGAAACGTCCTCCCGTTGGTGTGGTAGTTAGGAGAGTGGGTGCCTGCTGAGGTGTTTTCCACGTCACTTGACCATGGTTCAAAATTACGTGCTCCGTCGCCAAAAGCCCTCGTGTAGCTGAACAGTGCAACGTTAATATTCTTTCACTCACTCACTTTACTTTCCATACTCACGAATCCTACATACATCTTTCACACAAAAAATTAGGTTTGTTTATTGCTCAGTAAACCATTTTCAGAAGACAAAAAAGGCTGGAAATTCATATTGATTTGCTTAACACGTATGTGCATCAAATACTCGTAAAATTGCGAATGCATTCATTAATTACGATCAGACTCTCATTTGAATCATTTGTAATTTAAAATCAATATTCATAATTTAACAAAAATTTCGTAAGATTTAATCCTCCAGTTCGAGGAATTTATTTCTTCATCGAAATGGAATTCAACAACCAAATATGAAAACACAAGCAAGAACCGACTTTTCCAACCAACAGTCTTTTTCCAATTTCCATTACTCTAAGTGTGACTGGACAAACAAATCCACCCACACGTAAACTGACCGCATCGTCAGCTTCGAACACTTTAAATGACGTCAAACATGCATCCTTCGCCATTTAACAACCGTGCAGACCGTGTCGCGAGGTGAAATTCAGTCCACACACGACTCGGGGTTTGTTACTAAATGCCTTATTTCAATAAAATCCGTCTTCAGTCGGCCGGCGATGACCCTTCCATACGAAATGAGGCCCCGCTGCAAAGAGTCTTTAGGCGTATCTGCTCTCTTCGGACTTTAACGTGTAGCAAATACATGAATCATGAGTTTCATAATGCACTACTCAACGCTAGGGGGGAATTTCCTTCCCCCTATCAACCTCGCTGTCCCCTAATTTGACTACAAGAGCGTACCGTTCCATCGGGGGTGCAGTATTTGGCTCGGCATCGCCGGTTTAAATCGATAGTGGTATCGTTTTCATGAAAGATGTTTCATGGGTTTGTGAGTTTAAAACATTTTCAAAATAATATTAATGTTTACTTATTTACGTAATGTTTTAATGTTCACTTACTTACTTAATGTTTTAATGTTCACTTATTTACGTAATAATGTTTTTATGTTTACTTATTTAATTAATAATGTTTTTATGTTTACTTATTTAATTAATGTTTTTATGTTTACTTATTTAATTAATAATGTTTTAATGTTTACTTATTTACGTAATAATGTTTTAATGTTTACTTATTTACGTAATAATGTTTTAATGTTTACTTATTTAGGTAATGTTTTAATGTTTACTTATTTAGGTAATGTTTTAATGTTTACTTATTTAAGTAATGTTTTAATGTTTACTTATTTAAGTAATGTTTTAATGTTTACTTATTTAGGTAATGTTTTAATGCTTACTTATTTAAGTAATGTTTTAATGCTTACTTATTTAAGTAATGTTTTAATGTTTACTTATTTAAGTAATGTTTTAATGTTTACTTATTTAAGTAATGTTTTAATGTTTACTTATTTAAGTAATGTTTTAATGTTTACTTATTTAAGTAATGTTTTAATGTTTACTTATTTAAGTAATGTTTTAATGTTTACTTATTTAAGTAATGTTTTAATGTTTACTTATTAACGAAATGTTTTAATGTTTACTTATTTACGTAATATTTTAATATTTACTTATTTACGTAATAATGTTTTAATAGTCTACGCATACTGTTTTTTACGATGCTCGGGCATAAAAGAAAGTTAAAGATGTAAGTAAATTTATTTTAGTGGGCTTCTGCTTTAGTTTTTGGCAATTACAATGAAAATCGGTTAATACGAAACTGAAGAGGGGCTGAAATATTTTTTTCGTGTTAAAAGAAATTTAGTGTTAAAAGGATATTACCAAAAGAAAACATATATTCAACAAAATTAAGTTTATCATTGTACATTTTATTTACAAAGCTATGTACCGTAAAATCCGGCGTATAACGCGCACTTTGAACACAAAAAATAAGGTCGAAATTTAAGGGTGCGTGTTATACGCCGGGAATAAAAGCGAGAGCCTTAAAAATAAAGATGAGCATAGAAAAAATTAGGCATCGCCAGAGATCGAAACACTGTTTATTTAGAAGATATGACGTTCCTTATGAACTTAAAGGGTTGTAGTTCTTGAAATATACTATTTTTTTCTAAAGTTTGGAGTAATACCTCGAATAAATGACTTCAAAACAACAACATTGCGCACGTACACATTTCAGGTTTCTTTGTATAAGAAAGGGGTGCGTGTTATACGCCGGATATGTAATGCATTCTGCCGCAGTCTTGAACTTGGCTTCGTCATGACTAGGTGTGCCGTTGTTTAGTAGGATTTTTTTCCAGAATAGTTCAGTCTAATTTGTTACAACTTATTAAGTTTTATTTTATTGAAGTTTATCTAAAGATGCCAATAAATCCAGGAAAAGACACCCTTGGACTCAAAAAATTATTTGAATAATACCACACTCACCCACGCACCAGTATATTTATCAACCATCATCTACGGCAACGAATTCTTCCAATGATAAGCCTGCGTGTCTGATATTTTCGATGTTTTGTACATTCCCAGAAGGGAAATCTTTTCGTGTTTAGCGATTTTCGCTTCGTGTTAAGAGAAAAAATGCATATAAATGCATAGTTTCTTGGGACCATTACATATTATTTCGTGTTAACTAGTATCTCGCCTTAAGAATTTTCGCGTTAGACGTATTTCACAGTATATTGTCATTCGAATACCTGAAAGTACATAAATTATTTTAGTTCTTTTTATCCACGCAATATTTATGACTGCCATACAGATCGCTTGAGGTGTAGGTATTGTAAATATAAATGTAACTGTAATAAAGTTACTGTTATACGCTGTATACCAAGAGTTAAGGATAGCAACAATTTTTTCCCGAAAATATTGGTTAATTATATTTATGCTTTTAAATTTATATACAAAACAGAAATGGCTGTGGTAGTCGTCCGGTTATGGTTTTGTTCTCATTCTAGTTGATCCTTGCACTTTTGTTCAAATATTACTTGTGATACGTTGGGCTTGGAGATTGAGGGACCCGTTAAGGTGTCGTCCTCATTTTAAAATGACGAATTCTATCACCCTGTAGCACTAGTATCAGGGAATTTTTAAGACTTCTTGAGGCCCTGTGGGTGCGGACGCAAAAGTAGGCCCTGGGCCCCTACGCAAATGTAGGCCCCCTTTATGACTCATAAAAGTAGACAGTGCATAGCATACGTTGTCAAATACTCGTGCAAATAAACGTGTATGACTTACAATCATTCAGACTGGCTCGACCGATTAGCGCCTTTTGACTGATTGAGTATTAATGATGTATGCTGGTAGGCCTATACCTGTACATGATCACATGTAGCCAGTTAACATATGGTCCAAAATTCCCAGTTTTTTTGGAATATACAACCGAAAATAACTCTTGACCGTTGAAACTTCCAATCATGATCTTATTAAAGCTGAGTAGAGAATGAGACGAGGCCCCCATTGTGGTGAGACCCTGGGCCCCTACCTTAAAACTTCCCTGACCAGTATTCCTCGTGAGTAAAATCCCTAGTGTATGACTTAATTTTCCCTCGTTTAATGTAACGTTAATTTTCCCCAATCAAACCAAAGAAGCTCAAAAGAATGAGAAAAAATGATTTAGTAAAAAAATATTTTTGTCAATAATTTAATCACTGCATCAACAATTAGTGTTTTAAAATCATGATTTTTAGTTTTCTTCATTTTATAACAATACATTTTTTTTTTCTAAAATGAAATTGTGGCGAGAATTATGATATCCACACACATTTATGAATACTCTAATTATATTACTATCTGTAACCTTTAACAAATATTATTACTAAGCCATTCATATTTAAATTATCTGAACAGAGTAAATAGTTCGTAATTGAGTTTGCTGCCATTTTTCCAGTTTTAGTATAATATCCATTAGTATATTATTGAACGAACGTCTAATTTGAATTTAAAATTAGATTGTACCATTGGAACACATTTTCGTCCTGCCAAGGAGAGGGGAAGTGAAGTTGCGTACATTTGAATCTAAGAGCCTTACTTTTGTGTTTGAAATATTTATAAGGAAATATTTATGAGAGAGAGAGAGAGAGAGAGAGTTGTGTTTCGTTAGGTGAGTTTAGTAGTGTTGTAGGTACGAAAAATGACATTTTGAAACAAATAACTCGATTGCGTTTGATATGTATCAGAATAGTCGTGATACGTGCTTGTCTTCAAAAATAGTAACCGTTAAGTTTTTCAATAATTGTTAGTACGAAAAAACATTTTTCAAGGTAGAATATTTTTGATGTTAAAATTTAAAATACTAAATCAATACAAATTAGATGTAATATGATACAGTGAGTATTATATGTAAATATATGTATTAAGGCATCAATTTACGTATAATTTTTTATTCTTACTTTTATATTTCACAGTTTATGTTTAACTTTACCATATGCTAGCATTTCTGAACCGTTTTTCACCACTGATCTGTAGACCTTCCATTAATATCCATGTAAGCGGAATGTACTATAATTGGTTATTCTAGTGCTTAAACTTTTAATATTTGCTACCAAATTTTCAATCATAATTTTCTTCGCGTTCCCTCTTCTCCAAATAATAACAATCCATTGAATTCAATAATATACTTTGTCGCTAAAGGTACATAAACCGTATAATCATAAATCGTACAAATTATCAAGATAAGTATTAGATTTTGTATATAATTTTATGACGTTTTGTCACTGGTAATTATTAAACTTGTTCTTAACTTAATATTGTTAAATTAATTATCAAGTACGTATGGCAGTACTGATACATTTATAAGTATATTACATCAATGTAAATGTGTCAATGTAATTTGTTTTGCTTCCTTTTAGTAAATTAATTTCTTAATGTTTTGTTTTTGACTTGTTGATAGGTTCGCGTCCCCATTCGTGGTTATGCCCCCTAGGGGGGACGTGCCATACAGTTTGAAAAATGCTGAGTAATTCTGTAGTAAAATAATTAAAAACAAATCTGTATTTATTTAATTTTAGTTCCATAATTTAAGAGTTATTTCCCCAAATGAAAATATTTAGGAAAAAGTAATCCATCTAATAAAAGGGGGAAAGAATAATAGTAGCTGTACGTGACGGCATGCGGGTGAAAGAACATAATTAATGTGAAATATGACTGTCATAACTTTTTCCCTCTCTTTAAGATAGTTTTCCTATATTACAGAGCATCTTTTCTCTTCTGCTCAAGCCTCGTTATTAATACAAAACTGTCAAAGTTATTTAGAATTTTTTTCTGAACACCCTGAGACTTTTTCACGTGTCCTTGTTGCCCCACACGTACCATAATATGAGAAATGTTCAGTTCATGAATTGGTCAACTAAAACAATCAACATTCACGATAAAAGAGACGATTAATTTTCCTTTGCATCCAGTGGAACAATGCAAGTTTCTTTCTGTCGGGCATTGCATGACTTCATTCAAATGAATCATCACGACCCTTCTTCGTTGACGATGCGTGTGTCTTTTGCAGACCATTCGTCTGAGACGACATCAGGAGATAACCACTATCGATCATTTCATAAGAGATTGTATCTTTCTGCGGATAACATGCGATTGTGTATTTGCTAGGCTATTTTATTTGCCTATTGGAGAAAAAAAATATTTAATTGTTATGTATATTAGTTTTTTTTATAACTTGTATGTAGGTTAAGAAAAAAATTAGCTTATTTTAATTTCAAATAAATGTGTGCTTTGTGATTTTAGGACGAAAAATAAAATAAGACGTGTATTTCGAATGAAAAAATTGCTTATTCCCAGGACTGTAGAATCTAGAATTCTAATTATAGTTCATCCAAAGACATGCGGGCTACGGCAACCTAACGGTCACGGTCTCGAGACTTAGTGCCACTGAAAACCACTGAAGAAGGGTTGGAGTAGACTAAATTTGTCGGAGCTCAAAATCTTCACGTCAGTGTGGCATTAAGTTTCGGTGCCAGCTCAGCTTTGGTACTCACCTATGGATCGTAGCTCAAAATTACGATGTCTGTCGTAATAGTCAATAACCCTCAAGTTGCTTCAGAGTACGATGTTAATAAACACTCACTCGTTCCAAATACATGTGGTGACCCCTACTCCTTGGAATTCACCACAAATTATGGACAGGAATAAAAAGGCTTAGTAACTCTTACCCCTAAAGGAACGCCTTTTCCCAGGTGTCTAAAGTGAAGCACAGCGTATGTCTAAAGACCAGTAGGTCAGCGTTTCTCAAACTGTTCGGTGCTCCCCCCTTGGGGGCGTGTTAACCTTACGAGGGGGCACGAGCATATCAAAAAGTCAAAAGTAGAATATTTTGAAAAATTGCACATTTACTGAATTTAAGCAAAACAAAATACATTCTGACATAATAAAGTAAAATACACATTTACATTGATACAATATACTTATAAATGCATCTGTACTGCGTAATGTATTTGATAATTAACTTATCAATACTAAGTTAAGAACAAGATTAATAATTACTAGTGACTCTCCTATGGGCTTGTCATATACAAAATTATACACATAATTTAATATTTATCTTAATAATTTGTCATATTGTAGGTTAAGCATGTAGCTTTTAGTACGTTAATTTTGAAATCAATACATTGTTATTGTATGGAGGGGGCGCGATGAAAATTACGATGGAAAATTGGGTCGCAAGTATTGAAAGTTTGAGAAACACTGCAGTAGGTTGATATTGCAAATCAAACAACAAAGCCAAGCTTGTAGCTGAAGACTGAAACATCCGACAGCGCATCATTATTTCCAAAATTTAAAAGAAATTAAGGCTAAAAATCCTCGTTGACGTAGTGAGAAAGTTGGGAGAAAGAGATTCCGCTTTAGTATATCGCAGTCACAATTTCGCTGTGGTTCAAAATATACGAGATTCGTCGCAAATAAGTCATAGCTTTGCTTCTTATGCAACGTTGGTTCTAATAAAACCTAGCCTTTAAGGAGTTTTCTTTACATAAGAACTGATTTGTGATACTAAAGTGTGTTTGAATAAACTTTATCTCCCCCCTTGAGGTTATGCCGTTCGAGTTATGGGGTTCGTGCCCTGTTGTAAAGAACCTTTGCGTGGTGGACAGATGACCGTTAAATCAGTCGATAGTCTCACGTTGGCGTGGAGACCTTTTCTTATCAACTTTTTTTTTATCCATCAACTTTGGGATTTGCTGCCTAAATGAATAACGTATTGTGCCCGTATGACACCTCGGTGATTATTCTATTTCCGAACCCCTTCTCGTCATCATTCCATTATCTTCTTTTCTCTCAGCCAACCAAAAAAGTTAAAATGAAGCGAAAAAAATTAATCTAAATATTTTGTTTTGATATTCTTTAAAATAAAACAAAAATCTTAATATTTATATTATTTTGCTTAAGAAAGAGTGTTCGTGGACGGAACGGTTATTAATTCTGTTCTTGATTATATTGAAACCATCCCACTGAGTTTTAAAATGCCATGTTACTTCATTATTGAATACGTATTATTACGTTGAACAAAGTAGAAGATCGGTCCAAAATGTGCCGTTCTTCAATGGTTTATCGTCAAATGACTGAGATATTTATTCGCATATATTCCCTATTTTTTTTAAACTTCCATAACACAGCATTTGTTCTAAAGCATTTAACGAAATTTTGAACTTGGAAAAACTAAATTCGCGGCCTATGTCATGCATTTGTGTGAAAGGGATTTTTTTAAACTTTTCAAGCGTCTTCGTTCACCGAAAAACATGTCAATCTTAATAATTCATGTGAATAATCTTGTAAAATATAAACAAATGTTCAATATCTTTTATTTATGCATATTATTATATTAAAGAATGCTGTCTTACGTATATCTTATACAAAAAAAAGGAAATTTATTTTTCGAGAAATCTGTAACCCTGTACAATTCCTCACAACCTATTCCCCTAACGTTTCAAAGAGTGCTTATCTCTCAGAAATATCTCCAATACCTCCCCCACCCACCTAAAAACACTTCTCTATTTTCTTCCATCAAAGTGCACTTCGGAAAAAACAATACTTGGAGTGGGCAAGAACAAGAAAGTGGCGATCCCCTTGGCGTTGTTCCGGAGGGAAGGCAACCCCACCCAATGCGTGTCCCCAACCATCAATGGGGCAGTCACGCTAAGTTGGCCACACTTCCCATTTGGGGTCCACGGGGCCATCGTAAACAGGGGCCCCATCTCTAATGGCGGAGACGTTTCTCGCCCTGCTGTAATAGAAGTTTCATTTTATTATTTTCCTCGGTGTGCCAGAATGCGATAGGGGACTTGACATGCATATTCAATTGCTTTTTATGGAGTTAAAAAAGGGAAATGCTGTTGCATGGCTTTCTGCATAGGTTGCTCGCGCGTATTTATCTTTTAAGGCACGGGCTCTTGGAAAGCATCGTTGGAAATTTTGGTTGTTGTTCTGTTGTGGAAGCAAAAAGTAATAAAATTTCCAGAAGCTAAAAGAAGAAAAAAAAAGGAAATGTTTATTTTTCAACCCCCCTCATACTTTATTTTTTTAGAATGTTGAAAATCGTGAAATGATTCGAGATTTGGAGTCTCGCTGAAGGAATGATTTCAAGAAACTGCATTTTTTGGCCATTTTATTCCATTTTTTAAAAAGCCACACTAAAAATGCACAGTACCAGATCAAATCGGCCATAATTACGAAAGAATAAGAAAAATGTAATATACATACAATCCTTTCTCCACAATTTATTTTTTAATTTAGAATTATGTTTAGTTTTTTTTTCTGAACTATTTCTAAATACCAGTGTTGGCTTATGGCTGTTTTCGCCATATGTACGAGAGCGTAAACTTAACGCGGAGCACATTTTTAGACAGAAAAAATGCCTCAATTTTTATAAAAAATTCTGACATCGTAACTCGTGCATTTGTTTATAGTATAGTGTTTTTCAAATTTTAAAATATTTGATAAATAAATCGTTTTTCCTTCTTAAAATGTAAAAGGATAGCTAATTTAACATGGTGGCATAGAAGAAAAATGCGGAACACATTTTATAAAAGAAAAAAAAATGAGTCAACTAGGATAAAAATGAGTAATATGATAAAATAAGTGATTCTCTACTGGATAGTGAAGCCAGAATATAATATTAATGTTCGAGTACTTTTATATCTGACAAAATATTCCGAATTAGGGAATTCTTTAACATTAGCCGAAGACAGCCTTATGAACTGAAGCTACTCCAAAATATTTATTATTTTTGTCACTTGGTTTTATTTATGTAAAATATCTGGCAACATATTTGTTTTGATTTCGTGACATGTCTTTAGGGAAATGAGAGGGCAGACTTTTTGGCAAAAAAGGGAACGGGTATCCTTCAGAACTTTCGCAGAGACCTGACACTTCATTCTGCCAAACTGGAAATTAAAATGATTTTTAGGGAATCATTTCGCCTTACAGCTTCTCGTGTTGCTCGTGATAAGCCTTGGAGTACACTATGTAAGAAATACCACGGTATTCCAAGTTCTCCTCGTGCTGCTGCTGTGGCTAAATTTAGACTTTTAACCGGACATGACTGCCTTTGTGCTCATCTGTTTCGTTTTAACTTAGTGACTTCACCTATCTGCGTTTTGTGTGACACTGGACAAGACATGACTGCCGCTCATTTGGACGAGTGCTCTGCACTGAATGATCTTAACTGCATTGTAAAAAGGTATTGGAGAGCCCGTTGCCTAATGACCTGATGGTCAATGGCCTGGCATCTGTAAAATAAAAATAAATTTCGTGACATGTTCTTATTTAAATCGAATCATGGAATAAAGTGAGGTATGTTGAAACTTTGTTCTTGTGAAATTCTTAATGTTACAATACTTATTCTGTCAAAATTCTATTATTAATGACCTATTCTAAAACTATCCGTTCCTTCTCTTAAATTCAGCAGATAAATTTTTAATTTTACTGTCCGCTAATTCTACTTAAATTCTAATTTGCATCCGCAATTAGTGATATTCGAATGTCTCTTGAAATTATTCTTGTTTTGATCTCAATATATTGGCAATAAATTTTATTTGTTTAATATTAATCCGGTTCCTCATCCTTCTGAATTAACACAACTAACTAACCCAATGTATTGTTTTTTTATTTTAGCCTGACGCATTTATCACAAATCACAGTCTAGCACTTTACCTTTTCTGGCTTAAAGTTATTTTTATCAGTCTAGTAATTAAGTCTTTGAAATTGTTAATGTTTTTGCTAATATGTAAAAGTGTTCAATAGGTTATTTAAATTATTAACTGTATTTAGCTTCAGCGGTTGAAAAGCAATTTTTGCATAACTACAGGTATTTCAACAAGTAGGAATCGAACTGCTGTAGATATGAGATATGTGTTATTTAAAACAATTCAATATAATTTCTTTAGTCTCTCTATATATAAGCGTTTTTCACACCCAATATACTTTCTAAAAATATTGGTTCTTTCACATGTACCAGATCCGGAAAGGGAAAAAAAAATAATGTACTTAACCAGTTAACTGTGATTGACGAGTATACTCGGTATGGAGAATTTGCAGGATTTTGTGTCATGACGAGTATACTCGTCAAGCGTAAAACGTAGGGACCATTGTCTATTTAAATTGTAATTTTTTGAAAAAAAACAAAGCATATTCTCAAATTTCAAGATGTTTAGAATATTTTGAGTCCATGTCGGAGTAAAAAACAAATAAAAAAAATATGAAAAATTTAAGATGAACATGATTTTTCGTATTAACCGGCTGCGACAGCGTATAAGATCATTATTTATGTGCGATGATAATGTTTTTAAATGTTTAAAAGGGACAAAGGAAACAGTCGAGAAGTTGATTTTTACCGAATTTCTTTTAGATTCTCACCTTGATATGCATTTAATTTTTCTTGCATTTTTCCGAGTCGCGTTTTCGTGTGTATGTCTTGTGTTCATTTATGTCATATGTGTTCTTCTACAAAAATCTAATTTTGAATAAAAATAAAGAGTCTCCTCCATCATGCCAATACACCTTCTGCGTAATAAGTTTTCGACAGATAAATCTTCGAAACCAGGTCATCAATAGATAATTACAAGAAATCATACCACTCACCACAATGATATATATATGTTAAGAATTTTGTGTAAAATAGTGTCAATAATTTGTATTTGAATGAGCAATGCATATATATTACTCTGTTACATTTATTTTATGTTAAAATTGTAATATTCGCAAGCAACGACGTCCCTTACGTTATAGTGGTGCTTCAGCAGGATCTTGGCGAAATCGTGGCATCATTTTTGGTGACCACGTTGGCGACCATTTTTGGCGAATTCGGGACCCTCTGGATTCTTCTGGAAATTTGTGGAATTGGAATACTAATTAGGAATACTAATTTCAAGACCTCTGACGCAAGCGGATCTTTCTCAAAAGATCCACGAGACCTATAAATAGACAGATTCTCGCTGAAAGTTAGTATGGTTTTGACCAGTGATTAGTTAGTCTTGTGTGTGTGTGTGTGTGCGCCTTTACCGTGAGGAGTCGATTAGTGATCAGCTCGGCAGTTGAGTAGGACGAGCAGTGCTTGTGAACAATCTTTTGCATACGTGTATTTTAGACACTCATAGTTGTGCCTGAGCGCTGTAGAAGATGTTGAAGGTCTCTTCTGATATTTATTTTGTGAATTTTTCTGCTGAATCCTGTATTTCAAGGGTTGTTTTCTCGAAAATAAATTTATATCGCTCCTAAAGAACTGTTTTGTTCTTTTGACTGATTAGCATAAAATCCTCGAACCGAAATCAACGTAACAATATTCATGAATTTATGAATTGATTGATTAAGGACGGGGTGGTTGCAGTTATGTGATTATAACGTCACATGAATTAAGTCTTTTGTATCTGAGACCCAAGATTAGCCTATTGGTCCCATTTCATGAGCTTTGTTAAAACCGCTATATTGCACGTGATTATTTAAGGGGAATTGGAAACCTCTCTCTCTATACTGACAATGTTAAATTGGCTGTTTTCGATGTACCTTTTCTCAAAATCTGTTCTATGTATATGCTTGAAATTTTTCAAACAATTAAAGTAC
Source organism: Trichonephila clavipes (assembly GCA_019973935.1). Lineage (NCBI taxonomy): Eukaryota > Metazoa > Arthropoda > Arachnida > Araneae > Nephilidae > Trichonephila > Trichonephila clavipes. Next base: position 384,680 of record BMAU01019156.1, read on the forward strand.
ACCTTTCACATTTTGAGTTTTAGCTCATTTAGAATTTTTTAATAATTTATGAAATATTTTATCAAACATTGCAAAATTTAACCCATTTTTCACATAAAAAATTTGTAGAAAATAAGTTTTTGAGTTTTTTTACAAAAAGTTCATTTCAGTATATATTAGTCATCATTATAAATATATCATAAAATATTTTACATACCTGTGAACAGTAGTTTCTCAGAAAAGGTTTATCGAACTTCAAAATTTACATTTTGAGATAAATTGATTTTAATGTATACAGTGAGGCTTTTAATGGGCTAGGAATAAAAAAATAAAAGGCTAGATTTACAATAAAAGATAAAAGTTTTGGTTTATATCAGACTTCAACTTTTAAGCAAAAACGAAGTACTTTGCTTACATTTTGCGCCATTCAAATGGACGTGGCTCAGTTTCGACTATTATTTAAAAATAAGTTTTAAGGCCTTCTAATTACCCTAGAGGTTAAAGTAAGGTATTTTTAGAAAGGTTAAAATCTATACGATTTAAAAATGTGCTAATCTCAATTTGTCAAAAAAATAAGATTTTAGCTTTCTAACTGCCCTTTAATTTTCTGAAATTATTATTTTCAAGAATAGATAGTTAAAAAAATCAGTTGTGTTAACTAATTTGAGTGATTCATTTACAGATTGATGTATGGGGGTAGTTCTTTTAATGTAATCAATATGTCATTTATGTTACTTTTTTTCTTGCGGAACTGTAAAGTTGTTCGATAATATACGACATCGTGCATAATTACTCGGTTCGGTTAACAATTTAATATTCACCTGCTTCGTGTTTGTGCGTTTTTTTCTTGTGCGCACCAAAGAGAAAAAAAAAAGAGAAGGGAGTCCAGCAATATGTTAAGTGACGCTTCGGTTTTGCATCCTTCCAGCCAACTGTAAATAAGTCAAGGGCTCTTTTCTGTTTCTCCATTTATTTTTTAATAACCCGTAATTGGTATATGAAGGCGTGTGTCAAAATCCTTCATCTTTGGTCCCTGACTTAAAGTTTTTTCGCCCATCTTTTGGTAAAATAACTCCAAAACCAACAAACCTACCATTTATTTACGGCATTTTCACTTCTCTCTTATTGAAGTGATATTTTATATCCTCTCTGGTTTATTTATGAGAACTTTCCCACTGCTTGTCTTGCTGCTTGGATTTTGGCGCATAATTATCGAGTATCGCCAAAGCGAAAAGGTTTCATTAGTATGTCAAGAAAGAATGGTGTGTTATTAAATGCGGTTTTCCCCGATGACAATGCTTCCGATTTATTATAACTGCAAGTTTCTTAAAGTCCATGCGAGAAAAATCAATAACGTAGGATTGGATGGTTTCTGAGCTTTTCTTGTATATCTATTATTATGTGTTTTGTTTGGCTTCTCTTTTTGTTTCTAAAAAATAAAAAGAATGGATGGAAATCCATTCAAAAGGAAACTCGGGATTCCTGATGCAGAAATTTCTAATTTTTTATTGAATCATTATGAAATTCGGTATGAATTATCTTTCTTATGTGTGCTTATTAGCGAACACATTTTTTAAGTAGTATTTTGACAAGAATTAATTTTATTCATTTTAAAAGTTTTTATTGCTCCGCACCACCAAAGATGTATGCACCTCATTAAGAACCTTAAGTATAAACGAGTGGTCTTCAAACTTTTTCGACAAACGGAACCCCTTGAACTAGAGGGTGTTTTCGTAGGACCCTATCCCCCTCCTAGAAGAATATATTTTAAAGAATTTTTTTAAATAGATCAAGGCGTTATAGGTCAGGGATGGCGATTTATTGGCATGCGTGCCATGAATGGCACGCGACACAATATTTTGGGCATGCCGTCTATCAAAATGGTTTGCATTTTATTTCAAAATGGCTAAGTTCACTATAAAGTATTACGAACAAACGCGAGTGATCGGTCGCGCTGCAGCGGGGAGCACACTTGTTTGTTATTGTTTTGCTTTAGTTACGTCGTGGACTACAATTGCTTATGATGTAAAGTTTGTATACGTATAACATATAATCCATTCCATTAAAGCAACTATATTTTAAAGTTTATTTGCGTTTTATTTATGATTTTTAAGTGCTATTTAACATGGCTAGTGCAGCAAAATAATGAAAAAAGGCAAGACAGTAAGAGTAACAGAGAATTTCAAATTTGGTGAATCTAGAAATATGGCATTATTAGTAAATGCAGCAAAGTGGTGTGTGTTTTATGTTCTGGAACAGTGGTATGCAGAACATCGCCTGTAAAACGGCATTTTGAAGCAAATCGCAAATCCTCTGGTCAACAAAGTGAACCACAGCACAAACAATTAATTGTTTAAAGACCTATTGGAATATGACTCCAATTGAGCATGCATTCTACTAAAAGTAACATCTTACAATCATAATATACTAATAATGTAAGTTACTTGTCATCCATGCTGCAACAACAGAACTCACACTAATGTTACTTTAATTTGAATTACACGTATAACTAAAACACTTACAACTATACAGTGCAAAAGGTATTTTTTCGTTCTAAATAAGGAGTTTTGTGTTCTTAGTATTTAGTTTTATTACTTTCTCAATAATTCCAAGTAAAAATGACTTGACGGCACGTCTGTACCTCATTAAACACTTTTTTAGAAAAAAAAATGGCATGTTGGTCCATATAGGTCCCCCCCCCTGTTATAGGTACTTAATGTAAAGATAATTAAAAAAGTTTAGCATTTTGTTTTATTTTAAAATTAGATTTTTTAAATTTACTCATTAATAATAGTTTGTGATCCAAGTGTCAAAAACTCATGCATTATTTTTAGTGACTGGGACGTATGCGTGCATTTTTTTTGCTCACACTGTCAAAGTCCAGGTCTATTGAAATTATCAGCAGTCGCATTTTATACTTTACGTTCATTTGTTTTTCTGCAATATTTTGTTTTTGTAGTCACTTACATTGAGAAATACTTTTCCCTTATATGCATTGTTCTGAATGGCATTAAACTGTTTATAGCAGCATGAGAAATATTTATACATTTTGTACGAATTTGCATCCTTAAATTTAGGAGCAGTTCTTAGTGAAATTAAGATTTTAACGTCGAATCTGTTGAAACGTCGATGAATAGATCCCTTTCCTTCATAATGGGTATTATTTTCACCTTCCAAATGAAAAAAGGTACGTTTTCTATTAGAAAACTATTAAATTTTGCGAAACATTGCACTAACAAATGTAAAATTATTTCGTAGAACCTGATATTCTGAAAACAGAATAATCACAATCTAGTAGGTACTACATATAAAGAAAAATTGTTTCAATATTCCTTAATTATTATAATAAACGTTTAATAGGTATTTGAAAATGTTATATTATGTAAAAATCTTCAGATTTAATGATTAGAGTGAGATTTAGATACTTCTGGTTATACGAACTCCATAGGGAAAGTGAATCCATTGTGTATAAATATTTATAAATTTTTTTTTCGAATTATTGTGACTCGGAACCCCTCAGTAAGCCTCATGGAGTCTCAGGGTTCCTTGAAAAACAGTTTAAAGACCACTGATCTAAACATTTCAAGTTCGAATGTGAAATAGATCTAGCTTGTTTTAAAACATTTGATTTTGACTTTTTAAAATGGGGTCTGATAGCATACGGATAGCTTTTTGAATTTTAAAAATTGCACACGTTTTTTTTAATTGAATTTAGATATAGGAGCCCACACAAGGGAGGACGGATCATTAGGCTGACGGAAAAGACCACCCATGCGAGAATGTATTACACAATTTCCTTTGTAGAAAAGTTATCCAATAAAGCGAAGTGATAACTTTTCCATTCCATGCTTCTCAGCAGCCTTCCTCACAGGATATAGCCATCCTTCCGTTCTTATCCTCAGGAACATCTGGACAGAAAAATCCATTAGTTTAACAAGTGATATTCGAAGATCTAAATTCATCTAGTGAATCATCCTTTAAAAAAATATCAGATACGGGAAAAAGATCCCCCATGTCTTTCCTTATTCACCCCCACCCACCCAATTCTGTTTTGGCATCGTTCTACAATCTGTTTTTAATCATCAATATGCATTCATCTTTTTTGTAGCTGCATCTTCCTATCCCCGCTTTAGTAATATCGCATTTTCATCTTTAGGACCATCAGTCAATAGATGATGAGGGTAGATCACTTTATTATATCCGATATGGAAAAGCAGAGACCTTTTTTCTTTCCTTTTCGCGTTCAGGGTTCGATTTACGAATGGTATCGCGAATCTTTCGTTTCTTGTTTTGTCTTAACTCATACCATTGGAAGTTATTAGAGTGATTTATGGTAACGTTAATGAATTTCTGGATGTTCAGGTATCTTCCAAGGAGATGAGAATGGGCAGATATATACGATTCTAAATAATCAAATATTCTACTTGAATTTTCAAAATACTTGTATTTGAATTATATACGATACTTTTATCGCTGTGTAATTATCTGTTACTTTTTGGATTGGATTTTCAGTTACTGATTTGAGATTCAAACCAGATTAATATCTCCAATGCAATTTTTTCGTTCTTATTTGTATTATTTTTAAATTCTCAGCTTTTTTAAATGATTAATGAATTATTTTATACTCTCAAGTGAATTTTTTTCAAAAAAATTACCATTAAAAACATTATAATACGAAATAACCCTACGTGCAGGTGCGCGAGCATATTGAAAAGTCGAAAACAAAACTTGATTCAAAAATCTTATTAATTTACTGAAAGGGCAATATATATATATATACTGACATAATAAATAAAATACACATTTTACACTGATATGAAACACACATATAAATGTATCAGTACTGCACAATGTATTTCATGATTAATTTAACAATACTAAGTTAAGAAAAAGTTCAGTAAATACCAATGACCCCCCATGGACTTGTCATATGTAAAATTATGTACAAAGTTTAATACTTGTCTTGATAATTTGTGCAATTTATAATTGAAGTTTCATTGTAGCTTTAGAGTGCATTATTATTGAATTTAATACATTGTTATTGTATGGAGGGGGTTGCGACGAAAATAACTATTGAAAATTGGGTCTAAAGTTTGAAAAACTCTGCTCTAAATATAATCTTTGAAGTTTTTTCATTGATCTATACCATGAAAATAAATTTTTCCATCAGGAAATAGTTCAAAACGTTATTCTTTTGAATGAAAATTTGATAATAAATATAATTGTTGAAAAATTAAATCAAGTTATGGACTGTTAACGGGAAAGAATATGCCTTATAAAATGTTCACATTTTGTTTCACCTTCATGTAATATAAAAACATTCAAAAAGTTAATAATCACTTAACTTGTCTCACATAATCCTTAACTCACATAATATACGAAAAGGCCATTCGTGGCTACAAATTTAACTCTCCTATTGATAGCCATATTAAGAGTATGGACATGATGCAAGTGTCACCTATAGTTTTTCAGTTCGACCCTAATGTTTTTCCCACTGTGTTTGGGAGCTAATGCACTTTAAAATCTGTCGAGATTCTTTACTTCCTTAAAACGGTGTGGAACATCAGTTCAGGTGTCATCCTTGTCACTTGTTCCCGCTCCAAAATTACGCGATTCATCCCAATAACCATCTTGTTGCTTCCAAGAGCTACTCTAATTTTTACTCAATATTTACTCTTAGATGAATCGACAGTAGAATGTGACCCACTGTTCTTGTATGTATTTTAAATGATTATAAAATTCCCTACCATCTGTATCATTCCGTAATTTTATATTTAAGATGTAAGTTATAACATTTTAATTGAAATAAAAGGAACAGTTCGATAAAAAAAGTAACAATTATGTCATAATTCATTTTAAAAATTCTATCATAAGCCCTTGTATGTCCACCATGTTCAAGTGATCATGAACTCTGACCAGAGTGGCCTTCGTTGTTTCTAGTCGGGGTTTGAGTACTGATCAGGGACGTCTTAAAGCATGGGTCAACTGGGACCAGGCCCAGAGCCTCGTCTGACTAACCAATCAGCCTTAGTAAGAACACGATTCGAATTATTTCAACGGTCAAATGATATTTTCGGTTGTTTTGTCCAAAAAAAACTGAGAATTTCGGATTGCAACTGGTTATGTGTGATGATCGTGGTTCATGTGTAAGCCTATCTACTATCATATACAATCATTACTCTTTCAGTTTAAAGGCGGTGATCGGCCGAGATGGTATGTGCGATTGTAAGTCATGCACATTTATTTGCTTTGGGTTATTGTTTGTACGAGTATTTGACAACCTACTGTCTACTTTTATGGGTCATAAATGGAGCCTACATCTTTGTAGGGGCCCAGGTTTTCAAGAAGCCTTAAGACTTCCCTGGTACTGATGGCTCTTAAAATCCTCCTTGAAGAAAAACTTCTGCAGGTTAAATCTGTTGGTCTTCTTGTTAGTGTAGTATGGAAATTTGAAGAATGGGTACCGACTAAGCCTATAACTTAGAATTACGAAGTCCATGACCAACAGTCTTTGCCTTGCTTCTTAGTGCGATGCTAATCAGCAAGCAATCAATTCTTAATTACAAATTTTTAAAGATGCGAGTTAAATAACTATTTTATCTTAATTTATAATGAAATGTTATAAAATAAAACTGAAGTTCTTTTTAAGATAAAATTATTTTTCTTTACTGTTAAATTTCTATTTATACTATTTAAAACAAAATAAATATTTTTATTTTTATGTCACTATGATGAATTGTTTTATATTAAGGACATAAAATATGCATGCTCAACATCGATAAGTATGTATTTTAAACTACAAACTTATAAGCCAAAAGTCTCGCAGGTTTTTAAATTAAACTTCTTTAAAAAATATATTTGTGCCAGTAGTAACTTTTCCTTTTCCCCAGTCTTTTCTGCTGAGTCTACCATAAAATCTCATTATAAGCAAGCAACAAAATTATTCAAAAAGTTATATCGGCATTTATCTGTAATTCATGATCCAATCAAATGAGGATGCAGATAAAATAGAACATATTCAACATACCTCTCCAATTATCTCGTCAATTACAAAAGAGGAATAGCCCATTAATATCTGACATTACAAGTATTACCCTCCACAACCCCTCACTCAACGCTGTAAAAAAAGAGACAAAAAATGCTAATTTTTTGGTGCATATGCATAGAATTGATTAAGCATTTTTCCTCTAACCCCCTCTCCCTAAAAAAATAGATGAAAAATGTGCATTTGATCCATAGAGAAGGGAAACAGATTACGAGATGATGAATTGTGTATGTGTAACCTTACTTTCTTTTTCCCTACCCCCCTATATTTCATTTACTTATAGTAGGAACGTGCAGCCGTCATCTGCTCCATGTGGTGTAGTCATTCCCTCATTATCAGGGACGGGGGAGTGGAAAACTACACAGGGAGGGTCGCTAGAATTCGTGATTTATCGCATTTCCATAGCCAATTTCCTCGTGCGCAGCACATGAAATTACATTTTTTTTCGTGTGGGTGTGTGATTATGAGGGTTAATTCCGTGTTGCGTGCAGCTGGGGTAAAGGTGGTTTGGGGATTAAGACGTATTAACGAGCTATAAGGACATAAAACTTCGTTAGTCTCCCCAAGAAGCACATTACGATTAAATACATATTAGCGAATTTTTTTTCTAATGTAATATTGTTGTAATTGGTCGTGTTAACTGATTAACTCTTTGTGCGGTGTGTAATAGAGATTGCATTAAGATTTATGAGATTTCTGCGCTGTTATGAGCTCTTGTAAGAAATCGAAATAGATTCTGGATTCTTCATTATTTTACACAAGAGAGGTTATTAATACATTAGAATATATGATGTTTTAATAAAAAAAACAGCGACTTCTTAACAAGTATCAAGCTTGTCGGGGTGTTGGTATGTTGTTTTTAGTTTCAATTAGTTTGAAATTATAATTAAAATGAAGTTTTCTCAACGAGAAAATTCAAGCATAACTGTATAAATTTTTAAAAAATAAATACATTTAAGGACTAGAGGCTAAAATTTCCATAAGAAATTTATGATTGATTTTGAATTGTACTGCTAACCATCCTATATATTGTGTTAATTAGGAAATTATAAATGAGCTATACATTATTGTGATAATCATGACTTACTGCATAACTTACACTATTAGTCAAACATATCATACCAAAATACATCTTTAGTACTATGACGGTCTCCACCAAAAGACCAATTTCTTGTAAGAGAACTAATGACTTTCCCCAACGGTCTCGTCGTTTCACGTGGTAAAGTACCCACGTCAGGACGATATCAACGCTTAGGTTCTAGACCAAGTTCAACCTTTGACCTCCCTTCATCCACCTGGCAAGGAAATTACCAATGCAGTTTCCACGCCAGTTTTCAGTTTCAAAGTCCACCGCATGAGGGGTGACAAGGATCAATGGCTGAACTATAATCTCCGCTTCGTCCAAACAGGACTCTATCGAATGCACTTGGCCTTTCTCAAACCAACTATTGGACCTTTCAAGGCTTCAGCATAACAAGCATTATGTTGTCGTAACGCAGCCTCCACATCAGTAATCCGACCTTAACAACACCTCATCACTGGTGCGCTTCAGTACATTTCAATGTGTATCCCTTGTACATCTCGACGCAACACCCAGCGATCCACCGTGGTGTAATATAACTGATCTAACTACCTCATTAACATCTGTGATGCTTTGTTTAAGCTGTTCAATAGAGTGGACTATGGTTTTATGGAGAAACAAAAAAGTATTATTAATTGGAACTTATTTATATACGAAAAAGATGTTCTATAGCAGTGCTCCCCAACCTTTCTATCACCGCGGACCAGTCAACGTTTGATAATTTTACCGTGGCCCACTGAAGGAGGGGGACGTTGATTGTTTACATTTTAGGTTGATTTTATTTAATAATTTTAGTTTAATTTTATTTAAACATGCCTTAAGAATAAAATACAGTTACAAGAAATTAATATCAAGTGATTTAACATGGTATATAAAAAAGTTATACCATAAAACCCTAGAGAAATACACCACAGTATATAAAATGAAAATAATTTAATATTCCTTGTGTGGACCGGCACTCTTTGGTTCACGGACCAGTGCCGGTTCTCGGACCTAGGTTAGGGGCCACTGTCTTAAAGTATGGAGATTACGGGAAAATTAAAAAAAAAACTTCAGAAGGGGTTGAATTTTTGAAAACAAAATGGAAGAACACTGAATTTTGGCTAGATGATTTTTGACTCAATAATTTTCTTGTAATATAAATAATAAAGAGTAATGATTTCTTTTATTAAGGAGTACTAAGTATAATGCACACTTCATGGCTCTGTACTCTCTTACGCAGTCCTATCGAAGCTTTTATCTTCCACTTTTTAGACACTGTTATTTCGATAGTAGGGTAATAATTTCTTTAAAAAATTAATGCTAAAAAAGCTGTTAAATGTACTTGGTCTTTTTAGTAGCTATTTAATGTGTTTTCCCATCCCAATACATGTTGAAAAGAACTAAAATGCCTGTTTCTTTTCAACAAAAATTACTTTGGCTTTTGCCATAAAATGCTCAGATACCTAAACTCTATTCAACTTGTAGCAGTACTTACAGTAAAAAATTTAATTTTTGTAATTTTTCCCGTCATCTATCAGCCATGGAACATCTTTTTTCCAATTAGGTAGGTTTCGAAATTCTGAGAAATGTTTTCGATCTACCCTACTGTTCAATGTGACATATCTTAAGCTGGTACACCATTGATTTTATAAATTCCCATATAAAGAAATCTAGGAGATCAAATCTTGTAACTATGGAGCACACATTCTGGGCGAACATCGACCAATCTATCTACCAGGGAAAGCGTTATTGAGGTAGTCCTGAGCAATCAAAGCAGATAAGGCGGTACGCCATCCTGTCTCAACACCATCCATAATCCCATTACCTCTCATTTGTGGCTTCAAAAATCCTCGTAACTTTTCGAGGTGCGCGTTACCAGTAAGTGTCTTCTTGGTAAGCATGAAGTACCTAAATATATTTGACTTTATGAATCTCTTTCCTGCGGGTATGCCCCGTTGCCACTCCTGCCGCTCATGAGGCTGGTCATTAGTTCAGATCTTGTAATTGTATCTGTTCACAGTGGCGCGCACAAGGGGGGGTCCTAAGGGTCCAGACCTCACAAAGCCCTTGATTTTTTTCCCGATTGATTATAATTAGAAGTATATAGTACGTAAAATTTTATTAAATATTTGTTATTGAGATTAATTTTATTAATTAATGCTAATTATTTATTCAATTAGTTTTTTACTGTGTTTTGTTCCCGAAAATCGACAAAATCAAAAGGAGCATGATACAAGAAGTGTGAACCTTCGACCCCGGACTCCCCCCACTGAAAAATTCCTGTGTGCACTACTGTCTATTCACATTGTAACGTAGTGATACCCGGTTTACTTAAACAGCTAGCTGTATCACACAAATTAAAGTAAAATTACATTTTTTATGTACAATTTTGAGGCAGAAGTTATCGCATTTAGTTATTGCACCCATAGGTAAGTAAATTTACAAAGATAGCTTGTGGATACTTTGTTGTATCCATGTCGTGTAGGCTTACTCCCTCAGATGTCATAAAATCTTAGATACGCCAAAATAGTCAAGCAGTGTCAATAGTCAACGTTGTCGCTCTTTTGTCAACAGTCGCTTTTTTCTTATTTTCACTGGTCTCCAAGTCATTTTCTAATCCGTCTCTTTAACGTTCTTCTCTCACGCCTCTTCAATTTCTGATTCGGAAGAACATGGGTTTGGTACATGGCACCCTCAGACGAAGTCCCAATTATTGGCTCCCGTATGGCCCACGATCATCCTGTCACTACATGTTGAAAGTTATGAGTAGCTGTAAATCGGCATGTAATTCTGCCACGAAGCACACAATTCCGTTCATTTGCCTTTCGCAATAGCGGCCAATCCCATTCACGCGTGTGTTGCACGAACACGTGTTAGATGGAACGAAAGAAAGGACAGCAGCTGACACATGTGTACCTTATCTATTACCCATTTTGAAGGAGAAGCCACATGATGAGTCTTTTCACCTGAAGTGCCAGGGAAGAAAATATGAAGTAGGAGACAATTCGCTTAGTAGTGACGTTATACATTGGACACAGGAGTGGAATGTAGTTTCATCACTGAAGAGGACATGATGTATCAACTTATTTTCAATAGTTTGTAAGAAATCGGGTCATTTAGCTTCCCTAGCTGGTAGGATTATAATATTAATTTTATTAAACTTGTGACGGGACTTTCATCGTGATTTCAATTAACTGTCATCTTGGGATTTCTTTGGGGACAGAATGGCCGTTCTTGAAACCAACTCTCAAAGAAAAACGTACATATGTAAATTAGGAATCATATATATATATATATATATATATATATATATATATATATGGGATGTTTAGCATTCGTGGAGTCTCTAGGTGTGTTTGCTAAGTAGAAAAGTAGTCGTAAGGTGATATGGGATATAGCCTAGAAGAGAAATCTTAATCCTTTTAATTAGCCTAACAGTGCCGGTGCAGATTAACCAAAAGTGGGTCCGAGCCCATCGGAGTAGACAGATTAAAGCCAGAACCGAAGTTATATAAGGACCGTGGCTGTTTATCTAAGTAATAGCGGTAAACTTAATGAATTAAACTTTAAGTATAAAGCATTTACTATTGAGATAGTATTTAATCTATAAAGTTAGATTCAGTGGTTAGTTGCACTATCGATTGATAATACGTGTTGCGTCTTATTCGTGATCATACTCCTTAGATTATTCTTGTTGTTGTATTGTGTTTAAACTAAGATCTTAATAAACAGATTTTAGTATGAATGACTTGAGTAGTTCTTCGTTCCTCCCCCATAGACACAGGTCACGTGGATAGTGTAGAACGGGTGTTCCCATCGGCGGGAACTTCACAAACTGCAAACAGAACTATGAGACATATTAAGGGTTTTAACTTTTTCACAAATGTACATGTACAATTAAATTAATGCGTGTAATATACGTCTGCGATGTGATGAAATACATTTATAGACATTCCGCTAATCTTAATGAAAATCAAGTAATAAATTTCTTATTTTTATTCACGGTATGCATTTTCTCCGTCATTGGCACCATTGTGTATCACCCAAAAAAGCCTCCCTCCCTCCCTAAAACATGTTTAATTGTATTAAAAACTGAATCAAAATTTCTATTACGTTCATTTACTTTATAAAATATCTCAATTTTCATAAACATACCCCGTGAAGATTGATACAAGGGATTACTGAGAGAACAAATATCCGTCAGAATCTCTGTTCTCTATCGTTCTGACATTACAAGATTTCATGAGGTGCAACAAATGCGTGTACCACCCCCTCCTTATCACACGTCCCCCTTCCCCCTCGTGTTTCCTTCCCTGTTTTTCTTATCAGGTTGTGTCAGGAGTCGTTGTTTCGTCACCGCTCGAGTCACCCGTGCGGAAGTTTAATTTACTCAATGTCATCCGGCAAACAGTTCTTTGACGGGGAATCAAAAAAATCACTCTCTGTTATAGTGACACCGAATATGAGTAAGAAAATACGATTTGTAACTATTTTAAGTAAGATTTCAATGTGTATGTCATGTGAAGATTTTGCATCCTTTATTAAATTGTGACAAAATACAAAAAAGTACTTAAAATTGCGTTATTTTTTTAATAACTGAGCAGGGACGTCTTAAGACATGGGTCAACTGGGCTTAGGGCCTCGACTGCAAGGGGGGGGGGCTTGTCTCGTTTATGACTAGGTCTTAATAAGATCATGACTTGAATAATTTTAAATGTCAAATATATTTTTTCCGGTTGTATTCTCCAAAAAACGTGGAATATTGGACAATATGTCAAATAGCTACATGGGATGACAGTCGTCCATGTATAGGCCTTGACCTATCCCCATACATCATCATTACTCATGTACTCATTACTCACTCATCATCATTCAGTCAAAGGGCGGCAGTCGGTCCTCAGTGTGATTGTAAGCCATGATCATTTGGGGGCCCTACATTGATGTAAGGGCCCAGGGCCTACTTTTGTGAAGGGGCCCAGGTCCTCAAGAAGTCTTAAATGGTCTTCTCAGTTACAGGGACGTCTTAAGTATTTGAAGTATCATACCGTTAAGAATTGGTAATATCTTTCTTTGGATATTTTAACGTAATATTTTAAAATTACTGCTTTTTTTTTTAAATTTCCCCAACTCAAACAATTTTAATTGAAATGGCTTGGAATTGTAACGTTTTTCAACCATAGTAGTTTCAAAATTGGTTTTCTTATGTAGATAGCATTTCACCGTCCGCATCCACACGTGTAACTCTAAAATATGGACGTAACATGCACCCATGCAACCCCGCATCGCGGTGGAGTCCAGGATTCTAGGGGGCCAAATGGTTATGGGTTTGCAATCCTTTGTAAGATCAGGATTGAGGCTGTGACGGTTTCCCGCCACACAGTTGAAAGTCGTTTTTTTTTTGTTGATAGGTTAACCACGTTCAATGAACACCTGCACTCTTAAAATATTGCGTGGTTTTGTCTTTTGGGATCACCCCGGCAACCGTTGATACCGCGAGAAACCCCTGCTCGGCCCACGGACCGGATGTAAATCGAGGATAAAGAGGCCGTCCGCTACGGTCCCGAAGACCCTAGAGAGGGCAGAGAGAGACGGTTGGAAACTATCGCAGAGAATGGACGTGACCTCCTCCCTCACAAACAGAATTTGAACTCTAATGATCTAAACAATATTTTTTAATAACTTTAATGTATATACTATAATTAATAGCTGTGACATAAATAAACTAAATATTTAAATTAATAAATAATATCACGCTACCTTTATTTCAAACGCCACAAGACCCGCAACCCGACTTTCCGGGGGGCTGATATTCTCCATTACGCCACTGTTGGGGGTTCCCTTTATCTGCCATCACATCTACAATCGATGGCCGTGAGAAAAACAAAACGACTGGATTGTACACCTGCGAACCGGAACTCCAGGTGTAACTAGAAGGGTACAAGTGGCTAACACCTCCACCCTAAAAGGAGTCCGTTTTGAAACACTCGAAAGAAAAATTGTTTGCTTCCTCCTTCACAAATTACATATTCTGTAGAACGGAAGTAGTCAATAGTTTGAATAACTTGTAACCAAATGACGACTATATACGAATATCAACAAAAAACATAAAAGGAATGACAAGGGCCAAAGACGTACTTTTTCCGTTCCTGAGATCTCAGCTATTATAGCTTTTTCAACCATTAACTTTTAGAATTCCATTTTTTTCCGTTAGTGAATACTGCGATTGGTCAGAATAATTAGTAATGCAATGTGACATTTTATTTTGAATTTTGCGAACGTAGTAGTTTTTGAAGCGATTAAGTTATGGTTATAGGCAGTAGCGCACACAAAAATTTCTGAAGGGGTGGAAAGGTCTAGGGTCAAAAGTCCACCCTTTTGGTATCATGCATCAATACGCCGCTAAACATATTGTCTATTTCCAGGAATAAAAATACAATAAAAAAATTAACTTTGAATAAATAATTACCATTCATTAACAAAATTAATTAACAGAAAATACTTAATTTTTCGTAATATATACATAGGATTATAATCTGTCGAAAAAAATCAAAGGCAATGGGAGGGGGGTCCGAACTCCTAGGACACTTCCTTGTGTGCGCCACTGGTTGTAGGATATATTCCTACAGAAATTAATTATCACGAGGGCTGTTGATCAACGTATGAATTAAATAAAATCCCTTGAAAAAAATTTAACTGGTGATTTGCTGCATATATACATAAGCAAAAATCTGCATTTTGGATAAAAGGCCCAAATTGATTCCCTAGTTAGAATTCTGATTCTAAAAAGAAAAACTTGGGTGGAATAAGGGAGGACTGGATGCAAGTTGACTTTTAAATAGTAATTTTTGTGGTGTATAGCAATCAGCAATATTTGCGCAATTAATGCAGCTCAAATTTAGAGAGAAGAAAGAAATCCAAGATTAATAGACATATTTCTGAAAATTAAAATCGTATCCAAACTTGCAACATATTGAGTGGTAAATGGAATTACTGCAAACCCATTTAACAATGTCAGCTTAAAACGGATAATCAAATATAAAATATCCCAAGGTACATAGTTTAACGATCGATTGTAACTCAATTCTAGATCTGCATATTTTTTCACTCACGTACACCCAGACGCACCCACTTCTTGGCAACTCGATGCAATCCTTCTTGGAATTAATCCGCGTGAAAATTAACTGCCGAATTTCAATTCAGTATCCCATCTCCATAGACTACTATACGAAAATTTCCGTCTATTAGGAAGCCGGAAGTTCAAGATAGGATTGCACAATACGCTGCCATATCTTGGCGAGACAGTCTCAATCGACGCCATTTCGACAAGATTACAGTCGCCAATTAGCTGCTTCTTCACATACTGCCATCTGCATACGCCAAAAAAAAAGTTTGTTGCATCTAATGATTTCCTTAGTGTTGTGTGCTTTCTTCAACTACACCCTTGCTAACAGCTAAATCGACTTGGCAAGCTAATTAAATTGCAAGCCTTGCTGTTTTTCTGCACCTCCTGTTTTGCTCTTCTTTTTTTCTCTCTTTTTCTTTCTTAGTCACTCCCTCGGAAAGTACTTCGGAGTTCTTTTTCTCTTCTTATGCTTCTCGGAGGCTATGGAAGATTGAGAAAGAAAAAGTTATCATAACCATTCACTAGAGTAATAGCGATTTTTTATGGGACAGGCCATCTTGACCTCTCTGTACTCTGGATAATGAAACAACTTCTGCGCTTTTAGGAAGGGAAGGATGCTGAGGTGAAAGGGTTCAGTTCACAAGTGTATCTTTTTGTAGCATCCCTGGAGATAGTGGCATAGATGAAAGGGATGAAATTTAGGCGGTGAAATTAGATACTTTAAAATGCATTTTTGGTTTGTTTTATTTATTTTGCTAATGCTTCCATTGGAAATTAAAACCATTTACAACCTATTAATATATAATATACTATGAAATTTCTTTCATTCAAATCTTAATCAATTACTACACTATTTAACTCACACTCTCTAAATATTATGTTTATCTTGGAGGAATTTTCAATCGTTAATAAAATACATTTTAAAGCGCTCAATTGAGCTGAAGTTTTTTAAACATGATTATTTTGGATGGCAATACAATATTTAATTATAATTAATAAAAATTGATTGATTAAAACTAATTATTTAAAGAATTACAAATACAGCCATGTTGGCGACTTGTGTCAAAACTTGAAAAGGTTTTTTTCTCACGTTTTAAAGCATTCAATTGAACTGAAATTTTACTGACACGATTGTTTTGGATTACAATACGATGCTTTAATGATAATTAATAAAAATTAACTACCACTTAATATTATGATTCTGTCACATGTACATACATATTTATATTAATTGTAATTATTTAATAAAAAGTAGCTAAAATAAAATTTTCTTTGTTGATCTAAGTAGGAATTGACTTAAATTTTTTTTATATTACTTGTGTTAAAAAACAAAATCTGTTCCAAAATTAATTTAACATGAATATAGGTTATTGTACTTTACCAAAAACGAAAATTCTCGCAATTATTTTTCATTTTGAAATTCCACTGCAGCTGAATGGTTTAAAACGTTTATTCCCCAGCGTTAATTTTGTAGAATGATAATTTGTAGCGTTCAATAAAAGAAAATTAAGTAATAAATGCAAGGCATTCCTAAACAGTTTGGAATAAATTAATTTTTGAATGTCTCTAAGGTTTCTACGTATTCCAAGAACTTTTATCGTCCAAATCAATGTTACACAACTATCGAAAAAATCTTCCTTAAAATCCTTCATTGTTGCAGGTTTTTTCGAATTCTCTTCAGTTGCATTCTATTTGGTTTATACTATTAACTTAGTAAAAGTTTTTTTTTTTTCAAATTTAGCCTTGGAGCATTTTAAAAACATTAAGCTACTGATTCTCAGGTTTTCTTGCCTTAGAATTTTCGCCCTTGATTTGAATATCATTGTCAATTAAATTCTAGTGTAGTATTAATTTAAGAAAAAATCACTAGATTGCAAAAAAAAAAAAAAATAATTAGACAGAAATTTTAAGCATCTACGTAATACTACAATAAGCATCCGCGCAAAGAGGCTGATGCACCTTAACTCTTTATCTACCGACGGTACTTATAACTACCACTCACTTTAAAATTACATAGAATAGCCATTTTTACGAATTCTTTGACGATACTTAGCAGGAATATTATTTTAAATCCACTCTTCCAAGACATATGGCAGCACGGGTTCTATGATGAGTGTGTTAGCGGGGAAGGTGAATAGTTTTATAGCAGAAATTACGTTTTCAGTGGATTGCGAAGATTATCATTTTTGTTCCGAAAAAATAGTTTGTCAAAAGACAAGTGTCTTACTTTTTTTTGTATGCTAAAGAAGACCTTATCAAACGATTTAACTATTTATTTTTGGACTGTTTTTGCCATATATACGAGAGCGTGAACTAGACGCGGAGCACATTCTAAGACAGAAAAAAAAATGCCTTAATTTTTATAAAAATTTGTAACATTGCAACTCACATGCATTTGTCTATACTATAGTGTTTATAAAATTTCAAAATATTTCAAAACTAATTAGTTTTTCCTTTTAACATGTGAAGAAATAGCTCATTTAGCATTAAGGTATAGGGAAAAAACACATTTTATAAAAGAAAAAATGAGTCAACTCGGATAAAAATAAATACTATGATAAAATAAGTGATTCTCTACAGGATAGTGAAGCCAGAATATAATATTGTCTGAACACTTTCATATCTGAAAAAATGTTCCGAATTTGGCCCCTATTCTTTAACATTAGCCGATGACAGCCGTAAGTGAACAGTGTATATAATTATATAATTTTACAGTTGAATATCTTTAATTAATTAATTAGCTATAACGAATTAAATTTCCCTAAGTTGAGTATTTTATTTATGTATACCCCTTAATTTTCAATGAAGTGATTTAAAAAAGAAATATTGCATGGGAAAAAAACTGCACTAAATCGTAATGTGGTAGATAAACGCTTAAATCTGTCATGGCTCCTATTGGCATAGTGTGATGGTTCGGAGAGGAAGGAGTCTGTTGCCAATATTCCTCGTCTTACCATATAGTGAGACTTTAATATACCTCACAGGATAGTGTACTCAATAAATGAAACATAGAAGAGATAACATTATTTAAAAGGAGCACTGCTTTGACAATTTGGATACATCAAATCCAAGTAACAATTTTTAAATACATTTTGTTTCGCATATTCTCAACAGTATGACATTTTATTAATGTTCAACATTCTCATTTAAGCAAACTGAGAACCAACGCATAATTCGAAAAGTTCGAAACATAACCCTTTTGATCTGCGAAACTAAAATCGTATAGACCGGAATTAATTTTCGTTCCAAAACTATTCCCTGTGTCAGGTGCAACATTTTCACATTAGCTAGTACAACCAACTATTTCGATTTAATTTCCACGGCACTAGTTACTAGACGTCGTAGGGGCCTTGATTCAAATAGTAATTCGGGCCCAATTAAAGATTTCGTCATAAATGGCCGGAGTTCTCCGAATTGTTCGCAGGAACTATTTAAATCCGGGTAATTGTTCCTATGTTTAAAATGCTCGTCCTCTGTTGATGAGAGGCTTTCTTCCGGTCTGATTAAAAGTTGCTATTTGGGCACGCTTTTAATTAAGCGTGCAAACTAACTGTGCTTTTCATTTGTTTCGCAGGGGAAAGCTTTGATTTTTGGCTTTGCGGGTTAAGGATGTATTCATTATTATGTTGGAAGGACTACATTTATTTCGAATTTGAAGAGTCTTAAACGTTCAAGGAATGTTTTATGCTACGCCGTGCCGTGTTGTTTAACGTCGTGTTCTGAAGCAATGCGAGATCTATTGGCGACGGACCTTATAATTCTGAACCACAATCAAATGACGAAGACGACACCTGAGACTACCATGCTACAACAACTTGAGTACTTTGAGTCGACGATTACCAGGATTCTACTTTAAGACTAGAGAGAAACATATTCAAACATAAACTCGTGACTAAGACCATTTGCTGGCCAATTTTGCTCAGTTATAGTGGTTACCCACTGATTATAATCATAGACTCATGGTCTGCGAGTCAAGAGTTCGAGCCCACAACAACAAAAACATTCAACAGTATAACATACCTAAAAGATTTCGAGTCTGTAGGCCTTACTTTTCAAAAACTGAAATATTTATCTATAACGCTCCTTAAGCCCTCGGAACGCCCTTTGGGTATAGATTTTCACAAAACCTCTTTTGTAGCCGACCTCCACTTAATGAAAGGAACGGATCTATCAAATTTCAATTATGTAGATGTAATAGTTCAAAAACTGAAATATTTATCTGTAAAGTCTTAACTAAACTTAAGCCCTTGCAAGGACACTTCGGATCGATTATTGGTACCGCGGTAGTTTAGTGGTCAAGGTATCCAATCGTGGCTAGCTTGTCATTAATTCGAGCCTCGCACCACTAAAGACCCGCCATGTAGGGGGAGCGATGCGCATTAAATCTGTCCAGAGCTCAAACGTCCTCCCGTGGGGTGAAGTGGTAGGTAGGAAAGGGGGTGCCAGCTCAGATGTCGTCAAATTGTTCAAAATTACGTGGTCCGTCGCCAAAAGCCCTCGGGTAACTGAACAGTGTGACGTCAATATTCACTCACTCACTCGAATCGATTCTCAAAGCATCTTTTACAGCGAATCTCTATTCCATGAAAGACACCAAGGTAGCCTAGTGGCCAATGTAACGGACTCGTGGCTGGTGTGTCATGAGTTCGATCCTAATACTGATGAAGACCCGCCATGTTGAGGGGTTGATGCATGTTTAATCAGTCGACGCTCCCTTTATAGGTGTTTAAAATAGCTAGGATCGTTGCAAATATACCTTGTGTTGTTTTGTGATGCGACATTCATAAAATACTGATTCCTACACGAATCATCAATCAATAAAAGTTCGGTGGGAACCAGGATTCGAACTTAAGAGTAGATCTCAGTTGAAGCGAATATTTCTTGGAGTGGCACTTCAAAGCTTCTCACGCAATTAATAACACAGGAAAGAAATTCCAGTACTTTAGAACGGAATTCTGTACTCTTTCTGTATGACGCTCTTTAAGGGAACCAGGACATGCTCGAAAGAGTAAAATGCCAAAATTAAGACCCTTTTGTTTATGAGACATATATCATTTAAAATTTCCAATAGAGCTTAGATTTTTTATGTCTATAATAAAGATAATTTAATTATTCTGTAGAACTACAAAAATAACTTTTACTCCAAAAGTTTTTTTTTACTGCTTAATTTAAGTAATACATAATTTTTGAGAACTCGTAATATATACTTGTGCTTAGGTACCATTTTTTAAAAAAGTATCCTTTTTTTTTTTATGCAAAATATTTTTACACATATATAAAACAATACATAAAATACAGTGAAACCCTTTTTTTTTAGTAAAATTTTAGTATAGTTTCTTTAAAAAAATTATGAAACTTTGAAATTTGAATTTTTTTTTTATTTTTCTGCTTTTTTTATGCATAAAACAATTTTTAAAAATTAGGTACTATTTTAATAGAAAAAAAAATTAGGTTCACTATATGCATAGGCATCTTGTATAGAAGTATAAAAAATCAGGAATCATATAGTGCAAAAGTTTTTTTTAAAAAATGTACCTAAATGCAAAAAAAATATGCTTTTGAGAAAAGTGAAAAAAACTAAAAAAACAATATTTTCACATATTATACACTTAATTAGTATTTCCTTGCCTATTTTTATATGACTAATAATAATCCTTAACCATTTTCTGGAGTTAGAAAAATAATTTTAAATTCATATGTTTTTTTTTTCCCTTTGTTTTAGTTAACATGAACATAATTTTCGAGATCTTGTAATACATATTTTCATGTATAGGTACCATTTCTTACAAAAATATTCTTTGAATATACAAAAAATTTACAAATATATATAAAGTAACATATTAAACATAATGAATCTGTTTCTTAACTAATTAATTGCATAATTTCTTAAAAATAATCATAAAACCTTAAAATTATGAAAATCTTAATTTTCTTTTTTTTTTACATATAAAATCAATTTTCAAAAAATTAGACACATACTAAAAGATATTTTGTTCACTGTATGCACATGTATCCAGTTTAGATATATAAAAGGTTTCAAACAATATGCTACAATAGTTTTTTAAAGTGTGCCTAAATTTAAAAATATTAAACATTCGAGAGAAAAAAATATAATAAAACTTAACAAAAAATTTCTCCTTACATTATAGATTTGATTAATATTTCCCTGCTTGGTATTCATTTTCTTCATCTAAATTCTGTTTATCCATTTTCCTTTTTAAAGACCTTTTATTTCTGGCTTCCAATGACACTTTATTTACTATACGTTCAGCCTCAAAAAATTCGTTTGTTATCAATTATAAGTAAGGCACGTTCCGTGTTGTATCCTGGTTTAATGCCCAGAGCTTCAAAGACTTTTATCCTACTTACATATCCATCGTTAAAACAAATTACAGCATACATAACTCCAAATTTCAAAGTTTCAATGCCAACAAAAACTGTTTTAGGAATTCGCTCCCAAATACATTTGTTAAAACTTTCATTGGGATTTTGTGTTCTTCCATGAAGGCACTTTTTCAATAAGTCCTTCTCTGTGAGATCCCGAAACATTTTTTTCACTTTCAATAAAATTGACTCAGGTAAAGAATGCTTGTGAATATAAAATTCCCCGTAACAATGCTACGGTTATAACCGCACCAGCTATCCTCACCAAGAGGACACAAAGCGTGTTGAGGATTATCCTCAGTACTTAGTTTATGA
Source organism: Trichonephila clavipes (assembly GCA_019973935.1). Classification (NCBI taxonomy): domain Eukaryota; kingdom Metazoa; phylum Arthropoda; class Arachnida; order Araneae; family Nephilidae; genus Trichonephila; species Trichonephila clavipes. The sequence continues at coordinate 406,589 of BMAU01019156.1, forward strand.
AAATAAATAGCCCATATGGCTCTTTTCATGTCCTCCACAGATGACAAATTTTTACGGATTGCTAGCCCATAATAATGTTGGATTGAGTCCACTTCTTTAAGCGTTAGCCGTCCACGTCCCGAAATATTTTTCCCATCTGATAGCTTAATGCCTTTGCTCATTTTTAGAATGTTTCTCAGCCTTGTGCCCATACGATTTTGCACATGGCCAACACATTCTATTTTTCAACTTCTGTGTCGCCATATACTTTTGCTTCTTTTATAGTAAGAAATCCTTTTGAGTCCCCATCACCAAGATACTGCGTATAACATGCTTTTCGTGATGTTTCAGATCGCTGAAATATACTTAATACCCCCCGACATTCCATTCCCCACTGAATCCTTCGTAATTTTTAGCACAATTTTCACATGGTTTTTTTACCCTTACATGAAGAACAATATTTTGTGAGAGCTTCAAAGTCGATAACCTTTCCGTTCTCAACAGAGAGACGTAGCACATACAACTCCATTCAATGAAGAATAGCCTCTTTTATGCCATGTGCCATCCACAGCCACAGCTATATTTTGAATTATTATCATTCGCTATGACTGCTTCGTGATAAGCTGCATTCTTGAGTCTTCACTAATTGTTTTTAAAACATTTAAAAACAAAGAATTATGGCGTTCAAACTTTGCAGGTGGTGGAGGCAAATTCATGAGCCCATAGAATATTCGAGCAGCAGCTCCACCTTTTCCAATAGCTCTTATTCCATATGTCAATCTTAGGTTAACATCATAACATTTATTTGATATTTTTGATGACATTGGGCTCGTCGATTCTCCACAGTTGTGACAAATTATTTCCAAACTCACAGCTAAACCTCTACGACTTTTAAATCTTCTCTCAGCTCAATTTTCTCTGAAGAACAGCAATATTTACAACATAAGAGATTTTTCATAAGGGAAGATAATAAATCCAGTTCAGCGATTATGTTTACATTTTGAGAATCTTGTTCTTTTAGTAAATCCGGTATTTTAATTTTTCTCCTAGAAGCACTTTCCACGGAATTCAAAAGCAATTCTTCAGTCGATTTAGACTTTTTATGTTGATTGCTACTATACTTCCTTCTGCCAAATTTTTTTATTCTTGGCATAATTACTCGTTTAAAAAAAAGTTAAGATACTTTTAAAATCTTATGAATATTAATAATTATAAGTAAAAAATAAATATTTCTTACGAAAATTAATGTAAAATTAAGTAGTTGTATGCCACAAGAAACTTCGGAATAGACGAACTCGGTTCAAAACATTGCCATAAACCGAAATTTAAAGTAAGAAATTTTGTCACACAGCTTGGAACAATAGCTCACGCACAAGCGTGGCTAAAAAGTAGCGGGGTTAACATTCAAACGAAAAAAACAATCAAAAGTTAATATAGATAAAACACAGGGGAAACTACATATTTAAAGTTCAAAGAGGCTTGTCAAAAGGGGCATCGTCATTTATTTACATTTTTATTTTTCATATTTTAGGGCTATTTTATCAACAAACATATAAGTATTATACATTTTTAGATTCAGAAAAAATAAGCACTATTTTTTAGAACTAAAATTGAAAAATCGATTATTTGAAAGTATATGATGTCCCTGTTCCTTTAATTGTTCCACCTGTATTACCATGACATTCATCGGTGGTCGCGGTAGCCTATTAGTAATGCTAACGTGCTCATTGTTGACCTGTCGTGAGTTCAAGCCCTAGTGCCACTGAAGTCCTGACGTGTAGATGTCTCGATGCACATTAAATTACTCTTGGCTCAAAGTCCAAGGCGTGGTGTTGTGGTTTGGAAGGAATGCCAACTTAAGTTTCGTTCTTTTCACTTGAAAGGGGTTCAAAAAATTGAGGTCGATCACCAATAGCCCTTGTATTTTATTGTAAGAAGTTAATTAAAAAACACTCACTCGGAATGGCGATCTGATTTTTGTATAACATTCTTTGATGATGCTGTGGCTGCGGTAACCTAGTGGTCATGATATGGTAACGGACTCGTTCCCGGCGTATCATGAGTTCGAGCCTAGTACCGCTGAATAACCTCTGTATAGAGGGGCGGTGCAAGTTAAATCTATCGAAGCTCAAACTGCCTCCCGTTGGTGTGGAAGTTAGAAGTGGTGCCAGCTCATGCGTCGGCATCGTAACTTGACCATTCTTCAAAACATCGAAGTCTGTCGCCAAAACCCCTCAAGTAGCGGATTAGTGCGACGTTAATATTCACTGACTTACTTTGATGATTGCTACAAGTGCCATCATGATTTGCGTCTGCTGGAAATAATAGTTATTTCCATATCCCTTTACGGTATGCGTACGAGGAAAGTTTATTTCGCGCGCTTTGGATGTATTTTTGGTGGCTAAGATGGTAAATATATAGTAATAAATAAAAAAAAGAGTAAACTTTACATTTTCGACGCGTTCGTTTTAATATTCTAAATCAGTGATTCCCAAAGTGGTCTATATGGACCCCCAGGGGTCTATGACGACCTTCAAGGGGTCCACATCAGTGAAACAATAATTTGGAGATCCATGAGTGGAAATGGGGGGCCTATGATAATGGCTCTCATTAAACCACATAGTGACTTTAATCATAAAGGAAAATTTAATCAATTGGAAACCAGACTTATATATTTAACAGATTTATTTACTAAACTGAATGAGGATAATTTGCAGTTACAAGGTAACAGCATAAATTTTACTAAAACAAGGATCGCATTTTGGCCTTTCTTTTCTAGAAATAAGCTAAAGGATTATAAAAATGAGAGTCGCGAAATTTTCCCAGTTTCTTAATTGTCACAAACAATCTACCAGAAAAAAGACGTTTTATATAACCCACGTTAAACATTTAAATATCCTTTTTTTATTTTTAAACTAGATTTGAGAATGTTTTGACTATTATAATACCACAGTAGTCAATGGATTCATATGGTCACTTTGAAAAAACAAAAGTCGGATTACAAGAATTAGGCACTATTTTAGAAACGGATGTCAATAATTTTGGCTTTAAAAAGATATTTATTCTATATTATGGAATATCTTGAGAAACTTTTTAATTGTTTTTCTGATTGAGAAGGAATTACAGTGTGCTTGCCAATCTCCAAAGCATAAAAAGAAAAGACTGGGCACTATTGACCGAGGTGATATTTAAGGTTAACCTGGCAAGATGGATGTCAAACATTGAAAATTTGATATTACATCCCCAGATTCATCCCTCCCACTAAAAGCATTTGTTTGTTGCTCAGTTAGTTTATGCATTAATTAAATTATAGTTTAATTAATTAACATGTGTTTTCTTAAGTTTTAAACACTATACGTCACTACAGTTGCAAATTTAAATCTTTTAAAGGAAGTAGCTCTATACCTGTTCTCAAAAACACATTTAAGTTGATGATTTTAATAAAATTTAACATTAGGTAAGTAGGGGTCTACCCCAAACAGAAAAACTTGTCAATGGGTCTATGAGACAAAAAAAAATTGGGAACCTCTGTTCTAAATGTTTAAGTGGTTTTTAGATATAAGTGACGACTTTTAAATTATTTAAAGAAAAATACGAATATCGAAGAATTAATAAAATATGTCTGGGGATTTAATAAACATCACAAATACTCGCCAATCTTTCCTGCGAGATGGATTAACGTTTACCTTTCTTTACCTCTTCAGCTAATCGTTCTTATTTTAGTATTCCGCGTAGGAACAACTTTTAAAGCTCCCGGAGCACTCTGTCTTACGAGGTAAGATGTAGGCCCAGAGACGAAATGTTTCGGCTGTCATACATTTTTAAACATCTTGCAGCTGCGCCTAGCTAACACAGGCCACGTAAGCTTCCCTACAAGTTGCTGCTACCTTCTGTGTATTATTGTTATTACATAAAGTCTTATTTTTTTACTTCTACGTGTGAGGGGGGCTTCTGTGTTTTTCTCAAGAAAACACGAAGTTTTTCCTTTTTTTCTTTTTTTTCCCTGCGTTCGAACGATACTTCTGCTGCCATTAGCCTGATTGAACACACTCCACACCCCCTCCCACACCCTTAAGTGAAGATGCTCTGTCCCGAACACTTCGATCTTGTTTTTGGAAGGGGGAGAATGTGGCAACTGGATGGATAAGTGACTTTATGGGGGGAGGGATTCGAGGGGTATTGGTAGACAGAGATGGATAGTAATTATTTTTATCGTCTGCATTTTCTTGAGAATGAGACATTTTGGAAAATGAATTGGTATCTGGTTTTTTAACAGTTTGTTTGCTTTGAATAACGTATATTGTTTTTTAAAGGTATAAGGAGTGACAGTTTGAACATCGGAATGCTAGAATCATACGAGGAAATTAATTCGATTGGTATATCCGAGTTTATTTATTACGTTATTTTCCATTTGGGGATAATTTATTTGCATTACATTGCTGAGCAGTTGCTTTAGGACCATTTTTATTGAATAAAAATATGTTGAAACCTTTTTCTACCTTTAGTTTCTTCTTATATTTGTTGTGTAGTAAAACTCGACCATTAGCTTGATTTTCCGTTTGTGTGTTTGCTTACGGAATATTAAAACGTACTTGAATATACGAGAGCAAAAATAATTAGTACAAATAACAGAATGCAGTACCTATCATAAAATATACTCTATTACGTAAATGGAGGTATAGGTTTGGGTAAGTTTAAAATTTGAGACAAAAAATATAGTTAAAAAAAATCCAGAATAGGACTGAATAAGGAAATGTGTCCAAGTCGGTGTAAAATTCGGATATAGGGATAAAGGTAATATTTATAAAATCTTGAAAACATAATTTTTAAACAATAAAAAAATTTAATGCATATTTTATATAACTACCGTAAAATCCGGCGCATAACGCGCACGGCCGTATAACGCGCACCTATACTTTCAAGCCACAATTTTTAATTTTTAGGTATATTTGCCGTATAACGCGCACTCAGTTTATTACGAAGAAACCTGAAATGTATATGCGCAATGCTCTAATGTTTTCAAGTCATTTATTTGAGGTATTATTCCAAATTTCAGAAAAAAAATAGAATAATTCTAGAACTACCAAACCTTTAAGTTCATCAGAAATGTCTTTTCTTTAAATGAACAGTATTTCAATATATATGTAGAAGCCAAATTTTTTATATTCCTGTAACGGTTCTCTTACGTCATTACTGGGTAAACCAAAATAATGGATAAGATCTCGGGGTGATTTAAAATAGTTTAATGACATAAAATTAAACAGTTACAAAGGACAGACATTTAGACACAATACAGATTAAACATTTAGAGGAAATATTAAATATAATACATATAGTCCAGGATTGGACAGCGAAACGAGTAAAGTTCACTCGTTCAGTTCCCAACTTTCTCTGGCGGTACTACGTGGCCGCGGTAGCCGAGTGGTATAGGTATCGGACCGTGGCTTGCTTTGTCACGGGTTCGAGCCCAGTACCACTAAAGACCCGCCGTGTAGGGCAGCGATGCACGTTAAATCTGTCGAGAGCTGAAACGTCCTCCCGTTGGTGTGGTGTGGTGTGGTAGTTAGGAGAGGAGGGTGCCAGCTCAGGTGTCGTCCACGTCACTTGACCATGGTTCAAAATTACGTGGTCTGTCGCCAAAAGCCCTCGTGTAGCTGAACAGTGCGACGTTAATAATCAATCAATCAATCTGGCGGTACTACAGAGCTTCGGTCGGTAATGCTTCCGTTACAAGTACCGCCATCTACATTTTGGTCTTCGAATTAAACCGTGTGTTACATTCCCTTTTTTTATTTTTAAAACTGTCATTTTTATACCCGGCGAACAACATGCACCCGTAAATTTCGATCTCATTTTTTTGTATTAAATGTGCACGTTATACGCGGTTTTACGGTATTTAATGTAACGCGTGTGTCTTTTCCAAGATATTTGAATATATTTCATAAATAATTTCAGCATGCTTAAAAGATTTTTCTGCGTTTTTCTTAAAGAATGCGATTATGATATGTTTGATTTTATATTATATAACATTCAAATGAATCGTATTTTCTTTTCTTTTCAGGTAAGTTACATATCCCTGATGGATTATTATTGTCATTGCATCTCACGTGAGTCATATATTAGCCTTTTTCTTATTAGTTCTCATTTTTATACCTATAACGCGCACCCGTTCATTTCGACCTTAATTTTGGTCTTAAAAGCGCGCGTTATACGCCGTATTATACGGTAAGTATATTTATCAATATGAATAATATATCATAATAGAATTAATTTGCTATGCAATCATTTTTCTTGGCCTTGAAGCAAATTGATCAATTACATCCTCAAAGTCATTTAATTTCAAAATTTTCTCTTATATTACACTAAAACAATACAAACTCACTTAAGGTTATTTTCGCCATATTTATAAGAGCGTGAACTTAACGCGGAGCACACACACACACACATTTTCGGAAAGAAAAAATACCTCCATGCTTATAAAGAGTGTTTTTTTTTCAGGTATAGAAGTTTAAGTTGGCATTACTTTCCAAGATGGCGACCGATTTAACAGCTGTCAAGTGATTTATTCTCAGTTTGGTTTGGCAATTCATCAAAACGATCATCAAGCAAGGCGTAGATTCGTCGAATGGGCCCAAAAGAGATTGCCGTTGTTCCCGATTTTCATAAGCGAATTTTGTTTAGCGATGAAGCGCACTTCTGGTTGAATGGCTACGTCAACAAACAAAACTGTCGCATTTGGAGTGAAGCTAATCCACAAGTGTATGTCGAAGCACCGTTACATCCAGAAAAACTGACTGTTTGGTGCGCTTTATGGGCTGGTGGAATCCTTCTTCAAAAACGATGAAGGCCACAACGTTACAGTCAATGGCGATCGGTATAGAGCCATGATTACTAACTTTTCATTCCTGATTTGAACAATCATGATGTCCAGGAGCTGTGGTTCCAACAAGACGGCGCAACATGTCACACAGCTCGTGCCACAATCGATTTATTGAAAGACACGTTTGGTGACCGTCTAATTTCACGTTTTGGACCTGTGAATTGGCCTCCAAGATCTTGTGATTTAACACCGCTAGACTATTTTCTGTGGGGCTATGTAAAGTCATTGGTCTATGCGGATAAGCCACAAACGCTTGACCATTTGGAAGACAACATCCGCCGTGTTATTGCCGATATTCGGCCACAAATGTTGGAAAAAAGTCATCGAAAATTGACGTCCAGATTGGACTACATCCGAGCCAGCCGTGGCAGTCCTATGCCAGAAGTCATATTTAAAATGTAATGCCACATGATGATCTTTCGAATAAAAAAAATTCATGTCAATTGAATAATACATTGTTGTTTTTTGCAATTTAAAGTTCTATACCTCTAAAAAAAACACCCTTTAAAAATTTGTTACATTGTAACTCATATATTTGTTTATAAGATAGTGTTTTTAAAATTTCGAAATATTTCATAAACAATTGATTTTTAATTTTAACATGTAAAAGAATATCTCATTTAGCATTACGGTATGGGAGAAAAAATGCAAAACACATTTTATAAAAGAAAAAAAATGTGTCAACTCGTATAAAAATGAGTAGTAAGATAAAATAAGCGATTTTTTACAGGATAGTGTAACCAGAATATAATAATAATGTTTGATTACTTTTATGTATGAAAAATTATTCCGAAATTGGGTCCTATTCTTTAATATTAGCCTAAAACAGCTTTAAGGAATATAGTCCCATCGTTTTGGGAATCATTTAACTCTTCAAGAGAGGTGTGGTAGACCTCCATCCCCCCCTCGATACGTTACTACAAAAGAAAAGCGAGCTAGTTTTATCAAAATTAAGGTATCCGACTGGGTTCGGAGACAATTTTCTAAAATATAGCTTAAATAATCATTTAGTAATGTTTTAAATAAGTATGTTGCAAAACTCTATGAAAATGCAGCAAGAAGAATTTTTTGAAAGCTTATTTTTCAAAATATTGAGAAATTTCTACCAAAGTATTACAAAAAATTGCTCTTTTACAAACAACTCTGAAAAAATGTGTATCATGAAAATAAGTTAAATATTTTCAGTAATACAATTCTTTAACGTTTAACTATGCTTTATACTAAAAAAGCTCAAATTCTACTGTAAAATTTTGAAATACTGGTGTTCGAGATGAAAAAACACAGAATTTTCTTTAAAAAACATTTTGTTCGTATAAAATTACATAAAAAAATACCTTAATTGAAAAATTATCCTTAGCTTTTTTAGCAGAAAATATTCATTATAATGCAAAGAACAAACTCAAAATATTTCATAAGAATATTTCATTTTACTTTAAGAAATATCACTTTTACCATTAACCATTATGTTAAAAAATAACGTTCTTCACAAAATGCAAACTAAGGTTTATATTTGCAATAAAACTTTTAAATAATTTAGGAAGGTTTTTAAACTCTCCAGATTTATATGTTGTGCCTCTTTTTGAACCTCATTCTTCGAACTCTTGTAGTTTTGAAGGGCCTTTCTTTTTCTACGAGGCAGTTCATTTCAGAGAACATAATTTCAGTTCTAACTTTTGAAGTAGAGGGAATAGACCAGCAAATCCAGAAATAAAAATTATTATTGCGATATAATTCCTTAAACGGAGTGTTTGCTACTCAACAAAGTTGTCCTTCGGGATTATACTCCACACGACATTGTTAAAACTTTCATTGCAGTTCTGAGCTTTCCCGTGGAGAAAGTTTCTTTGGAGGTTTTGATCGCAAAGTTCCTTATAAGTCTTTTTAATAGAATTAATGACTGAATTTGGAAGATCTATTGATATTTCTATCGACATTTCTCCAACAAATACTGCTCTCTGGAAATCTCTTTTTTGGCCTCATTGATCTCGTTTTTGGCATGACAACTTTAATTTAACTAAGAATAACTATAACTCTATATAAAAGTACTAATAAAAAAGTTATAAAGAGATCTAGTTTTGAACACAAATTATAAAAAGATAGCAACTCGTTTAAATCAAAACCAGCATTGCAATCAGTCAACTGTTGTCTAATTTAATGCAAAATATATCTATTAAAACATTTATAAAGCGAAATAAAGTTTACTAAACATAAAAGAATTCGTTTAAATATTTTAAATGAATAATAATCTCATTTTGCCGGTGAAAATCAACCTAAAACTCACACTTCCGGTTTCGATTTGGGCTTACTACCTCAAACAAAACAGCTATAACTTATTTCTAACTGACTCAGAATTAAAAGTACGACAGTTTTAGAAAGCTTATGAAAAAGGCTACAAAAATAGACTAAAATAAATTTGGATTTTTCTTATGAAAATGGTGATTTTAAACCAGTCGGAGGGAAACCTTAAGGAATTGATGAGGCAACACATTTAATACGAGGGTGAGTCGGAAATTAAGTTTCCTCTGTCAATTGTAGTCAGAGCTTTGTAAGAAGACCAAAAAAAAATAGAATGAGACTTTAAAGATAAGACATAGCTTTATTTTTCCACATAAGTACCAAGTACATTGATAGATTTTTCACACTGCTTGATAAGCTTCAGAAGCCCTTCAAGAAAAGTTCAGGATCCCAAAACTAGAACAGTAAAATGCCGCGGGAACTCTCATTTTCCCTGCTGTTGTAGTTATCTAAAGCTCCTTTAATGACCATTATTTAAAAAAAAATGACTGTTGTTTACTAATTTATATATTTGCCTTTGAACTCTTCGATTTGTATGGCATGGAAGTTACAGTTAAACCCCATCTCTAAAGTTCATAAACTCCCTTAGTGTGACTCAAAATTCTGCATTTCGTGGCCAGCAACCACATGTTCGATTCCTGTCTTCTTGTGATTCTTCAGCTGTTTACTTTCTTTCGGTAAGAGCACTATCCCAAAGTGCCCACATTTGATGCATGGTGGCACAAGCTTTAGTTTTCTTTTACTAAGGAAATCAACAAATTATGTTGGCTGTAAAAGCTAGTGAGCATCAAGTACAACTGAATGTCTTATAAACGGAACCTGAAGTTCTCATTAAGTACGGTGTGGAAATTAAATTTGAATTTCGGGGAAAATACTGACTCTCTCATGTGAACTGGTACCATATTTTCCTAAGATTCATAGTCAATAACTGTCTTTGTGTCCTGATGTGGTGTTTATTAAAAATTTACAATTTCAAAATTTCGAAATTCTTTGTGTACAGTTCTCGTTATGCTGCAGAGAAACACTTATGTGAAATGGAATTTTCACAATATTTTCTGCTTATAGATTAATTACTTATAATTTTTAAAAATTCATGTTCTGAATGATGAATTAAACATTTTCGTTGCTGGTGTTTTAATTTGATTATTTATGAACTTTTCCCTTTGAAGTTACGAGATTTGTCAGCAATAGCTCTCGTGTAATTTAGAACTTTTGTCAAATGCTGAAGACTACACTTGAGCTGGCATCCTTTCCTCAAGTTCCACCCAACGCGTGTACATGGAACCTCGACAGCTTATACGAGCATCGGGAAATCAATCAAGGCGCACCAGGTAGAAAGTTTTCAGTGCATCAAGACTCATTTAAAAAATTTTCAAATAAATTCTCTCTAGAAATTTAAAATTCAGTTTAATTATCGTGAAATAAATGCTTTCACACAATCGCGGAATAAAATTCTGTTTATTTGCATGAATCAAATATTTTATTCATTACTTATGATCATAATAAAAAGAAACGCATTCCAATCCGAAATTTTAAAATTATCGTTTATTCCTATAAAAATGCATCTTTGTTCTGTGAACTTTAGTAAAACGTCTTATTAACGATACATAGTTTGCTATTTTATCAATACGTTACAATTTGTGAGCCATTTTTCCGCCCATTCTTGAGTAAATATAAAAATGTGAAAAAAGAAAGTATCAAATAAGTCGTTTTTTGCCGATTCATCAGAAAAAGAGCAAAGTCCTTCAAAAAAGCCTAATTAGTTCCCAGAAAAAAATACGAAAAAAAAAATTTTTTTCTTCATGTTCATAAAAAAATTGCCAACACTCGTTGTCTTTATTGTTTAGGGAGCTGATTTAATTGACTAAAAATAAAAGTTATTGGAAACATAATTACCAGTGTCAGTGAAGCACGACCACCGTCAACAAAATTCCAAGAAAACGCTCATTTTATTCATCCCATGAAACTTTTTATCCACTTGCATTATAAAAAAAATTCTACTTTCCTCAATTTAACACAGCAAGTTTCAATAGACTAATTATATAAAAACAGCTAATGTTTTATTTTTCCAATATTTTTAAATTTAAAGATGTTCTCCGAGTGCATAAAAATTTACACTTTAATAAATCATTTAAAGTTATCTCTTCGTGTGTTAGCAAACAAAACCTCTGTTTTTATTAAAAAAAAAAAAAGATGGTTAAAAAAATTTCTATACCGAGTTTTTATTTTTCATTAAAATTTTTCTTGGAAAAAAAATGGGGAGGGGGGGATTTTTTTAAAACCTGAAAGAGAGTAGAAAGTCGAAACCATTGAGGAAGTTAAAATTGTTCTTGCAGTAATCTATCTATATTAATCTCATATAATGCAAAAAATATGAAATATTGTTAGTGCAATGTGTTATTAACCCCTAAACTGGGTGTGTGCTGAGGACAATTTACGCGATTCGCTCTTCAGGGCCACCGTTTTCTACACAAGTTTGAATCAATATACAATGTATTGGTGGAAAGAAAAAGCATAAATAACTAAACCATTTTCTGAAATTAGTAAATCCTTAACAAACACTGCCACAAAGTCATCGCACACATTCCAAATTCTTCAGAATATTTTTACTCATAGCCAGCTGGTTGGCGTAGTTGGTTTGTCGCTGGCCTTGTATGTCTAAGGTTGCGGGTTTGACCCCGGCCCAAAAGCTGCGGTAGCTGATTCGTATAGGTATCGGATCATGGCTGGCTTTGTCACGAGTTCGAGCCCAGTACCACTAAAGACCCGCCGTGTAGGGCAGCGATGCGCGTTAAATCTGCCGTAAGCTGAAACGTCCTCCAGTTGGTGTGGTGTGGTAGTTAGGAGGAGGGGTGCCAGCTCAGATGTCATCCACGTCACTTGACCATGGTTCAAAATAACGTTGTCCGTCGCCAAAAACCCTCGTGTAGCTGAACAGTGTGACGTTAATATTCACTCACTTGACCCCGGCCCAAATTGGCGGATTTTCATGACGCAGAAAATAGACAATGTCCATGTCATATATACGACAGGTTAAAGATCCCTAGAGTACCTGTTTGGCTTAGGTGCTCTCGGCAAAATTAAAATTCCCATTACCATTTCACATCGTTAGAGCTTAGGTGCCTCCCTCTGGGTAGGGAAGTGGGGTTCAAAATTACATTGCGGTGTTTGGTACTCCACTTATAGGGGGCCCCACTTAAAAGTGATACCATCTCCCAGAAAATGTACTAGGTCTGCAAATGGTAAATACCAATCCACAGTTCAATTGGAAAATAAAAAATACAAAGTTTTACTCATAACAGCCCAATGCAAAGTTCGTACCTTGAAAGGCGTAGCTAACGCACCGGCTTAATGAGGCGTATATATACGTTAATGGGTTAGTAAGTTAATTATTTGAATGACATCAAAACTGTCGATGAATATCATTGCATATATAACAAGGCCGTAGTACTTAGAGCCGCTTAAGCCACGCCATTTAGAGGGGCTGCTACATGTTAAATCTGTAGAGGCTCCAACGTCCTCTCAAGCCATGGTGTGAAAGTACGAAGAGGAGGTGCCAGGTTAGGTATCGTCCTTGACCATTCAAAGTTAAGAGGTCCATCGCCAGTAGCCGTCATGCTGCTTTAAAGTACGACCGGGGAAAACACTCGTACGGCGTACTTAAGAGGACTTGGCACCCTTTGAGCAAACTTCTTTATTTACGTATTTAAAAATTATATTTTAACATTTTATACAATGTTTCTATTCAAGAAAATGTTACCAGATGAAAATTTTCATATATTATTCACACAATTTTAAAAATTTAAATTTTTTGAAGAAAATTGGGAAAATTTTAAAATCCTACCCTTTTGTAAAAATTAATTTTTTGACCTGAAATTTTTTATAACATTCTTATGGATGTTCTTAACAACTTTAGGGATCGATTTTAGAATAACTTCATTCGTTTTCGAGAGAAAAAAAATAAAATGTTGATATACAGGCTAAAAATCAACGAAAAAGCCAACATGTCTTACATTTTATTTTTTTTTAAAAAAAGTATTCAGTTTATAGCAAAATTGATCCCTAATTTTATTACATGCTTTATTTTTAACACGCAGGAAAAAAATTGAAGTGATTGGTAAATAATTGTCGAACGAGTAGCATTTTGAATGCACTAAAGTTTCGAAAAACACAAACTGAGAAAAACCACTTTAAAGTTTATAATTCTGAAAAAATAATTATTATAAGCTTAATTAAACTTAAAATACCACTTTAAGATATTACTTATACATTTTTCTTTAAAAGAATTGCATTTTCATATGTTTTCAACCCACGCATTTTTATAAATGATCAACTTTTAGAGAGTACTAATTGCACAAGAAAACTCAAGAAGAACTTAAAAAAAAACAAAACAAATTGTGTCACGACAGAAATTTTAGCTGTTTTTCTTCTTATAATATTAAAGTATTACATTTGTATGAAAAATATATCAGTAATAAGAACTGAAATTATAAAATTATTAATATAAAATGCCTAATTTTAAAAATTTTACATGCACACATTTTACAAGGAAGAAAAATTACATTATTGTATTGCCTCGGAAATACTCTGCTTTTAATACTACACATTCTTTTTATAGTTATTATTTCTATTTATAAAATAGATTTTTTTATCATAACGCATTTTTTAGCTTTTTTTCTAAAGGGTGTGTGGCTGAATTGCCTAATTTGTTTTCAAATGAAGTTTTATTCAACTTCTAACTTTCCGACATGCACAAGTGATATATCAATCGAAAAATAATAATGCAAAGAATAAGATTAAATGAAAATAAAAAAAACGATAGGTTTGTGATTTTTAGGGTGCCAAGTCCCATTAATCTTGTAAAATTGCTATTACATGTATGTTTTTGACCTCGGTAAGCAAATGGTCAAGGTCACGAAGTCATGGTGCCTGATGAGTCATGAGCTCAAGTCCTGGTGCCACTGAAGACCCATCATGCAGTGGGATTGTTGCATGTTTAATCTTTTTGTGACGGTATATTCATCCACAGGAAACATGCATCTTCCCCAAGTGCCACCGGTAGCAAGTGAGGCACCGGTGAATCGCGTTCTTACTTGATGTGCAAAATAAAATGACTGATCTTTCCCATGGAAAGGTGCATTGACCTTTCCGCCTGATAAGAGTTATTAAGTGGTGCATATATGACCCACCAGTCGCGAAAAGGTTAAATTATAGAGCCCTCATTTTGGTGTAGAGAGGCAATTCGTAAAGTGGGATGCCTTCTCGGGCGTGTTGTAGATATTAAGAGTGGGGTGATGGCTCAGGTGTCGTTCTTGTCACTTAACCGTGGTTTTATATCATGAGGTCCTATGCCTATCGTTTAACCATCATGGCTAAATGTTAATAAACAATGTTTTCTTTTAACAGTATAAATAAAGCATTTTAATATGAATGGAACAAAAGAATATTTCCTTATGGAATTTCCTATATCCCTCTCCACTTTCCATTTTCATGTGAAGGCGAAAATGTGTTGATTTTCGAAATTTAAACAAAATAATAAGACTGCATCCAAAACTCTGGGGTTTGTTCCAAAACACGTGACCTCTTACGATGCTTACGACTTGGTTCACTTTTCGCTCTTCCCGAAATGCCGTTACTCTGCATAATGTATGAAGCACAAATACCGAGTAATGAGACCGTTAATAAAGGCCGGAATCGCACGGCTTTGCTGTGGGCTTTTCTTTGCGAACACTACCGTAGTTATTTAAGCTCTGGAATGGAAGGAAGGTTGGAGGCTTGCCTGGCTGTGTTGATGTTGAAGAATGGCTTTAATTTTCATCCCGCGCTTTGGCAACAAGAATGGAACAAAACGATGCGGAATCAGCCCTCCAAGAAATGAAATGCCATTGATTAAGGAATTGGATATGAGGGAACTAAAAACGGAAGGGGATAAGGACTTAGGATCACGAGAAGGGTATTCGAAATTCATCTTTCCTCAAGAACTTTTTGTTCTCCTGCTTGATGGAAAGTTAGGTTTCGTAATTTTAATGAAAATGACTATTGATCTTTTTAGGGATGTAATTTATCTAACGTGTCTGCATTTAAAAATTACAGAAGAAAATAAAAGCATTTTAGGATAATCTTGTGTTTTTCCTTTTTAAAATCCGTTTATGAGATTTTTTTTGGATGCTTTGTACATTGTTATGAAAGTAAAGAACTTGCCTCTCCCTGGTTACTCTACAGTTTTCTTAATATAATATGATAAATTTTTGTAGTTGCGAGTCATTTTTTTTATTTCTCTAAAGTTACAGACGTCGTTCGTTTCTCTGCCAAAAGATTCGTTTTCCTGAAAGAAATCATCTGTAAGTCAAGAAAAAATGTTCTTTAGAGTATTCTCAAGAAAGAATATTTTTATATTACTGTGTAGCTACCTCTTGGTAATAAGTCTGGCAATAAAACAGATGGTCTTACAAAAATTCAAATGGTCTTAGGATCATTTGACGGGAAAAAAAACTTTAAATGCTCCTAAAAGATCTTCCCTGCCAACACGAAGACGTTTCGAAGAAGCATGGGTGTCAGACATTTGACAAAGACAGTGCGTTTTTCATTTTCTTTATGCAAATTCAAATCACGGATTTTAATTGTGTTCAATATTTGTGATTTTTTTCAAAAAAATATATTCCATTGAATTTTTATTTATGCGTCATTTGTTTCTTGTCTTATGAAAATCTATTTTATAACGATATAGTTTAAGAGTTGATTTCGATTTACTTTAAAAGAACTTGCCTTAAATTGCTTGAAACTTTCCTCCTTTTGAAAGACGACCAACCATGTAGAAATATTTTAAACTAGAGAGTTTTCAATCATTGCAAATCATTTTAACTCATTTTATGAAATTATTTAGGGAACGAGAATGAATACAAAAATTCGTTAGTCTGTCCTGGCTCTAAGTCCACGCGCTGATGTGATGTGTAAGTTTGAAAAAAGGGAACCCAGCTCGTTATATAGTTCAAAACTACGAGATAAATCGCCAACATCCCTCGCATTGCTTCAACGAATTGTTAAATCTTAATAATGAGGAGCTGAGGAGGTGCTAAAAAATCCTCGCCAATCAAGAACCACTACAATGAAATTAAATTTCAAAAAAACGAAACTGACACGTGAATATAGTGTAGAAGTTTGGTCAGACTGGTATCAATTTAAATGACATTTTTATCATTTAACTGTATTTAAAATTGAAGAGGTCATCGGTTCAGTCCCTACAGTAACTTCTAAAGTGTGACGTTAATTGTAAATCAACTAATCAAATTAATTCAAAAATGTGCTTATCAAAATTCGTTCCAGAATTTTAAGATATAGTGCCTAAGTTATACAAAGTTAACCGGATAAAAGTTAATCAAATAAAAATTACACTTTAAGAAACATTTAAATTATTTTTGAACATATTCAAATACAATTGCAAAAACTAAAATTTTTGTATTTATTTTTCCAAATGCAAGTTTTTTCTTCAAATAAAAGTTATTCATGCATAAAAAAAGACTAAAATAATCCCCCAACAGTTTTTTTAATGTTTAAAAATTTTTACAAAACATCTTCCAACAGTTCAATTTCCTATCGCGTATATTCCTTGTACGTTACTTATTTAAGAGCCTTACGAACTGAATGTAAATAACAATTCGTCTGGGCTTAACTCTGATTGAAATCTTTGTATTGTGGTTTGTGGGGGATTTTCTGAGCTATATTGATTTTTTCCCCGTGTATTTGATTCAACGTTTGTAATAGATAAAGTCCCTTATAAGAATATATCGTTTGTCTGTTATTGTAATATTTTCCTGTTTATGGGAAATAGGAAATCGTATGGATATTGTTGCCTTAGTATTTCTGTTTCGTGTTCCTCTGCGATCTCATATTTGATGTAATTAACAAATTTATTTTCTATGTATTTTGCATCAACGGTGACTTGTTAAATCATAACCGGCGTGGTTTTTGTCGAATAATGGGTTCAAATTCTAGTGCCAATGAAACGCTTCCGCTTAGTGGTGCGTGATGAAACTTTTGAATAGGGATACCAGTTGAGGTGTGACCCTGTCATTTGAATAGTTCAAAATTAAGATCCGTTGTCAATAGCACTATATTGCTTCTAAGGACGACAGTAAGCAGAGCGAAGTAGGGTATGAATATAATTCTTGGATATAATGTCATCAATATTCTCAGTATGAAATCAGGCCTAGGCAAGACCTTAAGTAAAAGTCATCTAATTTAAATCTTTAAATTAGAAATCTATGAATATATTTAATTGCTAATAATCATTTGAAGTTTTATTATAAACCGTTCAGTCATTTATCCCTAAAGCTTTATAGATATAACTATGCATGTTAAACAAATATTTAAATCTAAAAGTTAAGAGTAAAAGTGCGATGATAAGAAAAGAATTTATGATCCCAAAAACATAGAAAAACTCTTTTCTAAAAAGTGCACGAATATTTTCAACTTTATATCGAAACAAAGTAATTAATTTAAAATAATTTAATAAAGAACTGTTTTTATTAGTATTAAAAAAAATTCTCCTAAGCAGATCGAATTCAATATAGCACATTAAGGTAAGCTAATATAGAGACAACAAACACAATTACCTCTTCATCAGTCTCCGAGAAGCCTTCAAAACTTCCGAAATTCGACAAATACCGAAAGTGCAGTTGAAGGGGGTGGAATGCGAGGGTGTTGGGAGAGGGGGAGGAACGTGACTGCTTTGTTCAAGAATTAATCTTTGTTTGCGCGCCAAAATGAGTCATCTCACGTTTCCTAAAATTATTTTAAGGCTCGCGTCCAAGTTGCGTCTTTTGTGTTGGGCCCATGAATAAATAAATGGAGGCCGTGTTTTAAAGTGAAGAAAGGATTTTACCGGATGAGGGGTGGTATTCGAGTTATGCCGGAAAGGGATTTGCTACTAAATCTCATTTGCTGAAGAAGGGGGTATATTGACCTTCTCTTTTTCCATGGCCATTGTAGCTTTGATTGGGCAGAAGGTTTAAGAAGTAGGGTTAGGTGCTGAAACTATTTTTTATTTCTTTTTATTTTGATGGATTAAGGTGATTGTGTGCGTCAAAAAGGATTTTTTTTATTGTAAAACTTCAACGCAGTTTGGTATTCGATGTATGCTGAACTGCAGTTTGGTATTCGATGTATTCTAAAATGCAGTTTGGTGTTCGATGTATGCTGAAATGCAGTTGGGTGTTCGATGTATGCTGAAATGCAGTTGGGTGTTCGATGTATGCTGAAATGCAGTTGGGTGTTCGATGTATGCTGAAATGCAGTTGGGTGTTCGATGTATGCTGAAAGGCAGTTTGGTGTTCGATGTATGCGGAAAGGCAGTTTGGTATTCGATGTATGCGGAAATGCAGTTTGGTATTCGATGTATGCGGAAATGCAGTTTGGTATTCGATAAATTAGTGTTTGTAGTATAGCAAAGGCTTTAATGTCCTCCTCTTCTTGAAAACATATATCTGAATCAATCTCTTGTCATGGTTTCCAACAACATACTTACCTTTGCTATAAAACTAATTGTCGCAGCCCGGAGGTTGAAGGTGTAAGAGGGTTCGGGGTAGAAGCAGACATTGTTTTAAAAATAATTACTTTTATTTCGGATCTAATACACTATGAGCAATTTGCAACTTATTCAATAACTTTGGTAGCAATCTTAATCTACGTCATATAGCCTTATATGGTTCAAATCAGGATCTATTTTTTTCTACTGCTCTGAATGAATGTTACAGTTGAAAATAATTTCAGTCTGAGCAATTCATTATTTACAATTTACGTTCAACGATTAACTTTCCACGATTCCATGATTAACCTAATACACTCAATGCCAGGATTTAAATAGTATTTAGGTTAGTATAAAATCAAGTCATCTCAATGAAAAGCTGTTTTTAATCTAAATCTTAGTTAAAGAATAGTTTCCCCAATAGTATTAGTAAACCATGGGTAGAATCCGTTACATAATCTTCAAAGAGTCTCAAAGATGTGGTAGCCTTGTGGTCGAGATGAGACTCGTCATGGGTTCGAGCCTCAATGCTGCTGAAGATTCACCGTGTAGAGGTAGTTGAATTTGCTGTGGTTCTATGTCCTCCCATTAGAGTGCTAAGTTCGAAGAGAGATACCAGCTGAGGTGTCGTGCTTTTCACTTGAGCATTGTTTAAAATTACGAGGTCCCCACCAGTAGATTTCATGTTATTTCATAATGCGATGTTAACATTCACTCCAAGAGTTTCAACTAATGAAGCGTATTTCTAAAATAGGATTTCGCTTAAAATCGTATTTTGAATCTTAGTATGGAGATGTTGACAATAGATCTTGTAATTTTAAGTCTGTGACAACTAATGTCTTTAGCGACGGACAGTGGAACGCTTGGCTCTGCGGAATAACCTCCAATCAATAATGCCAGCAAATGCCTATCTTTCCAATATGTGCAACCTGATTTAAAAGTCAGTTGTTTGTGCCTAAATTAATATCAAGGTATTTGGTTTTCTAAGAGCTGAGAATTTTATCATTTTCAAAGCTATATCAGGCATCCATTTTCTATTGGCAAAAGATATGGCTTCCATTTTGGAATCGTTGAATACAATTTTCCATTCGGAGAACCATTTCTTTTGGCGATCATGATTGGTAGCTATAGCCTAGGGGTCATGGTCACAAACACACACACGATCTCGGGGCTGGCGTGTCATGAGATTTTGCCGTCGTTCCACCAAAGACACACCTTGTAGGGGGATAATGTGCATTACAGCTGATGTGGTTCTAAGTCCTCAACGTTGCGATGTGGAAGCTGGGAGAGTGGGGTGTCAGCTCGGATCTGGTTTTCGTTGCTTGATCGTGGTCCACAATATTAAGGTCTGTTGCAAAAAAATCTTTGCGTCGCATTATAGAACGACTTTAAGACGAGGTAATAGGAACTCCGTGTCAGGAACTAGTTACTCAAATCTCAAATAATTCTAAAGAAATACTTAAAGCATCTAGAGAAATATAGGGTAACAATTCTTAGGAAGATTCAGTTTCATTACCTTCAAGTTGCTATCTATATTTCTATCCCTGTTATATTATATACCCTTGCTTTTGAAAACTTGGTTTGGGAGGAAGCTGTCTATTAGATGCATGTCTAATGAAAATTTCTACCCTTATAGTAGAAAGTCTAGTTCGATGATTAAGGTCAATAATTTCACGGTTGGCGATTTTCAAGTCAAATCTAGGCTTTATGCCCCTCTTAGCTCCCCCAGTGACTGTCATTCAGAATAATTAAGGCTGCTTCGCATTAAATTGAGATAGGCTTCCAAGTCATGTATCAAGGAATTTAGGCGAAGTATCAACCGAGATGTGGTATTCATGTATAGATCGTACTTCAGTATAAAGTCCAATAATCTTCTCGTAAGTTTAGAGTAATATTAGTTCAATTCGAAGTCCGCGCTGGTGCTAAAAATTTGAAACTTTTACAATTTTCTTTCATTTCAAGGTTCAAATTGCTACACAAACGTTAGTTGCTCTCATTATAAAATAACAATTATCTTTAAGCAATTATTTTAATATCTCATTGCAAGTATATATTTTCAATGGGATTAAATTAAAATACTTAATTCCTTTACCTTTTTTTAAGAAACATAAGAATGGGGAATTTTAAAATAATAGCCTTGTGTAAACTTCATTACATATTTCCTGGAATAAGTATTTAGTGCAAAGTGTTTTCGCAAGAAATTGATGTAAAGTGGGTTAATTTCTCTCTTTTGAAAAGCATTTATATTCAACGGTCATTATGGAAAGATTCAGTTTTATGCCTCTTTTTTGAGTAAAAGGCAGTAAACAATAACAATTACTTAGTGGAATAAATGTATTTATTAATCAACCCATCTGAAAATATATATATATACTATTCTAGATAATTGCTCTAAGATTATTTTTAATGTTTATTCTAAAATACATTTAAAAAAAAAGAAAACTGGGTCAGTTCTAAAATTAAGACAAATACATAAATTAAAAAATATCAAATTTAATATTTGGATCGAAAAAAGTGAATAATTCAGAAATGAGGGGGTAAACAATATTATATTTTTTACCGGGATTTGTTTTATTTCTCTTAATTTGAGATGGCGAATAACTAAATAGTGGGTTGTTGGGGCTCAATCATTCATTCACACACTCAATAAACTTCATGGTTCAGGTCTTGATACCAGTAACGACCCGTCCAATTTGTGTTTTCCCGTCACACTTGATCGGGGCTCGAGATCACGAAGTCCTTCATTAATAGCACGTAGTACGTCGTACGCCAATAGTACGCTTTATTACGTAATTAAGGTATCCGACTATCCTAAAACAGGATTTTTTTAAATAGTTGACAAATTTTTAATTTTATTTTTTATATGTTCATCTTATTAGGTTGATAAAAGTACCAAGGTTTTTATTTTCCATTCACAAGAACAAAAACTACAAGTGTTTTAGTAAAATCAAATGTGCCATGACTTTACACAAGATGTCTAAATTTAAAATGCGTTTTACTCGAAATGTGTTTTTTTCGAAAAGCTCAAACAGGGACAGCGACTGCTCAAAACATTTTTTAAATAATTTACTTAATTTTTTGTGTATGTTTTGTATAACAGTAGAAGTGTTTTAACCTTCAGATGTATCAATCACTGTTTTATTGCAAAATTTACAGTTCTTTATGTGAACATAATCTCACTGTTTTCTTAAACAATTTCATAGAACAATTTATCTTACTTATTATATTTTTTGTAAAAATTAAAATATCTCCTGTCCTGAAGGTCATTTCAAAAATGAATAGCAAAGTAATACATAAAAATTGAAAAACTGAGAATTTGTCCATTTGCTATTTGTACAGAGCGGGCCCCCTTTATGCAATTTTTTGTCAATTTTTACCCATTTTTTACCATTTTAGTAGGAATAATTTGTTTTGCTCTTCTTAATTTTAGTCTTTTTTTTTTCTTAAAATGTACTAAATGAACCTAAAAACCACAAAAACATTTCCATATCTCCAATTTTTTTTAAAAAAAGTTTTTGCAAGTAGTTGGATACCTTAAATAATCAAACCAAGCAAGATATCTCAACGTAACACAATGCTTGTGGCTATTTTCAAAGATTTCTTCATTACAATCTTCGTAACTACGTCCGGAACCAAGATTTTTGAAAAATCATATAAATGAAAAAAAAATCACATTTAGTCAGCTGATACATGTAAAATACATACATATAAAATTGTTTTAAGAATATTATTTTCAAAAACTATTTAACTGTGCACTCTTTTGCCGAAAAAGGAAGAAAGAGACATATTTTGAATACATTCCCCTTTTAAGAAAACTGCTTCTTTTGGTTATGAGAAAAAGTTCTGTCGTTTTTTAACACGTTCACTTCTATGCGTTGTTGGTTCTTAGCAAGAGCTCTGATCCGACTGAATTTTCTTTGAAAGATGAATCGCAGGAAGGCGATCAGGTGTCAGTGACAAAATGCTGCACCGTATGATCTGGAGAAATCCCACTAACTTCCACAGAAATGCGCTTCAAGCTTTGAACTCTTATAGACTACTGCTATGGTTTACATTAACCTTTTCGTGGGACTTGGGAAGATTACTTCCCATCTACATGGTATTACAAAATACACCTGTGAGAAGCGCAAAACTCATTATAATATATTGGCCTTGAATGCTGATTCTGATTCCTGCTTCAGTTTTGTGCTACTGCACATAATCCAGCTATTATGACATCTGTAAATCTGACAAAAAAATATGGTACTAAAGAAGTACTTTGTTCACATTAAAATCTATTGCTGTATATAACGATATCATGGGAGGGGTTGATTTCTTCGATCAGAGTAAAGAAAGATGCTAAATAAGAAAATATGTAAAATGGTGGTATCGTATCTTTTATTGTCATATTGTGGCAAGTGAACAAAAGAAACAGAAGTTTAGACCAGCTAACATTCCGTATAGCATTAGCTCATCAGTTAACAGACAGGTATTCCTCAAGAAAAAGGAAAATACGCCCTGCTAGTTTCCATTAAAAAAGTGTGTATTTTTGGATGATGTGCACTTAGCCAATGTTGGAAATCATATGCGAAATATAGTTTTCAACTATAGACGACATAGGAAATGTGGCAGAAAGGGACAAGAAAAACGGACCCATTACATGTGGACAGAATGTGATGCTCCCTTTTGCATTGTAACATGCGTCTCATCCTTTCATGGTAAATAATCACCATCAAATTCCATTTGCTTTATGACGGTGTATGACTCTTTGGAAAGTATTCTTTCCACCCCTAAAATTTAAATGGAAACATAAAATTTGGCAAAATAAAATATACTTACTTAAATGCTATTGTTTAATAGTTAATAAAACATAAAAAAACTGCGAAAAATTCAAAAGAGAAATAAATGGCCCACGAAAGGGTTAAAAGGTTTGGTCTCGTATCCAGTCACTCTGAGTGTCACGTGAATTAAGCGAAAAAAAATTTAGTGAATGTAATTTCTTCAAATCTTGCTCGTCTCAAAAGGGAAACATTTTTGGATCACTCGGTGACTGGAGATGAAAAGTGGATGGTGTACGAACGCAAGTTAGCATATGTTTAGAAAGGTCGGGCATCAACACCCACATCAGAAGATTGTTGTGCTGGTGGTGAAACAGCAAGTGTATAGTGCATTATGAATTTCGACAGCAAGGGTATAATGCGTTATTGAAACGGTCGTTACTGTTCGCAACTTGATGTTTATAATAAAAAAAATTCGACGTTAACGTCCATATTTCGCCAACAGAAAGGATGTGATTTTTCATTTCGACAACGCTGGATTACACGTGGCAAGAAACACAGCACAAAAAATTTCAGAGTTAAGTTGGGAAGCTTTACTTCAGACAGCATATACTTTTCACCTTGCACCATCTGACTAACGTCTGTTCAGGTCGCTACAAAACTTTCTTCATTGAAATAAATATATAAATTATGATGTCCAAATGGAGCAGCGGAAGAATACTTTGTCTCGAAAGCAGAAGATTTCTTTTCAAGGAGATAAGATAAGCTGTTTGAACGCTGGCCTTAACTGCATATTCTTTGTGTAGTTGGTTTAATATATAGTACTGAAACACTTAAGCTTAAATAAAACAAAGATTTCATGTACTGTTTTGGCTAATTTTTAATGAGGAAAAATCGGATTTTAATCCACTTTGAAAAATCTATTTAGTTGTAAACCGAACAATGATTCATTTTTATTTTTATCTTCAAAACTGTAGCATTCACATGCTTGATTTCATTAAGCCGAATTTCTTTTTTAAAAAAAAATAAATTTCGCGCTTGTTAAAATTATAACATAGTCGCTAGCGCATGGAGAACTAACGAATACCTTTACTCATTTCTTTTCGCGCACATATTTTTCCGAAAGTCCTCCCGTCGTAATTATTAAAAATTTCCACATCAAGCACAGACCGATGAGCAAATGATCTCGAAGACTTCTTTTCTGAATTTTAACAGGTTGACGCCCCCTCGAAAATTCCGGAAGTAAGTATGCTAATAAGCAACAAGGCGAATAATTGGGAGGAAAAGACGCAATCTGGCGACGAGCAAAAATACATAATAAATCCGGAGGAGAAAATTTTTAAAGAATTCACTCCCGAACACTCCCGGGTTTTGTGAAAAGGTGCGCGCAACATCTGGAAAGAGGTCATTAATGTGGTCATTAAAAAGTTGCGCGTTCACATTGTGCTCCAGATGGGGGTGACCAGTCAGACATGGGATGGGCCATTATGAGTAATCGACGGTCATTTCCGAATGTGGGGTTTGCTTAACAACTTTTAGTAAAGGATTGCGGGGATGTCGTTGCAATGCCGAAACGAATTAAGGGTGACTTTTCGGTGATAGGTTAAGATGGGATTGTCTAGGCAGGAAGTTTTCAATTTTTTGTTCATAATTAGTTCTTAGGAAATGTTTGGGGATGCAGGAATATTTTCTTTTTATAATTCAACCTCTTATATAGTCATTAATTTTTTCCGCTACTGAATTGCGTAGTGTGTAATTATTTAAGGTGGCTGCATGCTAACTTTTTTAAATTTAAGATGTATTTTTTGATAACTAATTCATTTTATCCATATACTTTGCTGGGAAATTCATAATGTTGTATGACTATACAGGATGTTGCCGCATTCGATCGACAAATTCAAAGAGATGGTGGCAGCACGGGGACGAAAAATCAACACAGAACATGGGTTCACAAACCACATTCATTCTGTAAAAATAGCGATAACAGTAACCGTTTATACGCGATGGTGCATCAGCACATTTTTTCGATTGCGGTAATTGCCACTTCCATGCTAAATATCCCAGGAACCAGATTGGACACGGCGGGCATGTTTGTTAGCTTCCATGCTCCCCGGACGTCGATCCCTTGGATTTCTTCTTTTGGGGCCACCTGTAATCGCTTGTCTACGAGACACCTCGGTGGCTATAGTGTAAAATATCACTACACGGATCGTCGTCACTTCCGATATTGCCAGCATACCAGATTTGTTTAATTTGTTTTACGTCCGATAATCCTTCGTCCATTGGTGTTGGGTGTTCTATGACCTACCTACGTGGCCTCAACTTGGAACAATTCCAGTGACATTTACTTGTTGTTGCATTTCTCAAGTCGAGCTGTGATATTGTTCGCATAGTAAACATACCTTACGTCAAATAAATGTATTTTAGAGCACTTATTGCCCCTTTTCATTTCACTCGACATCACACCCTTGGTAACAGTTTTTGTGAATTACTCCGACTAAACGTGGTTTGCGATCCCGTATTCTACGTTGAATTGTCTTTCACATGCTGCCTACTATCACTCCTCTAAATTTGTGGGTCGAATTTGGAAGCACCCTATATACTATCTATAAAGGTTATTCATGTCTGGATTCTAGTTTTCGTTTGTATTCAAAAACTTTCTTTACCCTCTCCAACATAAATATACTTTCGTATTAGAAATTCCTCTTATACACCCCCATAATCCCATTTCGGAGACGATTTCCGTAAAGCCTGTTAGCGCGGTTCTCTACTCCCAAAAAGTAACAGGCTTAACAACTTTTTCGAGACCTTAGCTCTAATAGTGAAAAACGAGAATTTTTATTATTTATAACACCCCTTTAAATGGTGTTGGAAATCTAAAATCTTCTCTTTTTTTTGACAATTTGGGATTTTTACATTTTCAAATTGTTACATTTCAATTGTTGATTTTAACCTTTCTAAAAATACCTTACTTCAACCTCTAGAGGAATTAGAAGCGCTTAAAACCTGTCTTTAAATAATCGTTGAAACTGGGCCACGCCCATCTGAATGGCGAAAAATGTAAACAAAGTACTTCGATTTTGATTAATATTTGAACGTCCGATAGTAAATCTAACCTTTTATTTTTTATTTCCTAGCCCATTAAAAGCCTCACTGTATACATTAAAATCAATTTATCTCAAAATGTAAACTTTGATGTTCAATGTACCTTTTCTGAGAAACTAATGTTCACATATATGTAAATTTTTTATATATTTATAATTATGTCTCTAATATATACTAAAATGATCTTTTTTAAAAAAAAAACTCGTATTTATTTTTTACAATAACTTTTCATGAGAAATAGGTCAAATTTTGCAATGTTTGATAAAATATTTCATAAATTATTAAAAAATTCAAATTTGCTAAAAACTCATTTCAGAACAATGAGAAAGGTGTACTTTAATTGTATGAAAAATTTCACGCATGCACATATAACAGATTCTGAGAAAAAGTACATCGAAAACAGTCAATTTGACGTTGTCCGTACATAAAGAGAGATTTCCAACTCTTCTTAAACCCTCAATCGGGAGTCTATTTCTACAAAATCCTTTCTTAGCGCACCTCTACTCAATAAATGCTACATGATTACCAAATTTGAAATGTTTCGGTCCAGATTCCGACCGATGCATTTCATTCTTATTTCGATTCCCATTCATTCTCATTCACACACATTTCGATATATATATATATATATATATATATATATACATATATATATATATATATATACATATATATATATATATATATATATATATATATATATATATATATATATACATATATACATATATATATATATATATATATATATATATATATATATATATATATATATATATATATATAGCAGGGTTAGATATATTCTTGACAAGTGTTGTCAAGTCTTGCGTTTGAGTCCCAGTGCCTTATAAGTATTTCGAGTCTCGAAGTCCCCACATTGGCGTAATTTGGAAGTTTTCAGTGTTGTGAAAAAACCAGGTCAAGCGTCATCCTCGTCAGTTAAGGAAGATTTCAAATCCCGAGAGGTCACCAATAGCCTTCACCTTGCTTTGAAAGTGCGTGTTGACAACCGATAAAGCTGTCATCGAGTGTGACATTAATTCAATTTTGTTCTAAGTTAAAAATTGTTAACTTTTCTTTGGTTGTTATTAAGAATAGTTGGAAAACCTCTCTTTCTCTCTCTGCCGACAATGTTACATTGGCTGTTTTCGATGTACCTTTTCTGAAAATCTGTTATATGTGCATACTTTAAATTTTTAATACAATTAAAGTATACCTTTCTCATTATACTGAAATGAGCTTTTAGCTAATTTTGAATTTTTTAATAATTTATGAAATAGTTTATCAAACATTGCGAATTTGATCCACTTTTCACCTAAAAAAATTGTAAAAGGTAAATTTTTGAGTTTTTTATTAAAAGCTCATTTTTTAGTATACACTCAGGAACATTGAAAATAGCGACCCAAGAAGAAAGCATCGGACTGAAATGAAATTTAATACACATAATGACACGGATGAGAGATTTACTTGATCTCAAAAACAAGACAATTAAACGAATACAGGGTGTGCAACGACACAAATACTGGGCACCTTCAATAGCGCGTTGGACTACCTCCAGCTGCAATACATGCCGCCACACGGTCTGGCATTGAGTTGATTAGACACCTTATGTTGTCCTGAGGCAGACGGGCTCACAAATCTTGAACAGCCAACTCTAAATTATGTACAGAGTGACACAATAGCATCTTCCGTTTTAGCTGATCCCACACGGGCTCTACAGGGGACAAATCGGGGAGCGGGTCGGCCATGGAAGAGTCTGAAAATGACGTAAGAAGTCTTGAGCAACTCTTGCTGTATGCGGACGAGCATTATCTTGCTGGAAAATTGCCCCTGGGAGACCATTTAGGAAAGGTCCTGCATGGGGTTTGAAGAATATCATCAACGTAACGTTGGCCCGTTAAGGTTCCACGCATCACAACTAAAGTGGACAGGCAATCATAGGTTATGGCCCTCCAGACCATTACACTAGCTGTGTGACGTAGAACAGTGTGTGTGGGGCGGGGGTAATTGTACCGCTCACCAGGGCGCCTCCACACCCGTACACGGTTATCATCTGTCCCCAAAACAAACCAGGATTCATTGCTAAATACAACATTTAGCCAATATGTGACATTCCACATTGATCTGGCTTGGCACCACTGTAGACGCAGTTGCCGATGTTCCGGTGTTAAAGGGAGTGTACGGAAAGAGCGCTTGGATTTATGATTTGCTTCTGCAAGGTGTCTGGAAATCGTTTGGGGAACAATTGTGCTACGCCTACGTCTGCTCGTACCGTTGAACGACTCATTGTGAGGTGCAAAAGGGCTTGCCGCACGATCCTTCGATCCTCTCTCCTCGTGGTCTTCCTGGTCGCTCCAGACCCGGTTTTCCGTGCGTGGGTACCTTCTCGTGTCCACTGATCCCAACAATTTCTAACGGCACACTCTGAATTATCCACCTAGCCAGCCACACGGCGCGTCGACCAGCCTGCACTTTTCATCCCGATGATCAGGCCTCTCTCGAACTCGTTTAACTGTGAGAAATGCCTTCTAGCACGTTTACCTGGCATGTTTCGCTTTCCAAAGTCTTCCTACAATCGGCGGGTAATCGTCACGTTCATGAATCTTCGAATTTGCGCTGGCATATATAGCCTCCTCTTCCTGATTGTAGCGCCACCTCGGCGTGTATGAGCATGCGTATTGGCACAAAACTTGGATCATTTGCATATCACATTACGCTGTACTTATTTGCAAACTTTCGCGATTGTACTTAGCTTCCTTCTTGGGTCGCTATTTTCAATGTTCCTGAGTGTATATTAGCCATAATTATAAATATATCATAATAAATTTACATACCTGTGAACAGTAGTTTCTCAGAAAAGGTACATTGAACATCAAAATCTACATTTTGAGGTAAAATGATTTTAATGTATACCATTGATACTTCTAATCGGCTAGGAAATAAAAAAAATATAAAAGACACAATTTACAATAAGATACATGTTTTGGTTTATATCAGACGTTCAACTTTTAAGCAAAAACGAAGTACTTTGTTTACATGTTTCGCCATTCAAATGGGCGTGTGCCAGTTTCAACGATTATTTAAAAATAGGTTTTAAGCGCTTCTAATTAACCTAGAGATTACAGTAAGGTATTTTTTAGAAAGGTTAAAGTCTATACTATTTGAAAATGTAAAAATCTCAAATTGTCAAAAAAAGATTTTAGCTTTCCAACTGCCCTTAATGTTATCCGATCGGTGGTGTAATGTGGATTTAATTTATCGTTGCGGGGAGAGAAGCTAGATTTCGTCTGTCGGGTTGGTCGCAGCCTTGAGAATCACTTTTCCTCCCTGATTTTGAGGGAGAATACCCGGCGGGTGACTCTATGCCACTTACTCTACCATCAACATCTCGAGAGGACTTTCAGCTCGACGAATATTTAGAGTGCCTCCATAATAATTGATGGGCAGCATAAGACTTAAAAAATTAAATTATTGGATTATTAAGTCTACAGCTATTAATTACAATATGTACATTTGATTACAAGTTATTCAGACAATTGAGTGTTCCCATTCCATAGAGTTTGTTCGTTGTGAAGAGGAGGCAAACACAGAACCTTTCTTTCTAGTTCTTCAAACCACCCTGTCTTTCCTCTCTTAGGGTGAGGTGGTCATTTCTTACACCTCGAATTACACTCGGGTTTCTCACATGTGGAATCCAGCCTTTAGTTTCTGACGGCCATCGGTTGTCGGCGAGATGTCAGATGAAAAAAGAACGCAATATTTTAGAAGGCGCACGTGTAGATGTGTAAACAGCATCATATCTGCATAGGGAGTTTGATCTTTCAGCTGCGCATTGGAAAACCTTTACAGTACACGGGCCCATTGCACAGCAGTTCGTTCCACTAACCATTATCATGTCCAGGGTAACCACTTATCTTTTTATAATTATCGTAATTTACTTTGAAATAATATGCTTTAACCAGTTAACTGTGGCACACCCCTATTTGAAAGCATGCTTCTATGTGTGTCACGGAAATTGAGTGATGACGAATATACTCATCAATCACAGAGTGTCACTTTGATAACATTGAATAAAAAAGATGGGCTTTTTTTTATAAAATTGGCAATTTTATTATTAATACTTATTTATTTGGTTAACTTAAACATATATTACATACATTTTTTAATCTAAAAACGGAAGAAAAATTAAATACATATAAAGGTAAGAATATAAAAAAAGAAATCGGTAAAAATCAACTTTCCAACTTTTGCCTTTGTTCCTTTTAGGGTAACATCTAAAAAACATTATCATCGCATATTAATAAAGAACTTACACGCTTTCATCCGGTGCATACGGAGACGCATGAATTTATCTTAAATTTTTAGTATTTTTTTATTTATTTGTATTTATTTCGGCTTAACCTCAAAATATTTTAAATATCTTGAAATTTGATATGTTTTGTTTTTCTCAAAAATTACGATTTCAATAACCAATGACCACTACTCTTTATGTATGACGAGTGTACTCGGTAATCACTGTTAACTGGTTAAAAATGTGATATACTCCGTTTTATATATATATATATATATAAACTATTAATACATTATATTTTTCCTCCTTAATCTATTATATGTATGAGATTAATTTATTACATGGATTTCTTTTAACGATATTCTGATGATTATGAAAAATATTATTATAGCACTTCAAAAAAGAAGTTTAAAATATATACACTGCTGAACAATTGCTAAGGACGGATAACACTATCATCTATAGCAACCACAAAATGAAAGGAAGCAAAATGTGGAAAATTAGAATAAGTGCGGGATATTAGTAAGAAGAAGTATGAGTATATGCAAATTTTTTTCAAACGTCTGTTCATCACGTGATAGCGTTCATAAGAGCTTTAAAGGTTTTAACGCGTGTGGACAGTTGTTGTTTCAAGTCAAAGTTTTACAGGAAAGATTTAATAGACGAACTTAAAATTTTTGGCATGTCTTCCCGACATCACAGAGATTTTATGCGTGGCCGAATTATTGGAAAGATAAAAGAAGGGTGAAAAATAACATATGTTGCCAGGGAATTCGACATCGCTCACAGCGTTGTTTCACGGCTGTGGAAGTCATTTAAAACTACTGGAATGTGTAGTAGACGGCACGGGGGAGGTCGTGTTAGAAGTACGACGCCTGCAGAAGACATATATCGTCCTATCAGCAAAAAGAAACAGGCGCACCACAGCTCAGCAGATGGCAAATCAGTTTCTTGCTGCCTCAGGAAAGCAGATCTCCCGAAAAACTGTTGCCAGACGTTTGAGGGGAGGAGGAATATACGCACGCAGACCTGTTGTGTGTGTCCCATTGACCAGACAGCACCGTACTGCTCGTTTGCAATGGTGTCTTGAGCATCACAATTGGACTGAACAGGACTGGGCATGCGTACTATTCTCAGATGAGAGTAGGTTCAGTCTGTCATCGGATTGTAGACGCCAACTGATCTGGCGCGAGAGTGGTACTGCTTATGGTCCAGAAAATATCCAGGCAAAGGACCGATATCCGACATGCAGTATCATGGTGTGGTCCGGCATCATGATCAATGGCCGCACGCACCTACATGTGGTTGCGAATGGGAGTATGACGGGCCAACGATACATTGATGAAGTTCTACTTCCTCATGTTCGTCTTTTCCGTGGTGCTGTCGGTGATAAATTTGTTTTTATGGACGACAACGCAACATGTCATCGAACACTCGCTGTTCAGACAGCGAGGGTATTCAACGTCTCGTATGGCCAGCGCGTTCTCCAGATCTAAACCCCATTTAAAATGTGTGGGATGCTTTGGGGAGGCAAGTTGCTGGTCGAAACTATCCTCCGACAAACAAGAACACCCTCCTCCGTGCACTCACAGAGGAATGGGATAAATTGCCTCAACAGCTGCTGGATAAAGTTGTGCAAAGTATAATACGACGTGTGGAATGTTGCATCACACTCCACGGTGGACATATCCCGTACTGATACCTTTCTTTAAAGTGCCTGCTGACTTTTAGATGCATTGTTCCATTTCTCCGTACGCAGATCAAATGAACATTTTTTTTTCTTTCAGATGTTTCACAGCTTTTGTAATCTCCAGAAGAATAAATATTCTTTATTCTAATGTCTGAACAGTGTGGCAGCTATATTTTATCCTACTGAGCCTCATGTCTCGCTTAATGTTATGCTACATAGCAATTTGTGATCCGTCCTTAGCAATTGTCCAGCAGTGTAAATTACGGCTTTGTATCTGGAATCTAGTTCAGCGTTTCTCAAACTGGGGGGGGGGCGAGTATCTTTAAGAGAGGGGGACGCGAGCATATTGAAAAGTCGAAAACAAAAGATTATTTTAAAAAATTATTTACTTACTTAAAGTCAGCAAACAAATAC
Organism: Trichonephila clavipes; assembly: GCA_019973935.1. Taxonomy (NCBI): domain Eukaryota; kingdom Metazoa; phylum Arthropoda; class Arachnida; order Araneae; family Nephilidae; genus Trichonephila; species Trichonephila clavipes. The sequence goes on from BMAU01019156.1 coordinate 439,523, forward strand.
ATTCTGACATAATAAAAAATAAAATGCTTTTTTACACGGATATAATACACTTATAAATAAATCAGTACTGCACAATGTATTTTACAATTAGTTTAACAATACAAAGCTAAGAACAAGTTTTATCATTAACGATGACCCCATGGGCTTGCCAAATTAACACTTATCTTGATAATTTGTACGGTTTAATTATAATTATACTTTAATGTCGATTTAAAGTTACGCGATTTGCTCCCCAATGCCACCGTTTTCCACGTAAGCACGCGTATGTAATGTATTGGGGGGCAATAAGCAAATTCTCTGAAATGAGTAAATCCTTCGCAAACACTGTCAATGCCCTTTTAATGCATTTCAAAGCCTTAGGAATTTTTTTAAGGATTGCAGTGCACAGAAAAGATTGTACTTTGGAAAGACGTATATATACGTCCTGGGGTAATAAACGCTTTGCCTGAGTGAGACGTTTATATACGCCGGCGACACTTAAGAGGTTAAAGTGGTATTGTAGCCTTAGCGTCAAACTATAGTATCATTCCATTCAATACATTGTTGTTGAAAATTCTGATTGTGTGAATATAGGGTCGCAAGCATTGAAAGTTTGAGAAGCACTGATCTGGTTAGTTAAAAGTGAAAAATAAGCGGTTTAAAAATTGAAGCCTCTGTATCCCACCCAGTATTTTCTAGATTGCATCAGTTTAATCGAAACAGCATCTCTAGTTCTCAACTGCCACTTCTCAACTCTTCTCGGGAAAGAAAAATCCGATCATCCCCTCCCCACCTCAATCGTTTAATCTAACTTGGAGGGGGTTGAGGAGGAGGAGGGGGTGTAGGAGAGATAGATTTGACTTGGAATTAGATATGCAAATGATGTTGAAAACTATTTTGGCGTAGAAATATCGGGACGATTCCTCTAGAGATAAGAATTGATTTTTTTCCCCTTCTGTTCTTTTTTTCTTGGTTTTTTTTTAACCTCGAGATTTTTTTTCATTTTATTTGAAATGAATTAAATGCGTAGCGATTGTTTTGAATTCGAAGCAGGTGGTATATTTCTTCCATTCAGATTTAGCATGAAGGAAAATTGAATATATATGAGCCTTTTTTTATTTTAATTCTTTTCTGGAAATTTTCTATATTTTTTCGGATGAAAAACGAATTGTTAGGCAGGCAAATATTAAAGATTGATTGGGTTTTTTTTCCATGCATTAAAATTGTTCTGGAATCTTTATCTTCCTAAAGAATGTTTGCAAGTTATAAAAAAAAATACGCATTGTAATATTATGTGACAAATGTGTGATCCAATACGTGTGATTGAAGCCTTACTTTACTGAATTTTAATTAACCCTCCAAATGGACAGCACGGCTTTTTCCACCCTACTAGAGAGGCTTCGAAAACGGACCACACTGAATTTTAACTAAGGCCGGAGACTCACCAAAAATGAACCAGATTTTTCCCCTTCAAGTAATGTGTTCAAAACCGGTAAGGTGGTATTTTTCCGAATTCTTTTCCCCCTTTAAAGGTTTACGATCTTGAAAGATAATTAGAGACGGTCGGGGAGACACAATGGGCATTGAGGGGAAACTTTTATGGTCACGGGGAGACCGGTTCCTGTGGCAATCGTAAAATCTTCAACCTAAAGTGTACACAAATAGCGAGTCAACGATTTGAGAATTCTCATTTTTTTCTTTACCTTAAAATTCTCAAATGGAATTAAGTTTTTATAATGTATGTCTCTAAGTTTAAAAAAAAAATATCTGTAGTATTTAAATTCAAATTATATATTAAAACATTGAGGATAATTTACTGTTTCATTTTTCTTATTTTAATCAATACTTTCAGGGATTTTTTTTAAAAATGATTATTTTGTTATGTGTCAAAAAAATAAAAAAAAGGTTCAAAATTTAAAATCTTTTAAAATTTCGGACACTTCTAAACATGAATAATTTTTAAGCTCTTCTGTATTACATTATTTGCAAAAAATTTATATGTATTGTTAAAAAAACCTCTATTTAAAAATCTTTTAGTTTTTCATAATTTTAAAGCCATATATTCAGGGCATCTTACATAGAATCCCTTGTTTTGTATATTTCAGATAACAAATTATATTTGAATTTTGAATGTCTGAACATTAATTTCATTCAAAGAGAATTTTAATTTCAAGTTTATATTTTTTAACTTGAATCTTCAAATCAAGAGTATTTAAAAGCATCTGGACAAATTTAGAGTTAACATTTGCGCATATAAATAAATATAAAGATCCTTTTTAAATTGAAGTTAAAAAAATATATATTTATGCACAATCCCTCATCATTCATGTTTCATTAGTGGTTGACTGAAGAAAAGGTTATATATTAAAATTTGGACATTTTTATAATCTTAACCATGCAAAACTAGGAATTTTGTATTAGCTCCACTAAAATTCTGCATTGGAATTTCGAAAAAGATATTTATGCGTGTCTCACATACTCAGTTGAAAAACATATATTTACCATAAATACTAATAATTCTTTGGATATTTAAAATTATCATATGATTATTTTTTTAATATATATATACATATATATATTCGACTTCTAATATTTTTTCAAGTATTCCTTAAATTTCATATAATTTAATTAAGTGAGGGGATATTAAAGTCGCACTCTCTCTCTCTTCTCTACTCAACTTCTTGAGGGCTTTTGGCGACGGTCCTGTGGCCGGGGTATCAGGTGGTCAAGGTATCGAATCATGGTTGGCATGTCTCGAGTTCGAGCCCAGTGCCACAAAAGACCCGCCGTGTAGGGCAGCGATGCACGTTAAATCTATCGAGAGCTGAAATGTCCTCTCGTTGGAGTGGTGTGGTAGTTAGGAGAGGGGATGCCCGCTCAGGTGTCGCCCTCGTCATTTGACCATTTTTCAAAATTACGAGGTCCATCACTAAAAGCCCTCGTGTAGCTGAACAGTGCGACGTTAATATCCACTCACTTGGCGACGGACCTCGTAATTTTAAACCATGGTCAAGTGACGAGGATGACGCTTGAGCATCGCCCTTTACACGGCGGATCTTCAGTGGTGCTGGGGTCGAACTCATGACACGTCAGCTACGAGTCCGTTACTTTGACCATTAGGCTACCGCGGCCTCACAATGTGGTTGAAAACTGCATGTTATGAGTAAAAATATGCTGAAACATTTGATGAACTTATAATAGATTTTTGCTTAGAAGATAGATGTGTGATATGCTAAAATGACAATATGTAAAAGTTATGAGAATATCGATGACAATTTTTGAAAAATTCAATTTAAGTTTCAGTCTGAAACTTATTCGTTTTTTTCGCATTTAATATTAAATAGTCGCGATAACAAATTAATAGTTTAACGCATTCATAGATTATAAAAAATAAAGGTATAAATGACATTGTTGGGAATAATAAGTTTTTATATAGTTTTGAATTCAGACTTCTTTGCAGGAGTGTAGACTATTAAAAGGCTGATGTAGAAGCTAGAAAACTAATATCTAAAATATATGGAAAACAATATCTGCAATTCCATGATCTTGACGAGCAGAAGACGGCATTTTTACTTAGTAGGGCAGAGTAAGCGTAAGGTAGGAGCTTGTGGAGTAAACAACCAGGCCTCTGCAGTTTTGGCAGATAATGAACTCCCATTTGTTGCTTTCTCAGTAAGGAATATAAAAATAACAATTACAAAAAATAAGTCATGTAAAAATTTTATATATTTTAATAACAAGGAATTGTGAACTTAATTTCCAATTCATTGTCACGAGTCGGCAGTACTACTATCGACGTACTTCTTTTATATATATATATATATATATATATATATATATATATATATATATATATATATATATATATATATATATATATATATATATATATATATATATATATATATATATATATATATATAAAGTACGGTTGATAGAGTACCAATAATTTTCACGCAATTTTATATTTCGTTCTCGTAAACTTTACTCCTTTTAAAACATATATTGACAAAATACTCTCCTTTTGTATATTTATAAAATTTTAAAAATATAATGGTTATCTTACCCAACATTTTAAATCAGGGGCGGCAACTATGTAGCTAAGACGTGCCAAACCAATCTGTCAGTATCATTCAGCGTGCCACATAGTAGGAAATTTTGAAATCCTTCGATTCTTACGGTAATATTTGCAGATTTAAAGAATAGAGGTAAATAATTTAGATTTACAGTTTTATTTTATATTAATTATGGATCAATAAAATACATTTATTAACATAAAAATAAACAATATAAAATATTACTATTTCTTCAACAAAGATAAAAAAAAATTAAAAATGTATGTTTCCAACATATTTACTTAAATAAGAAATAGACAAAGTGAAATATAAATGATTCCCTTCATTATCGTTAAATAAAAGTTGTAATGCGAATTAACTCTTTCATGACTCTTCTTTCATATCGCAAAACCAGGGGTATAATGCATGACTCGATTCTGAGCATTCAGTTGTTAAACAATTTCTTTGCGGAGTCGAAATACTTTTCATATTAGGAAAGATTTTTTACTTTGATATGCCGAATCACATAAGTGGAAAGCAGAGTACATGCAATTTTCTTTTTCAACAATTAAATCCCTAGCAATAACACTCAATTATTTACAAAATAGCTGTAAATTTATCCTTAGAATTATCTTTCAGATTATTTTGTAGTTCCATAAATGTCCATAACTCTCTCTCTCTCTCTCTCTCTCTCTCTCAGAAGATGTTTGTCAAATAAGGTCTATTATCAACTTCCATCCACTCAAGAATTGACAAATTTGTAGAGTAGTGCTGAGTGCCACTAAGAATTGTACCACGTGCCACAGGTCCATAGATTGCCGACACGTTTTAAATGTTCTTATTAACTAACCCTCTCCTATTCAAACACAATTTATATGATAAAAAAGGGGTTTTCATTCATTTTGTAGGGAATTGTATTAGATTCAACCATAAGTAATTTTGTGTTTCAAATAAATTACGTTGTTTCGGGGATCCCCTTAGAGCAAAATGAAAGGAATTTGACATAATTATAGTAAGTTTCTCTAAAAGGGGAAACGTTCACTTTCAAAATACACTGCGTAAAGTGGTTTTAGGTGTACGAAGTTATATTCACTATTATTCCTAAAATAAATTCTGATATTTTGGTTTTTCGTTAAGTTTTGAAGTTATTTCTTCAAATATACTTCTCCATTACATTTCTTTCAAACTTGCTATTTTCTTTTGCGGCCACGGTAGCCTGATGGTCGTGGTTATGAACTCGTGTCCAGTGTTCGAGCCCTGGTACCACAAAAGTTTAGCGTTGAAGAGGAGCTGATGCACGTTAAACACGTCGACGTCAAAAGTCCTCACGTTGGTGTGATGTGGAAGTTTGGAAGGGGAGTTATCAGCTCAGGTATCGTCCTCGTCACTTAACCGCGGTTCAAAATTACGTAGTCGCTCGTCAGTAGCCACCGTGTTGACTTAGAATGCAATATAAACCCTTGACGTGGGCACTTGAGTTAATTCGAGTACGCTAAACAGCTCCAAATATGCACATTAGATATAATTCAAACGAGGTAGCATTTTATGCTGCTTTAATTTTCTCACTCAAATATCAGCGAGCGCCGTCTGCACTGGAGATATTTGACTGTTGTTTCTTATATTTACGATTTAGTCGTTAAACATCAAAAACTCGTTTTCAATGTAAAGACTATAATGTTGGACTGTGTGCAGTGCCGTGTTTCGAAAAATATCACACTGTGACATTTCTGTAAACGACATGTATGTGTCTTTCTCATACTTCTTTGATATTTTTTGCTATTTATACCTGTTAAAATTATTTTTTATAAAAGGTTTTTTGTAACTAATTGTAAATTGAATAAAACCTTTTCTTACAATTATATGTATTTGAGGATGAAATCTGATTTACTTTATTCAGGAAATTTGTAGTACATTTCATTTTCTTAGCTAACTTATTTCTTTTAAAACATGCATATTTGTGTATTATATAATTAAATTTCTAACTATCTAAAATTATGTCTGGCTTTTTTCTTCATTAAAATCTTTCAGGGTTTTACAAATTATCTTGCCATTATTCATTATGTACTTAATAAGGAAAATATATCTAAATATAAATAATTTCTGTCCTAATAAACATATAATTGTTTTTAGCTACAGTTTGGAAAATGCTTTGAAATTTGTATCGGGACAGGATTTTAACATATTATGAATGTGTTTTTTACTGCCACTATGTTATATATTTATTTTTCATTCTTTTTACAATATGAGTAGAAGTCGTAAACAGTTTGTCACAGTAAAATTAATTTTTGTTTTATATTCAAATTATACTATTATATTGATTCTGAAAATAGGTTAGTTTGACAAGCCATTATTTCCCAATTTTAAAGCATTGAACAGTTTTGAAATTTTTTAAACTTTTCTAAAATGTTAAATTATTAAAAATATTTAATTATTGTAAGTGATTAATATTAGATTATTGGAAACAAAAAGTATAAAATTTAAAATATATCTCTTTGTTGAATTTTAATAATTATTTTTATGGCTAAACCTGGAAAAAACCCAACTTTTTTTTAAATATTAACATTAAGATATTTTTAAAAATAACTAGAGCTCTCAGACCTAAATCCATATGAACTGTTATAGAACATATGTAAGGGAACATTTACAAGATATTTCAAGACTCTATCTTGAACAGGAAAAACGCCTTAGGGATTAGAAAACACTCTCATCTTCAAAATTAAAAATCTGAGAAAAACATATTTAAAATTTGTAATGGCATAAAAAAAATTCCATTGCCTGTAAAGCTTTAATTTTTCAATCTGTTACTATCCAACTTATGCTCTACATGAAAATTCTACTTGAAATAAATATGACTGAAATATCTTTTTTAATTGAAAATATTCTAAGACATAACATTGATAACAACTGTTAATTTGATCAATTATTCACTTTTATCAGAACCTTATATATATATTTACAAGAGTTTTAAATGCAAAATATTTATATAGAAATTAGTAGTTATACAAACGTAATCCAGAAATCACCAAGTTTGTAAACAAGATCTATTTTTTTCTCAGTTCCCCATCGTGGCAGTTAAGCAAGTTTAAATTTTTGTTGCATGACTTTAAAATACTGCAGTGTAGTACTACAATAGATTTATTATAATGTAGTTTGTGGTACATCAGGGGAATATTTAGTTCATTCTGCAACATTTGTATTCTGTTGTCTAATTGTAATATTACCTGAAAAAGCTGCATTTTAGATTTACCATTTTCAGTCATATTCCATCCCTTTCAAGTATTATTTATCACAGTAGCCTGCGTACATTTTGGTCATGGCATTTTCAAAAGGAAAAAAATAATGAAAACAAAGTAAAGAGCTTTTAAATTATATAAACTATGTATCAAAAAATATATTGGTCTTTAAATCAATCTTAATTAAGTAAATGTGAGAAAACTTAAAAACACATGAGCAAACAGAAATGATTTTAGAAACTAAAATTGTAGTTAATTGCCGTTTCACACGAAATATTGGATTGTGTTAAAAAATATTTTTTAATTAATTCAATGTAGGAATGCAAAAATGCTTTAAAATGAAACCGAATTTAAAATCAAAACTCAGAAAATTAAAATTTCTTAAAACCTAATTGGTTTTTAGATCAGAAATTGAGCAAGTTTTCCAAATATATGAAATATATATTTGCAATAAATTGGGTGAAGTTTCTGTTGGCCGTGAAGTGTAGAAAATGTCCATTTCACAATCCTCGCCCTAGGCCACAGCTGTGAATGAGAAACCTCCCGTTTCGAAGAACACAGAGACCGAAAAGCAATAAAATCCTTCCCTGCAAAACCAATCGGTACCTCCTGTGGCGTTAACAGGGGAAAGCACTAAACTGCCATTCGTTTCTGAAGCAGTTCGCGAAATTTATCGGAGCATTTTCGGAGTAGCTAGCTTTAAAAAAGTAGATCGTTTTCGAAGTGAAATTCAATTAGCGGGTCATCCAGTCAGAGGGTTAAAATCCTATTAATATTAGCTTGGAGAATGTGTAATGTTTTTATTCTTATTAAATCTAATATTTAAATTTTTGATACGAAATGTTTTAAATAATGCTTTGTAGTGGATTACATCATTGGTTATTTCCAATTCAGTCATAAATGCTAAAGAAATTAATTTCACTGAACTTTGTTATTTAATTAAAATTGCCGCATCTCTTCGAACAACGACCCATGTAATTTGCAACCTTCCACACTTACGACCATAATAAAACCCTGCCGTAATGGAGTGCACTTATTTTTTCAATTCCTACTATTAGCTCTCTCTCCCTATATATATATATAATGTCTTGCTAAATTTTCAATCGTTCATAAAATATTTTATATTCATCCAATCAAGTTCAAATAAAATTTTTAAACTTGTAGTGGATGACACTTGATGTTAATGCCCAGAGTTTTTTTTCAATTATTAATTCATTAAATTTAATTAAATACTGGTTTTCGAAGATTCGTCACCATTGCTGTAACAATGTAACTGTTAAAACAATGACAAAAGTTAGCGTCGAAAACCGGTTTTTCAGCCGCACTAACCAAACTGAATGAACATTGTTACATTTTTACGACAATGCTCTTCGTTTCATTTCTTACTTTTAATTCACTTTCTCCCTATATATATATATATATATATATATATATATATATATATAGGGATTATATATATATATATATAATCCCTATAAACTCCTGTTTGTGAAAATTGCAACACCATGAAGGAAGCATCATAGTTGAATGAAATTTTATACACAGTTGAGTGGTAATGGTGCAAATAAATGATTACATTTTCAAACCAAACAAACAATTAAAAGAGACAGAAATTAGTATTTTGTGTGGCCACCACGCGCCGCAATAAGAGCTGCTACATGACGCGGCATGGAGTTAAACACATTTTTAATACCTGTCTGCGGAAGAGAATTCCATATTGTTTGTATGCGCAACCGAAGTTCGTCTGTCGAAGCAACAGGATAAAGATCACGAGCGATACGCCGCCCAACGATATCCCACTCATGTTCAATCGGTGACATATCCGGCGAATACGCAGGCCGAGGAAGAAGCTGTACCTGCTGCGAATCAAGATAGGATTTGACAGTCTTGGCGACATGTGGACGTGCATTATCCTGCTGGAATACAGCCCCTGGAAATCCTTGCAGGAAAGGAATATCTTAGGGCTGTAAAACTTCGTTTATGTATCGGGTACTGTTCAAATTGCCCACAATTCGTAGCAATTGGGATCATCCATGATATGCTATGGCACCCCAGACCATAACTCCGGGTGTTTGTCCACTGTGGCGTTCGATAATTCACTCCGGAATGCGCCGTTCACCGGCATAGAGCCTGACACGAATTCGGCCATCATGGTGCCACAAATTGAAGCGGGATTTGTCAGAAAAGACGACCTGCTGCCAATCAGCCCACCAGCTCCTATGCACTTTGGCCCAGTGTAGTCGCAGGCGGCGATGGTTTTGCGTGAGAGGAATCCTGCATAAAGGAATCCTTGCGCGCAGCCCACGCTGCAGCAGACGTCTCCGAATTGATGAAGCACACAATGAAACACGTGTAGCTGTTGACCACTGTGCTGCCAATTGTCTAGAAAAAGCTGTGCGGTCCGTCTGAGCCATTCGCACTAGGCGTCTGTCTTCGCGAGCTGACGTCACATTTCGGGGTCCACTCCCGGATTTCCGAGCTGTCAGACCCTCGTCCGTCCACTGCTTCGAAACACGCATGATTGTGCTGCTGTTACGCTGCACACGAGCGGCTACTGCACGATAAGACAATCCAGCTTCACGAAGGCCGACGATTCTGCCCCGTTCAAACTCCGAAATTTGCTCAAATTTCACTCCCTTTCATCGACGAGGCATAGTAAGGATTCAGTTAACGCTTACACTAGCATATAACCACCGATAATAATACACGCCTCGCTACAGCTGTCTATTTATATTCGGTTTGATCTACCCTTCAGAAGGCGCTGCTCAGTATACGCATGCGTTACCGGTCTGCAATTCTAATCATTTGCATATCATGCCCTACTTTACATTTCCTGAAAAGTTCAGCTCACTCGCGTAGGTCCTTCGTGGTGTTGCAATTTTCACAAACAGGAGTGTATATATATATATATATCAGTAAATTAATTAAAAAGGAGACTAATAAATCCTAAAGCATCTTAATATCAAACCGAAAAAACCAAGAACATGGAACAATTACAAACGAAAAAAGAGACATTTAGCTAGAGTGGAAAAAACTATTATGATTTTCCGGGCTGTCACTGGCTTAAACAGTGTTTTGTGAGACCTAAACCTTCCCCTACAGCGGAAATTTTCAACATAATAGTATAGGAGATGAACCAAGGCAAAGGCCCAAACACCCACGTGGGTGAATATAACATCAATAGAATAGAATTGGAACATTGAATTACTATATGAATCCGGTCGAAATAGACAAATATAAATATGTATAAAAAAATATTTGCAAAAGAGGTTAAAAAGGATTATGACCATAAGTAATAATAATGAAAAATGTGTGAAGAAACTTAAATCTTACGTGATGGATACAGATTCCATGAGTGTACTGACACCAAGCACAAAAAAACCAGCATAACTAAGAATAATGGCGCCATCTATATATATTCTTAGTTACTAAACTTATTATAAGAAAATTAAGAATAATATATGCTATAAACTAAATAGAAATGAATATATTAAATAATAATAATTAAATAGCTATATTTTTGAAGAAATATATTTATATATAAAATTAGCTATATAGTTATAGTCTAGGCAATTTTAAAAGATTTTTTTTTTGTATAATTATTAATTCTTAAAACTTTTTCAGATACTAAATCATTATTTCGTTTTATATAATTTAGAATAATATTTCTAAAAATTGAAATGTGAAGGAAACTATTCCAATATGGCATTTTTATAACATAAAAATTAAAAGTCTTTTTTTTAAAAAAATATTACTTTTTAGCATATTATTTACAACTGTTAATCGGAGATTTAGGAAGTTTGCTGACTCTATATTGCTAATGGTTTTTAATAATTTCAAGTAGTGTGGATAATACTTTAAAATAGGAGTAAAGTCAACTTTATTACTGAAAATAATTAAATCATCGATGTATCTAAAAAAGTAGCAAGAGTCTGTATCAATATTTTCATTCTCATAATACTGTAAATAAATATTAGCTAGACTATTACTTGTTGGGCCACCTTGTGGCAGACCATTAATTTGTTGATAATGATAGCTATTGTGAAATATGTAATTTTCTCTTTCAAAAAAAATTGTATAATAGTATTAAATTTATCATTATTTATCAATTTATTTAATGAATATTTAATATAAACATTTTTAAGTACTTTAATCATATCCTCTATATCAATAGAGTTGAACAAGTCTTCGAAGTGAAAGCTATGCAAAGATTTAATACTCTTGCCTTGCATGTTCTCAATGATATATGTACTATACTTTACAATAATGGAGTTTGAGATATTGAATATAGTGTGTTGCATAACTTTTTGCAACACCTTGCCGGATTGTGTAATATAGGTATTAAAACCATTAGTAATAGTTCTAAATTTAATAAGACACTTGTGAAATTTTGGTGTTAGAAAAATATAAGGAAAATTGATATATTCTTTGTATATAAATCTAGTTTTTTATAAAAAGCTGAAATAGGGTTAATGATTTCTCTACTGCTGTTATTAGATTTAATAAACGCGTTATCATTTTGAAATTGTTGAGTATAAAGCTATAAAACCATTTGCAAATGATTGCATAGTTGCCTGGAACTTTATCAACAAATACAATAATGCAATCTTTTTGAAATTTGGTGTTTTATAACTTTTTAAGAAATATTTTTATCCATTTTATAGTTAAGCTTAAGTAATTCACATAAAACTGCATTTAAATTCATTAAAAGCTTCGAAAAGAAAGTTGTATTTAATTGCTATTTTTGTAATGAAGTTATTAATATCTTTAGAAATTTGTGCTTTAATAGCTTTATTATTATTAGAGCACATTAATCTAAAGCCTGTACCCTTAACCATTATTTCTCTAAGAGTTTCATCTTTAATAATATTTAAATTACCAGATATGACATGTTTATGATGTTCATCAATGAAATCTACATAATTATGACAATTACATACAATATTATTATTATTTTGCAAATCAAAAGAACTGTAGTTAAAGATGAATTTACCAATTTTCTTATTATATTTAAAAGCCTTTTTAATGTTAATGTGTTTCACTGGGAAATATTGAATATACTTCTCAAACACAGTAGTAAAGTTTGCATGATTATAGGATTTTTTCTAGAAAAGAGGATGTTACAGTATTCAGTTGCAGAATTTAAAACACCATTTGTTGATATATTAAACTTACTAATTAAGAAATTACAAAAATATTTCATAACATGCAAGGCTTGACAGTCTTTAAAATTATCGTGACTATATATAATTATACGAGGGATGGAGTAAGTCATGGCAACTATTTTTTTTCTTTAAGATACCAGTCCGGTTGGAAAATTGGGTATATACAGACGAAAGGACAAAGTGTTAACTACATGTGAGCACTGAAATATCGAAACACACTAATTTATTACGGTAGTATACAGGACAATATGGCCGTCAAGGTGCAAAAGAATGACAACACAGTACACATTAAGTTGACATCACAAACTGGGCCTAAAGACCCTCAATGTAGACCCTGCTACTGTCACCACACGCTGCCAACGATGTGGAAGGCACTGAATACCATAAGCATCGGCATTTGCCGCATCAAGTGTGAATCGTGTCACTTGCTGGCGCACAGCATTAGAAATGTTCTTTCGTGTTACAAACCGCCTACCATGTATTGGTTCCTTAATCTGGGGAATAAGATCAAAGTCATAGGGCGAAATGTCGGGAAAGTACGGTGGGTGCTCCAATTTTTCCGCACACTGACCGGTCGTCTCGAACGTTGCTCATCACTGGCTGACACACGTCCTTACTGAAACTTTCCTACCCACCGCGCTACTGTACGGAATAATTAGGGCATTATTCCCGAGTGTTTCCACTAATTCACTGTGACATTCCTTCCCATTTCTGTCTCGGAGAACGGCTATTTTGATGTAAGTGCGCTGCTCAACACGGGTTACTTCCATTTCGCACGACTGATTTCACAGTCCTCGCTGCGCTACTACCATCTATCACAGAACCATCTGTTCTGCATACACACTATGCCTGCAGAACTTTCACACGGCACATAAACGTTTGTGATCCGTTCACATATCTGCAAGGAAAAAAATAGTTGCCATGACTTATTCCCCAACCCTCGTATATCTTGCTCAAATTTTCAATCGTTAATAAAATACTTTCTATTCATCCATTCAAAGTAGGAATTAATTTATTCTTTTTATATTACTTGTTGCATATAGGTCTACATTATTAATTTAAAACAGTGCTTCTCAAACTTTCAATACTCGTGACCCAATATTCAATCATCATTTTCATCGCGACCCCCTCCATACCATAACATTGTATTGAATTCAATAATATTATAATTCTACACTAAAGCTACAGAGTGTGTTTGTGTGTGTGTGTGTACGACTTTAACCTCTTATGTGCCACCGACGTATATAAACGTCTTGTTCAGCCAAAGTGGTAATCTTCTGGACGTATATATGCGTTTTTCCGAAGTACGATCTTTTCTGTGCACTGCTATCCATAAAATTATTCCTAAGAATTTGGAATACTACAAAAAAAAACCTTCAGTCTTTGCAAAGAATTTACTTATTTCGGTGGATTTTGCTTATTTATTCCTTTTCTCTTCCCCCTTCCAAAAAAACCCATCAAAATACACGCGTCTACGTGGAAAACCGCGGTATTGAGGACCAAACCACGTAACTTTTAATCGGCAATTAAGGAATTAATTATAATCCGTACAAATCATCAAGATTAGTGTTAATACAAGCCCATGGGGTCACTGGTAATTATCAAACTTGTTCTAAGTAATGCTAAATTAATAATAAAATACATTGTGCAGTACAGATACTTTTATAAGTGTATTATATCAGTGTAAACGTGTATTATATATTATTATGTCAGAAAATGTTTTGTTTGCTTACTTTCAGTAAATTAATAATGTTTTGAATAATCTTTAGTTTTCAACTTTTAAATATGCTCGCGCCCCCCTTGTAGAGTTATCACGCCCCTCAAGGGGGCGTGCCCCACAGTTTAAAAAACGCTGAATTAAAATATTAAATAAAAGTAATTGTATCGGTAGATTCAATAAATACCGGAACAAATGCAGTATGTACGAAGGTAATAACATGTGAGAAATAATTCGGATAGAAAAGGATGAATTCGAATCCTGATGTTACAAAAGCCAACGTGTAAAGGGGGTTATAGATCTTACGTTGACGTCATGAGGAAGTGTGGAGAGACTGCCAACTCGAGTCGTCCTCCTCACTTGACGTAGCTCAAAATAACGCGTATCGCCATTAGTCTTAGTGTTGCCTCAGCTTGCACAATTAAATAATCAACCAATCAATCAAATGTATTTGGAACTAAAAATTTATTTTATCGTTTGGTGCACCAAGTGTTGAGTAGAAAAATTTTATCGCCAGGAGAGATTTTTTATTTAATATTAAAAGACTCAATTTTTAGATTTCCACAACACAGAAACTTAAAACTCTAAAAGTTGATATATTCTTTTTTTTTGAAGATTAGATATCACGTATGAAAAAAAAAAAAATTCCGACATAACACGTGCGATAACGAGCAAAAGATTCTATTCAAAAGTTAATTTATTGGTGATTGTACATTTGTAGTTCCATGCTTACGTTAGTTTCAATAATTCATCTGTTGTTACTTGGGGGGAAGGGGGTTGCGGTAGCCTAGGGTGATGGGCTTGTAGGCGGCGTGATTAAAGTTCGAGCTCCAGTACCATTGCAAACCCGCCATGTAGTGAGGCGATGCACGTTAAATCTGTGGAAGCTCAAACATCCTCCCGCTGGTGTGGTGTGGAAGTTAGGACAGGGGGTGCGTGTTCTGGTGTCACCCTCGTCACTTTACCATGGTTCAAAATTACGAAATCCATCACCAATAGCCCTCAAGTATAGCTAAATACTATGACGTTAATATTTTCCCAATTTCATAGTCAATGACCATCTGAAAAATGTTGGCTTCGTGGATGAAAAACACTACGAGATGTTTACAGGCAGAAGAAAATTATTATTGAATATCGAAAGTGACCCTTAATTAATTTTGCCTACGACACTTAATATACCTATCAAAGTAGATTTTAAAATTTAAGAATAAAATTACATGACTTCATCTTTATGGTGGAACCATTAAAAGAGCTATGCCTTCGTCATCTTTTCTAATCCCCCTCCTTGTCTTCATCACGTGACGACAATGATGATAATAGGCTTTATGTTGGATTCGGTCTCTCCCACGAAAGGGAGCTTCTGTTTGAGAGGAAGCAAGATTTCAACGAAATTCATTATCGGGGGCCTCGACAACCCCCGCTCATTAGCACGACAATAAAATTATGAGCTCTGTAATGGTTGTATTCGTTTTGTAATTGCATTTCTCTGCAAATTGGATGTAAACATCGATGCCAGGCATCATTTGTATACCGAGAAGAGGCGGAAGACATTTGTATTCATAAAGTTATACAATGTAATTTGATTTCATATTCGTCGAGTAGTCGGTTTCTGGCATGGGCGATGTTTCATTCGCCTCTTTTGATTGCCGATGCGCGGAATGCTGGGAATGTGTATCATACTTTGCAGATAGATAGTGATTGGATCATCTTGCTGATTGGCCGATTTTGGAAATGGAGAATGCTTCGTTTGCGTAGGATCGATTTCAAATGGATTTAGGATTTGTTTAGTGTCAAAATGGAAAGATTTGCTAAACAGGTCGCTATGAAACACAATGGAAATCGTTGAACTAAAGGGACTGAAATATTTTTTCGCATTAAAAGAATTTCGTGTTAAGGGGTATTGCAAGAACAAAACAAAAAAAAATAAACATATATTCATCAAAATTATTTACGAGTACATTTTATTTACAAAGATATGTAGATATGCATAGATTTAATAAAAATTAATTTAAACATTCACAAGAACTTAAAGAAATATTTATATATAATAAAAAAATTTTCAAATTTTTTAAAAAACATTCGAGTATTTGGAAAATCTGATTTTTTTCTTTGCATTGCTTTTTTTAAAATCAAATTGTCAATAAGTTGTTCAATGCCGTCCATTTTGTTATTCATTTCATGATCGGAATGTGCATCTAAATAAATGCGCATATTTTTCATGAGATTCCTCATTTTGGATGGTGTGGGAATAGGAGCTGCATAATTCAATTAATTTCTGCCATCGTAATCTGTATTGTAACGAAAGGAATATTTAACTGTAATGAAGGGAAATATTTATATTTTATGTTGTCTATTTCATAATGTTTAAAAATGCTTAACGTATGTACAATTTAATTTTTTATTTTTGTTGAAGAAATAGTTATAATTCATACTGTTTATTTTTATGTTAAGAAATATCTTTAATAAGATGCAAAATCACAATGTACAATAAAACTGCAAATCTAAATTATTGACCTCTATTCTCTAATTCTGCATGCATTATCACGAGAATCGAATTGTTTCAAAAATGTCCTACTGTGTAACATGCTGAATCGTATTGTTACGACACAGTTAAAAGGTTGCCGACCTTTGCTTTAGAGAGTGCGGAATATTAACGTCACACTGTTCAAGTACTCGAGGGTTTTGGCGACGGATCTCATAATATTTAACCATGATCAAGTGACGAGAACGACACCTGAGCTGGCACCCCCTCTTCCTGACTACCACACCACAACAACAGGAGGACGTTTGAGCTCTCGACAGATTTAACGTACATCCCTTCCCTACGCAGTGCGTTTTCAGCGGTACTAGGCTTGAATTCCTGACACATCAGCCAGGAGTCTACCTTGACCACTAAGCTATCTCGACCACAACCCCTGCTTTAGAGTGTAATGTTAACAAATACTCACTCTTTCCATGCGTTTTGTTAACTCCTTTTGTAACTAAACATCAATTAATGTTCGGAACAACAAAATTATTTAACCTGATACCGCATGTTGATGAAAGTATTTCAAATTCTGTTTTGAATTACACTTTCGAAAGACCGAAAGCAGGGGAATTGTTGTGTCGCAATAATATTTATATTATATATTAAAATATTAGTTTTAAAATAATACTGTAAAATAACACTTGTCGAAAATGTTTCAAAAGGGTTTTAATTTTTCATCACCCCACTAAAACTGGAGTCAATTCCTTACTGTAAATTGAATATCTTATATATATATATCGATTATTACAATTACACATTTCAATTCATGTAACTTGTTTTTATTTCTGATGTATCCCCATACAACTGGGACTTAGGTAGTCTAATAACCATGAACTTGGGACCATATTTGGCGAGTCGGGGATTTGAGTCCAGATACTTCTGAATATCAGTTATGGGAGAAACTGATGCATGTTAAACCTATCGCGATTCGAAGACCTTACGTTGGCATGGAAGTTTCGAGAATGCGGAGCCAGATCACGTTTAATTCTCGTCACTAAATCACGCTACGAAATCTCAAGTCATTCGCCAATTCTCCTGGTGTTGCACAAGTGCGACTTTAATATTCAGTTCCGCCTTAAAACTGGAGCAAAATATTATAGACAACTTACTCGCATATAGATTACATATATAGCCTTGTGACACATTCTAATAAGTTTTGCAAACTACATTTTCATTTACGTAATCGAGCATTGATAGCTGGGGCAAATTTAAAGGTACAGCATACAAACTGGCATCTAACCTTAAAATAACACATCCCCCTACCAAGCAATGTCTCAGAGCGTTCCCATTACAAGTCGCTATTCCTGATTAAATAGAAATGCCTGCACACAAAGAACTCGTCAGGAACGGTAGCCTTATGTTGTTGCTCAGATTCTGTTGGCTCGCCCAAGCGACGCTAATTGGCGAGAGATTCGCAGTCACGGTTGCGGTCAATAAGTAAATTGCAAGCTGATTAGAGGGGCGAGATTCTCGTGTGGCTTGCCCGCTAGAAAGTGGGGAGAATGGCAAGGCTGGACAGTTGAATTTAATGAGCTTTTCAGTTGGCACACAAACACGGCGAAATTAAGATCCTATTCCCTTATGTGCTCTAAGGTTGCTAATGTCTTTACGTCGGGCTCTTTCGCGCCACTGTGAAGGCTAGTGACGGCCAAATATGTTTGGCGAGGAAATGTCATGTTGGTAGAATGTTTATTTGTGGTTGCAGAATAACTTCTTGTCACGGGAAAATTCTAAGGAGTATTCAGCAAATATACGCCATTTGGCGAATTTGTTAATTTTTAAGATTTTTCTTTTACTAGTTTTTTTTAGGTTATTGTAAATAAATGTTTTGTAAATAAATATACTATTTTTAATAAATTAACAAGCAAGAGACATTTTTAAAAAAATTTGAACTGATGATAAATGGAATTAGTGTATGCTTGTATTTATATTATCATTAAATTTGATAATATTTACTTCATTTTTTACTTTAATTTATTGATTATGTAATGTTACACTTATTTTAATTTAAATTTTGCAAAGCTAGCAGTGAAATTTATGTATGTGAAGACGAAAAAGATAATCAATCATAAAATTTTGGATTTAAGTTCAAAAAGCAGAGACATCCGATTCGAGTATGCCATTGCATTGCCAACCACCTCTAAGAGTTAAACCACTCACATACTTCTTATATTTCCGTTTCTCCTTCCTTTTTTAGCCGATAATTAGTCATTTGTTGCTGCCAACCTCAAATCAGAAACTTATAATTATTTCATTGAGATTGGAACTTAAAAAACAACACAGTCGATCCGAAAAATGTTAAATGTAAGATTATTATAACTTTTAATAATTAGTCATTTGTTGATCAGTTATAATTATTTCATTCTTCAGTCGAAAAAAAATTAATAATTATTATAACAACACAAATAAATATCAATATTTCACCGAAGAAAGTTGCGGAAGAATGGTATTTGTTGCTGGCCTCGCCACCTCACCGAGCTTAGCTGACATCCCATTCTCCGAACGTGAGTTTATGGGACTTTGACAGATTTAATTTGCTCTATCAGACCTTCTATGCAATGAGTCACAGAAGCAGCATTAGGTCTCTAATCCATGATTCGTCGTTAGCAAAGCTGACCTTGAGTTCGAGACCATGACCACTCGTTTCCCGCGGGCACACTATGAATCGAGTATATCACTTCTTTAAAAAAAATCATATTGCCTTAGCTATGAATTGATGGCTGATGATGTTCAATCAAGTTAAGGTTTCGAATGCTTTGTTCACTAAAGACTCGTCGTGTAGCGAGTTTATGCACTTTTAATCTGTCGAGGTTTCTTGAGGATGGTGTGGAAGTTTTCAAAGTAGAGTATAGTAGAGCAGAGTAGTTAAGGTTGCGGGTACGTTGCTCTTGGGTCTATCGAGCTGCATGTTTGGCCTTAGATTACATCTTGTAATTAAATTAATGCATGTTAAATCTGCGGCGGTATCTTCATAAGCCAGTTACAGCCACCAGACGGGAGTAGTCACTTTTGTCTAGTGATTACGTTACGCGGCTGCGAGCCCTATCGTCGTGGGTTCTGTCCTCGGATATGCAACACCACGTTGGTGACCCAGACGATAAACGCAACCTTCGCGCAGCTGTTGTGACATCATCTATCCACAACGAGAGCAATCAAAGGCGTTTGGCCCACTTTACGAACCAACCAAAGTCTCCAGACTCATTTGACACAGCTCCACCAATTAACAGCAACAACTCGCACGCTACACACACTCGCCATAACAAAAAAATTTTACCGATCCACACCAATGGGAGAGTACTGTCGTGGTATTTTCATACGCCTGTAGCAGCCTCCAGTCAGGAGTGATCACTTTTGTCTAGTGGTTATGTTACGCTGCTACAGATCCTAGCGTCACGGGTTCTGTCCTCGGATACGAACCACCACAAATCTATCGAGTCTCATTGTATCATGCAGGTCTTTTGTGAAAGTTTGTACAGTTGGGTGCTAACTTTGATATTGTTTTTCTCATTTGACCGTGGTTCAAAATTACATAGTTCTACCCTATACTCATAATGCCTCGGTGCGATGTTGATAAACATTAAGTCGACCAGTGTTCTTTCCTTTTAATGAACAAAAAATTAAATTTTCTTACTTTTTTTTCTTTTAACGCGTTCGTTAAAAAATTATTTTGACTTATCAGAAACCCCAAATTTAACTAATCTTAATTGGGGGTTTTGAATATATTGTAGCAAAAAAAATAGTTCACTTCGGTTACCATAGACACGGACTCACGCGCCCGGTTGTGATGGACTTGCCAAAAAAAACTTCTTTTGTTTTCTTTAATGTTAACTTGAATTTTTCTGTCACGCACTTATTTTTTTTTATTAATTGTAATTCTTTATTTTTCTCGTGCTTGCTTTTATTTTTATTGTATTTGTAATTATAAAAGTTAACTGTAACTGTAATTATAATTATGGAAAGTTTGGAAATTTCGATGGCAATATATATAAGGAAAGGAAATATTCAGTTTGTAGAATAAAGTCTTGATTTGTGTCTAGCAAGAGTTGTCATTTTATTTGAATATCGAATTACCGTGTTAATTTAATCTACGCAACAATATGTAGGTAAGATTTGTTACGATCGATTTAAATTTATTCATACTTTTTTAAGTGTACAAGAATTATAATTGTGCACTCGTTTTATTCAACGTTATAACGAGCTTTGAAGCATAATGGCTGACTAGTTAGTGCGTCGAGCTTCCGCGCCACAGGTCTGAAGTTCAACCCCTGGGTTGGGCAAAGTTTACACAGACTCTCATCCCTTCAGTGGATCAATAAAGGGGTACCAAGCTTGCTTGGGAATTGAATACTGGGATTTTACGTCAGACTGACCACCTGACCGGAACACTGAGTAGGACCTCTTGTCCTGTTGCGCCACTGAGTTGTTCATAATGAGCTTTGGGGTACAAGTCATATTTCTATTAAGAATCAATGCCACATTTAATCGAAAGAAAATTCAAAAACTTCATGTGAAGTGGCGTGGAAGTTAACAGAGTAAGAGATAAAAACTTTAAGTGTTTATTATGTCTATAGTTTTCATTTGAAAGCTCGAAAGGAAGTTTGGTACCAATAGCACTAGAGAAATACTTCGAATCCAACACCTTTCATTCTGTCTTGTTATTAATTGAAGTTTCTCACAAATTATCTCTTTTCCCTTGAAATAAAAGAAAGGGAAAAAAAGACAAATTTTATTTTGTTTCCAAAACACCAAGCTACAATAAGAAACTTGTCAAGGGAACAAAAACTTCCGGAAACATTCCCTTTTTTACGCGTCCCAAACCTCTCCAGAACATTTTTTCTTTTGGCAGAAGCTGACAAAGTGTGGGTGATCAAGGGAGTAATGAGTCAACAAATCTTAATCCTCTTTCGGATTTATCCGGAAACCCCTCTCGGTCCGGCCAGAAAAGTTTGCCGGACTGGAAAGTCTTATTGATCCTTGACGTAATAACCCAGGCTCTATTCTGTTCGCTCTGTTGACTACGGGGAGAGGAGGTTTATTAGATGTTGAATTACGCTGTGAGGGGAAAATCCATTATTGTGCGATCGAATGCCACAGGAATATATATTCTCGCCCCTGTAATAAAATGTGATTGGAATTCCGTATTAGTTCGAAAAGTGAATTGTGCTTTGAAAATGTGGTATCTTAATAAACAGATTCCTTTCCTTTTTTTTATGGTGATACTTTCCGTGCAGAATGTGTTTTAAATGTTTTATGTTTAGAATGCAGTTTATATAGGTCACTCCCAAGTTATTCTTCTTTAATATTGAGATTTTTACACCTTTTTTTAGAGTCGAGTATTTAAATAGAGTAAAGTTTAATGTGATGGAGTTTTTGCCAGTATTGTTACGGGAAGTTGTTTGCTCCTCGATAGGAAAATTGGTCGCCAAATTTGGTAATGAAACTGGATGGCACTGCCATTCAGAAGATTGTAAAATGTTTATTTAGGTAAACTTATGAAGCATCTAAAATATAAATTCTTGTCTATATAAGGGGGATGCACGTAAGTAGCATTAGAGTCGAATCTTAACAGTGACTGTGCATGTCATTGACTTAAGGTATCCGACTGCGTTCGAAACCATGATTGTGAAAAAGCGCATAAATGAATGATATAAAAATATTTTTCAATTCCTACTATTAGCTCACACTCTCTATATATTTATCTTGATGGAATTTTCAATCCTTAATAAAATACATTTTAAAGCACTCAATTGAGCGGAAATTTTATATACATGATTATTTTGAATGACAATGATGTAATTTAATTATAGTTAACAAATTAATTGATTAAAACTAATTATTTAAGAATTACAAATACAGCCATGTTGGCATCATTTTTGGCGACTTGTGTCAAAACTTGAAGGATTTTTTCTCGCATTTTAAAGCGCTCATTTGAGCTGCAATTTTCTATACACTATTGTTTTGGGTAAAATTACGGTAACTTAATTATAATGAATTAAAATTAAATGAAACTAATTATTTAAAGAATTACAGATACAGTCACGTTGGTTTCATTTTTAGCGACTTGTGTCAAAACTTTAAAAGATTTTTTTTTCGCGTTTTAAAGCATTCATTTGAACTGAAATTTTATATGCACGATTGTTTGGGATGACAATACGATACTTTAATGATAATTACTAAAAATGAATTACCACTTAATCTTGTGATTCTGCCATATGTATATACATATTTGTTAATTGTAACTATTTAGTAAAAAGTAGCTAAAATAAAAATTTTCTTTGTTAATCTAAATAGGAATTGACTTAATTTTTTTTATATTATTTGCTTTTTAATATTATTTTAATATTATTTTTTATATTACTTGTTATATTTAGCTTCATTTGAGTTAGATTATGCGTATACAACTGTTTTAAGAATGTTATAGCAAGAAAAATATTTAAATGCAATTTTTCGGCAAAAAAAAAAAAAAAAAGAACAAGGAAGAATAACATACTTTCAAAACATTCTACTTTTGTGAAAAATGCTTCTTTAATATCAATATTTTGTGTAACTTTCTCTACAGTGGCCGAACTAGGATTTTTGAAACGGATAATTTAGAAGTGAATTTATTCACATTTTTAATGCATCACACCGCCAAAAGACAATGGTAATTATTTCAATCCATATAATAACTCTGAAAATGTGAGTTTTTCAAAAATTTTAGTTCAGGTTCCGTCAAGAAGTCTTGGCTATACATAAAATTTAAATTTTACATACATAAAAATACTATATTTATAAGCAAAACATTATTAATATAGAAGCATTTTAAATGAAAGGAGAATGTCTTGAAAACATGTTCCTCTTTCTACATTTTTTACCAAAATGTTTGACTCAAATAATTTTTTATTGCAGTAATATTATTTAAACAAGTTATATACATATTCTAATTCAAAAGACTCAAAATATCAAAAAGAATTATTCTCTTGTACTCTTTTTTTTTTCAAAATTACGGTTCCAAACGCAGTTGGATACCTCAATATTATATTGTGATTACGGATTGTAAATACCTTTATCAATATTTACATGATTTTTAAATCCGTGTTATAGTGAATTTTTTTCCGGTACGCTACTTGCTTCCTGTTAGAAGAGAATATGCTGCAATTACAGAAGTTCCAGAATAACCATGATTTATTGTGAAAGAACCAGCTATTATATGCATCGACCATTTGTGCATTCGTTTGGCGTCGTAAAAATTTATTTTGTGCATGTAATGTGAAAATTGGGACGCAATTTTATTTCCCTGTTACATTTTAAAATTTTACTAAATATAATGATGTATTTTATACTAAGCCCAAAGTTACATTTGTTCATTTATTTATCGTAGTAGAGGAATTTTTAGTACTGTATTCCATATCTGATTTTACGTTTGGACTATATCAATCGACTTTGATTCCACAAGCACTTTTCTTGAGATAAATTCAGAATTAAGGGAAAGAAGCGCTTCAGCAATTTAGCCTTACTCTCACAGGATTGTCTTCGTTGAACACGATTGATGTACCTACGGGATACTTTTCTATATTTTCAACCAATCTCATTGCCATTATGTTCTCCCTTTCTTTTTGTCATTCATTTTGATTTCCATATAGATCAAACATATACATTTTTAAATTAATGAATGGTACAACTGAGCTAAATATAGCCTTGTGACAATGAGTTTAGTTTTATCGTTTCGTTTTCCTGGTATAAGAAAGCGCCATATTCAGCTCCATTTCAGAATAGTCATTAAGTGCATCATGGATATATATTTGTCGTGTAGAAGTAAGAGACTCCAGCCAAACTTTCAAGCATTGGACAGGCACATACAGACTGAAATAGTCCTCAACTCTACAACATGATTACAAAATAAGGAAAGAAATTCACCTTCAGCAGATAAGATATGATAAGATAAAGATATTGATATCATTAAGGAATCTCTTCTGTCCATCTGCCCTTCTTCGTAAGAAAAATTCAATTTAAATCTCTTAAACCCTGTAACAAAAAGGAGTCAGCTGCGCTGCTCAAGCAGAAAGGCAATCAAATCATCGAAGAGCTTTCGAATTCGACCAAAAACCAAGTAATTGCTTATACGAATAGATTTTTGACTCTGACGTTGATAAAGATGGTGCTGTAATCTATTTTATTCACCAATAGGGGAACTTGAGTCCTATGAAATTACCACGGGTAAAATTTCCTCAGACTTTACGAGTGAGCGTGTGGTCACACACACATTAAAAACCGCTTTAGATAACTACTACTACAGGGCAATTGAAAGTTCTAGTGGCATTCTACTGTTCTCAGACTCTAGATCTGCTCTCCATGTGATTCTGAAATGCAGCCTTCAAATAACGCAGGAAATAATTGCTCTTATCAACAAAACAGCTGCAGTCTGAAGAACTTTTCCCTTTTCAATGAACCTGATAACATTGCCGAGGAAGTTCAAATTTCCCCTCAACTTTCCAATAGCCTGACGTATAAACTCACCTCCCATCCAGTTAAGAAGCACTTCATTCCAGATCTTAATTGCAACCACGTAATTTCAACCACCATAGCCTTACTATGTACAATACACATTAAAGGGATGAAAATATCCCTTGATGCCCCCAAAAAAGTTACAGTACTTCTCCTCATTGTCCTAACATTCAACCGTCTCCTAATCATATTTTTAGTTGTTTTTTATATTAGCTAAACTCCACAACATAAACTCCATGACTCATCTCTCTCTTTCTCTCAACTGCTTTATTTGCCAAAGGTTGCCGACATAGCAAGAGCCGTTTTGGACCCCTTCGGCGCCATTACATTCCTTAGCACTGTATAATGGATTTCCCGTTTCGTCCATAGTGTGGGAAGATCGGAAGAAAAATTAGCCATATTCAAAACAACTTCTATGCATTCACAAATATCAACAACGACACAAATTCCATAACCCAAGTTAAGAAATGCACAGATTACCAAATATGTGAAGCAATAGCGAGGTAGACTAAATATTAGAATACTTATCAATAAATCGGATCACTTACGTACAAGCAATACACCTTTTGATTCAAATAGACATAATCAAATTTAATCACTAATTAACCAAATCGTCAATCTTAATTTTTCTCAAATGAGCTACTAAATGCTCACACCTAGCCTCACGTTAATCAATGACTGCTTTCCGTTAGCAGTCTAACCTCTCTCTAACTCGAAAGTTTAATCTTTTATACTAGTCTTGATTTACGCAAGCACGTATTCTTCTTCGGAGGGAAGTTTTCAATAGAATATTTTTAAAGATCCATTATTCCCCAAGATGACTATTAGTAGGAAGAACGCGGATATACCCGTTACACAATATGCTGTAGTTGTCTTGTTTGGACAAGACAACTACAGCAATAGAAGGAAAAAAGGTGAGGTTTAATTTTCAAGCAGAAGGGTCAAAAATAGGAAAATGTTAGAAGGACATCCGCAAACATTTCTCTTATTATTACATGTCCCCCATTATATCTGAAAGTAAGACCCCCCCTCAAGACAGTATATTTCAAAGAAAGTTTTATTGATTAATTGTCGCATTTCAAAGCTACGAGAGGGCTTGCGGTGATGGACCTCACAATTTCAAGCCTGGTTAAGTGACGAATACGAGCTGGAACCCCCACTCTCTAGACTTCTACGTAAGGACTTAAAGCCTCGTATATTTAACGTACAGCCTCCTGGACAGCAAGAAAAGATTGTTTTGTACTTGATAAAAGATACCAAGTCCACATGAAGGGTGTGACGATTTGGGAAAATTCATGGGTAGCGTGAGATTCAAGAAATTAAATTGAATTATTACGTCTATAGCTATTAATTACCCTATTTACATTCAGATGCAAGTTATTCAAACTTTTGAGTATTTTAATATAACAGAATATTCAAAAGGTGATGAGAAAGAAGGAAAACACAACTTCTCTTTGCGAGTGTTTCAAGTGGACTGCAGGCTGCGGTAGCCGAGAGATATAGGTATTGGATCGTGGCTAATCTTTTCGGCTGATCGTGGTGAGTTCAAGCCCATTACCTCTAAAGACCCGCCGTGTAGGGCAGCGATACACGCTAAATCTGTCGAGATCTGAAACGTCCTCCCGGTCGTGTGGTGTGGTGGTTAGGAGAGGTGGTGCCAGCTTAGGTGTCGTCCACGTCACATGACCATGGTTCAAAATTATGTGGTCCGTTGCCAAAAGCTCTCGTGTAGCTGAATAGTGCGACGTTAATATTCACTCACTCAAGTGGACTGCCCTCTTTACCGTCTAGGGGTGGGGCAGTCCTTTCTTACATCTCCAATTTCACTCGAACTTTCGGCTAGCAGATGCGGAATCCAACCGTTGGTTTTCTCTCGGTTCGGTGGTTGTCGATATGTCAGATGACAGGACCCAGCAACATTTTTTAGGGGTGCGCGTGTTGAGATGGTGTTACGTTATCTGTATAGGAAAGACGATATTGCACATGCTACGCGTTGGTTATCAATAAAACCAACAATCCAATTGCGTGATTTCGACAATTTTCTTTTATAAAATTTTGTTCTTTAAAGTGAAGGTAGACTTTAATCAAGTCATATCTTTTGTTTGGTTAAATTATTAATGTTTGGTGGTTTCGAAGCTCCAATAACTTGCATATATTTCCTTTAAAAAATAAACTTAAAAAATGGTGAAATATTTCGGAGTTGAAATGTGTTTTTTTAATGTCTTTTGAATTTGTGAGCTTAAGTCATTTTAGCTTTAAAAAAATTAGGTAATTGGGACTAATTTTCGAGAGAGAGAAACAATTTGCATGGTATACTACTTCTATTTCCTTTAGCTACCATCTACAAATTATTTTTAAGAGAATAATTGTTTTGTTTGGAACTTTCTTCTATGGTTAATAATATACCTAACAGTATGTACTTTTGAAAATCGAAGAGAGGTCACATTTTTCTTAAGAAAACAAATTTGTGGTTACACATTTGTGGTTCTGTAATTTTAAAACTAGTCTTTCATTTACGAGTAGGATATATTTGAAAGTTATTTTCAATGTTTCAAAATGTTTGAGTTCAAACATTTCAAACTGTTTTAATCAGTGGCGTACACGGTCCTCTCTTATGGGAGGGGGTGGTTTCATTCTGAAATACGTGTTGACGAAATCTCCGTGGCGTAATCTCTAAGGTAAAAATTAATAAGGATTTGTTTTGCTATGTTGGGGTTTGAATCTCCCCACCCTTGTGTATGCTCAGGTTGTATAATTTGTAAGGAAACATTATCTTATTTCTTTAAACTAAATAATAGTAGGTGACTATTAATTTTTTAGTTGAGATTAAAATTGCCCACACTTGTTTTATCTAACTAGAACCAGGGCTTTGAACCGTAATTTTTTTCAATTCAGTTTTCATTTCGATTCAACTAAAAAAATATTAATTCAGTTCCGGTTTTCGTTCCGACAAAAATAACGGTTTTCGGTTCAGTTCCGAATGAATAATTTTATTTTATGTATATTTTTACCTTATAAATCATCTGTACTTCTAGTTCATTCAACTGAACTAAATCTGCATTCTACAAGTAGTTTCGGACGAAACTGAAGTAAAAAAAAAGTACTAGTAAACATCAAAACAGGAAATCAAAAAGAATGTCCATGTAATAAAGTTATAATTATATGGTTGACGTTGAATTAGAAAATATCGGCAAGTTGATTACAATAACAAAATGACTGAAAATATATTGAATAGAAATAAACCGACATCTTTTTCGGTTCACTTCCGGTTATCGCCCCGACCAAAGTAACGGTTTTTTCTCGTTTTCGGTTCAATTCCGGTTCGAATTCCTGACTAGAACTCGCATTTCATGCACCCCACTTGCTTGTAGGATTATTACAATAGATAACATATTGTTATTTGTACACATTATCATTTTTAAAATACGCATTATTTGCCGCCATAGCATTTAAATCTTAAGGTTTGATGGTTTTTACTCATTAGAAATGCAAATTTTCAATTTTACAACGACCCCTGTGTTACAGTAAGAAAACGAAACAATCGATACTTGGAACCATAATCCGTTTATAACATCCTACTTTATTTTTACTTTTTTCTTCTAAAAATAGTTGTGTAGCACTCTCCACGATCCTCGACACTGATCATGCACTGTTAACAAGTGAAAGTGGAGCGTTATTAAGTTAATGATATAATTTTTTTTCATTCCTCCGACCCAATAAGAACACTCATTATCTTTAACTGATTCCCATTGAGAAACTTAAGGTGAGCAGTTTATTGAATAACTATAACTTCCACTGCCATTTATTACAAGACGTGTTTGTTTGTTTTTCCCTTCACACGCGATTATTGGATTTTGCATTGCTGTGCTGCTGGAAAAGTGTAATGGTAGAACTTTAAATGCCTTTACTAATTTTATTTCTTCGTAAAATAAACGAAGCGATCCTTAAGAAATATCCAATATTTTCCGAAGATTTTTAAATTTCTGCTGGTTTTTTTCTTTCTTTTGCTTAATTTTCAATAAAGTAATTCCAGATGCCTTGGATGGGGAAGCGTTGATTGCTTTTTTTAGATTATTGCGTGTTCGTTTTTTAATTATTAACCAGTATGTGCGTTTTCTTTCTTTGAGAACCCAAATTTTATCGGGAAAATTAAATTTTCTGAATAGTTTCATAAGATATTCAATAATGATATAAATTTAATTAGATGAGAGTTTTTGTTTTTAAAAAGGACGATTCTTTAATTAAAAGTGATAACAATTTGCTCTGGGTCGCGTCAATTGAATGGATATGAATGGATATCATTATTGAATGGTGCTATTTACACGGGGTTACAACATTAATATTTAAATACACAGTAGGACTCCGATTTATATAACGAATTCATCTGAACAGAACATTTTATTCGATAATTTGGGGTTATTCGTTACATTGGGGTCCAAAAAGATACAAATCTTTCAACTTAACTTTTGTAAAAATTCTATAGTTAGCAACCACACAAAAATATTCCCAATTAAAGATTACTAACTTTTTATTATATAGCTAAAAATACTATTGGAGAATCATGGATAAGTTAATTGAAAATTTTAAAACACTAATACATGTTTGGCAATCCTTCCGATTCCTGACTCGAAAAATGTTAATTTTAGACTTTATGCAGAGGAGAAAATACTGCGTCATTTTACATTCTGCTAAATTACGCATGTTTTTGCAGTTCACAAACAGTACAATCAATGCATTAGAAAATGTAACAGTCTGGGCAGGAGTTTCAGAAAGTAGTTTCCTGTCCTAGTAAAAACTCTCGCGATGGGTTACACTCATGATTCCTTTGGACCTGTGACGTCTAATAATGGGCTGCGCCTTTACAAGTTGAAATTTGCTGCTAACAAGCATCTTTTTTTCTGTTCGTGATAAAAAAAAATAGGTCATTTGAAAATAAATCCAAATTAAGTTTTCTGTTTTAGCATTTAAAGTGAAAACACGTTTCGAATATTATAGTATAGAACAGAGGTCTGCAACTTATGGCACGTGGCACAATTCTCAATGGCACTCTACTCTACTTTAAAAATTTGTTAATTTTTGAGTGGATGGAATTTGATAAATCTGTAATGGACCTTATTTAATGAACATGTTCAGAATTATGGATATTTACGGAATTACGAAAAAAATCTGAAACAAAACTCTGAAGATGATTCACAGCTATTTTGTAAAATATTGAATGTCATTGCTGGAGAAATTCAATTGTTTGAAGAGAGGAAATTGCATATACTTTGTTTCCGGTTTTGGTTCTACATATCCAAGAAAGTCCTCGAATAACTGAATAGTGTGACGTTATAACTCACTCTTTCAATCTACATATCTAAGTAAAAAATATTTTCTCGTATGAAAGATATTTCGAGTACACAAAGAAATTGTTTAACAATTGAATGAATGCTCAGAATAGTGTCAAATTGAAAGTCACGTATTATACACCTGATTTTGCGATATGAAAGTGGAGCGGTGCATGCACAAAGTTCGTATTAAAATTTGTATTTATCTATTTATTTAAATATAATGAAGAAAAGTACTTACATGTTATGTTATCAATTTCTTATTTTAATAAATGTTTAAAAATACATAGCATCTGTACAGGTTTAGGGGTTTTTTTTTAAAAAAAACTTTTTGTTGAGGAAATAGTTTAATTTTATGCTGCTTATTGTTGTGTTAAGAAATAAATTTAAAATATTCAAAATTAATACTTGATAAAACAATAACTCTGTGTTATTGACCTCTATTCTCTAACTCTGCATGCGCTATCGCGGGAATTAAATTGTTTCAAATATGTTCTACTGTGTAGCACACTGAATCTTATCGGCAGATTGATTTGGTTCACCATAACTAAAAGTTTGTCATCCTCTAATATCGAAGATGAAATATAAAACTCAGTTCTATACAAAAATAAGTAGATTGACACGGATTGAAGTGAGCAGTGATGCAAAGTATTCTGTTAACTATATGCTAGATTGTGATTTCGAAATATATTGTTCAGTTATATTTCAACGAATAAAAATGTGTTTTGAATAGGGTTGTACGATGGACATTGTACGAACTTTAACATTGTACGAAGAAGTCTTAAACCAGGATTAATTAGAAAAATTGTTAGATTTGATTGCAGCATTTCAGTTCTTTGAACTGAAACAAGTAGTTTTGGAAATGTTTTTGTGAACAGTTTATCTACGTCAAAATTTTGAGTGTTACATTTGGACATTAAGCTCTTTCTATTGCTCGACTTGATCCATCTAGTTTAAGATTTGTTTCAAGTCTTTTGTAACAAAATCCTGTAGTCCATCCATCAACTAGAAAGCTATTTACCGAACTTTCTTCCGGATTTTTTTTTATCGAAATGGGTTTAAGTATGGCGATCCCCTTCCCTTTTTTCCGATTACAGCTCGAAGTCATCATCGTAATCGAGTACGGAAAGGGCAAACGATTCCGAAAGTGAGAGGGTGGCGAGGAACCTTATCTGGCATTTACCCCTAACAGGTACTTAGCGTAAAAAAGACTACAGACTAGAATATCGTTGTGTGGAATGTCCACGTTAGATACTTTGGGGGTATTTTTGTTATTTTTCCGACGGGGGAATGTTCATAGATTCTTAAAAAGCGAGAAAATTTGTTAAAGTAGTGTAGTTTTTGTGAGTTTTAGCTATAGGGTCAAATTTAAGTTGAATATTTTGTAAATGTTTGTTTATTTTGTACTAAATAAATGTGCCTCATAATTTAAAAGTATTCTGTGATTGCAACACACTTTGTACCTTCCAATTACCTTTTAAAAGTTCATGAATATTAATTCAAAAGTTTACCCTGAATTGCGTGTCACGAAGACAAAATACTGCTTGAAAATACCCTATAAAATCTCAATGTAACCAAAAATATTCGAATTTGCCAAAACTCCTACGCATTCTTCGTTATTACAGAATAGTAAAGCGTATAAGTGAAATATTCTTTCCTATTGGCTACTTAACTGCCATCGGCGTATATGTCCGTCTTGCTCAATCGGTGCGTTAAGTGCGCTTGACGTATATGTCCGTCCTTCCGAAGTACGATATTTTTCTTTGCACTGCTGTCAGGAAAACTATTCTGAAAGCTATGGAATGCAATAAAATAACCTTGACAGTGTTTGCGAGGCATTTACTAATTTCCCTGAAAAATTTACTAATCTTTCCTTTTCCATCCAATGCACCGCACATGCACGCCTATCTGAAAAACAGTGCGATTGTGGCGCGAATCGCGTTACATTTAATCGATAGTTAAGGGTACGTAATGTTACGTAGTCACACTCGCCAAGCGATCATGGTCTTGAGCTTGGCATTGTTTTTGTCAAGTGTATCCTCCAGACTTTCGTGTAGAGCAGAGTTTCTCAAACTGTGGGGCGCGTCCCCTTGGGGGCGTTATAACTGAACGAGGGGGGCACGAGCCTATCGAAAAGTCGAAAGCAAAACATTATTCAGAAAATTATGAATTTACTGAAATTAAACAAACAAAATGCTTTCTGATATAATAAAATATTAAATACACATTTACACGGATATAATACACTTATAAATGTATCAGTACTGTACGATGTATTTTATTATTAATTTAAAATACTATGTTAAGAACAAGTTTTTGATATTTATCAGTGGCTCCATGGGCTTGTATTAACACTTATCTTGATAATTTGTACGGTTTACAATTGATTCCTTAACTGCGGATTAAAAGTTGCGTGATTCGCTCCCCAATACCACCGTTTACCACGTAAACGCACGTAACTTGATGTTTTTTTTTGGGGGGGGGAGAAGAGGAATAAATAAGCAAATCCTCTGAAAGAAATAAATCCTTCACAAACAGTGTCAAGGTCCTTTTACTGCATTCCAAAGCCTTCGGAATAACTGTATGGATAGCAGTGCACAGAAAAGATCGTACTTCGGAAAGACGTATATATACGTCCATAAAATTAATGCCTCGCCTGAGTGAGACGTTTATATACGTCGGTGACACATAAGAGAATAAATTCGTACTGTATCTTTAGTGTGAAAGTATAGTATTATTGTGTGTGTGTGTGTGTGTGTGTGTGTGTGTGTGTGTGTGTGTGTGTGTGTGTGTGTGTGTGTGTGTGTGTGTGTGTGTGTGTGTGTGTGTGAATTCAATACATTGTTATTGTATGGAGGTGGGGGGCGATGAAAATGATTGAATATTGGGTCGCGATCAGTGAAAGTCTGAGAAGCACTGGTGTAGAGGGATTGAAAGCTATAACCTTGTTGTCATGATCACGGAGTCGGCGCGGCGAGTCATGAGTTCGGGCCCTAGTGCCAATGAAGTCTCACCCTCTGCTTGCGAAGTCCGTCGCCATTTGCCCTTGTGTAGCGTTATAGGGAGAAGCTAATAAATACTTCCATCGTGTAGAAGGATTCATGCTCGTGAAATGTTTTGAGCCTCGAAGGCCATACGACACCATATGGAATTCAATAGAATGGGGGTACCAGCTTTGGTGTTGTCCTCGTTACTTAACCGTGGCTCGGAATCACAAGGTTTGTAGCCGATAGCTCTCATTTTGCATCCAAGGTCAACGTTACTGACTTATCAATCAATTTGTGTTATATTAGAACGAAAATTAACGATGCACAATGTGCCGACGGTCCCTTTAGAGGAGCAAGAGAGACCCGGGTCTGTGATGCGGTTCTAGTTGCAGCATCCCAAACCGAGAAGGCTCTTTGAGCGGAGAGTGATTAATCACGTCTGAGAGTCCGCTTCAGACACGGGAAATAAAATTGTTACTCGCACCTACGCCCTCGCACCAGTCCCTGTGCGCCCCTGTAAAACCATGGATTGGTTACGATGTTAATTATTTACGACGGACAGCCACGACACTGGCTTTACTGTACACTTGCATCTCTCTGTATTGCTTTGTAACTCAAATATTAGTTTCGGAAAAGTTGTTTTATTTCGACCGTGTAATATTCTTCTAGAAACTATTTTGTTGGAAAAGTTTCCTCTAAGAAAATTGGGTTCCTGTGGCTGTCAGTTATTTTCATGTCAAGGATTACGAATTGAAAAGTTGTTCTCTACCACAGCTGTATATTTGGAAAATGTGGAATCGTCAGGAAGTGTTACTGCGCAAATAAAGAAAAGTCTTTTTTTAGATATGAGAGGCAAAAACTACTTGAATTTTGACGGAGCAAATGTATACGAGATAAAATGCTACACTAAAAGCCCCATGAAAACTATTGGCCCTGAATTCATCAACTAACTACCAAGATATGTGAAAATTTTAAAACAAATCTTTTACATCGAAGGAGAAGAAAAAAAAATAATTTGATAATGTAACCCTGCAGTATGTTAACAAAGGTTTTAAAATTTTAATGTTAAAGAGCAAGAACACCTATATTCAAGTATCAAGTAAATTTTAAGTAAAACCTTTTTTAAAAAATGAAAAATAAAAATTTTATATTAAAATTAAATGTTTTTGACCACTTAAAGTATTAAATTTTGTCAATATTTATTTATTTGGAGGCTTTTGATTGATTTTTAAAGCAGTTAGCTCTGTTATATTAATTATAATAAATTTTCAAATTATATATAAAAAAAATAAGCGCATTATTTTTAGCATTATTATAATAACTTTTGTAAAAGAAAATGGAGTAGAAATAGAGGCGCATTGCAATAGAAATCATTACAACCATTGAAATGTTTACAATTGCCGAGTACTAAATGAAATTGAAATACACTTATTATCTTCATAATTTTGAAAGATAATGACTTTTGTTATATAAAAATATATAGTAATATATCTTGATCTTACCCTTTTTTTTTATCGTATATGGCTCATTTTTATTTTCTAGGAAAAAATTCTTGTTTTGTTTACTTTTTTAGTTGTATTCTGAAAAAAATATATACACACAGGCTCTATTACATAACTGATCCTTAATATCTTTGAAGTCTCATCATATATGCAGTTTTCATGTTGGCAACCAACAGAGACGGATGTAGTAGAGCATCCGAGATGCTTGTTTTGGGCTTCAAGGAGGTGGTGGAGGAGGAAGTTTGTGAAAATATCTCTCTAAAACCCTTAACCCTGTCGTTTTGTGATTTGAGTTCGTTGCGGATGAAACTGAATTTCATACAGATTTTATAGAGTGTAGACCAGGGGTACGAAACCTTTTTGTCTGCTGGGCCGCATACATATGTCAGCTGTTTCACGCTGGCCGCATACATATGTTAGTTATTTCACGCTGGCCGCTACATGAGGATAATGGGGGAAGGCGAGGGATGCTTTAAGACCAAAATAGCATTGAAAATTTAAAACGTGGAAAATTGATCAAAATATTATTTCTGTTTTGCTCTTTTTAATTATTATTTTTTATATTTTTTATTTTTGTCACTAACACTAAATTAGAAGCATTCAAGAAACACTCTTTCACAATTTTTTGCATCAGTAAACGGTTTCATATGATTACCAATAAGGAATAAGGATATGTGAATACCAATTCATAGGATATCTGTATTACCGCTGGGATATTACCACTGACGAAATACATTGTTGTTATATTTCGTCAGTTGTAATTGTTGTATTTCGTCAGCCTATTTATCACCTCTTGAAAGAGATATTTGAGGAAAAGTGTCATTGAATGATTCCCGTTTATAGGTACTTTTTTAATACAGCACTTTCGTGACAAATGAAACAATTATTGATCCATGTTTGTTTTTCACTACAAAATAGTCAAGCTTCCAATCGTCTTGAAACGATATATTTTTGAATATTTTTCGCTTGCAAGATACGAAAGATAGTTAAAAATTAGTTCCACCCATAAAATTGTGGTTACTCCACCGTTGTATGTTATCACTAACCGTAACCGTTCCAAACAGAAAAAAGAATATCAATTCGTACCCGTACGACACCGAAAAACAAAATTGATGTATTTTATTTCTTGACAAAGAATTTCCCACCCAATTTTTAATACTATGTTCTTAAATAAGCGAATTTCTCAGAGCAGTGGGCCATGACTGGGCCACTTAAAAGGCTCAGTGGGCCGCAAGTTGAGTATCGCTGGTGTAGACTATTATATAGCAGCGTTATTTCTATTTTTTTAATATAAAAATGTTAATTACTTTGTTGCTAACTTTACTTATTTAAACTTGTTAAATTTCTATTAAATAAATTTATTTGAATTTTTTTTTTATTTTCAAAATAACTAATTGAACCCACGCATTTTAAAAAAATCCTATATACTTTTATAGCATTTTTAAAATAACTCATTACTTAAAAAAATTCAGTGTTTTAAAATTTAAAAAACTTTCAACTAATTTTTCGATTTTTTTTTCTGGCAACGTGATTTTTTTTTTCATTCTAGACTATAAATTAAGTGAAGCGCATTAGTTTTTACGAAAGGATTCAATTATGCAATGAAAAAATATTTACTTTTTACTTTAAAGACGTTACACTTTCATTGCGGCAATTGCGCACCTCTATCCCACCCTCTGCGTCAATCTCCTCAGGGCTGAATTTGACACAAAACACAAATTCCTTTAAAACTTGTTTATTTTACTTTGAAAAATAATACTCAATTGCAATCAATAACAATTCCCACTATAAGAATTTATTTGTGGATCCTCAAACACGAGTTTTTTTGTCACCCGCGATGAGGTAGAGAGAAAATGTTAAGAAGGCCTATAACAGAGATGGCGAACTTTTTTGGATCAACGTGCCATTTTTTCTAAAGAAAATGTTTAATGGTGTATAGACGTGCCGTCAAATTATTTTGAGTTGTTATTTTTGGGAAAATTATAAAACTAAATACTAACAAATCAAACTCTTTATTTACTATATTAAAAAATATTTTGCTTCTTCTGGTCTGGCTCTTTCTTACATAACTCTTTTCTTCCTCTGGTTTTTCTTCCAGTTTGGGAAGTACATGTGGTTTCTTGTAATAATATCGTTTCTGGAAACATGCAATTTATCGTCAAAAGCGTTGAGATCTCTCTTGAAGATAATTTTTTTTATTTGTGTTTTGGGGCTCTACGTTCAATTCTTTGAAATGTTGGCATATGTCTGTAAAAACGCGACTGATCATTCGCGTTTATTCGTAACACTTCATAGCGAACTTTGTTATTTTGAACTTAAAATGCAAACCATTTTGATAGGTGATATGGCCAAAATATTGTGTTGCGTGCCATTGGTTTGGTGTCCCTGGCCTCTAAGAATGTCTATGGTAGGGAATAATGAACAATTTCTCTATTTGATTTTTTTTCAATCATTGATTTTCTCAAATATACTTTCGCTACTATGATTAATATCGATTATTACAACTACTTCCCTTGCTTTATCAGTTTCAACTTCATTCAATAAAGATTACTGTTGGCCATTTATATATATATATTCTGTTAATTTACGATTTTATACCATAACGAATCGTTACACTTACTCGTTCACAGGGGAAAATGTAGCCTGTTCATAGAAAATATTTTTGAGCATATGTGGTCGCGTGGGGATTTCAGTCACCCTAAGTACCTTAAGATTGTGAAATACGTTTGGCACTCCCAAAACCCCAAAAAGAGGGAGTGTGTGACAAATACATTTTAGTTCCAATGAAGATTGCATATAAGAGGATACTGACAAGATCATTGGTAACAAACCAACATTTTTCTCAGAATTAAAGATTTCGTGAGTGTTTGGTTTTACTCTGCGCCGCGCGTGACCTCTCCCGGATTCATAAGTAATCAAACAATCAACCAACTAACACTGAAAAGCAAGTAAGTTATTGATGTTTGAATTCGAGCTGCTCTTCTAAATTGTCTATATCACTCTTTTCCTTTTAATTTTTAGTTGCCTTTGGCCAATGATCTAAATTGCTTGGTTTAAATGTAAGTAAAAAATATCACATTTCTCGTGCAACATTAATGCAACTGTGGTATTAATCTAATTGAACTCTTAAATTAAATGTCGAAGCACACATTTAGTTTATCTTCTATTGGTAACCTGAAACAACTTTTTGAAATATTTCTTTTTTCTTTGCAGACTGCTTACATATTCAATTGTACCGTGACAGTAAAGAACGCTGCAAGAATGGTCCCACTAAGGCCTCCCTCTCTTTGGAAGACTTTTTGGGTCTGGAGACAGGCTTTACCTTGGACAAGGAGAGCAACACACTGGCTATCATCTGCTCCGAGCTGGTCGTGGTGCTGGCCTTCGACAATCGGGAGCTTCTTATCCAATGGCAGGTCAAAATTAGGGCTAACCTTGTCGAAGGTAAAATTCTATTCTTTTATTTTTAAGATGTTAGCATTTCAAAAGTATTGGTTAAAGTTTAGATCCTAAATACAAAATGCTGTTTGTTCTCGGTTGGGGACTTGTTCCCAATTTTTTAAAATAAAATAAGTCTTTTTTAATTATGCTTAATTTCATTTAAAACCATTTTCTTTGATATGTTATAATGAATCTGTATTCATTGTGTCGAGCACTCTAAAATTACAGGGAACTATCATGTATTGATAGTTCTGTTTGTAAATGAAAAAATTTATTCCGTCTTATCACGTCAGAAACCAAATTTTAAAAAAGGAATGCGTATTATTTATATTCAACTTATATTAATTTTCTGTTAGCACTACATTTTAATGGCTAAATTGCATTTGGCCTAAACATAAAATAAACCGCGTGTACTTTAACTCAAATGGGTGGACAGCTTTTCAGGTTTGCATCGATAGTAGGGAAAAAGATCACATCAGATTTTCTTTTAAAAAAAATTGTTAATGACATGTTTTATAATAAATTCAATAATTTAAGTTTCGTTTTAGTGTACTCTTATCAACATGTTTTGTAATTACTAAGACGTGGTTACCATTAAGTTGGGGCTAACACATCCCCACCAGGGAGGTTTGAAGGCATAGGCCATTTGGGCGTGACCCCAAATGACCCATGTTTTTCTAGTCCCAAACGTTTTTCCAGGACATATTCTCCAATAAAGTGGGGAATTTTGAGCTTTTCGCCAACTAACAATAGCAGCAAAATTACATTATGCCATGACTCATATATATTTATTTGTGTAATGGGTTTCTCCGTTTATACGAGTATATGACAATGTATGCAGTGACGTTTTCCTGCCAAGCCGCTGCAAAATTGGCTTCCTTATGAATATAGCATTACACAATTCACATTAACACGTGCGCCCGTAAAATATTACGAGGTCTTCTCATATGACATCCCGCCGACAACCGATAGCAGTGAGAAACCCAACGGCTAGATCCTACATCATCGAGCAAGAACTCCGAGTGTAATTTGAGGTGTAAGAATCTACCCACCACCACCACCACCACACACACCCCAAAACAGTGGAGAAACAGTTCGTTTTGAAGCACGGAAAAAGCGGTTGCCTCTTCCTTCATAAATAACACCTCCTGTAGAATGGAAATAGCCATTAGTTTGAATAATTTGTAATCAACTGTTCACAATGCAATTTAATAGCTGTAAAAATAATAAATCAATTATTTAATTCCTTAAATTCAAACTTATGAACTTATATTGTATATTTAAAAGAGTCGTAGGTGAAGCCTGCTTCTGTAAATAAGGGTCCAGGGCCTCAAGAAATCTTAATAAGTCACTGATCACCACTAAAGTTTTTATTAGAAGAATCTTCTATATTCAATTATAGAATTATTTTTTGTGACACTAGTCTATAAGAGACTGTATGTCATGCATAATCTTTTTTGAAATCATTCATTTGTGTGATACAATTCCTTAAAGATTACTCGGAAAATTTTCCAGTTCCTTAAAATAAAAAAAGATG
Organism: Trichonephila clavipes; assembly: GCA_019973935.1. Taxonomy (NCBI): domain Eukaryota; kingdom Metazoa; phylum Arthropoda; class Arachnida; order Araneae; family Nephilidae; genus Trichonephila; species Trichonephila clavipes. The sequence continues at coordinate 479,477 of BMAU01019156.1, forward strand.
CTCTTGTATAAGTCTCTAGTAAGTTGTTGATTAAAATTCGTGAATTTGTATAACCATCTAATTAAATTATATACATATATATATATATATATATATATATATATATATATATATATATATATATATATATATATATATATATATATATATATATATATATATATATACTTAAATATTTCGATACAAAATGTTGCTATCTGCTATTTAGTTCACTAATTCTAATGAAATTCTTTTATATTTTACCGGGATCATCTATGTAATAAGCCTCGGACTATTAAATTTGATGCTACTCTTCAAACTATTTTCGCCAGCTCAGGTGTCGTCCACGTCACTTGACCATGGTTCAAAATTACGTGGTTCGTCGCCAAAAGCCCTCGTGTAGCTGAGCAGTGCGACGTTAATATTCAATCAATCAAATCAAACTATTCTCGTGTAAAATTTTAAGATCGAAAAACTAATTCAAGGGGGAAACTATATTGCAAACATATACATCAAATTTTGGGCAATCTAATTGTGGATAAAAAAAACATCCATAATACCATTATTTTTTGTATTCCTCCAACTAAAAAAGCTCTTTTAACGGGATACCATAATGGCGGCTTTGGCCCAAACATGCAATTTTACTCGTCTAATTGCCGACCAGGAGTCTCCTCGGGTGCTTTTTCAATCCTCCTGGATGGCAACCACGAATCCCGAATCCGTCCCAATTACACATGAATATTTCAGCGCACCCTCCTCCCTTTAATGACGACGAAGAATCCCCACTAATGGCTATAATTAGCGTTAAAGAATAATAAATCTGATTTCTGAGTAGTTAGAGAATCTGTGGCCGTGACATTCTGTAAAAAGCTTTGCCATAATCAACCTTCGGTTTGAAACGCTTTTAGAATTTTCAGTCCAAATGTTGCTAGTGTTTGACTGATACAATACACTGATTTTCGGTTGGAATGTTGTTAGAAACTTGTGTAATGATGTTAAAATATTTTAAGAAGTTTGTGTATTTGAAGCAGTAGTGAGTGAGCTGTGTGAATTGTGTATTACTTGAATAAGCACAAGGTTAACTCATTTATTAAGATACTTTGATCTGTATCTTAAAGGATGTAAAATTTCTTATTATTGTAATATACTATAATTCGAGGTAAAATGTGGTTGTGTATATGAACAAAAATGTATTCGATAAGATTTTATTCACTTCTAAGAAAATCTAAAACAGCTATATCTAATTTGGTTGATTTATCAAAGGCGTATTCTAAAAGCGTATTTATATTTGTTTGCTCAATATTTTTGAAATTTAAATATTCATTTTCAAACTAAGACTGAGTAATATATTACACTTTAGCAAATAAAAGATGAAGTACATCTTATCAAACACTGAATTATTGTACAGTCACTCTAATTCCAAGATACAACTTCTTTGAAATCTTGAGTAAGGAATTTAAGCATTTATCCTTTTTGTAAATATTAGAGAAATATTTATACGTAGGGTATAAATATTTTCTTACAAGTATTTCAAAAAGGTAACAAGAGCTCTGATGGGTGTGCAAATTACCCGTATTAATAAAAATCCCTCTGGAAATAACGAAGAGATTCACAGCTGGTGCTCTAGTAACATGACTAAATCTCAGTAGATGTCATCGTTGATAGAAACATTTTCGTGATCGAAATGAAAAGTGTGATGCGGTTTTTGTATTTAAAGAAAAATTCTCGCTAGATTAAATTCCTCGGCAATTGGTAAAAGTGTAGAGTACAATTGTTATGTCACGAAAACAGGTGGGCTTTTGTTGTACGGAATTTGACAAGTGCAGAACAGATGTGCGAAATGAAGAAAGAACAGGGTGACAAAGCGCGTCCACCTCAGATGACAATGTTTGCCGTCTTGAAACTTCCGTCCTTTTGAATCTTTAAAGAAACACTTGAGAGATCAACATTTCAGAACCAATGCTAAGTTACAACAAGCCATCTTAGATTGGTGGCACAACCTTGAAGCTGATTTCTATGATGTTGGTTTCGATGGTTTGGTGTACCAATGGAACAAATGCCTCGATAAGTATGGTGAATATGCAGAGAATCAATATGTACCTGTGCCTTCCAACATTATTTCTTGAATGGGATTGTTTCCTTTTCTGTTTGAAACCCCGTCGTATCTCGTTGTAAGTAAGGCCCAGTATTTTGGAAAACTCTTAAAGCATTTTCAATGTCTTCATTTAATATTTATTTTTTAAAAAGACAGTATGAGGTAAATTTATTTTACAATTAATTGTCCTTGCCTTTAAGAACAGATGACATTTGCTTTTTTTTTTCAAAAAAAAGCATTGTTCTGCTGTGTCGTTTTTTACTTGTAAGTGAGCATTCATATATAATTTGATACGAGATGAAATGAATAAAACTGCAAATGAGAACTTTCAATACTATTTCATTAAATTTCAAAAATATTCTAAACTAGAAAGTTTATGCAATGAAAATCAACATTTTTGAGTTTGAGGAAAATAATCAATTTTTCTCTCATGGTCTATTATTAGCGTCAAATTGTTCGATATCGTCCATTTCGTTATTCATTTCACCATTGAGAGGGGCGATAAATAACTGCGCATACTTTTCATGATCTTCCTCATTTCGGTTGACGTGAGAACAAGAGCTGCATTATTCATCTCATTTTCGTCGTCGGAATCTGCATCAATGATATTTTTTTTATCGCTGAACAAACTCTAAAATGTTTTTGTCTCTCGTAATGCAGTCTCTACAGGCGCTATCTTCATCTTCTGCAACGAATTCTTCCGATGATACGATAGGAAATGCCAATTATGCAAAACCCTTCTTTCTATTGAAGGGAAATATTTTCGTGTTTAGCGATTTCGTTTCGTGCTAAGAGAAAAAAATGTATGAAAATACGTAGTCGGGACCGTCGTATTTCGTGTAAACCGATATTTCGTCTTAAGCGTTTTCGCATTAAACGCATTTCATTGTATATAACTTTGCAAAATATACAAGCAATTGATCTATTTTTTCTATTATTATTGTATCGTAACTAAAATTCCAAGCGAATACCTTACTTACATTAGTATAGGGCTTCTCTCTCGCGCGTATCAATAAGTAATGTTACTTATTCTCTCTTTCCATTAGAGCAACAATTCCTGGTGCAGATAGCCCATGTTCCTCCGAAGAGCAAACTTCCATGTGGACCGTGTCGGCTTCATCTGCAGGATCACACCTTCTGCCTGGTGTCTGGAGTGCCTCCCCGACTCTTGGGGACCTGGCCCATCAAAGAGCTCAGACGGTTTGGGGTGATAGAAGGAAAATTCTGCTTCGAAGGGGGATCACTCTGTGGAAAAGGTAGAATTATTGTTCATTCTATAAACATAATTCTTCATTCTGTAATCATAAGTGGCTTTTTAAAGTAATTGCCAATATTATGTATCCATTTAAAGCTATTTTTAAAATAATTCTTAGATGTAGATATTTTTTCTGTAGGTACTGATTGAAATTTAGACTGTAGATGCATTTAATGTGTTATTTTAGTAATAAAGTGGTGTACTCTATGAAACTCTAAAACAGTGATTCTCAACAACTGTGCCGTGTCGCTTTTGTGTTCCGCCAAATTTTAAAGTTAATTTACTCGGAAAAAAATTAAGTCTAGAACATAAATATGTGTCTGTTTGACTGAAATAAACTAAGGTTATTCGTAGTATATTCAACTTATCCTTTTAGGGATAGATGGATATTTAAAAATTTAATTGGATTTTCGTAATCCATTTATGACAACGGATACATCTGTGAATGAATTAACTTTGAATGAAAAGGTAAAACTAATTTCGCTCTGTAATAATCGAGATTTAACTTTAAAACCTTCGAAAGAGTCAATTAATTCATATTGAATCAAAATTTGAGATCATCTAATAATAGACAAAAAAGCTTTAAAAACATTGTTACAATTCTTTACATCTTGCTTACGAGAATTCGGATTTTTCAGCATCAACAAATATAAAAACAAACAAAAGATCGGTACTTTTAAATGCAGATGACTAAATGATAGTAGCATTATCATTTTTACGACAAAATATAAACGAAATTATTAAAAGCCTTCAAGCACAAATTTTGCATTAAAAGTATTCTTATAATTAATTTCTAGTTAATTACTCGATAAACATTTTATTGTCTTTGTCGTATTATTTTAGTTAACACTGAAAATTATAGTAAATAATTTTACATAGTATATTATAAATAACTTAAATTCTTTTACCCTTATTTTATTATGTACCACCAAATTTTGAAATGTAAAAAGTGTACCACAACAAACAAAAAAAGGTTCATAACCACTACTCTAAAAGATATTTGTCATAGAGTCTTTCGTCTTCCATTTTGATGTCGAATCATTTGTTTTAAATGAAATTGCAGCTTAAAGATCATATATTATATGGGTATTGATAGATCATCTCACGAGATAGTCAAGGGTAATGAAAGCTCTAAGTTAACGAAGACTATACTATCCATAATTACTTTTTAGAAAAACGCCTTACGTTAAAAAAAAGTTGCTGTTCCTTCTATGATTGAAACAGTATAATGAAACTATTTGGTAGCTATTTATTTTAATTTTTTCTTCAACAATGCAAAACGAGCAACATTAATCTCTGTAAAAACACATTTGAAAAACATCCCTATAAAATAGATAATATTCAATTTAATCAGTGAGGTCGCTTTTTTTATTTTCTTGCTTACTTGAGATGGTTTCAGGTTTAAATTTAAAACACAACATATGTTTTGCTAATTTTTTGTCACCATGAGTGATAGCCTACGGATTATGATCATGAACTCAGGCTGCAAAGTCGTGGGTTGAAGTTTTGGTACCATTGAAGACCGGCCGTGTACAGGGGGCCGATGCACGTTAAATTTGTGAAGGCTCAATGTCCTCCCGTTGGTGTGGTTTAATAGTTCAGAGAGGGTAGTGACAGATCAGTTGTCATCCTTGTCACTTAACCAAGATTCAAAATCACAAGGTACTCCACCAGAATCCCTCTTTTTGCTTTATAGTGAGACGTTTAACAAAACTTTAACTCTTTTGTGAATGAATAAAATACCCAAAGAGAATGGTAAGTTATGAATTGAAATCTCAAATACTCTGCTTAGTCCACTTCAAGTATTTTAAAAAATTCATTCCGGGTACCCACGAATAAAACTTTTTCGCTCTGTTTTCCATCTTTAAAAATCACGAAAGATATTTTAACTTCCTACAGAAAATCGTTTGCACATAGGTCTATTGCAACAAAACGAATTGTCAAGAGACTGTTAACTGCTTCCAATTTTAAAACCAGATATTATCACGAATATTCGTTCCCAATTAATTTTACGCGAAGATTGCGCTTCTTTGGAACTTTACACGCGTTTAAACAGTTCAACGAATAAATGGGGTCTCTAAACACTAATTTTTAAGAATCTCGATGGCAATTTTGAGAAATTTCTCCCCTCTCGTAAGTACCCCCGCTCTAGTCTCGAACGTATCGTACGTTCGGGCGGTTGAGCATGAATCGCGTGATTTAAGCCCCCTCAAATGGGAGATAAATATGAGAAGGCGGAGAATTTACGATCTCTTTAAGTGTGCTTTCGCTTCTTAACAATTATAAACTGGAGGCTAGTAAACAATTATCTTATTACTTGGGGGTGATGAAAGGATGCTTTTCGAAAGAGCTGTAATTGAGTTACGAACAGCCAGAAATCTTAAACGGCGATTCTTTATACATTTTTAACATTGTGTTATCTTATCGTAAGCGGTGTTGAATTTTAACGACACGAAATAGGTTATATTTAAGGCTTATATGAAATTAAAAAAACATTTCAGATAATTTTCCTACGTTTGCTATTTAACACAGAGATTCTCAAACTTTCAATATTTGCGACCCAATGTTCAATCATAATTTTCATCGCAACCCCCTCCATTCAATAACAATATATCGAATGCATTCCGTACTTTGACCCTAAAGCTATAATAGGTCGAATTATAAACCGCACATATTATCAAAGTAAATATTAAATTTTGCAGTTGACAAGTCTTTGGAAGTCACTAGTATTTATTAAACTCGTTCTAAACTTGGTATGGGTAGATTATTATTAAATGCATTGTGCAGCTCTGATACATTGAAAAGTATGTTATATCAGTGTAAAGGTGTATTTAATTTCTTATTATGTTAGAATGTATTTTTTTTTTGCTTCCTTTTAGAAATTTATAATTTTTTCAAATCTTTTATTTTCGACTTTCCGATATGCTCGCCCCCCAAGTAAGGTTATAACGACCTCCTGGGGGCGCACCCCACAGCTTGAGAGACGCTGATTTAACCTTTAGGCGATTGTTAATTTCGAAGAGAAACTGTTCTTCGGGAAAGAACTGAAACCTAGTGGTCAAGGTAGCGGACTCGTGGTCGGCGTGTCATGAGTTTGATCCTATCCTGATAATGACCCGCTGTGTAGAGGCCAATGCACGTTTAATCTGTTGAGGCTCAAACATCCTCCCGTTGGTGTGGAGTGCAAGTTAGCAGAGGGGGTTGTCATCTGAGGTGCCGTTCTCGTCACTTGACCATGGTTCAAAATTACGCGGTCCGTCTCCAAAAGCCCTCGAGGAGCTGAATAGGGCGACGCAAATATTCACTCAATCACTCAGGAAAGAACTTTGAGCAACTGTCTCCCTCTGACCTTTTGTTGGTAGTGGTAGTCATGATCACGAACTACGAGTCGTTGATTCCAGTCCTGGTGATATTACATAAGTTCCTTGTAGAGGTGTGGATGTTTGTTTAAAGTCCTCACTTTTAGGTGACTACTTAGGTGTCTTACTCGTCATTTAGTTATAATTTCAATTAAGTCTGTTGACAATAACAAAAAGTATGACGTTAGTAAATAATTCCCTCTTGTGTCAGTGGTGAAAACTGTCATATGTCATTAAACAATGCGGACAAGCTAACACGTTGTTCATTCTCTGAACAGTGAGGTAATGAGCTATTGCGATTCAGAAAATAAAGGTGAAAGAATTTTTAAGCCTCTTACTCTTCCATTAAGTTATTTCTTAAAATAATTAATTACTTAAGAGGTAGCCGAACACGTTGAAATGAACCAAATTTGATCAAAGCACATTTTTTTATTATCTTTCAAAACTCTGAAACTTATCAATTTAAGTCCCATGTCTGTCAATAATAACTACTGTACATTAAATTCTATACTGAGATTCTTAATATGGTGGGATGTGGAGGTTAGAAAATTCTTCTATTATTCTCGTTCATCGATATTTATAATAAATTACAAATTCTTTGTCAATAGTTTTCATGTAGCTCATTGATTCTCAAACTTGTAGGGTGCACCCCTTTGGGGCCGTGATAATCCTACGTGGGGGGGAGGAGGGTACAAGCATGCTGAAAATAAAAGATTATTTTTTTTAAAAATATTAATTTACTGAAAGGAAGCAAGATAAAACACATTTTGACATAATAAAAAGCAAAATATACACATTGCATGTTCAGTGCAATCTGTTCCAATTTCAAAATTAGGGGAAAAAGTAATATAATACCTATCCTATTACTAAAAATAATTTGAAATATCTATTACTTATGTTAGAGTTCAACTGTAGAGGGCACTGTAAAAGCGCGGCTTTATAAAGATATAGTGATAAGCCTACAGATACTCGTCCTGACGAAGAACAAAAGCCACGCCTCCCGGATCCCATCTACTCAACCAATCACCGTCATGCCACTCAGCAGAATGCAAAAACTCCACTTACGCCATGCCCAACATCGCAGCTTTCCACATATAGGATTGAGGACTGTTTTATAGTTTGAATGCCCGAATAGTAACGCCTATTCAACGCCTACAGACACTCGAGAGTGTGGGAGGCATGCGACCTGCTGCGAGTTACTATATTACCGAGTATTAGCGTTTGATGACCGTATATTTAAAATTGTTTAAGAAAGTTTTGTTGTGTTTATAAGGGAGTGTGGAAGTCAATGATTTGAGTAGTGAGTCATTCCCTCCTGACCAAAACACGAAATCACTACGCGTGAGTGTTGAATTCGAGTGAGTCTACAACACTAGAAAGTAACATATGCAAAATTTAATATGCAAAATTTAATACTCATATTGATTTTTTTGTACGGTTTATAATTAAGACCGTATTGTAGCTTTAGCATCAAAGTATATTATTATTACATTCAGTACATTATGTACGGAGGGGAAGGTGATGAAAATTACGATTGAAATAGGGTTTGAAATATTGAAAGTTTCGTGAATCACTGATGTAACTTTCAGTTGCTAATGATACCTGTCTGACAGTGTCAGATTGAGGCCCATGAAATTCATCGTGGCAATGGGCTAGATGTACGCCTACCGTTGGCCTTAGCCTTGAGCACCATACAGGTGACAGTACGATTTAGCTCGGTGAAATTCCCGCCTGTGAGATAGGTTGGAAATTCCTTACGATAGATGGCGACACCACCAATCTCCACAAATTTAGGCATGAAACTGGAGGGAAGGAAATATTCACCAGCCTCCTGCACTCGTGGGTTCAGCTGAGATCACCCACAAGAATTTCGGACCCACTGAATTAATGAGCACGTACTCCATGTGTACTCGGAGGGTATTTGGTGTCATCGGGCATCGAACCCAGGTCTTTCGGACTGGAGTTGGATGCTCAAATCTCTAGCTTCCCATGGCAATATAGCTTTTAGTGATATAGGTTATAATTACAAAGTCAACGCTTCTTTTCAAGCTCAAATCATCTTTAAGTAAGCATGTTTTTTTTTTGGATATTAAGATGTTCGTGTTATTTCCTTTCTCCAAGAAGATTCTCTCTCTTATGAAAACATGGATCACGCTTAACATTCCATGCTTCTTAAAGACATTTTGTTAAAGTAATACAAAACTTTACATAAATAATCACCCGCCTAAAATAAGATATATTTTAACATTTCTTGACACCAACGTTAAACATAATGTCCCGTGACATAATTCCCCTATTTTATTTTAAGCTAATATTTCTTCGCCAAGAAAGCTGTCACCTTTGGCGGGATTTTGAACCTTAGATTACATTAATAAGTGTTTGTTGTAATAAAATTTGGCTGAATATTGACTTTTCGCTAATAAAACCAAGCAACATTTGAAAGTTATTTTATTTCTCCTCTTTATGTTTAACAACATTGGTGTGAATAAAAATTTGTTTCACTTCAGACAAAGAACAGGTAATAATGAATCAAATGAACCTTTTCTGACCCATTTTTATCTGACAAATGTAGATGCAATTAGATTTATTATTATTAAAGTAATTATCTTTCACGAATTAACAGTTTATATCTATTTTTAGGAGAAGGATTGCATGTTCTACTCACCAACCAATGCCAGGAGCTGTCTCAAGCCATGGACTTGGCCTCCAAGGGGAAACTACTTGGAAAAAGAAAAACACTATCGAGAAAAATTCAAGTAATTATATATATACAACCCCCTTTCCAACCCTTTTCACCAACCCTGGCAGGGGTTTTAAATTGAATTGTTTCTGTAGTAGGTTTTGAACAGCAAACTCTTTCAATGGAAGTTTCCAGTTTCCGTTTTGTCCCATGAGCGATAGGGAGTACAGTTTTTCACCATTGTTTCTCTATCATTTGGCGATATTATAGATGTTTCTACAAAAGCTTCCTCCCACATATATCTATCTCCCTGGTGATCTTTGAGGAGCTCAAGTTTTCATGCAGTTTTCTTTCCCCTTTCTATTATTCCCTCTGTCCCTTCCCCCTTCGCCATTTATCTTTTATTTTGAGAAAATAAATGTGTGATGTACGATATAATTATCTTTTGGTTTTGTATTGATTTCAATTCGTTTAAAATGGAATCTTATACATAGTTTCGGTACGATAATTTTTTTTCTTTTGTATATACGGACTAGTGTGGGATGATTGTTGTGGGTAGAAACTAATCCCAGAACAGTTTGAGACTGTGTTTTCTTTTATAAAGTCTTTTGAGATTAGTACGAGAGTTTTTCATTCTGTTTGAATAAAAATAATTGATTTAATGTTCCCCAAGATAAATAGATCCATTACTTCTTCCGATGGAATGGGTAATCCCGTTTTTAGTGTTGCATATTTTTAAATTTTTGCTGTGTATTATTATTTTACTGAATTTAGTTCTTCGAATTAAATTCATTGATACACTACCATGAAATGTTGTATTAGAACCGAGATTCATGATTTTCTTTCGTAATTTTAAGAAAATATTACATCTTTGTTTGCATTTCAATATTTAGAAATATAATATAGATGTGCTCTGTTTCAATAGTGGCAGTTGGGAATTAGAAAATTGGAAAGTAAAATTTATAATACCAGGAATAGTACAAAAAGTACCGAAACGTGTGGGTAATATAAGCAAGATGGGGCAACAAAACGCTTTACAAAAAATCTAGCCGCGCAATTTTATTTTGTCGTTTTACGAGTGAACACAATGAAGAAATAAAGTTGATAGTTTGCCAATTTTATTGTGGTAATGTTTTTATTAATATTTTACAATTGTAACCTTCACTAACGAAGCACTTCGTGAGTCTCTACTGCTTGTGGATGACTCGTGGTAGCCGAGTGGTCATGACCTTAGACAAATTTCTCGAGTTGTAGCCTTGAATCTTGAAACAGTAGAGTTCCGAAAACTCGGAATTCGATAGCCCGGCAGCCCAGATACTTGTAAGCAGCCATACACTTGTACGTCGAAAAACCCCATTCATAGACCTGTTCAAGGTCTTAAATATTACAAACCCTAAATATCATAAACTCTTAAAATATCACAAAGTGAGGGACTAAAGGCTGTCGATACCACCCTTCTGCATTTTTAACAAAGGCATCGGAAAGGAACTTACTGTTCCTTCGTCACCTTTGTGATGAATCAGTAAAACACTCAGAGTTCAGTACGGAAGACAACAGAACATTAAGCATTTATTTTTAAAATGTAGCCAGTTTGTGCAAAATCGGCTACTTAATTTTTCTTATAAACAGCTTTATACCTTTATAAAGTGTTTTTCTGAGATGTGTGTGTGTCTGATCAGGTACTGTATACTATGAGTTCATTAATTTTCATTTTCGTGTAGTAAGTACGTACTTTTCATCATTCAAGTGTTGTACAATATTTTCTGAGGAAATATTCGTACTTATTCGTTATTTAATCCCAATATTGAAAACTTTCCCTTTTACCAAACTGATTCTTGCAGTCCTCAATAGGCTGAGTTTTAGAGACTCTATTGTATCTCAAAAGTTCCACCGTGTAAAGAGGATGATGCACGTTAAATCTGCCGAGACTCAAAATCATCGGCGTGATGTCGAAATTTGGAGAGTGAAGTGCCATATCATCTGCCGTCCTCATGATTTAAAATTACTAGATCCATCACTAATACCCATCACGTAGCTCCAAAATGCGAAATTAATAAGGTCTCGGCTATTTGTGAAGCTACAACACAATTACTCGCTGCTAGCCTAACTTCTGAAAAAGTTGCTTTCTCATCGATTTCCAAGATGCAGTTTCAGCCTTAAGCAGAAGCACACCAACTGTGTGACTGCCTAAACACAATTCAATGCCGAACTCGTTTCCTGTGTCTGGAATGTGACCTTATAGTGGGTCCCAAGTCATGTTGGGATTCTCGGTAATGAAAGAGCTGACCAAAAAGCCAAGCAGGAAGCAGAGTCGTCTCAACCGAAAGCTCCCTTGAACCTCGAAAGAGCAAAGAACATTATAACCAAATACTATGACAAATGTACTGCCACGACCCAAAACACTAAGAGCCTGGTCAATGTGGGTCCTATCCCGAGGCACCTGGAGAGAGCTGAGGCTGTTGCTCGCTTTCGCCTAACAACCGGGCAAGACTTCCAGGAAGTTTACCTCCACTGACTGGGTCTGTCCTCTCTGCGGTCATGGCAGGAATAATGGTGACCACCTGCTCCATTGCACTGGACACGATGAATACGCGACTGAAGATATCATCAGTTGGTACGGGAAGGCTCGGCGTGAAATGGTCAAGAAGCCAAGCACGATTGATGGATAAATAAAAAAAATAGTACTTGGCCACGCTTCAAAATTACGAGGTCCATTACTAATAATCGTCAAGTTACTGTGACTCGTAGCACTGTACGAAATGGTTAAACCGCAATAAACAAAACTAATTTATATCCTGGGATGCTCACTATTTTATGTATATTTCCACACAGTGCTTTTTAATTGAAGACATGAAAGGAATATAACTGCTTGGACTGTATAGGGTTTGTAGAAATTTTTATTACATATTCCTGCTTTTTTAAGTGGCTAAAGTAGGGAAGAAGATAATTATCTTAAGTGGTAGGATTTATATAAATGAAGGTTTTTTCATAATTCTCAGTTTTTTAAGATAGGTAGAGAAAACGAATTGAATCCCCCCAAAGTATATGATCTGGGTGATGTGAAAGCGTCATATAGGCCAGTGCTCCGCAACCTTTTTATCGCCGTGGACCGGTCAACATTTGTTAATTTTACCGCGGCCCGCTGAATGGGAGGATGTTGATTGTTTATATTTTACTGTTTTATTTAATTTTTTAATTTTATTGCATTTAATCGTGACTTCTGAATAAAATATAGCTACACTAGAAAATGAATATAAATTCATTTAACAAGGAATATTAAGTGATTTTCAAAAAAAAGTAGCCCAAACCTAAGAAAAATATACCACAGTAAATAAAAGAGAAATAATTTAATGTTTCTTGTGCGGACCCGCAGTATTTGATCCACGGACTGGTACCGGTCCGCGGACCTGGGGTTGCGGAACACTGATATAGGCGATTGAAAACATTACTGACATTTACCGTTTATTATTAATCTTTAAACATACAACTCTATTACTACACAACATAGAATCTCGGGGAGAAAAACTGCAGAGATTTTCACCATTTGCATGCGTTACCACGTTTTTTCATTCTAGCTCCCATTTTCCATTTCCATCCCATTCTCCCATGAGAGAAACAATTAAATTAAAATATTTTTGCAAATATAATTTATTAGGTAAATTGACCATAAAACTGCAACTACATACAAAATGGTTCAATATTTTGAATTTTTAATGCAAGATCTAAATATAGGTTTTTATAGTAGATTAAAATCACTTAGACATGCAATTAAACTTTATTTAAGTTCAAAGTATAGATTTTTATTTCCTTGGATATTATTATTCTTTCCTTGGATAATACCTGAAAGGAAAAATTCTTATAACTCGAATATTTTACATTGTCAACTTCCTGTATCATGTTACGAATTCAAAAATCATTTGAATTTTTCTTATTATGCAGGAGTCTTTTGTCTTTATTTCTATTCTTGGCGATGCACCGGCATGAATTAGTTTTTGTTATCTAATGAACAATTTCTTTTCATTCTTTATTTTTTCAATCACCTTTAGACGATTTTTTTTATTTAAAAAAGGTATTTTATTCTTACATTGGATTCGAATTTACAATTAATAATTATTCTAACAAAAGTTATGTTCGAAAGCATTATTTCACCTTTTCCAACTTTACCTAAAGAAGTGTGATGTTTGATGCCTTATTTAATGTAAAATGTGTCACACACACAAGTATTTCCTTTTCCATTCCAATGACTTCCCTCATTAAAACAAATGTGAAGGGAAACAAATCGTTTTCTTTTATTGAGCATAAATAATTTATGATCAAATAGAATAAAAAAAGAGCTTAAAAACTAAATTATTAGTAATAGCGTCATAGTCCTGCGCAATAAAATGACGTAAGTAACATAATTGGTGACGATTTCTTCACAAAATATGATAAATGGTTGATTGCGCTAAAATCGCACAGTTTTCAGCATAGTTGCAGCAATAATTCACGAGATTACATTCAGTTTTAATTGGAGTAACAGATCGAAGATTTCTTTTTCTTCCTAAGGAATGCTGTATTTTAACATCGTTTAAGTGAAACTGTCTGGTCTGTTAATAGATGATGCAGACATATCATTTGTGCGTGACGCAAAACCGTGGCCTTTATGGCAATACTTCAGTCCACTTTGTTCCTTGTGTTATCGTACGTCATAATCATACTTCTTGATTAGCAATTTCAGTATTGATACCTTTGCAATAACATTTACTGTGACAATGTGTGTGTGGTTTAAATATGTAGTCTATAATTTTTTTTAAATACTTATTTTAACTGTCAGTGAAAACACAGTGAATGCAAACATTTTTTAAGAAAGCTGTGAGATATACATTTCTATAAATTTCAATTTGATTGATTTAATATAATCTTAATGGGACAGAATCGGTTACAATAAAAATTTAATAACTGCAGATGTATCATAATATAATACTTGTTATAAAAATATTTTTTCCTGAAAAGGGTACAGACTTCAAAGGCGGAAATAAATGTTTGTTTTGAAATCTGTTGTTTGTTCTTAGTTGTTCTTTTATGCGAAAATGCGAGAACACAAAAATGTTGATTTTTATAGAACAACTTTTAATTCATTAGACCCGCGAAAACTCGGCGTTATGTGGACCGAAGAGTAGCCAAGTTTGTGAAAATGCCGAGTCATCGAGAATGGGATTGAAAAAGAAAATAAGTGCAGATTTTTTTCCTCAGAAAATATTGCACTGCACTGCACTTGTATGTATTGTTTGCTTGAGAATACAGCAGAAAATGAAGTTCTCAAATGACCTTAAACTAAGGGGAAATACGTGCTTTATATGAAATCATAGAACATTCACTACGTCAGTGCTTCTCAAAGTTTCAATACTCGCGCCCCAAAATTCAATCATAATTTCATCGCACCCCCCTCATACAATAACAATGTATTTAGTTCAATAATACTATACTTTGATGCTAAAACTGCGATACGACTTTAACCTCTTAAGTACCACCGGCGTATATAAACGTTTCACTCTGCCAAGTCGTTAATTTCCCCTGACGTATATATACGTCTGTCCAAAGTACGATCTTTTTTTGTGCACTGCTATCCATAAAATTATTCCGAAGGCTTTGGAATGCAATAAAAGGACGTTGATAATGTTTGTGAAGGATTTACTTACTTCAGATTATTTTTGCTTCTTTTTCTCCCCTCCCCCAATACATCACGTACGTGGGCCTACGTGGAAATAGATTGGCATTGGGTAGCGAATCGCATAACTTTTAATCGGCAATTAAGGGATTTATTATAAACCTTACAAATTATCAAGAGAAATGTTAATTTTTGCTTATAATTTTATATGGGACACTCCCATGGGGTGACTGCTAATTATTAAACTTGTTTCTAAATTATTATTGTTAAATTAATTATAAAATACATTGTGTAGCACTGATATATTTATAAGTGTAATACATGAATGTAAATGTGTATTTTATTTTTTATTATGTCAGAATGTATTTTGTTTGTTTACTTTCAGTAAATTAATATTTTTTTAAATAATCATTTGTTTTCGACTTTTCAATATGCTCGTGGCCCCCTCGAAGAGTGGTCACTCCTCCAAGGAGGGCGGGCTCACAGTTTGAGAAACGCTGTACTACATGAAAAAGAAAATTAATGAATGCATAGTATGCAGTAGTTTGCCTGATCAGACACCTCAAAAAAGTACTTTATGAAGGCATACAGCTGTTTATAACGAAAGTTAAGTTGCCGACTTTGCAAAAACTGGCTCCTTTATTTTAAAAATGTGTAATACCCTGTTGTCTCCCTTACTGTCCGGTATTTTCCGTCTTATCCGGACTTCCGAGTTATTGAGAGCCTAGTTTTCGGAGTTCTAATGTACTACATATTACCGCAGTACCTCCTTGTGTTGGTTGAGGTGGGAGTCATACCCGTTAAGCAGATTTTCGTGTGGATCCCAACACAGCAAGGATTGAGATGCCATTAAATCGGACACGAAATTATTACAAACACATATTTCCAAATATTTGCTTTTATTAATTTAAACGTAGGACTTCATTACGCGAGATGTACGGACAAGACAAACTAAACGGTAAGAAATAATGGGTGCTTATCTTAAATGAGGTGTAACTTCCGAAACTGGCCAAAGAGAAATCCTTTAATATTTTCTTAGAGCTAATGAATTTAGGAACT
This sequence comes from Trichonephila clavipes, assembly GCA_019973935.1. Taxonomy (NCBI): domain Eukaryota; kingdom Metazoa; phylum Arthropoda; class Arachnida; order Araneae; family Nephilidae; genus Trichonephila; species Trichonephila clavipes. The sequence continues at coordinate 495,551 of BMAU01019156.1, forward strand.
CATAGCGTGGTTATATTGTCTATGAAAAACTATTCTCTCTCTATCTCACTGACTGTGCTATTTTGTAGTGACATTCACTTCCGGAGTTGAGTTGTTCCAGCTCAAAGTTCCAGTTTGACTGGATGAGAACCCCAAATTAGAGATCGTACACCTCGCAGATAGCCCATTGTTATACTATTAGTTTTTTTTTTATTCAATCAGTTCTTTCAAACTGTCGTAAGAGGTCGCTGTCAGACAGCTAAATAGAAAGTAATCGGTGGCAGCAGGTAGTAAAAGTTTGATTTCAATGTGATTCTTTATGATCGATTACCCTTCTGGTATTCTATTGTAATACTATTAAAAAAATTTCTGATAAACAAAGGTAAGGGCCTTCAGACTTTAGCTATGTAATAATTTAACTGAAATACAAAAGTCAGTATGTCAGGTGTAACCCCCTTGGATATTATTTCCAAGCTGTTTTCTATAAGTACATATAAAATTTGCGTTTCAACCCTCCAGTCAAAGTATTTCACATTATGTTAAGTATGTCGAATTACGTATTATCATGCATATTTGTTACTGATATGCAAATCAGTCTTCTAAGAAATCATGTTAAGAAAAAGAAAACTGACTTGAATGAAATTTTGATTTGAAAATTGTAACCAATGTGTCAATAATAATCAAATACAAATCTATAGTTTGAAGTAAACTTTTAATTAATAAAAATAGTTTTATTCTTCTATGATTATTATAGTTTTTTATTATAATCGTTATTTAATTGTATAAAACAAAAAATTAACATTTGTTTTTTTGCTTCCCGACAAGTGCTGGAATCATCGACCCGAATGCCTCTTCACAAACGTTGCCATCTGGATTCGAGCAAGAGCTCCGATCATCCTCTCATGAGTTCAGGATCCGAGGGCAGTACGTGTGACGCATGCTCCGAGATCCTGAGGTCTTCCGACCCCTGCGACCACGAGCTCATGTACTCCTCTAGTGCATCTTCTATGAAGGCGTCTTCTTGCAGAATACACTATAGGTGGCCTTCATGTTTGTCCAGGTGAGCTCTTTCATCTCTTATAATCCCAAATATAAAAATGCAAAAGAATATTCAAATGGATTTTTCTACCCCCAAAAGGATTTACTACTGGTACTACTGAATACCCATCGAGCAGAAACGTCTTAAGGCCTGGGCCTAGGGCCCCGTTTCAATACCTACTCAGCCTCTATAAGATTATTATTTGAATAATTTTAATGGTTAAATGTTACTCCTGGGCATATTCTCCGAAAAACAGGGAATTTCAAACTGCCTGCCAACTGGCAACAGTGGCAAGACTACATCATTGTCCACCCGTTGTGATGTAAGCCATCATTACTCATTTAGTTGAAATACGACAGTCGGTCGAGATGGTTTGTGCCTAGGTTTGTGGGTCTTGGACATTTAATTGAGATTCCCGTCTGTGCTAATATTTGACAATGTATACTAATACTGTATAATTTTAAGAGTCACAGGTAGGGTTTACTTTTGCATAAGGGCCCAGGACAACAAAAAGTCATAAAATGTCTCTGGGTTCAGGGCCTCAAGAATTTTTAAGTCCTCGTCTACACGTAGAATCTTAAAGCCCTCGTGTAGCTGAACAGTGCGACGTTAATATTCAATCAATCAATCAATCCACGTAGAATCTTGGTGAGCGTTAAATGTGTCAAGGCTCCAAGTCTTCACTTAGGTGAGATATGAAACTTTCAAACAAAGTGGCAGATCAGATGTTGTCCTCTGTTTTTTTCGAGGAAATCCATCTCCAGTAGCCCTTATTTAGCTCAACAATAAGCAACTATCACCTGCTTTCTGTCTTTGGTACACAAGGATAAAACACTCCCCAAGATCTTCCTTTATTTTCTACCAGTATCTTTTCCTTGCCATTCCATCCTGTTTTCTTCCTTTGTGGTGGTTACAAAAATTTAGATAAGGTTATAATACTCTCTTTGTTATAAATTAGTTAATGTTGGTATCCTTGTTACCAAATATCATTAGTGGGCTAGTAAAAATCATCCATAATCAAAACTTAAACCAACATTAATACTTTTAATTGCCTTCATAAGAGTATCATACTTAATGAACTGGGGGAGGGTCATTGAGAAAAAATTGTACGAGTAAATAAGGGGAAAGGACCGTTAACGAAAAGCAGAGCAAATAATAAGAAATATTTCGCCTTGTACTGTTGAATTTGGCACGATCGTTTGCTTGAACCACGAATCTATCGGTCAGCAACCATGCCGTGCATGCGGTAGACGACTGGACAAAAAGCAATTCTTATTCGAGCCAATAGCTAAGCGTTATTACGCCTGTCCTTTGTTGGTTGCTACTTGTTGGAGAAGAGGTCGCTGCACACCCTCTACCTTGAGAGGAAACTCATTTTTCTGTTGATGAACGAAATCTGAAATTGATACACATACCTAGCATGTTTTGAGTCTCTTAAAACGCTGTCGGTAGTCCTTATTGAGTTGGTGGATCAGGTTTACGCATGAACCAATGCCGTGGAATCACTGGACGTGGTTTATTAAGATTGCATTTGTCTCCATGGAAATGCATAATCAACTTGTAGGGTTAGGCTGTGCTGCCATCTAAGGTTCAATTCCTAGGACACCACTTCGACAACAGCATGTTTGGTGACTAGAGGGAGAAGATGGCCCACATGGTGGTTATGGTATGTTTGGAGGCAGAGTGATTTGAACTGCTGAATTTCAGGTCTGAAGATCACTTCATGCACGCGTAAGACGACTTGGACAAAAGGGAATCTCTATTTGGACCAATCGCTTAGCGTCGATTCCTGTCCTTTAGGATTCCTGTCGTCGATAGGATTCGTCGATTCCTGTACTTACCGGTGAAGAGGTCATTGCACTATTAGCTTCTGAATGAAAATCTGTAATTTTTATTTAACCCTCCAAGCGGTTATCACGGAAAATTCCGTCATTGTGTAAAGATACTTCAAAAATGCACTGCACGGGTGTTTTTGCCTTCAAGTAACATTTTCAAAATCGGATTAGCCGTACTTTTCTGAAATCCTTTCCCCCTTTTAAAGTTTTAACATCTTGAAAGATAATTAGGGACGGGGGGGTGGAAGCAACACAGCAGGACACTGATAGGAAGTTTTATGGCTCACAGGGAACCCCACCCCGTGTATTGACCCTGGAGAAATCGTTAAAAATCGGGGGAAATTTTTTTACACCCCAGGAAGTGTTTGTTAGCTGGTATTTTAAAAGTTTTGAGAAGTCCCAACGCATAAATAAAATATGTTACAATTCCCTTTTGGTTTCATATTAATTTTAAACTATAACAAGTTGGGGCGTGTGTCAGGGCAATCTGCTATTTTATATAGTTAGACAAATTATCTTTTTTAAATTATATTCTTTCGCTTCATTTTTCTTATCTTAATCAATACTTTCAGTTTTTGAAACATGATTATTTCATTATAAGATGCCAAAAAAAATTAATAAAACACCAAACACTTTAAAATTTGAAAAGATTTCAACTTTCCAACCACTAAAAATGAATAAATTTAAACTTCATCAAATAATTTGAAACATTTTCTTACACTTTGATAAAAATAATAACGAAAAAAAAACTAATTAAGATCTATTAGTTTTTTTTTAGATTTCAAAGCCCAAGTGTTCAGGAAAGTTTACGTGCAGTGCCTAGTTATATATTGTTAAAATACACCGAATTATATTTGAATTTTAAGTGCTTGAACTTCAGTTTACATCAAAGACACCATGAATGAAGATTTTCCCACATTTTTTTCATAACTTGAATGTTTGAATAAATGGTAATCAAAAATATACGGAAACATTTACAGTAGACATTTATGCAGATAAATAAACATAAAAATCAATTTTAAATTCGAGCTATTCAAAAACATTCGAATTATTCTTCAAAAATATCTATTTATGCAAAATACCTCAACATTTATCTTTTTTTTAAAGGCTAACTGAATAAGTAATTAAAATCTGGATATTTTTGGAAATCTCGACCGTATAAAACTAGAAATTTTATGTTAGAAATTCCATTTGAAATTTCGAAAAAAAAATGCATCCCGCAGTTAAAAATTATTTACCAAAAGTTTTAGCAATTGTTTGAGTATAATAAAAATTTCAAATTTTTTTATTATATAGCTTCTTTGGTATCTTTTAATATATTTCGAAGATTTCATACAATTCAGTTGAAAACTGCATGCTAAGAGCAAAAAATATACTAAAAAAATTTATGAATATACAATTACAATATATAAATTCTTACATAGAAGCAAAACTGAGAAGCTAAAGCGTAGGAATGAAAAACTTGGAGTATATCTGAAGTAGTTTTCGAAATATTTATTTTAAAGTTCAGAAAATTTTTGTGCGTTATGTTATACTTAATATTAATTAAATGGTTAAAATAATATGTTAATAATAGTCATGTAATCGTTTGATGACACATTCATACACCAATAAAAATTATAATGGTCATTGATGCGAATGTCAAGAATTTTATGTAATTTTAAATTCAGACATTAAGATATTGATGTAGAAAATATAAGACGACCATCTAAAATACATGAAAAATGCAGTCTGCTATAAAATGATCTTCACAAACAAAATACGGCATTTTCACTTACTATGGCACAGCCGGCTTAGTCAGGGGCGATCTGGAAAAACAGAGGGAACCGCGGTTTTGATGGATGCCGCTCTAGCTTTTAAATTTCTCAGGGAAAAAAATATATAAATTACAAATGCAAAAACTAAGTCTTGTAATTTTCCATACATTTTTATAACAACGAATTGTCGAATTGGCTCCCAATACTTTGTTGTGTTTGACAATATCTAAGGTAACCAACCATACTTTAGATAGATTTGAACTACTTTTTCGTAACCGTATTCCTTTTAAAATTAATTCGTGCAGCCAAAATACACTTCTTGCACTTTTAAAAATTTATGTAAACTATAACAGTTAATTTTAATTTATGCAACTAGTGAAATGTTCATAATTAACCATTTCCGTCTAAACAGTTTACATGAAAAAGTTTGAACTCCCTCATTCATTAGGGAATTATATAAGATTCTAACATTAATTTTTATTTTTCACCGAATAGGGTCGAGTGGTAGTGTATCGTGCTTCCACACGACAGGTCTTGGGTTCTATTAACGGGCTGGGCAAGGTCAACTCTGCCTTTCATCCCCGCTACATTGGGTCGATAAATGAGTACCAAGCTTGCTTGGGGTCTTAAACACTGAAGGTCTCTCTTCAGACAGACCACCAAATCGGGACATCTGTTCATGCACCTCAGCGCCCAATGCTCACGTATATTGGGATGGGCATAGTAGTTTCTGGCCCTCATGGATTGTTGTGCCACTGAGTTTGAGTTTTAAGTTTGAGGATTGTATTCCTTTGGGGATACCCCTTAGATAAACATGTATTTCCACTCATTTGCAATTAAACATTTTTCTTTCAATTACGTTTATTTCAGAAGGAAGTTTGATTTTTCAAATGTATTTGCTTAATAACATGTATATTTGTGTATTATATTAAAATTTTCATCAATCCAAAATTACATGTTTTTTGTTCCTCTAAAAGCTTTTAGGATTTCAGAACTGATCTTACAATTCATATACGTTTTATAGTAGTATATTTAAAAATGGTAAAGACATTTTTACGACTGTATGAGCTTTTATGCCTCGTTTATAAATATAAAAAATTGCATTCAGCTACAGTTTTTAAAATGTACTGAAATAAGTTGAGGAATAGGATATTTACATATTATGAATATTTTTGACTGCAGTAAGATATATTTATATTTCAGTTTCTTTACAATTTGAATAGAAGTTGTAAACCACACACAGTTTGCAAATAGTTTGATATTGAATATAAACCCATAGGCTGTTTAATATTGTAAAGTGTTTTATTTTGATACCAGCACACAATAAAATAAGGCTCATTTGGTGTTATATGATCAGCTTTAGTGATATTTAAATTTTAAAAAATAGTCTACACGTACGAAAACATTCTTTCAAAACCACACACCACATCTCATACTATGTCTTCCGTACAGCAGGAAATATTTGTGTACACTCAAAAAATTTAATACAGGATACATTTCAAAATGTTACAATTGTTTTTAAAATTTGGTGTGGATACATTGTGGAACTGTCGGTTAACTTCACTGAACAAAATTGTTTTAAGTGTACTGTTTTGAAAGACAAAATTAATTAGGGAGAACTTTTCTCACAATAGAATTTGTAATGACTGAATTGTGTGAAAATGTAGTTATCGATGTGACATTTTTCCTTGTAATATAAGAATCAGAAAGATAAGAAATTAAACTTGAGTAGAATATGGTTAGAAGTACTGTCATGCGCATTTGAAGAAGTATATCCCCCATTTAAATTAAAAATTATTGACTGAATGTGTGTTATGTCCATCACAAATGCCGATGTAGAAAAGAAATTTTTATTTAATACAAGAAGTTCGAAAAGGAGAACACTAGGAATGAAAATTTAGATTTTTTCCGAAAAATATTCAGTTAACATAAAAATATCATTTATATGATTTTAATTAAAATAAATTAAAAGTATTGAAATCTTTTTTATGTTATTTTAAATTAAAAATATAATTGAATAGAGAAAGATCGGTTTTATTTCATAAATATAATCATCGTATATATATCACCGACTGCACCATTTATTGTCTTATTGTTTAAAAAAAGATATATGGCCTTTGTTCTTTTTACCTCATTACTTTTTTAAAAAACAGGAAAGTGAGCGCGTTTTCTTACTCTCATATTCAAAAATGAATACAGAATGCTTTTTTCTGGTTCAAATCGCAATATATTTAATTTTTAAAAAATGACAGAAATAAATTTTGTTTGAAGAAAATATAATTATTTTTCAACTTCTAACACACTATTTATTTCCTTTTTTCCACCCTTCATTTTGTTTTAATTTTACTGTGACTAAACATATAGGGAAAACGACCCAGTTGCACTACAACTTTCAAACAAGATTGCCCAAGGCAACTTGACAGCTAGCTGTAAACGATTGATTTCTTCGTTCTTACTTTACAAAGGGACTGAACTGAGTCATAAAATTGTCCCCGTTCGACCTCACAAGTTTTAAAAGGGGGAAAGGAAAGAAGTCTGTTGCATTTTTAAAGCGAATGTCAAAATAAGAGTAAACGCTTTCGGAATAACTTTTCAGGAGGAAGCTAACCACACAGAGGGTTAAAAAAATACTTGTTTAGTTTTATGCCGAAATATCACTAAAACACGAAATGGGTTGATCTTGAGTGGAAATAAAAGGTTTCAACATATAACTTCAGCAAAACTGATTGAAAAGTAGCTTACATATTCTTATAATTTTGAACAAAAAACTTTAATCTTAAAACTACTGTAATTTAACTACAAATAAAACCCACAAACACGTATACTAAATTTTATAATAAATACCAAAATAACTTTACTTAAGTTTCTTGTGTATGTTACTATACCTGAAATATTTTCTGGTGTAAACTAAATTAACCAAAAAAAAACAACCTTTTATTCAGATGGGGTCAAAGCTCTACTACAACTGCCAGCGACGTGGACAGCGTGGATACTGTGTCCATTATCCTCAGCGATTTCCATGGATCACAAGCAGCAACGATGTCGAAGGCCAACGGCCACGGGCAATCCTTGTCTTGTCTCTGCGATACCCAGGGAACATGGTAAGTTAAATGTTGAACCATAACATTTCTGTTCAAACTTGTACATGCTGATGCCAACCTATGCTAAATTACAGGCCTTTCAATCAATGCACAAAGTGTGGTAGACAGTTCTACAGTCGTGCCAGCTTACAGAGTTCAAAGGGAAAACCTGCTTCATCGCCCGATCACGCCGGCAACGAAGACACGAATGGATTCAGTCCTCACTGGACAATGGACTCTCTCGTTGGTTCTACGCCTTGCAATCAGCAGTCCAAGAAAGAATCTGCCTATCAGTTGATGAATCCACCTTCCGACCGGGCGTCTCTGTGTTCGCATGCAAGCCACAGTAGTAGTACTAGTGCTAGTAGTGAATCGGAGTATTCAGTACCAAAGAATTTCATGGACACTTTATATGATAAGTAAGAGTTTTCATAAAAATGTTTTCCTACCCAGCATTTTACATAAATATTTTTTATAATGCAGTATTTTTAAATAAGTACAGCATGTATATTTCATTAAATATACTGTACAGTGAACTTGTCATAAACATACGCCTTAGATCAGCGCTTCTTAAACTTTCATTATTTGCAACCCAATATTCAATCAGAATTTCCATCGCGCCCCCCTTACAACGTTTTGAATTCAATAATACTATACTTTGGTGCTAAAGCTACAATACCACTTTAACCTCTTAAGTGTCAATGTCGTATATATACGTCTTGCTTAGCCAAATCATTAGTTGTCTTGGGCGTATATATACGTTCCGGAGTACGACCTATTCTGTGCACAGCTATGCATAAAATTATTCCAAAGGCTTTGGAATGCAATGAAAGGACTTTGTCAGAATTTGCAAAGGATTTACTTATTTCAGACGATTTGCTTATTTATTCCTTTCCCCCTTCCTCCAATACATTGCATGCGCAACATAGCACGTCTGTTTGGAAAACAGAATCATTGGCCATTGTCATTTAACCAGCAATTAAGGGATTAATTATAAACAGTATAGATTATTAAGATATTTAGTAATTTTTGTATATAGTTTTATATATGACATGTCCATGGGGTCATTAGTAATTATTAACTTGTTCTTATTTTAGTGTTGTTAAATTGATAATAAAATACATCGTACACTACTGATACATTTATAAGTGTATTATACCAGTGCAAATGGGTATTTTATTTTTTACTATGGCAATGTGTTTCTTTTTTTTTTTTTTACTTTCAGTAAATTAATAATATTTTTAAAATCTATTGCTTTCGACTCTTCAATATGCTCGCGCCCCCTTGTAGTATTATCACGCCTCTTTAGGGGGGCGAACCCCACAGTTTGAGAAATGCTGCCTTAGATGGAAATTAATAAATTTTCCTTAACACGTTAATTATAGACATTCTAATGCACCATAGGAAGGGTGCCACGTGGTGTTTTAGGGTATCTCCCTTTTTCTTTTTTCATTCGAGTCACATAATATAACGTTTGCGGTATTTTTTTTTCTTTTGTTCCTCAATTAAAAAAAATTGGAAAAACGTTATTAAACAAACATTTATAAAAACTGCAAGTACTACTTTAACTAAATTGTGCGTGTATTTTTTCTTTAAAAATATTATTTGAAAAGGGCATAAAACAAAAGTTATGAGTCCGCATTGAAGCCAAATTCCATATTTGCCATTCATAGTTTCAGAATACAATAAAATTGATTTTTTTTCTTCTTCTGTGGTTAGGTATTCAATTATTCATCCAGGTTATATCATAGTTGTCCTTAAAAATATATATTGAGGATCTCATCAAACAAATTTCGCTAACTGAGAATGAATGAATGAATGAAACAGTGCATACAATTATATTAAGCGTTAATGTGCACATGATTACAATCGATTTTCTGTTTATGTTTTTCTATTAAATGTTCTTATATATATCTTATATGGCTTAAAATCGTATTGGAATATTAAACTTCAAAGAGCCGTATACCTGCACCTCATTTTGATATCAAGTGACTTTCTAGTAACACTGATAAGTTTAACATTTTCTTTTGGCATATTTATTTTTCCCAAAAAGTTATGGATATATTTTGTTGCAAACATCGTTAATAATTAACTTTTTTTGCAATGATTTAACAAAGTCAATGCTTAAATTGAAAATATGTAACTGTATTAGTAATTTTTTGTAAAGAAAAAGACTGCTTGGTGTTTTACTTTATTTTCTATATTTTAAGCCATCTAAATGCCCTCTTTATTAATAAGTTGAACTGCAACATAAATATTTAGAATTTCGAAGGAAAAATTAAGTGCAGAAGTCGAATATTTTTCTCTGAATGGAAGAAGAAATATATCCAAAATATGTAGAATAGTAAAACTATCTCAATCTTTATGGGATAACTATAATTTATCTTAGAAATTATATGCTTTTAACCAAATAAGGTGAACTCCTTATGTTTGAGTTTGGATGCACAGAAACACTTGAATACATACATACTTGTTAGTATTAATGTAAATTGGATAAATAATGGAGAAACCAATTGTAGACGCCAAGGTTTTGGACGTTTACACTTCATCAAAGTAAAAGGACATCAGGGACTGACTTGCTCAACAAAGCATAATCGATGCCAGACAGTATCTTACAATAGGCACAGGAACAATAAGATTAGATCATGGATAAGTGGAAAAGAGTTGCTTGGTCAGATGAATCGCGATTTATCTTGCATTCATCATTTTGATGGTCTTGTCAACGGACGCCATCTTCCAGAAAATAGTTGCTCCCTCCTCCATATACAGCAGGTCATACTTTTGCTGGTGGTGGTGATATTATGCTTTGAGGGAAGTTCACACTGGTGGCTCTGGGATTTTTAGTTGCGGTTGAACAAACCATGAAAGCTGCAAATTAGTTGATCAGAGTTGCATGGCGTCTATCTTCTTTACAGGAAATGGAAGCTTCCAGCAGGATAACGCCCATTACACAAGGTTTTAATTATGCTGGAGTGGTTCGGGGAGCATAATAATGAATTCCAATTAATGTCCTGGCCACCTAACTAGCCGCATATGAATCTGATAGAGAACATTTGGGCTTTCATAGAAAGGGAGCTCAAAAATCAAACACCAAGTCATAATATCTCGACTTTGCATGACCATTGTTTAAGCTTTTGATATAACGCATCTCCAGCCATCTACCAAGAACTTGTAGCATCCATGCCAATATGAAGGCGAATTGCATCTGCTTTGCAGGCAAAAGGCGATGCGTTATTAAGTAGATTGTCATCATGTTTTGAGTGTTTAGTGTATAAGGATTATTCATTATTTTCTTTTTTTATCTGTGTACTTCACGTGTACTTTTGTAAATAACTCATTAATAATACATATTTTGATTTCATTTGATATTTTGTTTCAGACCAAAGAATATGCAGCATGCTTTGAATGGTTTCGCAAATGGCAAGCCATCTGACCCTCGACGCACAAGCACAACTTCTGACCAACCTGCCCCCAACCAACCCTCGGTAGATAATTGCATTGTGTGTCCCTGCCACGAGCCCATCAAGGACTGGATGACCTCTTCCATGTCCACTTCCCAAGAGAAACTAGTCGGACATCCAGAATGTGCTTGTTGGAACAAGCTGTCCATGTCTGTCAGAAGTGAGGTGGACATCCGAATGATAAATGGTAGGAAGAGTGCTAGTGCTAATCCTTCCCCCAATTCGTCTCCGAAGAAAACAAAGTACAATAGTGGTGCTACAACGTTGAAGGCGACTAATAATGGTGTGTTTGACTGTGACTTTACTTGCACGTGTGGTAAAAGTGATCCGTATGCTAATTATGCTGTTCCCAGGTCGGCTACAATGCTGTCAAAGGTTAGTAACCAAAGAGAATGTCAGGAAAATGTCCAACCAAGCTATTTCTTACAATTTGCTATTAGTATTCTTCTTGAAATTTATTCAGTCTTTTTTGCGTTATTGAAGAAATTAAAGTTCTGAAAACCCTAATGTTAGTGTGTGATAAATTTATCTTGAAAATTTTAATATAGTATAATTGATTAGAGTTTTCAGATGTTTTCACTTAGTTAATTTGTTCTTAATAATATTCCGTTTAAGTTTCATGCAATTTATTTATAAAGAAGGATGCTATTGAAATAATTTGTCTTTGCAGGATATTTCATGTGGAAGTAAGGATGCCAAAATGTATCTACCTGATCCAACAGAGGATTATGACGTTCCTAAGAAATTTACGGTAATTTTTTTAATTATTAACCTTGTATTAGACAAATAATTCTTTACATACATTTTTTTGGCATGGGGGTGAAAAGAATAACTGCTAAATCTTCTTCTGATTCTAATATGTGTTTTAAAGTAAAGTAAATAGTAATTTAAGTGTATTTGTACTTTGTTGAATGCATAATATTTTTTAATCACAATTCAAAAAGTTGAAATGCCTCATTCTTGTAATGGTTAATGTAAATATATCAGTGTGAAAGAATTCTTTCATGGTAAAACTTTATAAAGCAGTTTCTGAATTTTCACCTTATGAAACTTTAGTATAAATCTTTGAACGTTATGAGGAATATTATTTTTTTTATTGAATGTACCTGTTTAAACTACAGTGGTGCTATAGGTTTATGATATTATCAATACTCTATTTTATTTGACATGCAGCGTAAGCTTCATTTAAAAAATCTTTTTTTAGTTTCATTTTTTTTTCTTTGTCAAGTATATATATTTTCATGAATAAATTTAATTAGAACTGTAATTGCAATAATTGAAAAGTTTCATTCATTCACATACATAGAACTTGTTTCATTCACTTACTTATTTAACTCTTTTCCCTTTCAGGACATGATGTCCAACTGTGATATGACTCAGAAGAATTCAGCAATGAAATCCATTAACAATGGTCCTTCTTGTTCCTGCATGAGCGCCTGTAAAATTGTTCAAAATATAGAGCTCTTCAAGATGGCTTCCAAGCATTCCCATAGTCATAAACATGCACCTCTAAACCCAACCTCTGGTGATCCCTTGCAGATGTGTGCATGTCAGAGGGTCATGCTGTGGGCAGGCAGTTTAGTTCCCTGTCTGGGACCCCAGAGATCAACGCTGGAAACTGGCTGGCAATGCACTAAATCTCTAACCACGGATGGTACAGGTTGCTCCAGAACGTGGTTCAGTCACACCGCGGCCGTATGCAGCGAGCCACACAGGACTGCCGAAGTGGTGATGAAGAACGGTAAACTGAAGCACGTTTTGCGCGAAGCTTCGGCAGACTTGCCTTGTGATATGACAAGAACTCAAACAATGAGAAATCCTCTAAGACCGCGAGCTAGTACGGTTTCGTATTCCTTGTCTACGAAGCAAGCGGATAGTAGCGAAACTAACTATGCAAATATAGAATTTCCATCTAACAGTGAAGGGAAGTTGGTTAAAGTGAGTGATGACAACTCAACTGTTAACTACGCTAACATCGAATTTGCTGAAACTTTGCCTTTATATGAAAATTCTAATGTGGTGTTGTCTCGCTTAGAAACAGAGGATAAAAAAGAACCCATTGTTCCCAATAAACCTCCTCTTCCACCAAGGTGTCATATGAATGCTAGCAAGAAATTTTCTGAGAGCATGGACAAGGATGACAAGTGCAAATGCAAGCAGGTGTCTGTGAACCGTAGTCCCAAAAAAACGGCTGACCGGCAAATGAATGGCAGTGCCTATGAGATGATGTGTTACCAGAAAAATCCAGCTTATAACCAGCAAGATGAAGATTATCTAATGATGCAGCCCCTATGTATGAAAGATGAGAAATCATCATCCCCTTCCAAGCAAATCACGGAAAATACTGAACCGTCAAATATTTCGTCAGTTTCTGTGCAAAATGGTGAATCCGAAGTAGAGGTTCAAGAAAATCTTCCTCTTAGACCATTCATGCCCTATTCCTACCCAGTAGCGGAAACTTTGGACTCTGTTATGCCAGAAAACGTAAGTGGTGACTCTATGACAAGGAAAAATCAGTTAATAAGCGAAGATCTTCATCTCAGAGCTATGAGATCAAATTCATTGAGTGAACTGAAGAAGAAAGTCTTGATGAGGAAACGTTCAAGTTCGGTGGATGGCAAGAACAATGGCTATCAGTCAAAAGACTCGGGAGTTGAATCGGTTCCGGCATCACCAGTAGGCAGCCCTCGACCATCAGTAACACGTAAAAACTCTTTATTTTCTAAATTAAGCCTCAGATCGAAAGAAAAATCAATGAGCACCAACGAAATAGACCTACCTCTTCCAATGCCAAATGGGCATGCTTGTACTTTGAACAATAGCCATAAGAATGGACATCACAGATCAGCAGACTGCTTAAAACTCAACGAAGAGTTCACGAATTCAGATGAAGATCTCAATTCAGATAACAGTGATTTTGTTCTTCAAAAAGAATCGTGCTCCGTTTCATCAATGAAACGTTCATCTAGTGTACCATGTCGAGCTACCATGCCTAGTGTTAGTATATCAAGCCCAGTCAGAACTAATGCAACGATTATGGAGCTAAATGACTTGAATAAAGATGCTTCTCAAAGTGTACCTGAAGAAAATGAAGATTCTCAAGAACCGGTTCAAAGGAAATACAGCCTTGATAGTCATGAAAGGTCAAAACAAAGAGTTTCTCTTCGAACCGTATCCAACTGTGATAACATGTATAGTCAAGAGTGCTTGGATGAGAGTGATACGGTCATGGAAATGCAAGGTATTTTAAATTTTATTTAGCAAATCTTAATGTTCGTGAACATTTAGATTAAATTTTAATCATCCTTGTCATAACCCGATTTCTCTTGCATCTTGTTTCATGAAACTTTGAAAATTATGTTTTTAAAAGGATCTAGTCGGAGAAAAACCCCTAATTGTTGGTTTAATACAAATATAAAGATCCGATAAAAATCTGAATACAAGGTGCTTATAGATAAATAAATGCAATGTTTTAAATGAAAGTAAAACTAAGAAGAATATAAACATAATTTTAAGTTAATCTCATTCAAATTAAAATAAATTTTGTGTATGTCAAGGAATTAGCTAAAAAAGGATAATTTCAGAAAAGTTTTTACTTAATAATTTATACAAAAGTTTAATTATAAATATTCAAAGAGCATAACTCTCCATATTACCCTAATCAGAAAAAGAAAAACAAAAAATTGGGAATGCTAAATTTTTGAAGAGTGATTGTTAAAATTGTTATGAAGTAATTTAAACTCAAAATTATGAATAAAATCGACTTGAACCTTTCTAAATCATTTCTTTTATCTGTAAAGCCATGTAGGATATAAATTTGTCTGACGATTATTGTTTTAGTATTTATATATAATCGTAATTGAAATATTTTTTTCGTAGGAGTCTTAAGAAGAAATCATGTGCATCCTTTAGATCGAGGTGTTGAGAATTATCGAAGCAACACCAGTAGCTGCAGCTCTTCGGATATCAGTGACTACATGGAATCGTTATCTTTCATATCCAGAAGCAGCAGTAGTAGCAGTGGTAGTACAAGCAGCGCAGACTACATGCGTTCTGAGGATTTGTACGGGCTGAGGCCATTGCCAAGACCACCTCCAAAGAATGTAATGACTGGAAGCAGTAATATAGCAATACCTGGCATTCACCACAGTCGTCATTGTTCCTCAGACGTGAACGGCATGGATATGGCGAGTCGTTCAGCAAGATATCGTTCCGCGAACGATCCTTGTGATACTTCGTCTGTTGGAACCAGTTCAGGTGGATCGTTCCAGGAAACTACATATTACCAAGTCAAAGAGGAACCTAACGTTAGACCATGCACAAGTATCAGATGTAACAGAGACTCTAGGTCGTCGACGTCTTCTACTAGTTCGCTTAGTACATCCCCTAGTGTGACAGACTATAGCTCTTCAACATCATCTTCCCCACCTTGTCAGAATAACTTGTCAACTAAACAGATGTTTTGTAAACGAAAACCCCCTGAAGTCAAACCTGAAGAATCGGTGACTGCTTTTGCTTATCCTTCTACAGAAAAAGAAACGAATCAATTGAAATAGAAGCTGTGACTGCAAGCTGTTTTGTATATACTCAAAGTGGAATTGAGTAAAATGGGAGAGACTGGTGTTTAGTATTTATTATAACATTGATAGTTTTCTAAAAACTATTTTAGGAATGATTTTTTAATGTCCTGTTTTTTGATTTGTGATCCGAGTGAATGATATTGTACATTTGTGTGTGTAGAGTTTTAAGAGATATATTTTAAACGTGTTTGGAACAAACACAACTTTTTACAAGACTTAGACTAGTTTTATTTCTATTTAAGAAAAAAAGGTTTTTTAAAAAAAAAACTAAAGTATTAGCCACATTTTTTTTATAAAAAAATCTTAAAGTTCGTTTTTGATGATTTATTCATCGTTGCTTTATAGTTCTGATTTGATTAAATTATTAACTATCTTTTTCTAATTGTCAGGATTGTTTTGTTTTTTTAATGCATCGATTAACTCACAAATTCATTCAATTTCACAAGTTAAAGAAATCATATGCAAAATATCCGTAACAAATTAAGAAAATATTATCTAATTTGGCAAATTTTAAATCTTTCTGAGGAAAATATTAGTCTTATTACTTTATAGTGACCTTTTTTTTCATCTTTATACCCCAAGTTTTGAAAAAGTTCCTTACGCTTTTTTTTCTTCATTGTACTGAGTCAAACGATGGATGGATCAATCAGATACAAGGTTTTCAATAATTACAATATATCTAACTATTGGTTTAAATAGTTGCATATAGTTTAGCAAAGTAATATTTTTACTTTTTATAGATGCTTCAGTTATAATTTCTTCTGTGCAAAATCATATCATAAAAATTAGATAAAACAGAATTATATTTTATATTAACAGATTTTCAAAGTATGCGACATATCTGGGAGTACATTTTTTTTCAATTTGAAACGTATAAAAAATGACTTATATTTAGCATGATTATTTTTTTCCTATTGATTTTGCAAATATCAACTAATTGTAACACTTGAACCTATTCTTTAATACTAAAAAAATGAAAGGTTAGTAAAATGTTCAGCAATTACATCCGTTTAAATCGACCATTTAGAGTAATATTAAATTTCAAACATATCGCTTATATGAATTTGTAATCCTGTTTCTTAAATAGTACAGAATATATCCAGAACAATATAATGAATACCCAGAAATTTTCCTATCTGAACATTCTTTATAGGAAAAATCGTCGAATTATTTTGAGGCTAATTGTAAAAACCAAAATTGTTATTCATAAATCAAGAATATTAATTTGCTTCATTGAGGGTCTTTTTTTATTTTTTTAAAAAAACACTGATTCGATTTATTATCAACAGAATTTCTGAAATGTGTATTTCAAAACTTTTTGTAGTTGCCTTACATATCACCTAATCGGAATTTGTTTGAAAGGAGCATAAACATGAAAATTCCAAACTACGAATTCGAAGTCGAGCTTAATTTTTGTAATATTAGTCTTTTCCAGCAGTTGTAGTTGAGGATAATTTACTATTTTGTATGCTTTTATACTTTTTCGTAGATTATACCGAGATAATGTTGTATCTATGTGTTTATTTAATTTTAGGAGGGTTAATCGTTAATAAGTATTGTTTCGCATGGAATTATAGAGAATTGAGAGAAAAAGTTTTTTAACATACATGACATTTTTATTCCGTGAAAATAACACTTTTGAAGCTAATAACTAAAGAAATTGTTATGCATAAATATTTCAAGATTCTTCAAGATTTTAACTTGATTCAGGAAGAATTATTTTTCATTAATTCAAATATAGGACTTTTTTTCCTGCTTTGTATAATATTTAATCATGTCACTTTAAAAAAAAAATTATGTTTTTGTTTTACATATAAATCTTAACTAAAATATTTTTTTTTCTTAAAATTGATAAATTTTTGTGTTTTTAATTTTTTAGATGATTTTTTTCAAGAAAAAAATGCATTAACATTAAAACAATTAGTAACATTCTGAGGTTTGTTTTATTCATTTTATTGCTTAAAACTTTTTAAGAAAAATAATTCAGTTCTATCGTGAATTATGTAAATGGGAAAATTAAATGACTTTCATTTTGAATTTCATGTGTATGTCATGGAAAATGAAAATTTATTAAATCATGAGCCGAGTTATTAAATAATTGATGTATATTTCTCGACTAAATAAAAAAAATTAATTAAATGGAATATCCTAAATTGATATTTTCTTTTGGGAAATTAAAAATAAAAGAAAATCTATCAAATATAACCAAAAATATTGAAACGATTATTTTCATTTCTTTTAACAAACATGAATTGGAAAGTCATGAAATAATTCTACAGAACGTGCTGATTGGGTATTGTACGATTGTACAAATGATATATTTACGTCAAAATATCAATATTCAGTCTTCTGCAAATTAAGGGACCAAATAAAGTAGAAATTATTTACTAAAATGTAATATCATCTATTCAAAGTGTTTAATATGCAATTTCAACTTATAATATGTGATTATGTAGTGAAATGTTAGCAGAAAAAAATATCATAATATCCAAATGAATGTTTCTTAATTACTACGCATATGTAGGTGTGCTTTGTAGTGATATGAAAATTTATATAAATTGTTTAGATGATAAAAAAACATTTATAGAAAGTTAAATGAAAAATTATGTCTGTGAGAAAGAAATTCTTAGATATAACTGCTAAATTGTTGAAGTATAATATAACTGATTGTATCATAGTTCCTTGTTTGCAAATATTTACAAATATAAAATGTGTAGATTTGCAAAATTATCGATAATAATCTATTCAAAACTATTTATTGGAAGGGGAAAAAACAGTGACTTTGAATTTGAAAAGCATTTTAATGTGTTTTTAAGAGTTTTTTTCATTCTTCGTTAATTTCCATTTTTGTTCTTTCTACTTCTCTTAATTCTAATTGAAATAAATGTTTATAGATGGCACTGTAAAATAAGTAAAATGTGTTACAGTTTGAAAGAAAAGAAAATTTTGTGCTTCTATAGAAACAGTAATTGCGTCATTTATACCTTAAACGAAACTTAACTTATTATTTGGATGTTTGAAAAAATATTACAACATATATGGTTTCCAATTTTTAGCTACAGTTCTTTCTTATAATAAAAAAATATTATAGATAATTAGAATTTATCAATAAAAAAAATCTTAGTCAAACTTGTATCACGTTTTAAAAAACTTAAATATCTAATTTTTTCAATTGGAGTTTTGTTTTAAAATTGGAACTGCAATCGGTGTTTCTTTTTATAATTTTTTTTGTGTTCGTTAGTAATTCGACATATGGTTTCAACAATTTAAAATCAAACTGAAATAGTTCATAAACCGCGTGCTTTCTATATATGTCCATTATACTTGCTAAAAGTGAGATGGACTCAAAAACGAACTTTGCAGGTACAATGGATATCCGTGGGAAGTATGTATTATTGTAAGCTAAGCGCAATACAAAAAAATATTTTGTAATCAAAAATTCCAAATTAAAAACGAGTTTAGATTCTTTAGATATAATTTCCCAACAAACTTAATTGTCTAATTTGATCTCTTTCAATTGTAACATTTTAATGCGTTTAATTATTACGGGTACGCAAAAAGAAAATTGCAATCAAAATTGAACAAGGAACCTGATGTGTATTCAAGTCAGTAACTCTATGAATTATCTATTCTGCTTGATAATCAATTAATTTAAAAAGAAATATTAAAATTGTTGAAAATGAATTATCTAAAAAAATGGGTGCTCTTGAAACCGACTTCAAATTATCCTCACATTGTTGCCTGTACAATAACCGCATGTTGCCTAAAATATCATCAGACGTTTCTCAACGAACTGATGATAGTAAATGTCAACTCGTTTTCCTTTTATAAAAGCAATCCGCTGTACCATAGGATGAGCTTGATTATAATGCTGTAGAATGAGATATATTCCATATGCAAATGCTATAAGGAGATCATTGCATGACGTGTGAACATGGTTTCGATGACGAGTCTTTTTCCATCTATGTGTGTTGGTAAGAACAACATTTACAAGACATTGGTTGATTCAAAAACTTTCTTTTATTGTGCTGTGACTATTTATGTTGTAATTCTAAATTAAACATTTTGTACATAAAAAAAAGTTAAAATAAAAGGTTTCACTTATTTTCTGCATCTTTTTTTTAAAATTGTAGTCACAAGTAACAATGCATGAAATATTCGCGTTCCTTTTTTTTTAAATAAATCAAATTCTTACAAATAGTATTTAAGTTTTATCAAGAATTGTATAAATTTCTTGACGTATTACAAGCAAAACAAGATTAATATTTATTTCGTTATGTTTTTGAAAGGAAATGCAAATTCAGGAAAGTAATGATTAAAATTTTCTTAAATATTGATAAAGAAAGTTTAAGAATTAAATACGTCTAAAAGTTCGATGTTCTATTAAATTCATCATTATCAAAGAAAACTTATTTTCCTTTCAAGATGCCATCATCTATGAAAGTGCAATATATGTAAATAGTTAGTAAAATTGACATATGGATAGACATAGAAACTTAAAAATCTTTTTTATAATATTTGTGTATTAACCCTATTGTCATTGGAGACCATTTGCGAATTTCAACCAATTTTTGGTGATTTACAGGCTGAAAAGTATAATTACAAAGCTGATTACAGGTTCAAAATTAAATAAGTTGCCTCACTCAAAATTGCTGGCATGTGGTTAATAGGCAAGCAACCTTATACTGTATGATATTGATTACACATGTATGAAAGCAATTTAATATGTATTTCTACGTTTTGATATGTATTGCTTTATTAATCTAAAACATGAAGAGTTACCACATAAAAAAGCAATATTTAATATAAAGGTTTCTTTTGAAAATTACATCACTTTTTACTAGAACAAGTTAGAAAAAATGGCACACTCGTCTCCATGTAATTCATATAATTTATGATAACATTTTACAATTATTTAAAATGCATTGAACATAGGGCATTATTAATAGGAGTAAACAATTCTAATATATTTTTCAAACTCTCTTACAAAGTTTAAGTTCAATGAAGTTTTTATTTATTCATTCAAATATTTTTATACTAACATCATATTTAAACAAATATACTTCGTGTTTTTTCAACAAATAATCGTAGCAAATTTTAAACAGATTTCATCTTATCCATCAATATACAATTATTAAAAGTTCAGAATATTCATTTTATTCCTTAAAACTGAAGGAATAATTGTTTTTCACCTTAACGCATTTTTCTGTAAAAATGCTTTAAAAAAAAAACATTTTGAGAAATTGAACAAAAGCTTTAGAAAATCGTAATAGATCTGTATTACAGATTAGTTATGTTCATCACTAAAAGGGATTAAAAAACCTTGCATACATTAAATATTTTAATGTGTGCATTGTTGTTTATAACATCCAAATGTATTAATTTCTGTTCCTGATATTTATCATCTAACAAGTGAAGTAATTCAAATTCGCCATGCTTCGTACGGTAGAAGCCATTCACTACAATCCCACCAAGGGATATTCATTTTCCATGAATCATTAGAAAGGCCTCTATTGTTTTTTATCAGCTTTCTTGGATTATTTGGAGGGTTCGAAGGCTTGTTGTTTATTTGCCATGGACCAGGAAGATTCCATGGTCTTGTTACTTTCCTTGAATTATCAGGTTGATTCCAAGGTTTGGGAAGCATTCTCCATGGATGATCTGGAGGATTACCGGGTCTTTCAACTAGATGCCATGGATCATACTGAGGTGTCCAAGGTCGTTCGGTCGCATGCCATGCGGTATTTGGAGGAATCCAAGGCTTTTGAGTTATTTGCCATACATTTATTGGTTTGTTCCGAGGCCTCTTGTTTTCCTGCCACAAATCTTTTGGGGGATTCCAGGGAAGATTCTTTTCCCAAGGATCGGCTGGAGGATTCCAGGGTCGCTTTGTCTTTTCCCAGGGATCAACTGGAGGAATCCATGGCTTCTCTGTTACTTTCCAAATATTATCTGGAGGATTCCATGGTTTTTTAGCCTTTTCCCACGGATCAACTGGAGGAATCCAAGGCTTCCTTGTTGCTTGCCATGGATTCACGGGAGGAACCCAGGGCTTTTTCACTGTTTCCCACGGGTCTACTGGAGGAATCCAAGGCTTCCTTGTTTTCCAAGTAATAACAGGAGGGTTCCATGGCTTCTGTGTTACTTGCCATGGATTTACAGGATGATCCCAAGGTGTTTTGGTCTCTTCCCATGGGTTATAAAATGGTTTTCCCCATGGATAATGTGGATTAGACCATGGCTTGACGGTTGTTGGCATATTTTGTATACTTTCTGGTTTCTTGGTTGTATCTGTATCATTTGGATTAGCTGTCATATTTTGTATGTTCAGCGCTCTGGTGGAAAGTATTGCGATTGTCGTACGAATTGGAGCCCTTGTTTGAGCTGCTCGGTTTGAGACGCTTTCTGTTGTATGTTCTGGAACACTTGTATAACTCGGAATTGCTTCTGTAGGCAAGAAACTCGGAATTTCTGTGGTGGTAGACAAATTACCAGTAGTGTTTATAGAATTTATGTATATCCATTGAGAATCCAACCAGTCTTGGATACCAGTTCTGCTTTCATTTTCTCTATCCCTGTCAGAATTCTCATCATTGACAAACCGAGCATATTTCTCGCCTATATTTGGCTTATTTCTGCCTTTTACGTTTCTTGGCTGGGGCTTAGAAATGGAATCCTCAGAAACAGTCATATTTGATGTTTGTTTTATGAACATTTCATCATAATCTTCTGTCTCTATTTGTAAGTTTTTGATTTCTGAATTCGGAAAAGCTGTTCTATCGTTCAGAGCAGCAGATTCGCTGACGTTGCTTTCATCAGAGGGTAAAATGAGAAGCAATAACACTCTCGGATCTTCCTCTTGAATTTCAGGAGAGTTTCTTATCATTTTAGGAGTCCTTAATGATACTTTTTCTTTATAGATATTTGCTCTTATCCACTCTCTCAATCTAGTGCTCGGACGCGAAGCTGATTCATCAGAGTTTCGTGAATATGATGAAAATATCAGGTTTCTTTTAGGGGTTGCTGACCTTCCTATTATTCTCCATATATTAAATCGATCAGCCCTACGTCCTGCAAATCTGAATAGGCCACGAATTTTATCTGTTGGTAAATGGTTACCTCTTTTATCACTATTGGTGTTTGAATCGAATAAATTTAAAAGACGATTTTGTGAACCTTCAAAAAAATAAACGTTTGATCTTAAAAGAGAGGATTGCACTGGTCTTAATTGCTCGCCCTTTTTCGCGCCAATCTGAATTCTGGATATTGGTTTATCTATCAGAAAACCCAATATATGACCTAAATTTACGCCATTTTGTCTATGAAATGTATGAATATCATTGGCTTTGAATCTCTCTTTATTTTCTGCTCTTAAATGTCTTTTCTGTCTATTCATACGAATGGCATTGACATTTCTAATCAAATACAATAAGGTATTTTGTTTTGAAGTTCCATTTAGTGTAATACTTTCGCTGATTTTTCCTGTTACATTATTCTCAATTCTGGTGTTATTTACTGATCTATTTATGTCCTCAAAATTAAATTGGTTCAAATTAGTTGATTCGTTTAGTTGATTATCACTATCGTGGTCAAAAATGGCATCATTTCCACTTAATTTCTGATAGGGATAGCGTTTATTATTTTCAAAGTGTCCTTTTTCTTTTTCAAGGTACTTTAAAGGAGTGAAAATCTCGTTATCTACTTCATTGTTCCCTTTAATATCCGTTTTCCCAATTATTGATCTTCGCATCTTCCACTCATCATTAACAACTCGCTTAATGGTCTCATTATTACTCCTTAATGAAACTGTCGCAAAACCGTTTGGCTTGTACATTCGTAAAACACGCTTGCGTAAATCACTATTTCCAGAAGATTCGAAACTTGTTTCTTCCGAGATTCGCTGAATCTTATTGTTTCCCGATTCCCTCAATGAACTGTGAAGGTTCCTTAATCTGATATAAATGTATCGCCCCCCTTTCGATTCTCCCTCCTTAACGTCATTCCTTAACTGATCACCGATTCCGGTTTCCATTTTTGAAGCCCCCAAGTCTTTATCGAACGAGTCTTCTTTGTAAATTTGCAATTCAGATTTTTTACGACCTTCATCGGAGACCGAATTATTTTTCTGAGGTAGCTCATTCGACAATAATGGAACCCTCCCCCGCACGAGAGTTCCGGTTTGATAAGATTCGACAACAACAGGAGCGTTATCGGATATTCGGAACATTGTAGAGCTTTCACTGCTTAAATCGGCACCATCGTTTCTTTGATAAAATTTTTGCATTTCTGGAGAAGCCCCTGCACGCGCTGCACGTTTATTACGATTCCGAATCTCAACCTTGCTTTTGCCACTATTGAGTTTCGGGATGTTACTTATATTAAAAATTTTCAGCACATCGGTTGAGATTTTTTTGTCGGTTGATAAATTGGAGTAATTTACTTGGAAGTACTTCAGATTTTCTCCACTATCTTGCATTGTGTAGGTTTTCAAGTTAATGCTACTTCTCTTACGCCTGTTTTGAAATGCCTTATCTTTCAAACTATCTGTTGCTTTGAAGATTATTAAATCTGGTTGTTGTCTATTACTGTGTTGCCGAGTTCGATTTTTGTCTTTTATTTTTAAATGTAAAGTGGCAACGAATATTGGAATTTCTATTCCGTCTACTTCTATTGCTCGGAAATTGCCGATGCTAACAATAGTTCCATACTTCGAAGCAATCAGCTTAGAACTATAATTTTCATTCGATTTAATTCCTTCATTGCTATTCAAATCATCTGGAGTAATATTTTCAGTGGAAGGAAATGGGGTGACAGCATTGTTTTGAAATTCACTTTCATGCTCTTCTGTTGAGTTTGCGATTGAAAAATCGAGATTACTTTCATAATTAACGGCGATTTTTATCGTTCTAGAATTGTGAGCTGCATCTAACGGGACTGAAGCATTTGCGGAAACATTTTTCGTAATCTGCTCGCTTAAAAATTCGATTGGAGAATCCGAAACATTCGAAGTATTCGACGATACAGTATCGCTTAGTTGTATCTCAAGATTTTCGAACAGTTCTGCGCCGTCGTTCTTTTTGGTACTGTTTACCTTCGAAGAACTATTATTTACATGATAACCACCTTCTAAACCAGGCACTGCACTCAATTTCTGTCTTGGGCTGCTCAAGACAAACAATGCTTCCTCGCCACCTGCCGTGTCGTTCAATTTCGCCAGACGTTCCAGTTCCATTCTGCTTTGATCGTCAGTTAGCGACCCAAATCGAATACCGAATTCCTCAGCTATTTTTCCTTTCTTCGACGAGCGCGGGAAATCATTAGCATGTGGATAACCATCTGCTCTTGTGGGAGAGGGCTTATTAAAATTGGAAGCGAATCTGCCGCCTCGGCTGTTTTTGCGCGTATCGAACAGGATTCTGTGCCTCGGAATAGGGTACCAGGTGTTTATTTCCCGCGTCTTTGCCCTTTTCAGCAGATTTGATGACGGAGGTAAACATCGGGGTGTTCTCGGATCGCATTCTTTGGAGTCTGAGGAAATAACTCGGCTGGAGAAAGATAGTCGGTTGTACAAAAAGATGATCGAAAGGAAGAACGTCTGCAAAAGAAAAGAAACAGAATATATATTATTAATGTGCAGTCGAAATCAAGAAAATAAAAAAGGCTTGGAACTATAACATTTGAATATGTCATTTATATAGATAAATATTTAACTATAATCGATTGGTTTGTTTTATATGTTAGTTTTACATCAAAAGCTTTTGATTAACAAGCAAATTGTTAACGAGCTCTTGGGTGTCATTATATTTCTGTCGATATTTCGGTATGTTATTTTAAATAACAAAAAATTATAATAAAGTACAATCAGAAATGGTATATAAGTAATCTAAAAGTTGAAGTAACAGAATCTATCTATTGAACTTCTGAAAATAATTGTAATTAGGACTAATTTTATCCTAAACACTCTTAATTATTGAATCATTTCCCTTCATTCATCTATTTCATTTAATTGCAAAATTAAATGCATTTAAGCTAAATAGTGTATTAATGTGGTTGTAATATTATTCTAACATTTCTCTAATAAAAAATACGCGTAGCAGTTTATATTGCTGGTTCTTTTAATTGAAGGAGGAGATTCAAATTTATGTAAAGAGTTTATTATTTGAGTTCTAATGCAGCGTTTTTCAAACTGTGGGGCACCCCCCAACAAGGGGTAGTTATAACTCTATGGGGGGCGAGTATATTAAAAAGTCGAAAACAAGATTATTTAAAAAAACTAAAGGGTGTTTTTTTAGAGGTATAGAACTTTAAATTGCAATAAAACAACGATGTATTATTCGATTGACATGAATTTTTTTTTATTCGAAAGATAATCTTGTGGCATTACATTTTAAATATAATTTCTGGCATAGGACTGCCACGGCTGGCTCGGATGTAGTCCAATCTGGACGTCCAATTTTCGATGACTTTTTTCAACATTTGTGGCCGTATATCGGCAATAACACGGCGAATGTTGTCATCCAAATGGTCAAGCGTTTGTGGCTTATCCGTATAGACCAATGAATTTACATAGCCCCACAGAAAATAGTCTAGCGGTGTTAAATCACAAGATCTTGGAGGCCAATTCACAGGTCCAAAACGTGAAATTAGGCGGTCGCTAAACGTGTCTTTCAATAAATCGATTGTGGCACGAGCTGTGTGACATGTTGCGCCGTCTTGTTGGAACCACAGCTCCTGGACATCATGATTGTTCAATTGAGGAATGAAAAAGTTAGTAATCATGGCTCTATACCGATCACCATTGACTGTAACGTTGTGGCCTTCGTCGTTTTTGAAGAAGTACGGACCAATGATTCCACCAGCCCATAAAGCTCACCAAACAGTCAGTTTTTCTGGATGTAACGGTGTTTCGACATACACTTGTGGATTAGCTTCACTCCAAATGCGGCAGTTTTGTTTGTTGACGTAGCCATTGAACCAGAAGTGCGCTTCATCGCTAAACAAAATTCGCTTATGAAAATCGGGAACAACGGCAATCTTGTTTTGGGCCCATTTGACGAATCTACGCCTTGCTTGATGATCGTTTTGAGGAATTGCCAAACCAAACTGAGAATAAATCACTTGACAGCTGTTAAATCGGTCGCCATCTTGGAAAGTAATGCCAACTTAAACTTCTATACCCGGAAAAAAAACACTCTTTATTAATTTACTGAAAGTAAACAAACAATTCATTCTGACATAACAAATAAAATTAACATTTATACTGATAAAATGTATTGAGAAATATATCAGCAGTGCAATACGTATTTTATAATTAATTTAACAGTATTAAGTTAAATTCCAGTGACCCCATAAGCACTTATCTTGATAAATTGTGCAGTTTATAAGTAATCCCTTAATTGGCGATTAAGGTGTCCGAACACGTTGAAAATGACCAAATTCGGACAAGGCCGATATTTTTGTTTTCTATTTTATTTAATACATCTATATTTTGGCTTGACAAAACATACTTTTTGATTCTATGCTTCTTAGAGGCCAAGATACAATCAATTTTATTAAGTTAAAAAAACCGGAAGTGTGTCTTTGATGTACCAGAAGTGGGCATTTAAATTGTTCGAAATCTATCATGGCGAATCTGATCACACAAAATATTACAAATGTAATTCTATAAAACTTTTTGCACCGGATATTTATGCTATTTTCCAGAGAATGTACTAAAATTTTTCTTATAGTATGAATATTATTTGAGTTAGGGCATGTTATTTAAATAATGGTCGCATAAAAGCGTTATTTTTCTTATAGCGTTTACTCAATCATCTCCTAAAAGTTTCACATTTTAATAAAACATTAAAATTTTAGTATATCCTCTAGATAAATGCCTGTAGATTGTTTTGGTAATTCTTTTACTAATATAAGTTTATTACTTTTTTCTCTAATTGCTTTGAAGTTTTACAAAAATATTGCTAAAATTTCACATATAATTGTGATTTTTATGAAATTCCGGCGATTTATTTTAAATATTGTTGATTAAATATTAGTATTTATTGGTATTGAATCCTAAAAAAGCCTTTATATGTTTAAATATGTTATTTTGTCAAAAATTACTCGTAACGTGTTCGAATACCTTAAATTTTAAGTGATTCCCTCCACATTTCTTCTGCTTTCGACGTTGGTGCACGTATGTGATGTTTTTGCGAAAAGAAAAGGAATATATATATACATACATAAAAATTCACAAACATTCTGTCAAGGACCTTTTATTGCATTTCAAATCCTTCGGAATAATTGTATGGATAGCAGAGCACAGAAATTATCGTACTTCGGAAAGACGTATATATGCGTCCGGGATAATTAACACTCCGGTTGAGCCAGACATATACACTACACCGGTGGCATTTAAGAGATTTAAGTCGTATTGAAGTCTTAGTGTTAAAGTATAGTGTTATTGAATTCAATGCATTGTTATTTGTGTGGGGGGGCGATGAATATTATGATTGAATATTGGGTCACAAATATTGAAAGTTTGAGAAGCAGTGTTTTAATGGCTTAGAAAAATTCTTACTGGTTATGAAGAACATGTATTAATAAAGAGAATTTGGTCTTTTATCTATAAACTCCTTTTTGGCGAGTTCATTTTATTTTGGTGTGCACCCCTTGATAACAAAAATTATTTTTCGCTGAAGTGACAGTAAGATTTTCAACATAGGATTCAACAGCAAAATGTAAGCAACAATGTCATCATTCACTTTTAAACGAAACACCATCTTGTTTCATGTTGCAACGACTTTGAATTTGAAAATCGTGATTTGGCGTCTTCTTTGTGCAGTTGTAAAATAACCTGCCAAGGGGTACAAAAGAAGATTTTACAAGTTATGGAAATCTATTTAATGTTATTATGCGGACAGGTACTAAAAGTTTTTGGAATTCGCAAATGGGATAAAATTAATACGTAAATGATAATAATTTCTTATCCGTGCCTTATGCTGAATTTCAAATTAGGATGGATAGTCGCAGGATCTACATTTTTTTTATTAGAGTGAGTGAATTACATTGCTGTAAACTACATTGTACTTAGTAGTTATATTAGTTTATCACAAACTTTTGAGAATTAGAGCGAGCATTCTTACTCAAAGAGCTTAAAATGTCCGAACGTGTTAGTCAATTCAAACAATTCAGTAGAGATAAAAAAAAGTCATTTGCTTGCCTTATTGTTTCACTCATCACTTAAGAAAAATAGAGAAATCTCAACAGATTCAAAAGGAATGGCTACCTGTAAATGTCTTAGTTGAGGGAATAAGACTTATGTTAATACATGACTTTAACAAACAGTAAATCATTTTTTCAAAGATAAAAACATGATAACTTAATTTTTAACATTCAACGTTTATTAATAATAAACAAGTAATATAAAAAAATTAAGTCCATTCCTACTTAGATCAACAAAGAAAATTTTTATTTTAGCTACTTTTTATTAAATAGTTACAATTAATATAAATATATATATACAAATGACAGAATCACAACATTAATAGTTACAATTAATATAAATATATATATACAAATGACAGAATCACAACATTAAGTGGTAATTGATTTTTATTAATTATCATTAAAGTATCGTATTTTTACCCAAAACAATCGTGTATATAAATTTCAGTTCAACTGAATGCTTTAAAACGGGAGAAAAAACCTTTTAAAGTTTTGACACAAGTCACCAAAAATTATGCCAATGTGGTTGCATTTGTAGTTCTTTAAATAATTAGTTTTAATCAATTATTTTTATTAATTATAATTAAATTACTGCATTGTCATCCGAAACAATCATGTATATAAAATTTCAGCTCAACTGAGCGCTTTAAAATGTATTTTATCAATGATTGAAAATTTCACCAAGATAAATAGAGTGTGAGATAATAGTAGGAATTGAAAAACAATCGCCAGACTGCGTGAACATAGAAGGAATATACATGATATAAATAATTGAGTGGTTCTAGTTTCGGTAAAGGGATTCGAACATTTTCCTGCTAAAGTTTCTTTAAGTGCAAATATTTAACAGATTAAATGAAGGAAATTGTAAATACGAAATGTTGGGTTTGAGAGAAAGTATTTTTATATCCTATTTACACTTTAGTTCAGACAGATTTTGCAAACGAAAAAGTTATGAGACATTTATAAAGCGCTAATGATAAATAACCTTCTGGTGTTTTGAGCAATATATTTATAATAATCCAAAGAAGTGCACGTCTTCCATTTCAAATTATTGAAGTTCCTTCGCCCCTAAATTGTAGTTATTACAGATAGAGATTGACAGGTCAAGAGAAACAGCATGGAAAAAGCGCTTGACCATTGAATTACAATAATATATGGCATCAGCTTATTTAGCTATGAAAGTCTGCATCAATAAGTTATAAGTAAAAGTTTTCAAAAGCTACTAAAATCTGTATAGCAAGATTTTAGCGTTGATCATGCATCGAACAAAGAATTGAATTGATTCCATAATTAAATCGAACGCTACGAAATGGAAATCAGTTTTGAATAGGGAAGATATCAAGAGTGTTACACGTAATATTGTAGACTGTAAGACACTACTGAATTAAATGTCATGGCTTCGAATGGTATCCCACTGAAAATATTAATTGCATATTTTTCTTTGCCAACAGTTGACATTTATGCCAATAAAAGTACAGTATTTTCTATCACTTCAAACATCTACGATTTATTCCGTTTTATTGATAAGTTTATTGAACCCCTGCGAAGATATTTTTTTTGCAAGATATACACGTAAATTGAAGTTACTTTGGGTGGAATACATTCCAGTTGTTGGGTAAAAGATGCTTTGGTAATACATTTTAATGAAATATGTTATCTGCCGCAAGTGATTTGCAACTGTAGATTTTGTCATTTATGATATCATATTTGATTTATTTTCAATATACTTGATGAGAGATGCTGGAAAGCCGAAATACTGATGTGAAGGCTGCGTTAGGAAGGTATGCTTGTTATACTGGAGCCTTGAAAGGTTCGATAGAAGGTTTGAAAGAGTTTAAATACATCTGGAAGTGAATCTAAAAAAGTGTGTTGGAGTATCGTGGTGTGGTTAGGTTTCCCCTTTTCGTCTCTTTAGAAGGCGAGGCATATTCCACCTTTAAAGTGACACGTGACGCAGAATGATTTTTGTTTGTGGACGTAGCCGGGATTGTTCGGCTATTGGTCCCTGTCACCCCTCGTGCGGGTGACTTTGAAGCCAGAGATTAGCTTGGAAACTGCAACTGTCACTACTCTATCGGTTGGATAAAGGGACGTCAAATGTTGACTTGGCCTTGAATGTAAGAGTCGGTATTATCCTGTTTTTAGTACTTTCTCTCGCAAAGCTACATGACCGTTGGAAAGTAATTAGTTCTCTAACAGGAAATAGACCCTTTACTGGAGACCACCACATACTCATTTGTTGTATCCTTCATGCTGAACTCGTGATCGTGGATTCGAGTCCTGGTGCAATTTAAGGTCTGCCATGTAAAGGAGCTGATGCATGTTAAATCTGTCGAAGCTCAGATTCTTCACGTTGACTTGGAATGGGAATCATTCTAGCTCCTCACTTGATTAAATTCAAAATTACTATTACGTTGCTAGTAGCCTTCGTGTAATTTCAAAAGGTAACATAATCTTATGATGGGAAATTATGCATATTTATATTTTTTTAAAACTCCTTTCAGTATAGATAATAAAAAGCACATTTTAGAAACTCTTTTGGAGCATAACTTAAACTCTGTAAAACATATTTGAAAAAAAGAACTCTAGAACACACATACAAACTGCAATTTACATCAATAAAAAAAATTTGTTGAATCTTGGTTTTTTTAACCCTCGCTCAGATTCGAAAATGCTTGATAAAAAATTCAGTAGGAGGAAAAGGTGTGGCCACTGTTTTGTCACATGGGGCAAGATGAAATTGTTGCAGGACGCATTACTGGCCATTCGGAAAATGTATGCATAAATAGTGCTGTGTAAGCTAGTATGTTAATATTTGATCTTAGCATAAATGTCGAAACGTCAGCTTTTTAGGGAGTTCATACATGCATGAAATGTGAAAATCCAAAGGCATAAACGATGCGAGTGTGAATAATTTGAAAACTTTGATTTCTGTAGTAAGTATCTTAAAACTTGTTTTTACATTGAAGCAAGTAAAGAAATGCAAATGAAATGTTTTAATTATTATAATCGCTGTTAACTACCATAAATTTCAATTTTAAATAATGTTCTTTTGATGAAAACGTACCTTAATTGTTATAATTATGGTATTTTAAAAATAAATGATAAATCCCAGAAATATTCATATACAGTGGCTCAAACCTCATTGAGAGTACAGCCATCTTACTTTTTTAATTTAACTTTATGTATAAATAATACAAGGGGTGTTCAAATGAAAAGGTACTGTAACATCGTAGACTGGTAGTGTGATAATGAACTCACAGCAAATTATAGAAATAAAAGAAAATTTTATTTTCTCAACCAAAATAATTAATATTGATGTGCAACATGGAAAGGTCTCTCTGCGCCAAGCCAGTGCTTCAACCCCTTTTCAACGATGAAGTTCACTCTCTACACATCACTGACCTGTCCGAAGGACACTTCTCTATATTTCCATAAAGTTGACCAGATAACATTCAACGCCACCGGCGTTCGTCTTTTTTTCCCCCTTGCTCCAGGAAAATCTGCTTTGGACTTGAATCCGATCTCACCAAAAAATCCTCCTTTTAAACTCCAGGGGTATGTCCACTACACGCTTTTCCTCACTTCTCATTGGCACGGCCACAAAAGTCTGCACACGGCCCTCTCTCGGATTCATTAGCGTCCTATTCGAGCGGAACTCACAATCGCTCTCCCTAGTCCTTCTTCAATGTACTGGCACCAGATAACCCGTTCGAATATCTAGACTCTTTGTCCCCCACGCTACCGTTGTTTTCTGAAGCCATTCTCCCGTCATCCTCTAAGGGGTCAGTCTCCTCAGTCAGACAGGCCCAATCAATTGTCACATGGTGGGGGTACTTTATGTCTATTACGACTTCCAGTCATAGTGTCGTGGTGGACCCGAGGCCAAACAAAAGACAATGACCCCAAAGCCACGTGCACTATCTCCAAGCTACCTGCTCTAATTTATAAAATTTGACATGAATGGAAGGGTGGGGGTCGTATCAAAGCACAGTCGTTACAGTACGAAACGACACTGCGGGTATAAATGAGGACTTTATTCAAAGTATACAAGGTTGAGAGAGAGAAAGCACAATGATACGATTAATTAACGAGCCGAAAGATTTCTCGACCCCAGAACTCTTCTTGCCGTGAATAGACCCAAAACTTCACAGCGCACTTGAGTTTGTCGTCCAAGCAGTAGCGCTTCTTTTTTAGATGTTTTTTTTCAGAGAACCGTATACATATGAACATGTCCGAGCTGTATGCCAATTTGTGAAGCTATTCCCACTTGAACTCAGCCAGTTCCACGTGTGTGATCCTGGAGACGTGTGGAAGCACGTTATCATGGAGCATAGCATACTTTCTGGGGCGATGAATAATGACCGATTTAACACCTTCAGCTGTAAAAAATCAGAAAACGCCTCGATGCACCTCAACCATCAAATTTTGTAATGTGTGTGTGTGTGTGTGTGAATCCCATTACATTCTCACACGCATTGCCGTATCAATTAGATGACGCTCCATATAAGAGCTTCTAGTCTCTTTTGCGCATGCGGGTGCCCGTTCATGATCCGATCTACCCTAGATACTCAATTCGCCTCCTTAGATGTCTCACTACGTTCTCCCATGGTCAGTGGGGTAAAGTACACCCCTGCAATCCCACAACGCGGGGGGGGACAAACCCTCACTGCCATCAAGTACCTACTCTTTGTAAAATCCAACTTGGGAGCACAAAACCTCAGTTTTCAGGTGGGTCCAAATGTTCTCCGTTACGCCACTGCCCATGGTGGCATAGGAAAATATGTTAACAGTTTCCTATACCTTTTCATTTGAACACTCCTTGTACAATATCAAGAAAGGCAAACATATTTTTATTTTACACAACAATTAGTTTAACTGACCGGAACATTCGTCTCTCAGACGGGGAGGATTTGCTTTTCCCATAATTTTGTCGTGTTTAGTATTATTATTTTTAATTACTTTTACATGAATATAAGTAATTTTTAATCAGTTTTTATAAAAAGTACTAGTCACAATTCTAGTGATAAAAATATATTGTTGTGCTTTATTTAACCCCACACATCTTATTTGAGCCATGCTAAATTTCATGCGCTATAAGGACATTTAAGACAGAGTCCTTAAGGTAAGAAAATTCAAAAAAAAATTTGTTCCTGTTAAAGAGTTAATTTAACGTAAACATAAGAGACAGTCAATGGAGAACTTCCAAAATTAAAAGTTTCAGAAGCATTTTAAATAAGCATATGCAGATGTTTACCTCAAAAAATTGAGAATACATCAGTGAAATTTTTGTAATATATCGCATACAAATAAAGTGCCAATATTTAGCTGCATGTCCTTTGGCTTTTATAATGACCTGTACAGATCGTGGTAGCGATTCGACCAACTGTATAGCGGTTAGCGACGCTGACTGCTGTGCTGTAGGGCATGGGTTCGATTCCGGGAGAATGCATGGATGTTTGTAAATGTATAGTGCCTTTGCGGTATGGGGGTACTCTAAATAGCCATCGAGCCGCAAGTCCTCTCGTGAGGTTGGTGGAAGTCCCCTGACCCTCCCCAGGGTATCTCCCCTTCAAAATCTGGATGGAACCGAGCTAAATCATACTGTCACTTGAATGGTGCTCAAGACTACAGCCAACGAAAGGCGTACATCTGCCCCTTTGCCATGTTGCATTTCCTGGAAATGGATCTGACGCAGTCGAGATGAGGTGACATAAGAAACAACAGTAGTGTCAGTAGAGTGATTGGTGTGATTTCAATGATCCAGATACTTCTCGCACATGTACAACCACAATAGATATTTTCGATTCTTGAAATTCTCCGTAGTGTCAACTATATTCTCGTAAATAAAGGTCATCAGATGACCCCTTTAAGAAATAGAGGTTCTATGCTTGTTCAGATGCAGTGAGTCGCATAAAATAATATTCGAAAAAATGTGCAGATATTCCCCCTCCTGCAAGTGTCAACTATTACCCCTGTTTTAAATGAGGTCTAAGCGTCAATTTTAAAATGAAACACGTGGAGTTTTGAAAGGAAAAGTTTCCGACTCCTCTTTCCTTTACTCTTCTAGAATGTTGTCATTCGAGATCAGATGGAATAAGAAACAACAAGCAGAAGAATATTGTCAGGTTCTTCTATTCGAAGGCCGAGAACTAATTTTAAGATTTCATTTTGAAAACTAGAAAAATGACGGATACACTTAAAAATACTAGAGGAAAATTCGGTACCTTATGAGCAGTTTTGAAACGAGTTGCCTTTCACACATTATGTTGCGCGTGCAACAGACACATTTTTAAGGGACTGAAACGCTGAGGGCGAAAGTTTAATCATTAGGGTAACAAAAGTTTGATGTTTTACTTCGTAAGAAGATTCGGAAAACAACAGCGCGTAAAATGTGTTAATTAGGTTGCGTCTTTTTGAAGTAAATGTTTGTTATAAATGCAAACTCGTGAGAATTTGCGCAAAAAAGTGGAACTTACGTTCCTTTCAGATTTAGTCGAAACACGAAAAGGTTTTTAGATTATTTAACAAAATTAACATTTAGAAAATTGAAAAAAATGCACTGGAAGATTTTAAGAATAAGATAATTAATGTAGTGGATCTCATTGAAAGGTGAGTAATTAACTTAATAATAAATTAATATTTTTCGTATAAGTTAATTCATTTTAAACTACAAAGAGCGATATCAATTTTATCCAGATCTGTCGAAATTTAAAATCCTTAGCAAGGTGTGAAATTTGGAGATCATATCAGCCAAATAAAGTGTCGTCATCATAACTTGAAAGTGGTTCAAAATTACCAATGAACGCCAATAGCCCTCCTTGTTGCTTTGAGTGAAAATGAGTTTTTCAAGCATTGCACTGTAAAGAGGGCAATGGCGACGGACCTCGTAATTTTGAACCTCGGTCAGGTAACAAAGACGACATCTGAGCTGGCCCTCCTTCTCCTAACTACCAATGGAAGGAAATTGAGCCTCAACAGCATTGGACATTAACCTCCTCTACACGGTGGGTATTTAGTTGCACCAAGACTCTGTTACGTTGATCCGGGATTCGAGAATTTTATGCAGATCATCGCAAAGAACAAGACAGTTCTTTAAGAGCGACGAGAATTTATTGTAGAAAATTCAATCCTTTAAATACAGGATTCAGCAGCAATATTCACAAAATAAATCTCAGAAGGTCTTCACACCTTTAGTAGCACTCAGACACAATTATCGGTATCTAAAATACACGTGTGTAAAAAGATTAGTCATAAGCAATCACTCATTCAACAGCAGAAGTAATCACTAATCGCTTCAACAATCAGAGGAATACTAACTGATCGATAGTCAAAACCAGACTGACTGACATTTGGCAACAATCCCTCGATTTATATACCTCGCGGATAATTCGAGAAAAGACCCGCTTGCGTCATAGATCTTGAAATTAGTGTATTTCTCTACTAATTTCTGGAAGAATCCAGAGTGTTCCGAACTCGCCAACATGATCGCCGTCTCCAAAAATTGTCCCTAAAGTCACTAAATTGGTAGCCAAAAATGACGCCAGCTTGGACATATCACCAAGATTTCTCCATTTAATCACCATTATAACGTAAGGGACGGCGTTTGCTTGTGAATATTAGAATTTTCACGTAAATAAAGGCATTACAGATCCAAATACAGATTATTTAAACTATTTGACACAAAATTCGTAACAACTCTATCCCGCGACACTGCGGTAACGAGTTCGAAACCATAACCACTAGGCTACCACTGCAACTTATTGTTTTAAAGTACTGGTCTTCAAACTGTGCACAACGGGGGTTCCACGAGTCACAAAAAAAATCTGAATGAAAAATTATTCACGTTTTCTATTAAGTTTGTAAGCCAACAAGTATCTATAATGCTCATTCCAGTCGTTAAAATTGAAAATTCTATTTACAAAATAACTTTAAAACTTTAAAAAAAACTATTACAGAATATTTAATAGAAAAAAGAGAATATTAAAACATTTCTTCCTGAAAATACACTAATTACTAGATTGCAAACATTCCATTGCTTACTACTTCCGGTTCAACACAATAATTTTACACTCTTTGCTACAATGTTTTTCAAGACTAAATAATTTTCTAATGGGAAATGCATCTTTTTCTCCATTTGCAGAAAAAAACACTTATAACGAAGGAGAGGGAACAACATATCGACATTTTAACAGATTCGGCATTTTTAATTTAACTAAAAACAGGTGCTATTTCTCAGAATTTTAGGTTGCAAATTCATGCAAAATACACTGGTCTTCTCACACAGATATAAACATTTTAAGGCCATTCAGAATGATATATTTTAAGTGAAAAATATTTCTCAATGTGAGTTGATAGAAAAACAAATTAAGCACAGAATATATGAAGTGCGACTGTTGAAAGTTTCAATAGGCATAGACTTCGAAAATTGGTGTAAAATTTTTTTTTAAAAAACATCACCCACATCCATAGGTAAGTGACCCTGGATCATACATTAATATCATTAATTTATGAAAATATTCTATTAAAATTAATACACATTTTTTAAATAATAAATCCAATAATTTTTCATGTACATAAAGTACTTACCACATGCTTATCTACCTTAACCCTCTGACCGGAACATCCGTGTCTCAGACGGGGATAATTTGCTTTGATGCCTATAGATCAGTGGTCTCTAACCCCCGGCCCATGGATCAAATACTCGTACTACCAGTCCACACAAGAAACATCAAATTATTTCCCTTTTATTTAATGTGGTATATTTTTCTTGGGATTGGGCTACTTTTTATGAAAATTACTTCATATTCCTTGTTAAATCACTTGATACTCATTTTTTGGTGTAGTTATATTTTATTCTGAAGTCATGATTAAATACAATTAAATTAAAATTATTAAACCAAAACAGTCTAAAATATAAACAATCAACGTCCTCCCCCTCAGCGGGCCGCCGTAAAATTAACAAACGTTGACCGGTCCGCCGCGATAAAAAGGATGGGGAACACTGCTGTAGATAACCCTGTGGTGAGATTTTTGGGGTGGGCTGCCTTGACATCTTCATTTGGACTCTGCCCTATGAGAGAATCACATGGTGGTTCATGGCGACTTTTTCAACTCACGATATGTGCGATTTTTCTTATTTCACCGTCTATTTATATTACTATAGTTTTTTCGTTTTTGGTATTAACATTTTAGCATGAATATAAATAATTACAAATCAGTTTTTATAAAAAAGCTAGTCACAGTTCTTCTGATAAATATATATATATTAATTCAGTGATGCCTCATAAAGACTTAAATATTAAAAATTCCACTCAATTTCCAGGGGGATAAGGACATTTAAAATAGTCCTTAAGGTAAAAACATTCAAAAAATTTGCGTACCCGTCTGTCAGACTGATGTTCTAAGAGGGGCAAAAACATTGATGCTCCGGTCAGAGGGTTAAATATTATGTTAAGATATACTGCTGGCCACCGTAAATGCAACACCCTAAAGGAAGCATGCAAATAACATGAAAACATGCATTAGCGGAGGTGACATATCAAAAAATTAAAATTTCAGCGCAGACACCCATCACGCGTGCCTGTGGCGCCACCTCAAAGCACTATTTAAGGCTTGGAGATTTCGACGATTTCAAGTTCGGTAATTGTGTTTTTCTTGTTGGTTTTTCAAAAATCGATCAGTTATGTCTCGTAGAAAACAGCGATCAGCTTTTCATCAAGTATCCGAGTTCGACAGAGGAAGGATAGTGGCCTACCGAGATTGTGGATTATCTTTCCGGAAAACCGGTAGTCGTGTTGGACGAAACCAAACAACTGTAATGTGGATATGTGACCGTTGGATGCAGGAGGATACGACGGACCGACGTGGTCGATTCAATCCACCTCAGTGCATCACTTCACGTGAGGAAAAGCAAATTGTGTGTATGGCAGTGACGGATCGCTCAGTCACATCACGAACCATAGCACAGAACATTGACGGAGAACACAACGCATTTACGGTGGCCAGCAGTGTATATTGTTCTAAGAGAGATAGTATGTCTCCTGAAAAGATTTCCCCTAATCATCTCTTAGTTCTAAAGTTCTAAGAGTTCATTCACACCAAAACTTTTAGCGTCGAGCTTTGAGCTTGACTTCATCTCACCTGAGATGAAGTCTTTGATTGGCTAGAGGCTCAACGCTCGACGCTGACAGCCTTGATGTGAATGTAGCTTTAGGGTTCCGTGAATCGAAAAAGTTTGAAGACCACTGCTTTAAAGTACGCCTTGAATGAAAACAGAACCCCAAAAGAATTGCGAATGTTATTTAATTTTTTTTTATTCTGACGACTTGTATTTCCTGAAATATTTATGGAGTTTAGATAGTTGCTGCCACAGAGTTTCGTTAACGACACTTACAAATTAGGAACTCCGTCACCAACATCATATTTTACAATTTTTAAGCATAGATTATTATCGCTCGAAGTTTTCGATCAATCGAGCTTATGCTAAAGCTTGTAATAAAAAACGAAACTAAAGCGTACCTCTGTGCTTCTCAAAGTTTCAATATTTGTGACACAATATTCAATCATCATTTTCATCGCATTCCTCCCCACCACAAAATAACAATGTAATGAATTAAATAATACTATACTTTGACGCTAAGACTACGGTAAAATTTTAACCTCTTAAGTTCCACCGGCGTAGATAAACGTCTTGCTCAGTCAAAGTGTTAATTGACCCGGACGTATACATACGTCTTTCCGAAGTGCGATTTTTTCTCTGCACTGGTATCCATAAAATTATTTTGAATAAAATGACCTTGGCAGTGTTTGCGAAGTATTTAATTATTTCAGAGGATTTGCTTATTTATTCCTTTTCTGCCCCCCCCCCCTCAATACATCACATGCGCACGCCCCCGTGTAATATGGTGGCATTGGGGAGTGAATCGCGTAACTTTTAATCGACAGTTGATGGATTAATTAAAAACCGTACACATTATCAAGATAAGTTTTAATTTTTATATATAATTTTATATAGGATTAGCCCATGGCGTCACTGGTAATCATTAAACCTGTCCTTAACTAACTATTGTTAAATTAAATATAAAATACATTGCGAAGTACTAATACATTTATATAAAATTTTTATATTAGTGTGAATGTGTATTTTATTTTTTATAATGTCTGAATATATTTTGGTTATTTACTTTCAGTAAATTAATAATCTTGTTTTTGATTTTTCAATGGGTTCGCGCCCCCTTTGTAGAGTTATCAAGCTCCCCTAAGGGGGAGGCACAGTTCTAGAAACGTAAGAGATAAACTAAAATTCAAATGATCCCACTTATAAAAACTAAATTTGATCTATTTTTATAGCTCATCTTTATTTAAAAAAAGAAAAAAAGTTCCTGGTGTCTTTTTAGAAACGTGGCGTTGAGAAAAGTACATGATTTCAAAACAAGTAAAAATTCCAAATACCCTGCGGAAGAGCGGAAGGATAATTATTCTTCAATATTTCTAGAAAGATAACTAAAGGTGTTTGAGAGGTATAGAACTTTAAATTGCAATAAAACAACGATGTATTATTCGATTGACATGAATTTTTTTTATTCGAAAGATAATCTTGTGGCATTACGTTTTAAATATGATTTCTGGCATAGGACTGCCACGGCTGGCTCGGATGTATTCCAATCTGGACGTCCAATCTTCGATGACTTTTTAAAACATTTGTGGCCGTATATCGGCAATAACACGGCGAATGTTGTCTTACAAATGGTCAAGCGTTTGTGGCTTATCCACATAGACCAATGACTTTACATAGCCCCACAGAAAATAGTCTAGCGGTGTTAAATCACAAGATCTTGGAGGCCAATTCGCAGGTCCAAAACGTGAAATTAGGCGGTCACCAAACGTGTCTTTCAATAAATCGATTGTGGCACGATCTGTGTGACATGTTGCGCCGTCTTGTTGGAACCACAGCTCCTGGACATCATGATTGTTCAATTCAGGAATGAAAAAGTTAGTAATGATGGCTCTATACCGATCACCATTGACTGTAACGTTGTGGTCTTCATCGTTTTTGAAGAAGGATTCCACCAGCCCATAAAGCGCACCAAACAGTCAGTTTTTCTGGATGTAACGGTGTTTCGACATACACTTGTGGATTAGCTTCACTCCAAATGCGGCAGTTTTGTTTGTTGACGTAGCCATTCAACCAGAAGTGCGCTTCACCGCTAAACAAAATTCGCTTATGAAAATCGGAATTATTTTCGAAATAAAATTGCACAATTTGAAAGCGTTGTTCAGGCGTGAGTCTATTCATGATGAATTGCCAAACCAAACTGAGAATAAATCCCTTGACAGCTATTAAATCTTTCGCCATCTTGGAAAGTAATGCCAACTTAAACTTCTATACCTGGAAAAAAAACACTCTGTACATTCGAAATGAAAAAAAAAATCTATGCCATTTTTTAACAAATATTTAATGGGAATTACTAAGATTTTTTTTAAGCAACGAAATTGCTTACATATACACAGTATATATAATGGCTTCCTATACATTTCTATTTCGATCTCTGTAATGACTGGGCTATTATAAATGATTAGTTATTATTATTTTACTATTCGTTGCATGACGGAAAATGTAATGACTGCCCATTTGCCTAATGGCCTTGATCGTTTTTAAGTAGTGCTACTGCCTCTGTAAGCAATGATAACGACCGCTGATGTTTGATTTTCCAAAGAAAAAAATGTCTGACGCTTTTTTTCTAGAAAGTTATTATGAAATA
The DNA here is from genome assembly GCA_019973935.1 of Trichonephila clavipes. NCBI lineage: Eukaryota > Metazoa > Arthropoda > Arachnida > Araneae > Nephilidae > Trichonephila > Trichonephila clavipes. The sequence goes on from BMAU01019156.1 coordinate 537,252, forward strand.
CTTATTCTTCATACTTTAATAGCTAGCAGTATATCATAAAAATTAATGTTATTTAACAAATTTGAAAGCTAAAAGATTTACTTTTTTTGCATAAACCATTCAGTTACCTTATTTAGGATATTACACACAAGGCTCAGTGCTACTGAAGCTTAAGTTTCAGTAAAGAGATGTGTCCGTGGCAATTTAATTGCGATGGTCAAAAACTCGTAGTTCCCGTGCCATGAGTTCGAGACCTAATGCCTCTTTAAGCCCGCCGTGTAGCAAGGTTGATGCATGCTAAATATGTCATGGCTGAAAGTCCTCCCACTGGCGTGGTAATTTTGAGAGGGGGTGCAGCTCAGGTGTTATTCTCGTCAGTTGACTATGGTTCAAATTTAGGAGATTTATAGGCAATTAATTGCTCTTGTGTAGCTTTATAGGGCGTTAATAAATACGTATTTACTTATCGACCAGGATAGCCGTAACTTCGGTTTTAAGTAAATTAATTGCTTGTTTATTAACATTTCATTTCGAAAAGTAAAAGAGATAGTCATGTCGGGCGTTTTAATATCGAACCATTGTCAAGTGACGATGATGACATCTGAGGTGTCACTGTACTCTCCATACCGCCCCATTGATCCTTAAAGAATTTCACGTACACTGGCCTCCTATGCACTGCAGATTTTTAGTTCATCAAGATTCGAACTTATGACCTCAGCTACAGTGTTAAGGAAAATCTAGATCCTGTTCATGTAACTATTATTAAGGTGACCAGTTTTTTAACAATGAAAAGGAGAATGAAAAATTTTTCTAAAAATTACAATGTCAATGTATGAAACATTGTATTAATTCAAACAAAAATACTCTAATTACGCTTAGATCCCTTTTAATTATTTACTTAAACGAGTATTTTTCCATTGAATGATTTTTTTTGTCAACATATCATTTTCTAATGTATTGGAAATTTCGCAGCAAAAAAATATCTTTCATACTGAATTTTACGTTAAGCATTGTCGTAAATATATTAGCATTCAATCTTAGTTTCTCAGTTGTCCAAAAATCATTACCAACTGAAAAAAAAGCTTTCAACTGCTGCATTAGTTCCAGGGCAGCACAACGTAAATTCATTAAGAATAACTAAAGTTTCATATGGAATGTGTTTATTTTTTAAATGGTTTAAGTATTTTCACCCATCTTTTATCAATTTCAACGTGTTGATTTTCCAGGTGTTCTAATTTATTGTAATTTAAATATGCATTCAGTCTTCTTTCTTTTTCAAACAGGCATTTCTGTCTATAAAAACGTAACACCATTTTCCATATCTGTCCAATTTATTTGCAATTAAGTCAAAAAATACCATTAAAAACTGTTATTGCCTATGATATTTGTTTTAGACCATTCTTCGACACATTGAAAACATGTTTGGTTCCTGGATACAGAGAGTAACAGATTAGTATTCAAATACTGAAAAGGAGGAAACTTTTACAGAAAGCACAGAACCTATAAAAGGAGGACGGTTGGACACCTTACTATTATTTCTCTCGTAAAAGAGAGCTGAGTGAAGCTTTGCAGCAACCCCTTCTCTCGCCATTCGCAAACAAAAAATGCTGATTAAAAACGCTTAATGACAGGCGTGTGTGTGAATGAGAGTTTATTTCATTCCAGTAGTCTAACACGTACACTTCGGATTCTAATGTGATCAGTTTAAATCATAACCCTAACCTCTCCAAGATCATAATAAATGATCTACCAGCTTGTAGCTGAAATGGTGACCCAGGAAATGAGCACTAGATGGTAGCACAGATGGTAGTGCATTTTCATGGATGTTAACAAAAACATTCCCAATAAATCACGACTAGTAATTCAAACAACATCAGTGCACGCATCAACCTGACCCTCCCCCTTTGTCATCAAGAGACAGCTCCTGTCAACGAAAAAAGGATGCAATGGCACTCATAAGTACTCGGGATGTATATAAATCACAGTAATGGCTGGAAAAACAACATTCTCTTTTATATATTGCTCAGAAAGTCCATCGACCACATAGGAAGGGGGTATGCAGCAACACCTTTTCCATCAAATCGCAAACAACAAAGAAGAATAAAAGTACTTAACGACTGACCCAAATGGGGATTCCCTTTCACCCCAGCAGTCTAAAGCATTCAAGTGTAGTCTCCAGACCGGAAGGCTGCTAGTTCAAATCAATGTGCCTTAAATCAGCAATCAGAGTTCCACCGAAACTTAACTACGAATTTTCGTATACATATATATTTTAAAGATTCTGATAAATAGAGTAATTTAAAAATAAAATACTTTTTTTGATGTTATAATTATAAGGGGTCCTCCGATGCCCTGCAAAGATCCTGATGAATAATCCCTGTTGACGCCTGCGTAATGATGACTGCGAGTATGACGTATGCGTGAAGATGCCTGCGTGCGCACCTGCCAACCGGACTATATATGGTCGGAGAAGCTGAAAGATTTCAGTATTGCTGACGTGGGTAATAACTTGTTTACATCGAAACCCACAATAACTTCTGTTACCTTTTGGTTTTATTAAAATTTTAGTCGGAAAGACTTGGTCCGTCATATTATTAAAACTCGTGACACTCACGAACATTTTTTGGTCCTGTCGGCCCGTGAGTCACGAACTAAAGCGCGATGGATATTTTAAAATTAAACAAAGCTAAAACTTCCTTAAAAGGAAGTATTACTAGAATTGCAACCTTCATGGACAACGCGTCCGAACATGTTGACATCACCGAGCTGGAGGTCAAACTCAAGAAAATTGACCAACTCCAGAGGAAAATTGAAGAATTGAAGGAGCTACTTTTGGATTAGAAACCGCAAACCCAACAGAAGAAGCGGAATTCGAAGAAGATTTATACAAATGTGAAACCCGTCTGGACGATTTGGAGGTAAGAGTTAAAAAATTGATTAACTCAATTAATGTATCATTGTCTGTGACTGCAGTTGAAAAAAACAAATACGAAAATGGAACTTTTGCTCAAACAAAAATTCCACCTATAATACTTCCCACCTTTTCGGGAAAATATGAACAATTTAGTAACTTTAAATCCCAATTTGACGATTTAATTACAACTAACGAACAACTGACTCAGTCACAGAAATTGTATTATTTGAATTCCTGTCTATCAAATGAAGTTAAAGAATTTGCCTCCACTTTCGATACATTTTCTTCATTGTATGAAGCACTCGAATCCCGATATGATAACAAAAGATTGATTGTCGATATTCATGTGCAACAAATATTAAATTTTAAGAAGATAGAACGTGAGAATCCGAAAGAAATTCGTGAAATGATTGATTGCATTAAAAAAACGGGCTCTAAAATTACTAAACTATGAGCAAAATAATTTATTTAATGTATTTTTATTAAATATTATGCTAAAGAAATTGGATAATGAATCACGAAAAAATTTCGAACTGAGTTTAAAAGCAAAAGATGTTCCCACATTTGATGAATTTATTGCATTTTTAGAACAACGCGAAACCATTCTTTTATCCGTAGATAAAAATTGTATTGTCGAAGCAAAAACGATATTAAGAAAATCTAACTTATCCTTTAAGACAAAAACCAACCTTTTAATGAATCGATCTGTTGAAAACAAGAGTTGCATAGTTTGTAAGGATAAAACTTTACATCCGATATTTCGATGCAAAAGGTTTCTAGAATTGAACCCCGAAAAACGATTAGACTTAGTCCGTCTGCATAAGTTATGTGAACTGTGTTTGCAAAAAAAACCACAAAAGGATGCAATGTACTTCGACGTATGTGTGCCCATGTGGCAAAAACATTCTCGCTCCCTCTGTACTGCGGCAATAGATGACCGAAAAAATGGGTTATTCCCTCTGCCGAACTTCCAGTACTAACTAACCCGGAGGACCGGGAATCGAATGTGGTGGATTCTTCCACACAGAACACAGTTTTGAGTAGCACTGCTTCTCAACATAGAAAGAACGTGTTAATATCGACTGGTAGCGTTTTCTTACGAAATAATGAAGGCCGAGAACTAAAATGTTCCGTCATTTTTGACTCAGCGTCTAACATTAATATTATATCCAGAAAATGTGTGATTTTCTTGGTATTGCAATAGAAAAGATAAATTCCTCAGTTTCAGGACTCAATTCATTAAAACAAAACTTAAAGGGAAAAACTAATACTTTAATTTCTAATAAAAGTGGTACTTTTAGAGAAAACGTAGAATTTTTTGTGACTGAAAAAATTACCGCGTTGACACCAAGTGTTACGTTAGATGTTTCGGAAATAAAAATTCCTGAATTTTTAGAATTATCAGATCCCTATTTTTACGAAGCTAAGGAAATTCACGCTTTACTGAATGCGGATATTTTCTTTAGAATAATTAAAGATAACGTATATAAAGTAAATAAAGAATTGTTGTTTAGGGAAACTGAATTTGGATGGATTGCTGGAGGACGACTCCAGGGAACCAATACTAATAACTTCTCATGTTACTTTCTTAAAGATAATGATTCGGTTGATGATACATTAAAGCTGTTTTTTGAGCTCGAATCCCTTGGCATAAAAGATGACCCTTGCTATCGGAAAGATGACCAAGCTATGAATATTTTTAAGGAAACTGTACAATATAATAATAATCGGTATGTGGTTGAATTACCTTTTCGTAAACATTGGAACGAATTGTCGAATAACATTTCTGTGGCAAAGCAACGTTTCCAGAGTTTATGGTGAAGGTTACGAAGAGATAAAACCCTTTACACTCAATACAAAGAAACGATTCAAGATTATTTGAATCAAGGAATCATAGAAAAGGTCAATGATACTGAAATTAATGTACACAAACCAATGTATTACTTACCACACCAAGCGATAAAAAAGGAGGGTCGTGTTACTACTTCTACTCGTATTGTTTTTGATGCAGCTTCACACCAAGCTAACGAACTATCACTGAACGATTGCTTGTGGCCTGGACCTAATTTGAATCCTAATCTTTTAGATGTTTTAATTAATTTCAGGCTAAATCGAGTTGCAATATCATCGGATATTCGTCAGGCTTTTCTTCAAATTTGCTTGGCGGATAAACATAAAGATTTTGTACGGTTTTTATGGACAGATAGTAATCCACGTATTGGGGAAAAGCTCACTTTGCAAGTTTATAGATTTAACAGGGTGATATTTGGAGTTAATTCTAGTCCATTTCTACTAGCAGCAACAATCAAATATCACATTGAGAAATATAACGAAATTCATCCCATAACTGTACAACATTTAGATTCTTTCATGTATGTAGATGATTGGATTACGGGACAGGATACTCGAGAGGAAGCTCTTTTCATGTCTCGCCACGCTAAGAATATTATGAAAGAAGCAGGGATGGAGATGCGAAAATGGATCAGCAATGATACCGTTTTAATGGCTCAGTGGGCGGCTGAAGGTTTCGACACACATCCTATGGATGCATCCATCAGGTTAGGAACAAACAAAACAAAAGTGTTAGGCATGGCTTGGCAAACTCTAGATGACTGTCTGACGTTGGATACTAAAGGTTTGCTGGAATTCGTTTCGATAAACGAAAATACTAAAAGATTTATGTTACAAACAATAGGGAAGATATTTGATCCCCTGGGATTGCTCTCACCCTTTACTATAAGAATAAAATGTCTCATACAAGAACTTTGGATAAAAAAATAACTTGGGATGAAATTTTACCCCAAAGGTAAAGGAAAAGTGGTTAATTTGGTGTAAAGAACTGTCCCTATTAGATAATCTTAGAATTCCAAGGTTAGTTCTTGATTCAACGAATGATGAGGTAAGTGACCTCATTGAAATTCACATATTCTGCGATGCCTCTAAACTCGCTTATGGTGCAGCAGCTTACGTGAAAGTAAGAAAACAAAATGAAGTGCTCGTAAATCTCATCACTTCAAAAACGAGGGTGGCACCCCTGAAAGCAGTTACTTTTGCCTCGACTTGAGCTCCTGGGAGCTTTAGTAGCAGCTCGATTGAGTTCAAGGGTTCAAGAAATCGTCCGCAAGAAAAAGGAGTGCAAAGTGTTCCACTGGACAGACTCCAAAATAGTCCTATTCTGGATTAAAGGCTCTTCTAAAAGATGGAAACAATTCGTGGCTAACAGAGTGCAGGAGATCTCCGAGCTAACTGATCCTGATTCTTGGTTTCATTGCTCAGGACAAGACAATCCCTCAGATTTCTTGTCTAGAGGACTTAGTGTTGATACACTTATTTCCAACAACAAATGGTGGACTGGTCCAGCCTTCCTAAGAACTGACGAACTCCCCAAAACTGTCTCTGAGTGCCCGGAACTGAATGAAGTAGATTATTTGCCTGAACTAAAATCAAAGGACTCTAAAGAACATACTGTATTGACTTTAAACTTTAATCAAACATTTTTTGATCATTTACTTTCTCATAGTAATAGGTTTCTAACTATCGTTCGAGTGTTAAGTTTTCTTTACAGGTTTATATTTAACATTAGAAATCCAACTAACAAGAAAAGGGAACCTCTTACTTCAGATGAGATGGAGGAAGCAGAAATTTATTTAATGAAACAAGTACAGCTTAGCTCATTCTATAAGGAAATTAGAGCTATGCAAAATGGTGATGACATTTGTAATAAAAGTAAGATTTTAAATTTATCCCCATTTTTAGATGATAAGGGAATCATTAGAGTAGGTGGAAGACTGAAACACTCTCGACTTCCTTATTCGAGTAAACATCCTATATTGCTTCCTGCGAAAAGTAAACTAACTATAATTATTGTTAAATACTACCATGAGAAATATTTTCATCTTGGGCCCCAACATTTACTTTATCAGGTTAGACTTAAATATTGGCCAATTCACGGGCGAAATATTTGCAGAAAAGTTGTGCATAACTGTGTAATTTGCTTTAAATTTAATCCTAAAATTTGTTTTCAAAAAATGGGCGATTTGCCAAAAGAAAGAATAACTCCCGATAAGGTCTTTAATTCAACTGGAATGATTTGTGTGGACCCTTCTTTATCAAAAATAAATATCAGAGGAAAGGTCCTGAAATTAAAGTTTATGTTTGTATATTTATTTGCCTTGTAACAAAGGCCATTCACTTAGAGATAATCAGCGACTTAACTTCGCAAGCTTTAATTGCTGCATTGAAAAGATTTATTTCAAGAAGGGGTAAGTGTCATAAAATATTTTCGGATAATGGTACTAACATGATAGGCGCTAATCGAGAAATAAAAGCTTTGTCTAAGTTAGTAAGAGATAGAGAAGAGTCTTTATTTGCGTTTTTCGCAGAAGAAGGCATTGAATGGTCATTTATTCCCCTAGAAGCCCAAACTGGGGAGGTCTATGGGAGGCTAATATAAAATCTTTAAAATATCATTTTAAACGCGTTGCAGGAAACTCAAAATTTAGTTATGAAGAATTATTGACTTTAATAACGCAAATTGAAGCAATTTTGAACTCTCGACCTCTTACGCCACTTTCATCTGACGTAGATGATTTGGAGGTTTTAACCCCAGCTCACTTTTTAATCGGGAGACCGATCACAGCTATAGTGGAACCGTCTCTGTTGCAATGCGAATCAAATCGTTTAAATGTTTGGCAGAGAATAACTAAATCAGTTCAAACGATCTGGAAAAGGTGGAGCCTTTCATATTTAAATAGTCTGCAACAACGAAAGAAATGGATTGTTAATAAAGAAAATCTCAAATTGGGAGATATGGTTTTAATAAGAGAAGAAAATCTTCCTCCTTGTAAATGGTTATTGGGACGTGTTGTTAAAATATACATGGGGAAAGATAAGAAAGTTAGAGTTGTAGATATTAAAACTGGTAAAGGTATTTATAAAAGGTCTATCAATAGGTTGAGCATACTGCCTATTGAAAATTAAATGTGTATGGTTATTTATATTATTAACTTGGAATTTATTGTTAGAATTTTTGGTATTCTCGTGTATCAAATTATTTACTATGTATTATTATGTATTTTATTATTTGAGAACTTAAGCTAATTCTCTCTGCTGAAATTTGATATTCACTTAATATTTATTAGTATTAATTAATGTTTAAAATTTATTGCGTATTTTTTGTTAAGATACAAATTGTTAAGTTCTTGCATGTGGACATAGCAAGGCCGGGCGGGATGTTGACGCCTGCGTAATGATGACTGCGAGTATGACGTATGCGTGAAGATGCCTGCGTGCGCACCTGCCAACCGGACTATATATGGTCGGAGAAGCTGAAAGATTTCAGTATTGCTGACGTGGGTAATAACTTGTTTACATCGAAACCCACAATAACTTCTGTTACCTTTTTGGTTTTATTAAAATTTTAGTCGGAAAGACTTGGTCCGTCATATTATTAAAACTCGTGACACTCACGAACAATCCCCAAAAATATTATCTATTTCAAAAGAAAAAAAACTAGTACTAAATAATAAAAAATTCTTTCAGAAATAAATTCCGAATCTAAAAGATTCCTTCAGCACATTACCTTGAAAGTAACCCCAAACATAATTTCAATACAAAACGATACAATTTAAAACCAATCTCCTTCCTCCGCTATAACTATAACGTGACCTTAACTCCGCGGCTATAAACAAAACTCATTCAAGCATCTTTTACATAATGATTGTATTTAAAGTGCCTCCGTGTATTATTTTAGAAAATAAAGAATAGGCACACGTGCCTCTCGCTCGTTCTGGAGATTATTCCACTTGGCTCGGCGAGAATATAAATGGAGAAAGATTTAAAAATGACTTGCTTCTGCATCCCCAAGGAAATGCATTTGGCTGAAATTTAATGAAATGCTATGAGTGGTTGAAATAAGGGGAAACACACGAAATGGTTTGTTTGAGTTGAATGAAATTGCAACCTTGTGGGAGAAACGTGTGTATGTAGGAAACCTTGCGAGAGTAAATACACCTCTCACTTTAGTACTATAAAATTTAAGAACCTTTCTCCATTTATTATAGTTAAACTAGCCTCAATTAAAAGGCGAAATAAAATAATTATATTTGTGTTATACAACTAAGAAAGTTAATCTTGCTGCTTTTCGGGTTATTTAAAAATTAGGCCTTTCCAACAAAAATTTATTTTAGTTTTCTTTTACTACGTATCAATCATTTTAGCTTCGTTTTAGCTATGTAGCATTTAGCCCTCATATAGTCTCATATTGTGCGTGCGACGTTAATACAGGCCTCACTCATAAGGGAAATAATATCCCAATGGGTTTGCGAGGAGTTACGACGGCGTATAGATAAAAAAATCCCATCTTTCGCCTAGTATACCTACAGAATTGAAGTTTGGCATGCATGTTTCTTTTGTTGAATAGAGATCTATAAGGAAGGAGTTTTGTTCTGTTACTCTTTGCATTTGATATTAAATTCGAGTTTCCTCATGTATTTGATATATTACTAGCAATTACGTAAAATCGATACGAAACATTGATTATTTTTGAGCATTTATTTACTCATTTCTTATAATAAAGAACTAACGTTGTGATTTCTATTACAAAATTCAGTAACAGATGACCCTCTTTGATATAGAATCAAATTTTAATTAATATTAATCTGTTAAAAGAGATAATTATATTCTGGAAATGCTGAAACTTCGCATATTATCTTCCTAAATACATAACACAGTCCTCAAGTTCAGAGCCCTGGTATATCAAAGACTGAATAGAAGTTCCATTACAAAATTATACCTTTACACACACATGAGATGCTTAGTTTTAGTGAGAAAAATGGTTGAAAATAGTTTAATATTCAGATATTAAGTTTAGTTACAAAATTAACTTCGAAAACTTAGACACTATAATGCAAAATACTACGGAACTAAAGGAATGAAATTGGGTACGCATATACCTTACGACAAAATATACAAATTAACAGTTTTTAGCGACCAATGACACATTTATTAGAACTCCAATGGAGCATCTGAATGGTATATAAAACCAAGTACATGGCGTAGCTAGGTATCTAAAGGCCCAGATGCAAAAAATAAATAAATAAAAAGGAACGGTAGCAAAACAGTTCTCAAAATGTCGTCGACATACCGCTGTGCTGTAAGTGTGCATCTAATGATGACTAAAGAGATTTGGCTGTCAAAAGAAATGGCTCCCCAAACCATAACTCCTGGTTGAGGGCGTATGTGGCGTGTAATATTGAAAGCAGGTTCAGTACGCTGCTCTGGGTTTCTGCAGACATGTCTTCGATGATCGTCAGGACACAGTTGGAAACGGGATTCGTCGCTAAACACCAAAAGTCCCTAGTCAGTATGATGCCAACCTGATCGAGCTAACCACCACTGTAATCTGGCTCGACAGTGTGCAGGCGTAAGAGGTAGGTGGCGTAGCGGTCAGTACGAGCGTAAATTTCGCTCTATCAGCCGTCTGTGAATGGTCACGGTGGACACTCGTGTGCGGGTCACACGTCTGATGGTTGATAATGATGAATCAGGCGTTGTGATAGCTGATCTCCCAATCAATCTGTCCTCCCGATCTGCTGTGGCCCTAGGTTAACCACTACCATCATAAAGCTGAAATCTGTCATTGTCCTTCCATTCTTGCCAGCATTTTCTTATGGCCGAATCTCATCGATCCATACGATGAGCGATTCTCCGACTTGCCCAACCTGCCTCTTTCAATCCAAAGATACAACCTCTTTCAAACTTTGATAATTGCTCGTAATGAGCTCGAGTTCTGAGGTGAGAAATTTGTTTCAGTCGTTGAAAGGTATCCTAAATCACAATACAGCAGAAGCTTTGACCATCAGATTGAGAATCACTTCTTATCGACACCTGCTGAGTGCGCAATTCCAATGTGCTGTAGCTCCCACTATTCAGACACCAAATTTGAATCATTTGCTTGTTCGGTATAAATGTCTTATCATACGAAATTTCCTTACAATCGGCCAACTCCTTCTTGGTGCGTCGTTTTTTTGTTATAGAGTGTGTGTATATGAATATTTTAAATATGCAAAGCTACTTTGTAACATCAGCTCTTTATCGTCTTCTGCAGGATATAGTAAAGCAAAGCTACATGATACCATGTATGAGTATGATTTTTTTGTGTGAGCTTTAGTATTCATTCGTGTTCAATTTGATACCACGACACTCGTATATATAGACCATGTACTCGTAGAAGGCTGACTAAGAAATTTGATACTTAAGGGCAATTTTTGTTTACTATGTTCTCTTTCTTGGGGTTGTTTGCGCTTAAAAGCACCACTGAATTTCCTTTTTTTATTCCATATTTTAGTTTTCTAGTTTATACAATACAATTCGTAAGTGCTCGAGTAATAACTAACGTTAAAAGGGAGGAGAAACGTAATATTACGCAACAAAATATCTTTGGAGAATCCCTGACTATTTACTTTTTTGGTACGACCGAACCCACCAGAGGGTTTATAGCTACAGAATTGTTCACCGACATAGACAGGAAAGGATACAAAAAATATGCATGAACAAGAAATTACAACACAATATAATTACAATTATTTAAAAAAAAAACATCCTTGCAAAAGAGCAGAGGAGGGCGGACAAAAAATTATAGCAGTCTTGCGCATACGAGTAGATTGTGAAATATTGAAACAGGAAGCTATAGTTTATTACGAATCATATTGTCATTAAAAACAGAATGTAACTAGGAAGGATTTGCTTCTTGTGTAGGTTCTTTAAGATGTATAGCAAGGTTTTTCATGTTTATTTCCAAGTAACAGCTTATAGAAAAATGAAAAAAATTTAAAATATTATAAACTTTTAAATAAATTATGTTCACAACAATATACAAACAACGGAAGGAATTTAGGGAAAAAAATTCCCTACAAGTTCAAAATTAATTTCAACTGAATTTCAATGATTATAATTGTATTGCAATCTTTTACATTATATCTTAAATATGGGAGAAATTATTGTGGGAGAAAATAAGTTTGGCTTGCTTGGTGATCAGAGTCCGAGGCCCTAAGCTTGAAGGTCACGGTACACGGCAGCATCTAGTCCATTGGTAGCTACGCCACATAACATGCATGACATAAAAATCTTTTTCCTACACCTCTCACCAACTTAAGGTAAGCGACTACGTTCGGAACCTTGATTTTTAAAAAGTGCATAAAAATGGATAATTTTCATGATATTTAGTGTCATTTAGATTAGAATATATGTATAAAATTGTTTTAAGGACATTGTGGCAATAAAAAAATTTTACATGCAATATTTTGGCAAAAAATGAACATAAAATTACGTATTTTCAAAACGTTCTCCTCTTATAAAAAAAGCTTCTATATATAGATATAGAGATAGCTTCTATATATATATACAGAGAGTGTAATTAGTAATTTTACCAACTTATTTAACTTATCTTATATTAAGAACAAGTCATGTACTTTTAGTTTTACAAACAAGAGAAAATCAGTTAAGTAAAATAACAACAAAGGATCGAGTACTCATTTTAATAAGTGTTCCTCCGCGTGTAACGTGGTATAGATATGAGATATAGCTCAGAAGATTTAAGCGAATTAAATTTGCTGTTGAACCCCAATTTTCAGAATATGTAGCCAGTATATTAAAACAGTCTCTGTAATCCTGAATACGTTTTTTAATTTGTTCAAGAGCATTAATTAACTGTTTGGAAGGTTTTGAGTACAAGTAACGATTCAAATTTGATCAAAGTATGCGGTCAAATCTGATACAAACATACTCATTTCAAAATCATTATGTCTACGTGCTCATTTTTCAGTATGTCTTTTTTCTCCGTGTAATGATAATATTTTGCTTACATAAAGTAAAGACTTCTCCAAAGAACCTGAACTAGGATTTTTGAAAACTTCATATTATTTTCAGAGTTACTACCAATTAAAATAATTATAGGCGCTTTTTTTCTTAAAATTTCTCCCCTCTGTTGTAGTAAAATAAGGATAAATCCACTTCTAAGTTTTATATTTCAAAAAGTTTAGTTTAGGCTTTGTACAGAGGTCTGAGCTATATACATGCAAAATATTGTTATTATAGAAGCGTTTTCCATAAAAGGAGAATGTTTTGAAAATAGGTCATTCTATGCTCCTTTTTTTCTCAAAATATTGTATTTAAACATAGTTTTGATTATAATAATATTCTTAAAACAATTATATACACGTAGTCTAATTTAAGTGACACTAAATATAAATATTATCCGTTTATACGCTTTTTGTAAAATCACGGTTCCGAACGTAGTCGCATACCTTAACTGTAACTGAGCTCGCCATATTTTCCCGTGCATCCTACCCCAACTGCAACTTTTCACCCCCGCACCAGGGACATCTAACTGTAAACAGGAAACGTATCGGACGGACGCAAAATTTTGTCTTCTTAAAAAGACTGTTGCAGTTTAGACTTAAATATTCGCAGCACCTTCAGAGGTATAATTTACATCTATACCCACAAGTTTACAATTTAAAATTAAGTTTAAATTAACTGTAAATACTTCTGTATTCTCTCCATTTCTGATTGTTATTGGAACTCAAGCCACGGCAGCAATATCCGTGCGAAATTATTTCTTTCTACCCACGTGGAATGTACCAATAGCTCAAAGATGGACTCGTGAACAGTATAAACAGATGTCACTACTTGAGAGAGAACGTGGATGGTCAGTGAGTGAGTCTTTAATAATATCACAAAGCACTAAGCATTTTATTGGTGACGGATCTCGTAAATTAGAACTACTGTCAAGTGACGAAGGCGACACCACAGACGGCAAGCCTCACTACTAACTGCGACACCCCGCTATATTACTCAACAACTCCGGCCACGATTTTGGGCCGTGACCACTAGGCTACCACGGCTACACTTGTGCTAAATTAAACAAGGTAGTCAAATAGCAACACTGCTAGTCAATTGAGTTGTGTGTGTGTGTGTGTGAAAAAATGATACTATTCAACAATGTTGACAGGAATGGGTGAACTATAACCGTATAGAGCGTCCAGTAGATGGCTGTCGACCGAGAGTGACGACAGAAAGCGAGGACACAGTGATTGTTGGATAAGGGCTTACAGCTCCTAATGTGTTACTATCAAGTGTACTACGTATAACCTGGATACCTGTGACAGTAGTAACGATTAAAAAGCTACTCAGTGGATGGACATTAATCAAGATCATTGCGCTTTGTTCCTCTCACTGTTGCACATTTCCAGTAATGTTTGTAGCGTTGAAATGTGTATTCGAGCTGCAATCTCAGAAACTGGAATAAAGTTCTTATCAGCAAAGAAACCTGCTTCGAATCGAGCCACGATGACCAGCAAAGACATCCAGGACACTAGAAATATCATGAACCAGAAATTAAGGCATGGTGTGCCATTTCATTCGATAGCTATACCTACTTATAGAAAGTCGGTACATTGACGAGATTCTACGCCGACGGCCCTATCGGGTTGCACTTCAATCCATGGCCTCCTGAGCTTACATTTTAACAGGATAAAATGTGCACAGCCGGTATTTCTATTACTGTCCGCCATGTTTCAAAATGTCTTTAACTGATGAAATCTTTTCCCAAACGGAGCACATTTCTTATACGATAAGCAAGCTTCTCCAGCCCTTTCTTGGATTTCATTGACCTAACGAGAAAGTTTATAGGAAACTATTTCGCAGAAGGACATCCGTCATCCCTATGAGTCAATATCTAGATCAGGGGTTCCCAATGTGGTCATGGTTCAAAATTACGAGTTCCGTCGCCAAAAAGCTCTCGTGTAGCTGAACAGGGCGACATTAATATTCACTCACTCACTCTCAAAGCGGTCTTTATCGACCCCCATGCGCCCATGACGACCTGCAAGGAGTTCACGTCAGCGGAAAATAATATGGGGGTCCATGAGGTGTAAATAGGGGGAGGGGGTCTACGATAGTGGCTCTCGTTGAAACAGATCGTAACTTTAATTGTAAAAGAAAATTTAATCAAATGGAAATCGGAATTTACCTATTTAACATATTAATTTATTAAATTTAATGAGGTTAATTTGCAGTTACAAAAGAAAAGCATAAATTTTATTTAAACATGAACATATTATTTCAGCGTTTTTTGTCACAATTATGCTAAAGGAGTATAATATTGAACACACAAATTTTAAGTTTCTCAATTGGTCACAGTCAATCTTCCAGGAAAACAATGTTTTAACCTAAGCTCCACCTTTAAATGCATTTAGATTTTGAATCTAGGTTTGAGAATGCTTTGACTACGGTAATTTTCACAGTAGGCAATGAATTCAAACGGTCTCATTCAACAACAACGAACAAATGTCATATCACAAAAGAAACTGATCGGAATAGGTAGTAACGGAGATCTTGAAGTAAAATTTAGAAACAGTTGTCGGCAATTTCGGCGTTAAAAAGCCATGCATGTTATTTGTTCCGAATTATGGGGTATTGGGAGCAGGAGTTTCAGCATGGCTGCCAATCTCCAAAATAAAAAAAAAGAAAGAAAAAGACTGAACAATACTAATCAAGGAGATTTAGGGTTTAACCTGACAAGATTGATGTCAAATGTTGAAATTTTTTTTATTGAAGCACCACATTCGTCCCTCCAATTAGAAGCATTTGTTTCTTGAGCAGTTATTTATGTATTAAATTTTTGTTTAACTAACGTGTTCCTTAAGTTTTAAACACTACACTTCACTACAGTTAAAAATTGTGATCTTTTAAAGTAGCTCTATAACAGCTGTCTAAAAAACATTCAGGTTGATAAATTTGCAAAATCTCGATGTAAGGCAGACAGGGTCTACACAAATCCGAAAAACATGGCAAGGGGTTACGAAAAAAAGTTTAGAAATGTTGATGGATAAGTTTCCTTCAGGGACAGAGGTCAACGCATCATGTATCTTTTTTTCTTCTTGTATCTGTATTTCCTGAATAAAACATTTCATTATTGTGATAATATTAGCGTTTCTTTTTCAATTCCTACTATTATCTCACACTCTCTATATATTTATTTATTTATCTTGGTGGAATTTTCAATCTTTAATAAAATACATTTTAAAGCACTCATTTGAGCTGAAATTTTATATTAATGATTATTTTGGATGAAAATACAGTAATTTAATTATAACTAATAAAAATTAATTGATTAAAACTAATTATTTAAAGAATCACAAGTACATCCGCATTGGCATCCTTTTTGTCGACTTAGCGACCCTTTTGGTGAATTGTGTCAAATAGGTTTTTTCTCGCGTTTTTAAAGTATTCAGTTGAACTGAAATTTTATATACACGATTGTTTTGGATGACAATACGATTGTTTAATGATAATTAATAAAAATTAATTACCACTTAATGTTGTGATTCTGTCATATGCATATACATATTTATATTAATTGCAACTATTTAATAAAAAATAAAAATTTTCATTGTTGATCTAAGTAGGAATTGATTTAGAAATTTTTTATATATTACTTGCTTGTTGTTGAACTACGTAGGAATTGACTTAAAAATTTTTTTTTTTTATATTACTTGTTTAATTCTTGCACGTCACATCTACAAAGTTTCAACTCATTCGGATACTTTCTTCGTGATACGCCGTTTTTTATGTTACAGAGTGTATTTCAAAATGTACTAAACGAGACAAAACGAGAAATAAACTAAATAACAATATAGAAATAAATTTACATCAAAATAGACCGAAAGCGGTAGTGCCCACTAATGTTGGAATAAGCCTTTGTTTCCAAAGTCGCCAATTTTTAGTATTTCTAAAATAGGGGTAAAATTTGTTCCTAAGCATTATGCTTGTTCCGTCTGTTCTGTGGCATAAATCCCTGCCAATGTCGATTGTTTTCGCTTCGCCGAATTCTATGAGATGTTTTACATTCCACATCACGACAGCGTTCTGAATTTAGAACGTTTGAAAAACACCTGCTGTGATTCAGCTCACTTTGGGAAACAATGGAATGATTCATTGGACAAAAGAAAGAAAACTCGATAAGAGTTTCTGTAGTGAGACTCCTTTGTGCAAGACTTATACAAACATACATCATATTTTTCAGATAAGGTATTTATATATTTTCGGCTCTTTAAAAATAGTTTTAGAATCTTAGTTACATATTTTGACTAAGTGCAAGGGGTACCAAGTTCAGACTGACACAATATGACTTAAAAGGAAAGTTTTACATAAGGGGGAGGGGGCAGGAAGATGAATTTAACAGAGTGACATAGTATTTTCACAAATATGAAGCAAGTATATTCATTAAAATTTTATTTAAAATAAATGAATGACGATAAAAATGCTATTCATATTTTTAGAAAACTTTCTGTAATGGTTATCATAAATGTGATCCTAATTTCAGTATTTATAACATCATTTCAATCCATATAAGAAAAATTCAAATGAATCCGTTGCATTATATACATATGTAAAGACTGGCATTGGATAAACAATTATGTTTATAAGTTTTTCGAATATTTATATTTATATTAACTCTTTTTTTTTTTGGAAAATAAAAAG
Source organism: Trichonephila clavipes (assembly GCA_019973935.1). Taxonomy (NCBI): domain Eukaryota; kingdom Metazoa; phylum Arthropoda; class Arachnida; order Araneae; family Nephilidae; genus Trichonephila; species Trichonephila clavipes. The sequence goes on from BMAU01019156.1 coordinate 554,689, forward strand.
CCAAAAATAGATTAAATTAATGGTAAGGCACCCAGACAGGTGGCATTAGTAACAACAAATTAATGAATAAGCACTTAAGTTCAAATTTTTCATCGCATTTTACAATAATAAGCATTATTTATAATAAAATTAAAATAAATAATTTCAAATAATTAATAATTATTTCTTTCTTTACAATAAGTTGGAAACATGAAATGAAACAAAAATTATTGATCCGCAAAACCAGAAAGTCAAATTTCTTTCTGAACTTAACTAATGTGATGTCCAGTGGGGGTGTAGCTCAGTGGTAGAGCGTTCGCTTCGCATGTGAAAGGCCCCGGGTTCAAATCCCGGCACCTCCAATGGATCTTTTATTTATATAAATTATTCATTATAAATATAAATTATTATTATGTTTGAATAATATTGATTCTATAATAACAAGTATAATTTTTCCTTCACTATAATTTGTTATCGCGCCCGAATTATGTTTATATTTACATCGTTTAGAAGTAAAAAAATCTTAAATTCGTAAATTTCTTGAAAATAAGTAAATTTTTATTAGAGACAATCATAACGATACCCATTATGTTCTTACTAGTATAATATATAAATATAATTATAAATAAACAATTATAACTACTAAAAATTGTTTAACTATTTAATTATAGGAGAAAGAGACTACAACAATTATTTTTATTTGGAATAAAAATATTTTGAGCTGTTTGTTATTTCAAGAACATCTATTTTTCACTATGGACTTCAATGGGGCTGCGGCAGTGAGCAAGTGAATATTAATGTCACACTAATATTCAGTTACAGGAGGCGACGGACCTCGTAATTTTGAACCATGGTCAAGCGACGAGGATGACACCTGAGCTGGTACCACCTCTCTTAACTTCCACACCACTCCAAAAGGAGGATGTTTAAGCCTCGACAGATTTAATGGGCATCAATCCGCCACACGGCGGGCATTCCGCGGTACTAGTCAGATACGAGTCCGTTACCGTATCACTAGGATGCCATGGCCACAAGTTGCTGAATAGTGAAACGGTGTTGATTCTAGCAAATCAAACTTGAAAATAAATATTTTATGCATTACTCTTCATTATTACAGGGGTCGGCATTTTTTTTTTTTTTTTTTTTGGTTCGCAGGCCACAATGGGGAAGTGGAGTATACCGGAACGCCACACCTTTTTAAAACATTCTTTAGTTAACTTTGCATCTCAGAAAAAGTATCAATTGTTCCATAAAAATAAATATAAGTTTAAAGTTGGGACAGTTTTACTCAACTTATTTATGTTGCGCTGATTTCATACCTATGGCCATAATATTTTTCTGCGATATTTTTTAAGTCATCTCTGGTGGCTTAGAGGTAGCGTACATGCTTCGGAACCCTAAAGTCACGGGTGCAGCCCCGGCTGGAATCGATAGATTTTCTGTATGCGAAAACCGTAGGCCCGCATGCCATATGCTTATGTGGCATGTGAAAGATCCCTTGAGTGTAAATTTGACTCTGGTACTCTAGACAAAATTAAATCATGCCAATATTTAGCATCCAACGAGAGCATGATTTAAAAAATAAGTTCAAGTGTCCAAATTTGGTAACAAGGCCGCAACCAGATGGTGCCACCATGAAATGGCTGTAACATTTGGGAACTTGCCGTACCTGCAAAGTCTAATTTGCTTAAGTACAGCCCATTTAAAAAGCATTTTTTAACTGAGGAGTGAGATTGCTCGTTTAAATTCTCATAACAGCTGGCAACTTAATGTCAGCCAACTTGCATCTGTATTTCCTCTTGTTTATCTTCAAGCAAAAAAACTTTGTTCACAAATATATGATGATCCAAATACAGAGAACATTTAACGTCTATTTGTTTTTCGGACTGTCTCGGTAGGCAACTATCTGCCCACCCCTGTTTTATTAATAGTATCGTAGTTTGTTGTTACTTATGCCACCTGATCGACAACAACATCAGATCAAGGCCCACGAAAATCATCGCGGGTAAGGTTAGATTTTTACGCCTACCGTTAGCCTAAGCTTTGAGCACCATTCGGGCTACAGTACGATTTTGCTTGGTTCGGGGTTGAAGGAGAACACCTTGGGGGTGGTCAGAGTCCTCCCACCTCTCTTTCCCTTCCACCTACCTCACAAGAAGACTCGCGGTTCGACGGCTATTTAAAGTACCTCCATGCCGTGAAGGCAATTTACTTTTACAAACCTCCATGCCTTCTCTGGGATTCGATCCCAGGCCCTACGGCAGGCAGTCAGCGTCACTAACCACTCTACCGGATTGGCGATGTATCGCAGTTTAAATAATAAGGATCCAAATTATGCTTCAAGGATATAATAAGATTGAATTTTTCAAAAGAAAAAAATAGAGGAAAATGCATCATATTATTAATATGAAGTTCTTGAGATGTTTTTCTTTTATGTGTGAAAATATATAAAGTTGCATCCTGAGAAAAATTTCTCAAAAAATAAAATACCACTAGAAAAACTTTTTTTAAGTTAATTTTTTTCCCTTCAGCTGTTCCTTTCGTGCACCGAAGTTTCGAACTTCTGACGTCAGAAAAAGAAAATGTGAAAGAAAGTGAAAACTCTGGCCAGAGAGTGCTAAAAAACCGGAATTGGAAAACATTTAGAGTCCTTCCAAAAAGCACTCCAAAATATATCCCCAGTGTCCAGGAATTTTACGTGAGATCGATTCCTCCACGTTTCGAAACCGTTTCTCTTTCCCTCAAGAATCAAAAATATTAGAAAATACTTTACAAAGCTGTACTTCATGAGATAAAAAATAGATGAAGCAAAAAGAAGGTTTCTGAATTTAAATTGACTCTAATCCCATTGAGATTTTAAAACATGGAATTGGTTCGAATTAATTGAATTCAAATGAACATTGTTGCTTTTACATTTCCAGACTTTGTCTCAATACACAGTAGTTTAAAATACTACTTTTAAGCATAATGGATTGCAATATCTATTTTATAAGTAAAATGTTGTGATTACAATACTCAAAAAAGTAACTCTCTGACTGTTCGTTAAATAATTTAGTTTGAAGTTTATTAATACAAATGCCAAACATTCGCCCACTAGACCATTTGTCTCAATCTACGTTCCCAACAGAGGTTACAGAGTTAAGAGAAAGTGGAATGGAACATGACAGGATAAATCTGGTTAAAGCTGAATGTGGCACAGCGTTGCCTCTTTTTCGTATTTAGTTTGAAGTAACATTTATTTTTCAAGAGTTAAATGAGCATAGTAAAACCTGCAAATGATTGGTAAAATAGCGTATGCAATAGAAGCATATTACCATATAAATTATGGTTTTGTTCATTTTACTGTTCAAATAATACTGTGCCGAAAAGCACGTGTGTAGGGTAAGATAAAATACACATTTGGTAATTCTAATAAATGGGAATACCTTTGACGACAGACTTAGTATTAAATTTGGTTTCCAAATAGACATTCCTATAACAATCCAGAATGTTCTGAAATGTTTATTTGACAAGAAAACTATATAGATGCTTTTAAAAAGGTTGTGTAAGGACGATGCAAGGAAGCAAATTGGAAGTCAGGTATCTGACAACGACTGTGCGTTTCATTTGTCTTATGTGTTATTGTGATTAAGGATTTGTATTGTGCATTTGTGTGATTCTTGAATCTGCGATCTTGTAGATTTATATGTGGGTATTATTTGTGTTTCCTTCTAAAATCAAAATCTATTATAAGAATTAGTGTTGTGCAATAAATTACGATTTATTCAACAACACTATCTGTTAATTGCATGGACCTTTTGAAAGACGATGAACTACGTATAAACTTTAAAAACACCATGGCAAATTATAACAGAAAAATTCACAGAATTCAAAACAATTCTAATCTCTTCTATGTTTCTACTGCACGAAGACAGAATTCTAATCAAAATTTATCCGAAGGATTTTGAAAAATACTCTAAGTACAAAAAAATAAAATTGTGTAATTATGCCTGCCCTATCGATAGCTTGCAGTTATCTGAATTAAAGTATTGCCATTCAAATATTATAGCAGTAAATTCATTATTGGGGAAAAGAGACATAAAATATAACATCTCCTACGCTATAATACCAAATAATCTCAAACTCCTATAAACAGACATGTATCACGCCGTATCTCATAGGTGGGGTACATGACTGCCTCCATAAATAGATGGAAGTGATGTGAATCTCACAGATAAGTATGCGTATCCCATCTACAAGCAGTGTTATGAATTATTTGAGGATGTAAATTACGCTAACGCCTCCTAGAGCTACATGAAGACTATAGATGTTAAATCACATCTATATGATCCACGTCTCAGTGATAAAGACAATATACTTGATTTAGTAATCTCCTATAAATTCCTACCTAAACGTTATGGGAAGAATTTGTTGAATTTTAAGTATAAAAATCTCCCCTATATATATAAGTATCAAAAGAGGGTCTTTAGGTACATCATCATTTCGGCAGTAACTTTATTTGTTCATTATCAGTCGCCATCAGAAAAAAATAACATGATACATTTGATCAATATTTAAAGCACATGTAATGTTATCAAAAATAAAAGCTTCTGTAATCATGCTACACATATTGCTATTGTTAAAATATTTTTCATTCACACTAAACTTAGCCATATTGCGTTATTGCATTAGTATGAAATGGTTGCATATCCACACTGAACACAAGATATATTCGTTTCCGCACTCCACATAATTAAATCCAGTACAACACTGTTTGATAAATATGTATAACTTCTAATAATATAACTAATTATTATAGTTTATTAACGTCACATCATGAAAGCTATTACGGGCGGACTTCACAATTTTAAACTACTGCTAATAGACGAGGACACCCTAGCTGGTAACTCACTATTCAAAACACATCAGTAGGATGAATTAACCCTTTTAAACGATGGTCTTGAATGGCACCAGGATTTGAACCCGCTACTAGACTGAAACAACACTGACCATGGCTATGAACCAGAAGCATAGCCACCACCGTAACAATCATACGGGGCCCCCAAACTACAGGGTCACTAACAGATGCAATATTTCGAAACTTCCAAATATTATTGATGTGGTCATTATTGTTGAACTTTTAAAAAGGACCCCCAAAGAATGTTGCTACAGGGCCCTTTCAAAACTAGCAACGCTAGGGACACAAATATATTGAAATTTAGAAATCACTTCTACGCTTGTGGAATCGGTTTAAAAAGTTATGCTTTTAAAAAAACGGCCCCCAAAGAATGGTGATGCAGGGCCCAACTCAGGACTAGCTACGCCAGTGCTATGAACACTCGTCTTCATAGTAATTTCGTGTACTTTTTTAATCATATTTTTTCTTATTACAAGATTTTGAATGAGTTTAGAATTATTTGTATTCATTTTTAATATAAGAATCCCCAGTAATGAAGGATTTGAAATAATTTATGCAAAAATGAGTCACCAAACAAATTGCGTGTAATATTACGCTTGTCTGAACGCATTGGAATATTTACTTAGCTGTCGCTTGCGTAAAAATGAATGTTTCTATTTCCATAATAAAGACCCAATTGCATGTCAAAACATATTTATATTCAAAAGAAAGTTTGTATAAAGCATGGGGGTGTAGCTCAGTGGTAGAGCGTTCGCTTTGCATGTGAAAGGCCCGGGGTTCGATCCCCCGCACCTCCAAGTGTTTTTTTTATTTCAAATAATTGTTATAAATATAAGTACGCGGAAAGTAATCAATAAAAAATAATCTTAATTTTAAAAAGACGTATTATTATTGATTATCAAGCTACCCAAAGAAAGGTTTATAGTTTATTTTACTCCTTACAATTACAGAAGAGGTTGTTCGTTTTATATGGGAACGATTTAGTAATTTGTTTTTTCGTTTACATTTCGAGATAAAACTTTGGAATAATCGTCCACAGAATTAGCAGAATAATCGTCTGCTAATGTTTTATTTTGATTGGAATATAAAACAAAAGATTTATTTTGGAAATCGCTCCTAAAATTGATAGATGGCTCGAAGGTTACGTAACTGCATTTTCCGAAGAGAAATATTCGTATCACCAAATTATAAAGCATTGTAAAAATCTTGATTATTGCATTTAAAAAAAATTATATTAAATTTGGAAGGAAAAAAAACGTCTTGCTGAAAGTAAAAATGAATCGAAAAATGTTCGAATCCAAGTAACTATCAAGAAAATGAAGTCTCTGATCCTAAAAAAAAACGTGCTGTCTCAAATATTTATTGCATCGGAACTAGAAATGAGACTTCTGGTACTGTAAGTAAAATCATTCATAAAGATTTAAATTTAAAAAAAATGTTTAAACCTACAAAGTTTATCTGCTTTTGCCAAAATATATTGCTGAAAAAGAAATTGTAGAAAATCATATGAAAAACACCTAGTTGCTGAAAAGTGGGAATTCCAGGTAACATTTGATAATGCATGAGTATATTGGTTATTGTAAGAAAAGAAGATCAATTTTCCATTGCTCATCTAACAGGAATGACCTTACGAAATGGCTTCGTCAGTGTACAAAAAAGTTCCCAAAGGGATTCATGATAGTTGCAGGATTTTGTAAAGTCAAAATTAATTCATTCTAATATCGGAAGAATATTTTAGAGCCAATTTTTGAAGAAGAAATTTCAGCCTGATATGGAAAGGACATTGATAAATTTGAGCTTCATGTGGACAAAGCCTCTAATCCCCCGTCTAAGTCAACTCCTGCTTATTTAGCAAAGAAAGAATCAAAAACAGGAATAAAGTATATCTCACTGGACGAAATGCTTGTAAAAATACCTAACGCTTTCTAAATGGAATTTTGTGCTGTCACTTTATTAATTCGAGCTTTAGGAAAACGACATCCAAGAACATTGAACGGATTTTCGAAACTGGTTCAATAGGAAGGGAGTAAAATTGTTTAACAGTACTAAGAAAAAGTTCATGGAAAATTCAAGCTACAGCTATTGTCAAGAGCTATGAGATGGAAGTAAATCTGCACAAAAAACATGGTATTTATGGATAAAAGTTAAATATCAAAATAGTTTCTATAAAGTACAAACTACCTTTTGTAGCATTTCGCTATGCTTTAAATCAGGGGTGGCCAACCCAAATGACCTCGCGGGCCACTTCGGAAATACTTTACAATTCCGCGGGTCGCATATAAAAATATGTATCTTAATATTAGATTTGAATCCATTACAAACATTTGTTGGAGTGAAAATTTAAAACAGATTGATATATTATCATTGTTTTCATTGTTTTTCATGTATACAAACATAGATAGTATAATAATGCAATGATCAAATAATATTTAATTCATTTAATTAGTGAGATATCTGTTTCTCAACTCTTTCACTTAGTTTTTGCAAGTCGATCTCGATGCATATCTATTTGCGTATCGTAATTGATGTTGCAGATTATCGTGCGTTAAGTTTGAACACGATTTATGTTTGATAAATTTCAATTAAGAAAAAAAGAGATTCCAGTAACAGAAGCAACGTAATAAAATAATAACAGTTATGGGATTTTTTTACAATATATATATATATATATATATATATATATATATATATATATATATATATATATATATATATATATATATATATATATATATATATATATATATACATTGTACAAAAAAGTCGAATTTTGTAAAATTGTAAAGAATCTCGCAGGCCGCAAAATTATTCAAGGCGGGGCACGGGTTGAACACCCCTGATTTAACTTTAACTAATAAATAATAAATAATATTACATCATTTTAATGTACACAAAATACTCATAAGTCAATACATATCAACAGAATTCATATTAAAGTTCAGAATCTGGACAGTTCAGAATTAGCATTTAAAAATTCTTTACACTCATCTTTTAAAACCACCCATCCATTAAAAACCCTTTAAAGTGTCTTTTTAACTGCGCTTTGATTGTCCGTGGGGCGTCAATTAGAAATATTTCTGCGTTTAGTTAGCTCCTACCCAACGTAAAATAAGACTTTTACGGGTTTTTTATGAGCACTTTACGTTTATTACCATTTTTTATGTGTATGTGTGTTCAAGGAATCTCTTTTTTACGGTAATTAATTCAACTCGTGGGACGTCTTGTCTATTTTACGAATAACAGAATACTTCTGTTTTAAGGTGGATGTTTTTCTAAGGATGTAGCAAAGAGTCTTTATCACATGTTGGAGTATTTAACATATTGAAAAAGTATTGGAGTACTAGAATATTTATACATGTATATTTTTTATAAATGTATGAACGTAATCATGCTATTCAAACAATTTCGTTTTTTTTTAAAAAAAGAAAATGTTTTTTTTCAATTCCTATATCATTAGGTCACACTTTCTATTTATTTATTTATCTTGGTGGAATTTTCAATCGGTCATAAAATACATTTTAAAGCACTCAATTGAGCTGAAATTTTATATACATGATTGTTTTGGATGGCAATACAGTAATTTAATTATAATTAATAAAAATTAATTATTTAAAGGATTACAAATACAGCCACGTTAGTAAACTAGCGACCATTTTGGCGACTTGTGTCAAAACTTGAAAAAGGTTTTTTTTCTCACGTTTTAAAGCATTCAGTTAAACTAAAATTTTATATACACGATTGTTTTGGATAACAATACAATATTTAAATGATAATTAATAAAAAGTTATTACCATTTAATGTTGTTATTCTGTCATATGTATATACATATTTGTATTAATTGTAACTATTTAATAAAAGTAGCTAAAATAAAATTTTCCTTTGTTGATCTAAGTAGGAATTGACTTAAAATTTTTTTATATTACTTGTTTCTCTCAGAAATTATTAGGATTTCACGGTTAGAAATCCTTCACAGTTTCTTTTTTTCCCTGAAATCCAATCGCCAAAGGTTTTACGAGCTATGGCAACCTGTTTGATACCATCCTTCGAACAATTGCTAAACGTTTTCCGGCGCAATTAAAAATCACCAATGGCTTGTGATTAATACGTGATCATTTTCTTTTGACATGTAAATACAGATTCTTTTCTTACTGTATACAGTGAACATAAAAATAGTTGAAAGGTTTCATTATTAAGCTTTCTTAACAAATTTATATAATGAACTGTAAATATAGCAGTCAAACAAGCAAAATTATTTTTAAAGAAAATTATTGGAATATTAAAATTTATATCAACCCAAAAGTTTGTGGGCTTGCATTGTGACGGATTCTTACGTGACCTTCACACTAATCCTCTGTGAGAATCTTTGGGCTAGCTTTCGTGTTTAATTCAAAGCCTTTCCTCTCAAGAAACTTTGATATGTAGATTAGTTCGACTATATAAAGTCTGAGTTTTTGTAATTATAGAAGAAAGAGTTGAGAAGCTGTTATATTCACCACGCAGGGGAGATAGAGTAAAGTTCATTTACGCTGCTTAATATTAAGGGCGCGGTATTTGCTTCTGTATTAAATTAGTGAATTGGAGGTTTGTAATCAACGATAGATTATGTTAAGTTAAATAGGTTATTTGCACTTGTTCGGTTAATGTTTATTGCTTTCTCTCTACCACTCCTAGGACATTCAGTTAGAAATTAAACTGTTGTTGAATAGTGTGTTTGAGGGGAAAAAATAATTGTTATAATGGAAGTTTCTAATTTTGCTTTTATACCTCCTACACCCATAGGTAGTCAAGACGGTGAGGGAGAAACTTCAGGGGTAAGTCTCTCACAGCATGCATATATTTATTTTCTAAAACAGGGATATCTCTCTTCTTACGGAAGACTTGCTTGACTTTTGCTTTGTACTGAGTTCCCATGCCCTCCTTAGAGGTATACAAGTATGCCTTAAAATAATAACTAAAGAAAATCAATATTTTATAGGTGCTTTACATAAGAAAATTAAATAGAAAAATACTTTTTTATTATAAACTTTTAAAATAAAATTAATGCAATTTACTCATTAGTAGCTTTAATTCACTTTCCACGCACACACATGGGCCTCCTACCCTTTCTTTTTATTTATTGACCGGGATGTGCTCGAATGTTTTCGTACACACTGTCTAATTCAAAAACTATTGAAGTCATATTTCTTATTCCACGTTTAATTTGCTTTGCTAATACTTTGTTTTCATTGCCATACATGTATATTTTTTATTATACGTCGCGCAACGTAGAAGTCAAGAGACAGAGCTATCGTCACAAAGTCATTTAACTGCAAATCGGATTTACCAGATCAATGTGCGAGGCTTTTTCAATTAAAATAAATCGTATCTTAAAGTACAAAGTTTTCTAGTTATATATAATCGTATATGTTTTATTGTTATCTTTAATCCTTTCTTAGTATGAAATCATGCGCTGACGCAGAAATAGAGGTTAAACGTTTCAAAAAGTTCGAAGAAAATTTAAATGATACAAAAATGTAATAAGTGCGATTAAGATAAAAAATTAAAAAGTTCAAGGTTTATTTAATAAACTTAACAATATAAACAAAATTCAAGGATGAAAACTATATTTTCGCTTCTTTTAAGTAAATAAAGGACCATTTTTAACCCTCTCTCTGCGTAGTGCTACCTGTGCTATGCCTACGTTTGCCCGTGGAAATCGTGGGATACGCAGTGAAAGGGTTAATAGTACAAATCTGTATGAATGTGGTGAATCGTACAAATGTGTGGTTCACTTCAAACCTTTTCTTAAACATTTTTTTTCTCTTTGGATGACAGCTCGAATGCTGAGGCTTTCTTCTTTCAACACTAATATTAAGAGGAAGTCACTTCACTAAAATTAGTGAAAATTGATTTTTCCATTTTTATTGGAAAGTAGACTTCAGAATTCCTTCTGTTTATGATACAATTGAAATTATTACTCTTAATAAATGAAAAGTAATTTTAGACATTTTGACTAGGGGGGTGTTATGTATTACTTAAAGGTAAAAATTCTAACTTTCAGTAGTGCCCACAGAATGCTTTTATTTGGGAGTGAGTTATATTTTTAAAATAACATAAGCAAAGGCACCTAGACGAAATCTTTTTGCTAAATATCCGTAGGATTTTTGACAGGGGGGGGGTAAACACAAAACGAATGTTTTTCAAAATTTTACTCATCTAATTACTTTGGTAACTTAACGCATATATTAACTTTAATAAGAAATTTTGTTACAGAAATTGTTTTAAAAGTTTTATGGTTACAATGTATATAAATTTTAATAGATTGGAAGCTTGTATCATGTTTCTCTACGTATGATTTTTTTTAGAAATTTACTCAAAACTTTTAAAAATGCTCTCAGTAAAATTTTAATAATAATGCAATAAATGCGCGTGAGAAAATGGTGACTGTAAGACCAGTTCATTTTCTTAACAATATTACTTAAATGCCCTTCTTATTGTTAAGGAAATATAAATTAGTGCCCGAAGGGACACCTTTACAACAATATTAAGAGAGAAAATAATGAAAAAAATACAGCTTATGAATAATTATTGACATCTTGAAAGTATATCAAAATAATAAATGTCTTAAAATCAGTATTAAGAAATATACGAACCATTAAAATAAAATCTATGTTGCACAACAAAAGTAATAGCCATTTTTTATACTCTGCATTCATTCACGAATACGATATACGAAGTACGAAATGTAAAAATAAAGATTTCAGTTACACAAAACTATGAAAATAAATAAACACCCACGCATCTGCATTTCCATTACCAATAAAACTCAAATAATAATAAACATGGAAAGTATAAACATCGTTTGGCATTAAAATAAAGATCCACCGCACATTAACTTTCATAGAATAAAAATGTACATCAACCCTGACAAACTTAAATCACCCCATTGAATAATCGTTATTTATTTCACTCAGTAATTAAAATCATAAAAAAACCTCTGCGCTCACATCAATAAACATATGAACAACCAAATAAGAAAAATAAAATTTAGAACATACCAAGCAATGCATCTCACCCCACCTGCGGGCAGAAAGAAATTTTTAAACTCTAATAAAGAGTTCCTTTTCTAAATATCGTCAGCGAGGAATCTTCTCACAGAAGAATTTATGAAAATTATAGAGATCGAAAAAGCCCTCTAACGAGTCAGGGTACCATTAAATATGCCGGTCCCACCCCTCGGATGCAGAGAAGCGTGCAAGTAATCGAACGTATCCTCGGGGGAGGTCGAGTATTTAGAAAAGCACCACCGTCATCGGCTGCGTCATCCTCCAAATCGTTTGGGATCTTTAGAAATCTTAAATCTAGATCTTTGACCTGAGGTTTTGACTTTAAGGTTTATTAGTAAAACTCAAGTGTTTTTAAAGGGTTTTTCGCTCGGATAAATTTCAGGGTGGTGTTCGAATTTCGGTTTAGAATATTTAATTAAGTATCGGCTTATGTTTCGTTGTCTTTGGAGAATTTTTTATTATGTAGGAATTTTAACTGGAGATTTCGAGAGCTTCGAGATCTCTTCCAAATTTAGAAAGCTCAAACGATCACCCGTTTAAGGGTGTACTTCAAATAAATTTTTACATATTTTCAAATTTTCTTTTTAGTTAATCTCCAATGAAAATATTAATTTTTAACAGAGTTTTGCAATTTTTTTCTGTGAATGGTAATAACTATCGTTTCTGAATTAGTACATAAATGTGCAAAAATCTAGTAATTTAAATTTCATAACCAATGAGTTGATTGTTCAATAACGTCCAACTTTGAAGATATTTGAGGAATATTGGTGACTGACCTCCTAATTTTTTGACGCGTCACACACACACAAGTAATGAGGGTAACCTTTGGTAGCACACACTCTTTAAACTTCCGAATCACGCCCTACACAGCTGATCTTTATTAACACTAGACTCGTCTCCACAACTTAAAGAACGCCGGCTTTGAGATAGCAACCCCAACCTCTCTGCCACTGTCTCCACATTTCATTTCAATAAAGCTTTTACAAGTATATATTACTTTTCTATACTGTGCAGTTTTTAAATACAAATATGCAGTTCTCAGTTTTAAATACAATGTCTTCGTTCGGCGCTAGTTGGCGTTGTTCACAAGATCACTGGAAGAGACAGACTTGAATTACTGCAAGTTGAGATGCCATTACCCGCAGAACAGTATGGAACGTTTTACAAACATCGGACTGGCAGCTATGAAACTGATTTACGGATTGGCAGAAGGAAATTCACTATCAGCAAAAAGATTGTGCCACGAAAGGTACCATCAGTGAGTGAGTGAGTGAACATTAACGTTGCACTGTTCAGCTACACGAAGGCTTTTGGCGACGGACCACGAAATTTTGTATCATGGTCAAGTGACGTGGATGACACCTGAGCTGGTACTAACTCTCCTAACTACCACACCAACAGGAGGATGTTTGAGCTCTCGACAGATTTAGCGTGCATCGCTGCCCTACACGGCGGGTCTTTAGTGGTACTGGGCTCGAACTCGTGACAAAGCCAGACACGATCCGATACCTATACCACTCGGCTACCGTTGCGGCCTCAAGGTACCCTCAGAGAGATGCAACGCACTCCTGGATGTTTGCTAATTTGTATCACAATTTGTGAGAATTGGATTATTACAAGTTAATAGGCATAGTGAGGGAGGGCCATAAGTGGCTCGAACTCCCAGCAGGGAACAAAATGTTTAGAATACCGTTCGGAGGAATCCGAATACCGGTGTGCGGGCGTCGCTGCCGTAGAAGGATCTCGGACTAGTGTTCATCCTATTTTTCAACGTGAAGGCTTACATCCATACTACCTTTAAAGAGTACTGCCACAGTACATGAAATTGATCAATAAATATTTCAGATGCCCCCCAAACTTGTGTCTCTTCGCTTCTTGTACCTATCATGCTACTTTCCCATGACGTTCCGACCATGGATTGCTCTATGCACATCTGAATCCTTGTAATGCCCTCTTCCACCACACCCCACCCCTATTCGAGGGGGGGGAAGGATCAGGGTAAGTGGGAATAACAGGATTATTAGGACAGGGGGGGGAGTATCAGGATTATTAGGACCAGTTTGATCCTAATAAACCTGATACACCCTGTATATAATTTTCATGGTCTTATACATTGATGGCTTCTTCCTTTTCATAGCGGCTATGACAGGCAAGTGGTCATGGTCTAGAACTTGCATTGTTGAACCCCGTGTTCGCAATCTAGTACCACTGAAGACTCCCATAAAAGCAGCTGATTCTCAATAAATCTGTCATAGCTCAAAGTCCTCCCGTTGGTGTAGTATCATAATTTGGAGAACGAGGTAGCAGCTCAGACTTCGTCTTTGTCGCATGACCGTGGTTGAAAATGTCCCGTCAACAATAGCTCTTGCGTGGCTTTAGACAGCGACTTCAATCAGAATAAAATCACCAATTTTATGTATTTCTGAATCTTACAGAGAAAATCCAATTTCCCCTCAGTGCAGTGGTTTTCACCAAAGGACCGATTTCTTGTCAAAAGCAAAATGTGCGTTCTATCCACAAGATATTAAAATAATATTCTTGTTTGTTGTAAAAATAAACCTTGTCGAAAAAAATCAACTTATCAAAGATTAACTTATTTATTGAAAGGTTATTGTAATAAACTTCCAAACCTAATTTGTTTTATGAAAATGAATCCCGCTGTATATTTCATTCATTTAAATCTTTTTATAACAGTTTTACTTAACTCCCAGTATAATAATAAATATTGCCACAAAATAATTTCACGCATCCAAAGATGAAATGTGTGCAATAAATTATAAAATTTCACTCTCGCCTTACTTAAGAATCAGAATAACTGTGTGGCATTTAATTGAATACTTACTATCTAAAAAACTCAATACATATTCAAAAGCTTTTTCAGTTAACATCATTCTAAGAATAAAAAAAATGTGTTAATGACGATGAATTAGACTATTTTAAATAATGAAGCAAATAGGAGAGTCAATTTATTTGAAATAATATCTCACTCTCCTTTCCAAGCCACGTTGTGTCTAAACCCCATGGTATATACTAGAATGCCTGGAATGTATTAGATCTCCCATATATTCTATGGTGAATGTTAGAGTGTTAGAATATACTACAATGCCAATATATCCTATAGAATAGTTAATGTATTGAATATATTGGCTGGTTGGTTAAACTTTCTGACCTAGAGTCCTCTTGGGATGGATGCATTGTGCCAACAGCAAGGTGAAGATATTTTTCGTTTCCTTAGCTAAAAAAAAACACACGTCACAACTATAGATAAAACCTTGTTTAAAAAAAGATGAGGGATGTTCCAGCCCTTCTCTATGTATTTAATTTTATAGTAATGCCATTACAAGAAATGAAATATTTGTGGCTGGGAATTTCCAACTACACCAAATCAAGATTGAAAACGAGTAGTGATTGTTCGCGGTAGGATTCAAAAGTTCCCGGACTGATCCTTTAGTGGAATATTTTTGCAGTAGAGTAACTACGATAACATTTCTGTGTTATTGCATTCTTCCCCTTTTCTAAAGAGTTTATTCCAAATCACGTGTTTGATGGATCGCCACGGCGTCGTATTTTGTAGGCGGATGCATTTAGTCGTCGACAATTGAAAGAAATTGCCTTTGTTGAACGAATAAGGAGTATTAAACTTTGTGTTCGTTTGGAAAAAGAGCTTCGGAGACTTACGAAATTTTGAAGCATGTAAGGCTGTGATACATTATAGAGAACGCAAACTTTGGAGTGGCATCAACGTTTTAGGGAAGGCAGGGAACGTCTCGAAAACGACAAACGCTCAGCACACCGCTGAAAACATCGAAGAGGATTCTGAGGCTGTACGTAAAAATAGGCTTCAAACAATAAGCAGAATCAGTGGGCATATCCTCGTCCACATATCAATGGTACGTATATAAAGGGTGTTTTTTAGAGGTATAGAACTTTAAATTGCAATAAAACAACGATGTATTATTTGATTGACATGAATTTTTTTTATTCGAAAGATAATCTTGTGGCATTACATTTTAAATATGATCAAGCAAGGCGTAGATTCGTCGAATGGGCCCAAAACGAGATTGCCGTTGTTTCCGATTTTCATAAGCGAATTTTGTTCAGCGATGAAGCGCACTTCTGGTTCAATGGCTACGTCAACAAACAAAACTGCCGCATTTGGAATGAAGCTAATCCTCAAGTGTATGTCGAAACACCGTTACATCCAGAAAAACTGACTGTTTGGTGCGCTTTATGGGCTGAAGGAATCCTTCTTCAAAAACGTTGAAGGCCACAACGTTACAGTCAATGGTGATCGGTATAGAGCCATGATTACTAACTTTTTAATTCCTGAATTGAACAATCATGATGTCCAGGAGCTGTGGTTCCAACAAGACGGCGCAACATGTCACACAGCTCGTGCCACAATCGATTTATTGAAAGACACGTTTGGTGACCGCCTAATTTCACGTTTTTCACCTGTGAATTGGCCTCCAAGATCTTGTGATTTAACACCGCTAGACTATTTTCTGTGGGGCTATGTAAAGTCATTGGTCTATGCGGATAAGCCACAAACGCTTGACCATTTGGAAAACAACATTGGCCGTGTTATTGGCGATATATGGCCACAAATGTTGGAAAAAGTCATCGAAAATTGGACGTCCAGATTGGACTACATCCGAGCCAGCCGTGGCAGTCCTATGCCAGAAATCATATTTAAAATGTAATGCCACAAGATTACCTTTCGAATAAAAAATTCATGTCAATCGAATAACACATCGTTGTTTTATTGCAATTTAAAGTTCTATACCTCTAAAAACACCCTTTACAAGCATAGTTCAACGGCGTTAGATTTTAGAGTTATGTCAACGAACGCGGTGTCGAGCATTTTTTGTACGGAATTTTATTTTTGTGAGGTGGTGTGGTGCATAAGTCGCAGGAAAATGACGAAATTAGGAATTTCATGAAATCCTTAAGGGATAGGATCAATTGACGCAAGATGTTAAAATAACGTCTCTTCAAGGTCATTTCCATGATGAAAGTAAGTAATTTTATCAAACCCTGAACTATTTCAGTGAAATGATGAAATGAACCAGTCAGGATTTGTATTGGTAAAATGCTGTCCAGGTGGGGGAGACATCTGGGGGGGGGGTCGAGTCTTTGTATTTCCTAATCATATAGGGAGAACTATCGAGTCCCCCTAAATATCTCTCTCTCTCAACCCCATATCTTTAAAAAAAATAGTTGACTTGATCCTTTCATCATTTCACTAAAACAGTTCGGAGATTTGATCAAATCACTTACATAAGGGAAATGACCTCAAAGAAACGTTATTTTAATATATTGCGGGAATTGATCCTCTTCCTTAGGGATTCGATGAAAATCCTAATTTCATCATTTTCATGCGACACATATATGACACACCCGTCGAAAGGGCGCACCTGCCCCTCTACGTGGTGGTTTTTTAGTGTCCCCAGGAGTCGAATCCTCTCAACTCTCCGATCACTATTTCATGACCGTAACCACTAGGCTACCGTAGCCGTGACTTAGTTCTAGAAACCCTAGAGGCGAGAAATTAGAATTATTTTGAAAAGGAACACTTAGTGGCTTAAAATACTTTTTGGTGATACCTTTTCAAAGTACTTTCTCCCACCTTTGCTCATGTAACTTTCCGAATTCTATTATCTACTCGTTCTAAGTGATAAGGCCTACATGCCCACTTCCTTCACTTCCGGAACGAAACACGGTTGAGACTTTCACGCCACATTCTTCTTTCTCTCCTGCTTTCTTTTTCTTTCTCTAAGAAACATCAAAAGGAGCGGGGGTGGAGAAAAGAGTTTAATTTACGGCACCCCACCTAATGATAAACGCACCCAAACAGTACTTCCCCATCACCTAACTGCACCCCGACAAAACAAAACGCCACAGATAAGACTGGCTTCGCCATTAAAACAAACTCGCACTTGGCAAGGTGTGGTGGTGGTTCCCTCTTTAAGAAAAGGGGGTGGTGATTGGTGCCTTCTGTCGGAACTGTTGGTGTCTCGTGCCGCCAGCGAAGCGTAAAAAGTCCCTCGGCCAAGCGTAAATATGTTGCCTTCTCCGTAATGAGGTATAACGGCGCTGCCAAGTGATGAATACGGAGTTTTATAATGGCCCTAAGTTTGTTTCAGGTTATGAAACCGCACGAATGGAAATGCTGGAATGGATATTTAGTACACGACGAAGAGGTGTTTTTAATGTGGGGAGTGTCATCGGGTGTGTTTGCGAGAGTTTGAGATCGAGGACGTGTCGTGATATGAGTTAAAGATGGGAAGGCGACAGATTATCTGTGAATTTTATGCTTCGTCGTGTTGTTTTTATTTCGTTCCACATTAAGTGCGAAGGGGGTGTTTTAAGTAAAAAGGAATGCACCCCGTTTCACATTGAAATCAATAAAAGGGAAAATTTGAGTGCGCTATATTAAAATGCACACTATCTAATAGCACAAAGAGGGTTTTCAAAAATTTGAAAAGGCAAATGTTTTATTTACAAATTCATCTTTGATTTTGACATCTGATGTGTCCAGATTTAGGTGAGGGGAGAGGGGTGACTGTGGCGCTACAGACGTCTTCAACAAATGTAGAACAACCTAAGCTAAAACAGGGAAGAAAAATTAAAACAGAAAAATGTCTCAATTTTTGGGGAATTCGTAACATTGAAATTCAAACATCTATTTATAGTACATTTGAGTAAAATTTTGTTCTCATAAATTCAAGAACTAGCAAAAAAATCTTTTTACTTTTGTATACATTGACTTATTAACAAAGTTTTTGTTCTTGAATGACAGTAATAATTATAAATGATAACCCTGAGCATATCAAATGATACAACAATTTTAAACACAGGTAATATTTCCTTGGATTGTACCTACATTTAAAATATTCTTAAGGGGACATAGTACGATTTACGCAAAAAATTTTAATTTAAGGATTTTCAAAAATTTTTGTTTGCCTCCTATGTGTGCATACTATGTAAAAAATATTTTGCGCTTAAAGTTTCATAAAATGCTAACCATTAAATTTTTTACAGAAAAAACTTGAAATTTGTGAAGTGATTTTAAAATACTACTCCTCCCCTACAAAACTTTACGTACATGCATGAAATTCGGTTTACAAATACGTTAAACTATGTTTAATAAAAGAGTTTTGAGATAACATGATTGGTATTTGTACAATATTTCTTTTTATGAATGCTTATTGAAAATTCCTTAAAAAATGTAAATTCCGAGTTCAATTAATTTTTAAAAAATAAGTATTGTTTTGATTTAAAAATGCATACCAACTTTTGTAACATGTGCTATTAGCAATAGATAAAAAAAATTCAAAGCATTAGGCACAATTGAAAAAGAGCCTTATCATTTCAAATGAAGGCAAACTAGTTATTTTATCTTTCCGAGATAAGGCAGTTTAAAGTTTTGATTTGCCATAGGAATGTGAATAAAAACGAACGCAAAAGCTATCATAATTCTGCGTTTTTTAAGTTTAGAGCTTTCAAATTTCGTGAGGTTATAGAAAAGTATATAAAAAATAATTTAGGCTAAAAAAATTATATTTGATGTTTTGGCCAATTTTTGTCAATTGAATCGTACTGTGTCGCCTTAAATATTTTCTTAAACAATAAAAGTCTAATCAAATTAAAAACTATACATTTTATTGGAAATTACAACCTGTAAAATTATTTCAATTGCTTTTACGCAATTCCGCAAACTTTTCTGCAAATTATGACGAATCTATACGCGCCCTCACACTAATCCTCTTGGGGAATCTTTGGACTAGCATTCGCGTTTAATTTACAGTCATCCCTCTCAAAAAGAAACCATAATATTCAGATTAGTTCGACTATATAAAGTCTGAGTTTCGTAATTATAGAGAAGGAGGTGGGAAGCAGCTACATTCGCTATGCAGGTGAGATTGAATGTTTACTTTCGCATGTAAAGATTAAGAGTGGTGTTTTGCCACTGAGTTGAGTTAGTAGATTTGAGATTAGGAATCAACGATAGATTACGTTGAGTCAAATAAGTTGATTCCACGTATTTGCGTAATAATCAGTGCTTTCTCCGTACTACTCATTTGACATTCACTTTGTGAATAGATAGTTGCTGGTTAGTTTGTTCTGCTTTCATTCCTCACACACCCTTAGATAGGCAAGACAGTGAGAGAGAAACTTCGGGAAGAAGTTTCTCCCAAAATAATAAATAATTCTAATATATATATATATATATATATATATATATATATTACATAGCTAGAGTTCCAATGATTATCACGATAAAAGGGTCCTTTCCCGAGAAAGGATTTTTTTGTAAGAAATAATACCATGTAGGTTTTAGTAATGATATTTAAACTTATAACTTTTATTAATATTACGTTTTATATTAAATTATTTCTCAAGATTTATTTTATTTCAGTTAATTTTAGATATCTGTTCTACATTTCTGAATCAATGTTTGACTGAAATTAAAATTTTTTTTTATCCTTGCCATCTGTGTAGTGAAAAAAAAGTCAGAAAAAAAAATTTAAGAAGATAAAGAAAGGAAAAGAGAAACACTGTAAAAGTGGTGAATTTTAAACATCTGATATGTATTTAGCATTAATTCAGCAAAATAAGAATCAAAACAATTATGAAGATTGGATTTTTTTGTCAAAGTTATGTTACTTAAAACTTGATATCTCAAAAACTTATGAATGCATTTTTTTTATATTTTGTATGCATGCTATTTAAAGTATGATAAAGGCAATGAACTAAGCATTTAGCTCTAACATTAAGAGTTTTTCTTTTTAATTTTTAACAGTTTAGCTTTATGATCAACATGCATCTTAAAAAATTTTCTGGAAGGAAATGTGCAATGAGCCATAACTTTTAGTAACTAAATATATTTTAGATTTTAATTCATTGTCTTAATAACTGTGTTAAGTATGTTGTAGAAAAAGTACTTTAAATATAAAGCTTTGAATTCTATGTAGAGCGTTTTGTGAAGTTCGGTATAATTTTCATTAAATTTTACCTAAAATACTTCATTAATAAATTGAATTTGTCATATAATTTCCTGTTTGGTGGTTTTCATTAAGTCATAAGCACCAACAAAATAACATAAAATTATTAACAGCATGGCATTTTAGAAAACTTATCTCTAAACGTAGGTGGGTACCTTAATAAAATGATCGATCATTTTAATGTTTGAACCTTTAAAAACATGAGCAAAAAAAATGTATTTAAGAAATTGACTTCAAAATGGAAAAGTAAAGAGGTGCAACATTTTATAACATTTGGTTAACTTTTAACATATTATTGATTAAAAAACACAGCATGTTAAAAGTTAGTTCGAAACAAAAATAAATTCTTAATTATTTTTATAAGCAGCCAGACATTATGAGGTCATTCTTAAAAATATATCATGTACCCAGTATAAACACTGTAATTTGAACTCGAGAAATTTTCAGAGTATTTAATTAAAAAATATACACAAGCAATGTCATAAAATAATAGTCACAATTTGCTGCACTTCTAGGGTTTACATAATGGGTTTCTTTTATTTTTACTCTTTTCAATTTAATGAGAATTATATTTAAATATAAAGAGATGTGCTTACGACTTACTTTTAAACCATAGTAAATATAATAACTATGAAAACTAAATTTAATATATTATAGCATTAAGTAATTTTTTTTGCTTAAAGTAACACTAGATTGAACATGTCTTCGTATTAAATTCCAAATATTCTTTTTAAAAAAAAACAAAGCTAATTAAAACTTTTACATTCTAAGTAAAATTAAATTACTACACAGTGAAAATTAAAATTAAAATCTTAATAGAATAGTTTTGACGAATAAAAAAAAGACAATTGCAAAAAGTACACATTTCAATTCAAAACACAGATATTTTTATTCACATTTTTTATTGACTTTTTTTTTGGGGGGGGGGAGAAGCAACCAAACATAGGTTTGCTCGCGTGCCGTTAGAATAATTGAATCTTTCTGAGCAACTTCTACGTCGCGAAATAGTGTGACCTAAATTTCAGTATTGCCTTTCAAAACGCAAAAAGCACATCATCCAATGAAATCTTTCCTTTTCATACGTACTCACTTCCCCGTGAGTACCTTACATTTGATTTTCTTTTCCCACAATACGCTTTTTGTCTAAAAATGTCTCCTTATACACATACATAATATACATATAAATAAACAATGATAACACGCAAATACACGTCTATAATTAAATTTGAATAATCAAACTTGGAAAAACAACAAAAATCCTATAATGAAAAATTTTAATCTTATCCCGGATATTTCTGATGAGCAAAATGTCTAAAATAAAAAGAAAATAAGGTTTTAAATAAATGGATATTTCACGAATTTACCCTCTTGGAACTAATCAGGGGTATATCTTAGATATGTTATTGCATGTCTTAACGACCACCTTCTTACAGAAACTGAGTATATAAAGCAAATTGAAATTATGAATGAGGGTCGTTGTTAACCAGTTAACTCTGAATGACGAGTATACTCGTCATCGAGAAGTTGCAAGATTTTGTGTCACGACAAGTATACACGTCAAGCGTAAAAAGTTGTGGCCATTGGCAATTTAAATTATAATTTTTGAGAAAAATAATCATATTCTCAAACTTCAAGATGCTTAGAATATTTTGAGGCAGGTCGGAGTAAAACAAATAAATAACAAACAGTAACCCGGCACTTCTCGTGCAGAGTCTGTCATACCCACTATCTAACTTTTTTAAACGCTCCTTCTAAACTTTTGTTGGAAAATGCATAGTTTCTCGTATAGCTGACTTTAAGGTCCTATCCTTTGAGGGGCCTTAGCTTGTAAGGTGATTCTAAATATATATCTTGGGATTCTGCCTCTTCGGGTATTTCATACCGTGCGCGTGAATCACCGTTACAGTTTTGAATGCATGAGCACGCCTTAAATCTTTCTTATGCTATGGCACATTATTGTAGTTATGATGAAGAAATACGATATTTAAGTAATTTAATAGATTCAGTATTTAATAAATATAGTACAACAGTATTTTCGGATGAAGAAAGTCTCAATGCGATAATGATGAGGAAGAATCAAATGATGAAGAGTATAACAGCAAGTATGATTCCTCCACTGAAAGAGGGAGTCACTGTCGAAAATAAATGCTTTATATGAGGAAACACAAAAGCATTTGGGAAGAATGTAATTTTAAAGGAGACAACTGGTACAGATCTTATCCACTTTCAGAAGAACTTATGGGAAAAAAACTATTGCTGGATCAACAAGAGAAAATAAAAAAGAAATTTCAAAATGTTTAGTTTAAAGAATAGAAGACATGTTTAGTTTTAAAAAAGTACAACAATTGCCTTATATACACCCAAGAAAAATTGGAATTGTCTTCTACTTTCAACAATACATGGTGGTGATACAATGGATTCATCTACAGTACCATCCACATCAGGTTTGGTTGAAATCTGAAATAATATCTTCCTTAATTTAACTGCGGGAGCAATTATCGTCATTGATAAAAGGATCACATATTACTCAATGGATAGAAAATGTAATGGTTAGCCTATGACAATATTTTTTGTGTCGTTGAACGTTGCGACACAATAAATGGGCAAATTATTTTATTAAGTAGTCAGAAACCACTTATAAAACATTGAACCAGACTCTGATTTCTGTAGTGTTTTGGATTGCGATTTACAGAAGACTGTAAAGAATGTAAAAACTAACAAGCACAATACTTCAACGAATTTTTTTTTTTTTTAAAATTTAAAATCCAGTGAAAAACATCTCTCTTACTCGCGACGAAGACTGAAGGAGTGTATAAACAAAGTACTGAGTGCCCTAATAAAACGACAGAAAAACGAAATTCACGTGTGAAAAGTGTTATAAAAATATTGTGTTTCCTACTTTTCTGCCTTTTACACCTTTGTATACAAGTTTTATGGTCAAAACAGAATGTAACACTCTTTGGTGTGAGATACCCTGCTCAAGAAGTTTAGTTTGTTTTTTTCGCGCGAGTGATGCCGGGTTAAAAATTTAAGATGAACTCATGCATTCCCGCATGCATTGGCTGAAACAATGTATAAGATCACATTACAAATTTATTTATGTGCGATGATAGTGTTTTTTAGATGTCAGTCAAAGGCAAAAGTCAGAATCTGATTTATAATAAGATTCCTTCAGGTATGGTCAGCCTGGGGACAAATGCATGACGTGACAAGAGGCTGAGCCCATTGATAGCTGCTGGCTCGAAGTTACCTAGCTATCGAATGGTGTAAGGGCCAATTGTTGGATGTTAGAGCCATCTACTGCACTGCTTGTCAAACTTTCAATATTTGTGACCCAATATTCAACCACAATTTTCATCGCGCCTTCCTCCATACAAATAACAATATGTTGAATTCAATAATACTATACTTTGACACTCAACCTACAGTACGACATTTTCTCAAGTGCACCCACGTATATAAACGTCTTGCTCAACCAAAGAGTTAATTGCTCCGGACGTATTTATACGTCTTTTTGAAGTATGCTCTTTTCTGTACACTATTATCCATAAAATGATTCCGAAGGCTTTGGAATGCAATAAAAGGACTTTGACATTGTTTCCGAAGGATTTACTTATTTCAGAGGATTTGCTTATTTATTCCTTCCCCCCTCCGCCAATACATCACATACGCGTGCCTACGGGGAAAACGGTGGCATTGGGAAGTGAATCGCGTAACTTTTAATCGGCAGTAAAAGGATTAATTATAAACCATAAAAATTATCAAGATAAGTGTTAATTTTTGTCCATAATTTTATATATGACAAGCCCAATGGTATCAATGGTAGTTATTAAAATTGTTCTTAACTTAGTATTGTTAAATATTAATTATAAAATATGTATATATATATATACATTGTACAGTACAAGTATATTATATCAATTCTAATGTTAATTTTATTTCTTATTATGTCAGAATGTATTTTATTTGTTTACTTTCAGTAAATTAATAATTTTTTAAAACAATCTTTTGTTTTCGATTTCTCAATATGCTCGCGCCCCCTCTCTTAGGGGGTCTCACCCCTCAATTTGATAAACTCTAATTTACTCACCTTATAGTAAGGGCTCAATCCCATGCAGCTTAAAGAACAGTTATTTTATTGTGGAGGGAAATGCAAGGATGTTTTTTGGCAAGAGAACCTACAGCACCTATTCCAGAACTACTTTAGTGTCAACAAAGGTAAAACTATTTGGTCAGTAAAGAAGAAAGTAAACCAGTATGGGTTTAGGTTTCTCATTTCGGTTATAGATATCCATAAAAACTTACGGCGAGAAAGACCGTGGGTCTCATGAACCCGAGGAGGTGAAGTGTATCTAATTTGTTTTTAAAATGTGTGGATACCACATTTATATTCCACGGTATTTTATTATATTGACAGATTAAGCCACCTTTTGTAAAACCTTCTTCACCCTACAGTTTGAAGATCATTTATTTCTATTTATTTATCCAACGGCCTTGCTTGGCTGCTTGACCATTTGACGTCGAGCCTCCCAGCACTGACTGACGATGGTCCAGTGCACCGGGGCCGGTGGTCACCATCCATTCTGGCATGGACACAGAGTGGACAGGCCAATCCAGTAAGTCATGTCCGGTAGTTAGGTGAAAGCGGGCAACCTCCTCGATTCTCTGGGTGCCTCGGATAGGAACCACAGTGGCCAAGGTTTCTCATAGCTTTCCCAGGCTCTTAATTATTTGGGTCGTGACAGGACATTTGCCAATGCTTATCATGCTCTTTACCCTTCTGAGGGTCAAGGGGACTATTGGTTGAGACGACTCGGCTCCCTGCTTGGATTTTTAATCGACTCTTGCATTACCGGGGATCCACTGAAAGGCCGCAGTCCTTCCATATGAAGTGAGCCCCTCAATTTTCGTTCGGCACTGAATTGTGTTTAGGCTGTCAGTTGATGTGTTACTGCGTAAAGCTGAAAGTGCAGTTTGGGAGTCGATGAGGAAAACAACTTTTGCAAAAGCCTGGACAGAAACGATTAATTGTGTTCTAGCTTCACAGACAGGAGTAACTTGGGAAGTAATATTACACGTATCTAGTTTGAAGATCATTTTAGCATTACAATAGATTAAGCTATGCATCTAAGTACATTGGAACGTGGATGATACTTTATAAATTTGAAAAGTGTATAAAAATTGTATTTTTGAAGCTTAAAAAGTCTTCAAAAATTGTTAAAAAAACAAAAAGTTTCCAAAACCGTTAAAAATTGGTTAAACTTTGTATTTAAATCTTTCAAAATATCTTACTGAAATGCCTAATAAAACCCCTAAAAAACAAGCTGTATCAACCCAATATTTGTAAAAACGAGAAATTGGAAACATGAAATTCTGAGGACAGGACCAAAGAAAAAAATATTTAATTACGTAAGCTTCAATCAGAGAGAAATCAGTTGTCATGAAGGAAAACCTAAAGGCAATGAAAAGTTATTTTACGAATTCCAATACAAAATTAACTTTTTCACGACCAAGGAAAACGTTTTAACCACTTTAAAATTTGGTGATTGTTGTCTTTAATTATAACTTCTTCTGCATTTGTTTACACAGAATGTCAAAATAAAAAAGGGTGCTGAACTCAATTACTAAAACGAGAATGCGCAGAGTATATTTGAAGCAATGAAAACTGCCTAATAAAACTAATTATTGATAACAGTGAATGTTTATTAACGTACCACTGCAAAGCAAAACGACGTCTCTAGGTGTTAAACCTCAAAATTTTGATCCATGATCAAGGGACAAGGACTACATGTGAGTTAGAACCTCCTCTTCGAGCTTCCACATCACGCCAATGGGAGCACTTTGAGGCCGAAAGATTTAACGTGCATCAGCCTCTGTACTCGTCGGATCTTCAATATAAATGGAGTTCGAACTCATGACATGCCGGTTACGAATCCATAACCATTCGCTCCAGACTACCCTGGCCAATATATCAGGATCAAAAATAAATATACATTACAGGGTACGGCAAAAAAAATAGGACTCATTTCTTCCCTCCTAAAATAGTTAACGAATTTCCTTTTAATGGGTGTTTTTATGATTCTCTCTACCTACTACTTTAATAATAAAATACTTTTAATATATTTCTTAGTTTGTACTTTGATGTATGAGTTGTTGATAATGTTGAGAAAAAAGTCCGCTATTTTAGAGTTGTTTCAGCAAGGGAAACGACAATGGGAAATCGTTCGTTTGCTTAATGTACTTCGGTAAACAGTGTCTGAAGCAATTTGTCGCTTCAAAGAGCTTGGCAATGATGGTCGACGTCCAGAAAGTGGGCGAAAACGCACTGTAAACTCTTCAAGGAATCGTAAGGTCATCGCAAAGAGAATCCAGAGAAATCTGGGGGTTTCCATGAGACAAATTGTTCGGGACATGGGAATAAGTGACGGATCAATGAGGCTAGTAGCAAAAACGGAGCTTCGACTAAAGTCTTACAAGTAGGGAAAAGTTCAGCTTCTCATTGAAAAAAGCAAACTCGTACGGCTCCAAAATGCCGAAAACTTTTGAGACGAACAGAAAGTCAGAGCTGGGAGATATTCCTTTTCACTGATGAGAGAGAGAGAAGCTCTTTACAGTTCAACAAGTTCATAACTCCCAAAATGATAGAATCTGGTCTGTGGATGCTCCAAACTCCTCCGAAACTGATGAACATCGCCTATATCCAAAGTTGGTCATGGTCTGGTGCGTAATTTGCGCAAGGGGTAAAACACCTTTGGTTTTTGAGGAAGAGGACGTTAAAATCACTCAAAAAAGGACCAGAAGGACAATTCTTGAAGCTGTTGTACTTCCGTGGGCGCAAACGCATTTCGGAAATGCAAATTGGGCGTTTCAAAAAGACTCTGCACCAGCTTCACAAGGCCAAAAAGACACAAGAGGGGTTGAAGGTGAATTTTACAGACATGATATCATCTGAAGAATGGCCACCCTAACCGCTGGATCTCAATTCCATAGATTACAGTGAATGATCCATTTTTCAGTCCAGGGCCTACACGAAACTTTGGACTCTCTAAATCAATCGTTTCTGCGGGAATGGGATAAATTAAAGATAAAAGACTTGATGCCCATTGTTGAAAATTTCTGCAAGCGTTTGCGGTTCTGCATTGCTGCAAAAGGTGGTCACTTTGAAACCAATTAAATTTATTTATTAGTACGAGTGTACTCTTATTATTATTTGCCATACAGTCAGACCTCTCTATAACGAAGTCGCTCAGTCCCCACCAAAAGTTCGCTATATGGAAAATTCGTTATATAGCAGTTCACCTTTCAATATACTTTATAAACCTCATGAAACAAATTTTAAATCCATAAACACTATGTATCGTAAAAAGTATTTGTTCATAGCTTTGTAAATTAATATCTATTTATTTTATATATATCTTACCCATCAAAAAGAAGAAAAAGTAAAACTGCAGGAAAAACAAGAAAAAAGAATGTCCAGGAATACAATGTATTTTCAAAATCAAGAAAATAATTTTATATTAAAATTAATGAATTGGAAACAAGTACACAAGTAATTTTAAAAATATACATTCTTTTATAACTAAACTACTAAAACGCGTTAGAAGGGAGAATAACTTGAAATGTCCAGAAATACTTTCAAAATAGAGTGAAAAATTGAATCGCAAGAGAAGAAGAACGTTATATAGAAAACGGGAGGCTATTTTACGAAGAAAATCGGGAAATGTTCTTGGTTCCAGAAAAAAATTCGCTACATAGAAAAATTCACAATGTAGAGGCTCATTATATTGTACAAAGAGATTCGACTGTATTTTGTTAATTTGTTAATTTTTTATAAAGTTATATAAAAAATTGCTTGTCCGGGTTTTTTCGCCTCGACCTGTATGTATTTTTCTTGCGGTTTTTAATTACTTTACGCCTGAACAAAGTTAAATGAGTATTTACATGCTAATGTTTAGATCTGGGGTGGCCATCCCAACCATCCTTGCGCGAACCATTTCGTTAAAACATTATAATCTCGTGGGCCGCATATAAATATATGTATATATATTAGATTTGGACCCATTACAAACATTTATTGGAGGGAAAATTTAAAACAGAATGAATTATTATACTATTGTTTCCATAGTTCAGTTCCTACGATTAGCTCACTCTCTCTCTTTATATTATATATATATA
The DNA here is from genome assembly GCA_019973935.1 of Trichonephila clavipes. NCBI lineage: Eukaryota > Metazoa > Arthropoda > Arachnida > Araneae > Nephilidae > Trichonephila > Trichonephila clavipes. The sequence continues at coordinate 583,794 of BMAU01019156.1, forward strand.
TATATATATATATATATATATATATATATATATATATTTATCTTTTTCAAATTTCCAATCGTTAATAATTTTATAGCGCTCAATTGAGCTGAAATTTTATATGCACGATTATTTTAGATGACAATACAGTAATTTAATTATAATTACAAAAAATTAATTGATTAAAACTAATTATACAAAGAATTACAAAGACAGCCATATTGGCATCATTTTTTCCAACTTGGCGATCTTTTTGGTGACTTGTATCAAAACTCGAAAAGGGTTTTTTTCTCACATTTTAAAGTGCTCATTTGAGCTGAAAAAATTTTCTATACACTATTATTTTGAGTGACAATACGATAATTTAATTATAGTTAATTAAAATTAATTGACTGAAACTACTCGTAATAATTTAAAGAATTACAGATACAGCCACGTAGGTTTCATTTTTAGCGACTTGGGTCAAAACTTGAAAATATTTTTTTTTCTCGTGTTTAAAGCACTCAATTGAACTGAGACTTAAAATGCACGATTGTTTTGGATGATAATACAATACTTTAATGATAATCAATAAAAATTACCACTTAATATTGTTATTCTGTCATATGTATACATATTTATATTAATTTTAACTATTTAATAAAAAGTAACGAAACTAAGATTTTTCTTTGTTGATCCAAGTAGGAATTGACTTCAATTTTTTTTAAATATTATTTGCTTTTCATGTATACAAACATAGATAATTTAATAGTAATAATGCAATGATCAAATATGTGTAGCTCTAGTAATAAGTAGCGCGATAAAGTTGCAGGAATCATGCGTGAGGCCTCACTACAATGTAATACTGATCACTTCTAAATATGTATAAAAACAGAAGCAGCGTAATAAAATAAACATTTATGGGATGTATCTGTTACAAAATACTACACTAAAAACAAAAACATTGCTCAGAATAATCATATTTTGTAAAGATGTAATGAATTTCGTGGGTAGTAAAATTATTCAAGGCGGACCGCGGTTTGCCTAACCATGGTTTAGTAGTTTTTCTTCAAAGCCTTAAGGGTTAAGCAAAAACTAATTTCAACAGATTTATGATAAGCAAATTTTGAGAAATTAAATAATACATACTATTAAATTTTAATGATTAATAAATCAATGATTGAATTATGTAATAACGCGAAATTACTGCCCAATTCCTTTTCAATTCCTACTATTAGTTCACACACTTTTTCTCTCTATATTTAGTCAAAATTTTCTACTAAAGATAGATGAATATTCAAGGAGAAAAACTGAAAAAAATTGAAACAGAAAGATCACCAGACATTGAATGATATATGAGAAATTAAAAATATAATTGAGTTTAAAATATAAAAAATGGATGCTACAGTATTATAAACATTGCTGATTAAGGATAGCTCTTATATATAAAATAATTTATATCAAAGTAGGGTTGAACATGTTTTGTGGTCAGCCAATCTTTCCCCTTTATGTTAAAAATAATGAGCAAAAACCTACTGAAAATAGTGGATAGAATATCTAAATTCATTATAAGATAAGGGTGACTTACCTAAAAACTGCATTCAAAAATGCAGAGCCCACGCTAAATTTGAGTACAATAAACAAGTTGTTGCCAGGTTCTGGACCTAAATGTGAAATTCAAACCATGGGAATAGCTGAATTGTAAAACTTAGCAAAAGTATGAAAAGAATAGAAATAAAAAATTGAAAAAAAGAGTTTACATACTACCTTTACTTTAGGGACACTAGGATTATATATGAATTAAAATAATAATATAATAATAAGTAATTGTATCTAATATTAGAATAAGGAGGTAACTTATCTAGGAAAAATGATAAATTTATAATAATAAACTATTATTATTCTAAGGAATTTTAATCCTTAGTATTTAGAATTTCTTTATTAAATTAATTATTAATAAAATTAATTGGGTATTTTTGAATTAAGCAATATTTAGTAAAATGTTTATAGCTTTCTATTTTTTAATTTTTTTAAAATAGAAATGGATTGCGTAGTACGAGTATATAATAAATAACATTTCTGATATATATATATATATATATATATATATATATATATATATATATATATAGGAACAAGTACATTACTCTTACAATGAGGTTCTTATATAATATAGAATTTAAACTCTTTTGTTGTTCAAATTTTCAATCATTAATAAAATACTTTTTATTCATCCACTAAAGTTCAAATACCTTTTTTCAAACTTGTAGTGGATGGCACTGGATGTTAATACAGTTTTTTAAAAATATTTATTCATTAATTAATGAATAATTAGCAACAGACAAAAATAGTAGTCCAAAACCATGTGTAAAAAGGAAAATTGCTCGTTGTGTCCCTATAGCGCAATGGATAGCGCGTTGGATTTCTAATCCAAAAGTCGTGGGTTCAAATCCCATTTGGGATGGCGTAATTTCTGAGAATGTTATTCCTTTTTACTATACTATTTTATTGGAAGAATTAAATTAAATTAATGAATAAATAGTAACAAACAAAAATTCTAATAGGCCAATACCCTACATAGAAAGTGTAAAGGAAAATCGCTTTCTATTTTCCACTTAATATTGTGATTCTGTTATATGTATATACAAATTTATGTTGCAATTATTTAATAAAAAGTAACTAAAATAAAAAATTTCTTTATTAACCTAAGTAGAAATTGACTTAAAAAAAAATGTTTTATTGCATGTGTGTGTGTGTGTTCGTTTTTCCTTTCTCTCTTTCTCTCTCTGTCTCTCTCTCTTTCTCTCTCTTTCGGAAAAAAGAAAATATTTATATATGACCCTCTATTATATATACCAAACTATGTGTTAAAAAATCCCAAATAAAATTCATGACGCATTCACAGGTGCACATTAATGCACCAGAATCCCTTTTCCTTCATGATGAAGAAGAGAGTGGGCACTGGTCAACAGCAAGAGGGAAAAAAAGTATTTCCCTTGAGTGACAGCTGCACCAACTCCTTCCAGAAGATCAAACCGCAATCCATCAAAGGGAAAGCGGGCTTAAGGAACACGTGATTTCCATCACACGTCGATAAGAAAGAGGGGGAGGTCACCACCCCTTGACCGGTGGTCACTCATCAGGGGAAAAGAGTGGACAGCAAGAAAAAGTTTTTCCGCTTGATAATGATTTATAAAGAGCTTGTTTCGATGGCCTTACAAATAGATTAGTGGTGGATTTTCGGCGGTGAAAAGATTTTCCATGTTAGTTATTACGGCTTTCTTGTTCATCATCAATGTTGATACAAGAAGGCAGAGGCTTCGGTTCAATCAAATTCCCGTTCTTCTATAGTACTTAACTAATAAGAAATGCTTTTTATGGGGGGAAGTTTTCGTTTTATTTGCATGTATCTGGCTATATAGGGATAGTTTATGCCAAAAGAATTAATGCATTCCTGTGTATGTGTCAATAACGAAAATTTTACAAAATAATATAGCAATACTTAAGTGAAAGTTCATTTACGCTGCACTATAAAGCAACAAGAAGACTCTTAGCGATGAGCCTCGTTGTTGTTTGTTTTTTCTAATGCCACCTGTCTGACGCATTGGTAAGAGACTAGATGTACGCCTGTAGTTGGCCTTGGCCTTGAGCACCATACGAGGGGACAGTACAAATTAGCTCGGTGAAATTCCCGAATGGACGATAGATGGCGACACCACCGATCTCCCCCTCCACAATTTAGGCATGGAACTTAAGGGGAGGGAAATATGCTCTAGACCCCTGCACTCGTGATTCAGCCCACAAGACTTCGGACCCCCTGATTTAACGAGCACGTACTCCAAGGGTATTTGGTGGAGGGTCAAGGGATGCCCGATGCCACCAAATACCTTCGGTTGATTGATTGTCGATTTTGGGGGCGCAAGAGCCAAGTTTGGTTATACTGCGCCACACATTCGTTAGTTTTATTATACTAACGAATGTGTGGCGCAGTATAGCCAAACTTGCTCTTGCGTCAAAAAAATCGACAATCAATCAACCAACCGAGGGTATTTAGTGACATCGGGCATCTAACCCAGGCCTTTCGATTTGGAGTCAGATGCTCTAACCACTAGGCTACAATTTTCAATATTATCGATTGCGTTGGCATCAATCATTTCAAACTTCCACTCCACTCCAACAGGAGGACTTTGATTTTCTATAGATTTAATGTGTAACATTATGTATACCAAACTGCGTGTTAAAAAATTCCAAATAAAATTCATGAAACATTTACAGGTGCACATTAATATGAGGAAAATGACTACAACCTAAGGATGATAAATGATTTATTTAACAAGATGAGAAAGATCTAGATTATTATATTGAACAGCAAAGGAGAACGTCTTTCTCCTACGTCTAAAGCTTAGCGTCACTAACGTCCGTCTACCTATTTTCCCGTGTGTCTTTTTAGTCGGACATTCCTGACGGGGTGTGACGTCAGTGTGGACTGCTCCACCCTAAGTACAGGGGGAGAGGTGGTCCATTGCACATATCCAACCCTACATCGGCCATCATGACCGGGAAGGCGACCTCGCCTGATTACATACAATGATAAAATGCACAGATACATAGTAATGAAATATTAAAAATGTACACAGTTACACAGTAGATGAAAGAACTATACACAACACAAAATATCATCAAAGAAAAAGTACAAAAATACTGAAAAATGAACAAATTTAAAGTAATATTTCATAAATAGAAAAATTTTCATACATTACCACTGGGGTAAAACAAATTATGTTAACGATACAAATAAGATCAAGGCTAAAATAAGAATCTGAATAAGGAACAGGAACATATTGAAGCAAGATGCTCCTACTGCTAAACACTTAAATTTCTACTAAAATGAAATAAGAAAATGTTAGAGTCATTCAATAAAAATGGTATCAAAAATAAATAAATAGATAAAAAGTCTGCTGTTAATGATGTCCATAACAAAAGTCTTTCACAGGAAGAAAAATTGTGAACAGTTTTTAATGGAGAAATCAAGTAGAGTTAGTTTGGTTTGGCCAGAGTTTCATGAATTCTGCACAAGTAGACGTTTTTGATGGTCCGTCGACAAAATCATACTTTTCTACGTCATAAGTGTCATTGTGCTTCACTTTTGTAACTTTGTATGGTCCGAGGTATTTTTGCTTAAGTTTCAAGCCTGGACCAAACTGAGTGCGTTTAATTGCTACTAGGTCATGTAGTTGAAATTTATGAGCTTGTCTGCATCGGAGATTGTACGTGCGGCGATTCTCATCTTGAACTTTGTAGATTTGCTTTTTGGCATCTTGACGGAGAGCATCACGTTGTTCTTGGAATTGAGCTGTAATCTCATCGTTAAGAAGTTCGACAATCTCAATGTCCTGGCAAGACTTCATCTTGGTGCCGAAAGGGAGCTCAAATGGAGTCATCTTGATGCTTCTTTGAAAAGTTGAGTTCAGGATTTCTTGCAGGTGGGGTACGTGAGAGTACCATTTCTCAGGATCGTTGACAGAAAGTTTTGCTTTTTACAGTAATCTTCAAATGAGGAGGAAGTAAATGCGGATCCTTTATCAGTGATAATCCTAGCGGGGTTTCCGAAGACATGTCTTTGGTTTTCTAATCGATTTATGGCTTCTGCAGCGTCCGTAGATCTAGTGGGATACAGCCATGTAAATTTACTGAATGCGTCAATCACTGCAAAAACATGCTTATATTTCTTAGAATTTGTCTCTAGGGGACCCAAATGATCTAGATGAAATGTATGGAGAGGTAAATCGTTTTTTTCTATCGGGTTAAGCGTGCCATCTTGTTTACCACGTTTCCGGTTTGTGAGAATGCATGTAACACAGTTTTGAATGCATTTTTCAACTTTGTATTTAAGTCGTGGGATGTAAAAGTCTGCTAACTAAATCTTGTGTGCGTAGAACAGCAAAATGTCCACGTTCATGTGCAGTTTTAATGATGTTAGCCTGCATTTCATCAGGTACCACTAGTAAATCGGTGCCATTGACTGTTTTGTAAAGAAGTTTGTTTTTTACGATATAGTTGTCATGCGGCGTTGTTTCTAGAATCGTCTTTATTGTTGTTATTTTGTCATCAGCCTGTTGTGCTTTGAGAAATTGAAGATGAACACTATTTTGGATTAGCATACAATGTGGAGGTCGACTGAGAGCATCCACATGAGCCATCTTTGAGCCTGTACGGTGTTCTATTGTATAATTAAATTCTTGGAGATAAAATGCCCATCTGGCTATCCTGGGATTAAGCTCTTTTTTACTTAGTGTTTTGACGAGGGCGTCACAGTCAGTAATAATTTTGAATGATGTTCCTAGTACATAGATGCGAAACTTTTTAAGTGCTTCGACCACTGCAAGGACTTCTAGTTCAAAACTAGTGTACTTTCGTTCATGGTCTGATGTCTTTTTTGACATGTAGAATACAGGGTGAAACTGGTTGTCATGTATGGATTTTTGAGTAGGACTGCACCCAAACCATCGATTGACGCGTCAGTGTGAATCTCAGTGGGAGAATTTTGGTTAAAAATACTTAAAACGGGTTGTTGGGAAAGTAAGTATTTTAATTTTTGAAATGCTGTCTGTTGTTCAGCATAAAATTGGAAAGGGGGGTCTTTACGAAGGAGGTCACTCAAAGGTTTTGCTATGGTCGAATATGAGGGTAAAAACTTTCTAAAATAGCCAGTAAGACCTAGAAATCGGCGAACGTCTTTAATATTTTTAAGATCAGGATAATTAATAACAGCTTTAGTTTTTGAAGGGGAAGGAAACAATCTACCGTTTTTTATAATATGGCCAAGAAAAACTCAATTGTATTATGTAAAAATTGACATTTTTTAAAATTTATTTCAAGTCCGTAATCACAAGCTACCTCTAGAACAATTTTTAGATATTCAAGGGCTTGGGACTCATTAGCAGCGGGAATAACGACATTATCCATATATGGGAGAACAATACTTTTTGAAATCAAATGTCGGAAAATGGCATTTATGTACCGCATAAAGGTGGAAGGACAAGTACTCAGTCCAAAAGGCATTCGTCTAAATTGATACTGACCATTGTGAGTAACAAAACTAGTTAATTTACGGCTCCTTTCATTTACCGCGACATGGAAAAATCCATTTTTTAGATCTAGAGTAGTAAATATTTTAGCATTTTGGAGACAATCTAAAATATCGTCAATTAAAGGAAGAGGATAGTTATCTTTAATAAGTTTGCGATTTAAGCGTCTATAATCAATGCAAACTCTTGATTTCCCGTCTTTTTTCTTTACTACCACAACTTGGCTAGCGTAAGGGGATGAACACGGCTCAACAATTCCATTTTTAACCCATTCATCAACTTGAGCATCCACTATATCTCGTTCAGCAAATGGCAAACGTCGGGGCTTATGAAATATCGGTTCGTCGTCGGTGAGAGCGATGTCAAGCTCAATGTTTACAGTTTTTGTTTTTTTAGGCGAGTATGTCGATAGCAGTTGCTCGACTTCAGCTCGATTATGTTGAGAAACATTTGGACCGATATCAAATGTGGGTGAACCGTCAGAAATCGTCATAATAAAATTTTCATTTGCATTATCAGAGGGCCTTAAAATTTGTGCAAATTTTACGCCTGTAGGCGATACATTTAGATGTGCTTGTTTAATTACGTCACAACCGATTATAAGGTCATAATTTGTACAAGAATTTGGTACATCAGAAATATAGTAACAGGAAAAATTTCATCATCGATAGTAATTTCAGAATCAAAAGTTCCTATCACATTAATTCGCGAAAACCCAAAACCTGTTAATAATGTGTTGGTTTGTTTCAGTGGCGGTGCATCTATATTTATGTAAGTAGAATTTCTTAATAGTGTTAAATTGCTGCCTGTGTCTACTAACCCGTTAAGTTTACGCCCAAAAATTGTTACGTCTTTACACATATTAATAGGAGAAGGCAATTCATGCACAGCATTTACACCAGAAGGTGGTGTAGAAGTGTTATTTAAATTAGCTCGTCGGCATTCAAATGATTTGTGACCATAAAGATTACATGAGAGGCATCTGGGGCCACGTGAATGATTAGGACAAGATTTTGATAGATGACCTATATATCATTACAATTAAAACAACGTTGGGGATTTCTAGCTGCGTCGGAAGCGTTAAATTTTGTGGGTTTTCTTTGGAAGCTTTGTTGTTTAAAATCGCGTCCTCGGCTTTCATATGAATGACGAAAATTCGGTGAATTAGAGTTATGTATTCCCATGTTTTTAATGACAGTTTCATAGGTACGTAATTTCTGCTTAAATTCGGAAAATGAGGTTGCACCATAGAGGATTATTTTATCTGAACGAGGCCCATCAATTCCATTAATTACGTACTGGATAATTGATGCTTCGTCAATTTTTGAATCACATCTATTTGCTAATTCACGCATGGAATTAAAATATTGCATTAAAGTCTCGGTTTTATGCATTTTTCTTTTTTCTAATTCGCGATGAATTTCTATGGAGGTTACTGAATCCGAAAATTCTTCAATTAAAGCTTTTTTGAATGACTCGTATGTATTTAAATTTCTTTGTGAAAAAAGAAATGATTTAGCAGTTCCACATACTAGACGTTTCGCGAAAATTAATTTTTGAGAAGAACTGATAGCTGGGAATAATTCAAAATTTTCTTCAACATCGCGAAAGAAACTATTTACAGAATAAAAATCTTCCCCGGTAAATTTTCTACTAGTCGCCGAAATATCCCGCAATAAAGTCCAAAACTGGGTATTCATCTCTGTAAGGGAAGCTTCGTTTGAATAGGGAGGAAAAGTATTTTGTGTAAAAAGAGATGAAACGTTTTGATGTATCGGCATGAAAGAATGACCTTGAACGCTGGGCAGGGGAGAATTGCTGACTGGATGTTCCTGAAACGCGGAGTGCTGGTCTGTCCTTTCCGATGAAAATTCCTGTCTAACGTGTTTCGTTTTTGAAACGTGTATTTTGAAACTACGTTTTCGCCTTCAGAAAAGGATGCCTCCGAATTATTTAATGTTAGTTGAATTCATCTAAGTTCGTCAAAGCTTTAAATATACTATTGCATAAATTTTGTTCATTTGTTTCTACGTCTAAATGCAATAAATTAGCGACTGAGATAAAATCAGGCAATGAGAATCCGGTTAAAATTTTTTCTTTGTGTTCTTCAACTTTAAACTCTTTAGGGAATATAGAAAAATTTCTTATTTTATTTCGCGAAGAACGGTCAAATTCGGTGAATCCTAATATAGAATTTAATGTTTTTACAGCACGAGTTGTACCACATTTCAACGAATTAGCAATTATAGGAATATCGCCTAATTTAATAATTTTACAGGACATCTTAATATACAAAATTAATCACTTTGAAAATTTAGACGGTGCAAGGTTGTAATCAAAATTTCCCTATCACACTCTGAGTTAAAACTACTAAATACAGTTATTTTAAAGCCAAAATAAACAAACAAAAAAATACGTTTAATTAAATTTTGCCTACATGGGGTTGGGGAGCAGTCCATACAATAAATCCAAAACCAGTTGAGGCACTAAGTGAATCCAAGAAAAAGAAATTCCAACAGCAACACGTTTTTACGCTTTTTGCAATGTAGCGTCCACTGAAGAAAAATACTAACGCGTTTTAAAAATTTCCTCTCGTCTAGAGGAGATTTTCCTTAATATGCAAGAGAAAGGCCGAGCCCCCAAAATATGGGGAAAATGACTACAACCTAAGGATGATAAATGATTTATTTAACAAGATGAGAAAGATCTAGATTATTATATTGAACAGCAAAGGAGAACGTCTTTCTCCTACGTCTAAAGCTTAGCGTCACTAACGTCCGTCTACCTATTTTCCCGTGTGTCCTTTTAGTCGGACATTCCTGACGGGGTGTGACGTCAGTGTGGACTGCTCCACCCTAAGTACAGGGGGAGAGGTTGTCCATTGCACATATCCAACCCTACATTAATGCACCAGAATCACTTTTCCTTCATGATGAAGAAGAGAGAGGGCACTGGTCAACAGCAAGAGGGAAAAAAGGTATTTCCCTTGAGTGACAGCTGCACCAACTCCTTCCAGGAATAATTGCTGGTAAGGATACACGCTGGTATTTCAGGGATGGAGGCTCGAACTTATGACACTCCGGTGACGAGTCCATGGCCATGAGTACTAGATTACCGTGTCCACCTTAACCCTTTGTCTACCGACGGTACTTATAAATACCACTTACTTTAAAATTACACAGAATAACCATTTTTACAAATATTCTGACGATACTTAGCAGGAATATTCTTTGAAATCTACTCTTACAAGATATATGGCAGCACGGGTTCTATGATGAGTATTTTGGTGGGGAAGACGAATAGTTTTATAGCAGAAATTACGTTTTCAGCTGACGGCGTTTTCAGTGGATTGCGAAGATTATCATTTTTGTCACGAAAAAATAGTTAATAGTCAAAATTTAAGTGTCTTATTTTTTTTTGTATGTTAATGAAGACCTATGAAAACGATTTGACCATTTATTTTAAGTGAACAGTGTATATAATTAATTTTACAGTTGAATATCTTTAATCAATTAATTAGCTCTAACGGATTAAATTTCCCAAAGTTGAGTATTTTGTTTATGTATATCCCTTAATTTTCATTATAGGGATTCAGAAAGAAAAATATTGCATGAAAAAAACTGCAATAAATCATAATGCGGTAGATAAAGGGTTAATATGTATGGGAACATTACTACAATAAGTATACAATAATACATCAGAAGCAATTTTAAACTTCCACAAAAGATTTATTTTTTCTCTTTTGAAAAATATCACTCTAAAAGACAAATTTGGTTTTGGTAAGGTCCAGATAAATCAGTTGCACAAGGTTATCAGAGGGGCGATGGTAGGCACCATGAGGTCACAAACCATGTTGTCAGTGAAAATGTCAATAATAGTAGCCGTTGGGATGACCATGAGTCAGACGAGTAAAAAAAATAAGTAACCTCTCAGTTCAGGAGATGAATTTTGCCTGTGTTTGTAACTTTTTGACGAGCTCGTTACATTTAAATTATAACAGAAACACTTGTGTACAGTGGCGCTCACGTATACATTGTTACGGAAAATTTTGTACTGATTCTCATTCCTACCCAAGGATGTATTCTGGCTGAAAAGTTGCTTAGCATGGAAATGGTGAATTCTACAAAAATGCTGAATAGGTGTGAACTCGGTGATAAATTTGAAAGCCAAATAACCCCAAGTCACCAAATTTTCTGACCAAAATAAAAGTCTTAAAACAAATCTAGAAGGGCCTAAGATTATTATTCGATGAGATCATTCACTAAAATAGCTTCGCAGCTTGTGCAAAGCAGAGAAGTGACATTGGAGTCAAATATTTGACAGTGACCGTGCGTTTCACTTGTCTACTAGCGTGATTTCTATTGCTGCGTTTTGCATTTGCGTTAACTTAGAATTTGAGGCATTGTGGATGGGAGGGGGGTGAATCTCCTGCTAGAAAAAAATCTTCTTAAAAGGGAAAGGTATATTGTTCATGTTGAGTCTAAGATATAGAAGTGAATGAGACAGAGAGGTAAATGCGGAAAATACACAGTAGTTTCAGTAAGTTCAGTGTGTGTGTGTGTGCTTCTCAAACTTCTAATATTGGTGTCCCAATTTTCAATCATAATTTTTATTGCACTCTTTCCCATACAATAATATTGTATTGAATGTATGTGTGTGTGTCCTAAAAATACACTTTGACACTAAAACTTTAATACGGCTTTAATTATAAACCATACAAATTACCAAGATAAGTATTAAATTTTGTATTTGGCAAGCCCTTAAGAGACACTAGTAATTATTAAACTTGTTTGTAATTTAGTATTGATAAAGTAATTACCAAACATTGGGCAGTACTGATACATTTATTAGTATATTATATCAGTGTAAATATATGTGTATGTAGTTTTTATTATGTCAGAATCTATTTTGTTTTGCTTTCTTTCAGCAAAATAATATTTATTCAATTCTTACTATTAGCTCACACTCTCTATAGATTTATTTATTTATCTTGGTTGAATTTTCAATCGTTGATAAAATACATTTTAAAGCGCTCAATTAAGCTGAAATTTTATATACATGATTATTTTGGATGACAACACAGTAATTTATTTATAATTAATAATAATTAGTTGATTAAAACTAAATATTTAAAGAATTACAAATACAGCCACGTTGACATCATTTTTGGCGACTTATGTTAAAACTTGAAAGGGTTTTTTTTCTCACGCTTTAAAGCTTTCAGTTGAACTGAAATTTTATATACACGATTGTTTTGGATGACAATACGATACTTTAATGATAATTAATACAAATTAATTACCACTTAATGTTGCGATTCTGTAATGTGTATATACATATTTATGTTAATTGTAACTATTTAATAAAAAGTAGCTAAAATAACATTTTTCTTTGTTGATCTAAGTAGGAATTGACTTAATTTTTTTTTACATTACTTGTGTGTTTTTAATCTTTATTTTCAACTTTTCAACATGCTCGCACGCCTCACAGTTTGAGAAACGCCGAGTAGTTGATAAGTTAGGTATTTGTAATGCAGAGACGATCACTTATAAAATTAGATTCATCAACTAGTTTAATATTTAGTTTCTAAACACAAGCACTTATTGGAAGAGATAGTAAGGTCCACTTTGTAGACTTCTCAGATAAATATTTCTGATCGTTAGTTCCAAGACCGTCTACATACTCTCTGGAGCTTCTGTCGTTTTTTGGAAGCAAAGTTCAGAGTGTCTGCAAATATCTGAGGTAAGTGAAATTTTGATTATTTACGTATTAGCTAAACTTCTCCTTAACTCTTGCGTTAGAACAATTAATTTATTAACAATAAATAGCTCCATCATGTGTGTTTGTAGTTATTTCTTGGTGTTTTGTTTCATAGAAACTACATATGTTGTGAGGTTGGGTTCGAGTCAAAAAAATTGTCGAATACAGAACCTTCAGAGTTTGATAGTCAGATTTTGGGAAGAAAGCTACTGCTTGCTTACATAGAGTCGTTGTTTTTAACTTTGTAGATATTAATTAAACCAAAATCATTTTCTTAATTATCTATTAATTGAATATTTTTACCTAAATTGATCCAATTTTGACTGTTCAAAAATGGTTGAGTTGTCAAAATTATGTGTGTGTGTATCAGTGTGAACACGCAGTAGAAGTTAACTTCTTTGGCTTATATGTATTGTTGTTATTGTCGTGTATGACAAAGTGTAGAGGTGCACTTGTAATAATTGAGGGTTGCCAGAGCCCTGAGAGGTTGGACTTCTGCTCATTCTAGTCGTCCTTACGACAAGCATGAGCTTACGTTGGGACTATTCTAGTCCGGTCACCACACGTAAGACTATAATGACATCTTTTTAATACCTGATACTGATGATGAGTTAATTTTGGTGAGATTGTATTTGGTGCTCTTGGCGAAGATTGTCCGAAAAATCTAATAGGCTTAACCTATGACGCCTCCAATTAGTCTTAATACAGCTGCATTCAAAGAAAAAGTTTTGAAGCTTGAAGTATTTTGCACTTTTCAATTTCTTTTAAAGTCTGCAGCGTAAAATATATGCTAAGAGATGATCACTGGAAGGAGATGAAAACTTTAAACAAACATATAACATTTTATAATAGCTCATTATAATGCCAATCATTTTAAATGAAAGAAAATATGCCTCTGGGTACTAGTAAAGTTTTTGAATGGTTGGCGATATCATTACGTTGTATTATCTTGTGATATCGTACTCCATTACAAGATTTTTCATATGGGTTTTCTGACAGTACAACCACACATTGAGAAATACATCACTTTTTCGATATGCTTTCGATTGTGACCATTTTAATGGGTTGCCTAAACTTGAGATTTGATTATTTTTAAAGGAAAAGAGAGAGAATTTATTCACCACATGAACTAGCCTATGAAACCATCTATTATGAATTATATGCAGCATACTTTGAGATACTTTAGGTAGATCGTCAAATGTAACCATCTTCGATCTTAGAAGAATTGAAGTTTATATGTATTGTATTTAAAAAACGTGCGGTAATTCGGAACTTCAAACATTTCTACTTTACGTTCATCGCGTAACCGTAACTGTTAAAGCGTAGCGAAAATTTTTCCCTTCCAGAAGTTAACTTCAAAAACGTTTTTGCTAGAATTTCTGTTGATCAAAATGTGGCTTTACATTTTGAAACACAGGAATTCAGTACCTAAAATAATATATCATAAATTACTTTTATATTTATTGATTTAATATTTGTTTCAGTTGAAAGCAATAATCAATTTCATTTACTAATACATTGTAGTCGAAAAACATTCGCTTTTTAGTTGGGCATAAATAAATTATTGGAAGCTTAATAAATACGTCAACACAAGGTATCTTATTTAAATTAAATAGAAAATATTGCAACGTTAAAATCAATTACATAATATTAAAGTATTTATCACGTGAATGTTATTGAAATATTCTTTCTTCTCCTAGACTTCTAAAATTTATTTTAATATTTTATTCACGAATATAAAATACTTAACTAACTTTAAGGAAAAATTTACAAAAATTAATAACATATAGTTAAACTGTAATACAAAATACTGCTAAAATACAGTTGAATGCTTCTTTTCTCAAGTATTTCAGCTGTTTCTGATAGTTTAATTGAAGCTGCCACTCTTATTGTATCCCTTGTATTCCTTTTCAGAGTCATTTATCATGGAATAATGTTTATTCCATGCTCATGAATAATGTTCCTTTTTTTGTCTTAAAAATCCCCTAAAAGGACAATTTTTTTCCTACGAAAATTCACTTAAAAATCATTCATTTCACATCGTTGCCAACAGATGTCAAATGCACTGTTGATTTATGGATGTTCATTTCAGAACTCAATATTTCCGATTGAACTAACTATTCCTTCACAAAATAAAAAAGAGCATTTACAGACAACAAAAGAATTACTTTTTTCCCCTTCATCTAAGTTCCTTGCCCCTCCCCCTTTGTCTAAGAATAAGGGCAAAAATCCGCTGTTTTTGCACCGTCAGCGCAAAAGTCATTCAATATTCCATTTTTAGTTCTTTGTTTCATGCATTTTGTTATCCGCCATTTCCCTCTTTTTTCTTTTATAGTTTGCTTTCGGGCGAAAATGAAAAATATTGAAAGAAGGTGAAAAGAAAGAAAGAGGGGAAAAAATCCGCGCGAAAAGTAAACAATACAAAAAAAGGGGAAAAGTATAAAAAAAAATTCGGAAATGCCGACGCTGCACTTTTTTTTTTTATGTATGGTACTTTCTCTATCAATAATACATGCTTTTCCATTGGTTTAGAATTGTATTTTCATGCCTTCAGAATGAACAGATGTAGCAGAAATTTTCCAGCCACAGATGGAAACAAAGAGAAAAAAAAAAAAGAAAGGGAAAAAAATCGTGCTAGAAATGTTGGTCATTTCGGAAAATCGCGTAACAGGGAAGAAACGTGGGGAAAAAAAGAAAAAGGGGTAAAAATTTATGGGAAGAAAACGAAACATTTGTATTTTCATCTTTATTCCATATATATATCCAGGAGGGGCGAGGAAGGGGTTGTTTATCATAACTGGGAATAAAAATGGGAAAACAAAGGGCTGGTTTTCTCTGGAATTGACGCCAGGTTTCTCGTAATAAAGAATCGCTCGTGGTTTTCTTGAGACAGCAGATAAAAATTGGTTTGCTTTGGGAGGTGGTTCGAGATTATTCATATGCAAAGGAATTGTTATTTCCTGCTTTGAATTTGGCGTTTCATCAAATGCCAGAGAGAGAGAGCGCGCATGAATATCCTAATGGAAGACAGTATCGAAAGAAAATGGAAAAGTAAGGCGTGGAAATGGGAAGTATGTTACTGAAGAACAAATACCTTTGTTACGTAAGCAAAAGGACTGCTAGGTGCCCAAGCATTTTAGGTTAGTAGAGTGAGCCTTTACGTTGGTTTGAATATGTATTATACCACGAGGAATATTGGCAACGAACAAATGATGAGAATTATCTTTGACATTTCCATCTCCCTCTTTTAAATTTCACACCATAATTGCAGAATTTTCTTTAATTTTTTAGCATCCATTATTATAAATGATAAACTAAACTCACCTCAGGGCCCAAGGTCGCGTATACTGAATTTGGGCACAGTAGGCCTTGGCCCTCATGGGCTGTTGCGCCCCAAGTTAACTAAACTCAATGGCGCAACAGCCCATCTCAGTATACGCGACCTTGAATACTGAGGTGCATAAGCAGATGTTCCCGATCAGGTGCTCAGTTTGACGCGCAACCCCCAATGTTTGGTCTCCAAGCAAGCTTAATACTCATTTATTGAAGGGATAAAAGGCTGAGTCGACCTTGCCCAGCCCGGGAATAGAGCACCGGATCTGCGATGTGGAAGTGCGATACGCTACCACTTGGCTTATTATGAATGATAGGTCACTTGGAAATTCGTACTTGATTAGAACATAACTTGTCACGCATGAGAGTTATATTAACATCACACAAGCAACACGAGGGCTATCGGCAATGGATTTCGTAATTTTGAATCTCAGTCAAGTAACGAGGATGGCACCTGAGTTGGAAACTCATCTCCAAACTACCACACCAGTAGGAGGACATTGAGCCTCAACAGATTAAACGTGCATCAGCCCTCTACACAAAGGGTCTTTAGAGACATCAGAACTTAAACGCGCCACACTTTAGTCACAAGTTCATGAACAGGACCATTCGGTTACTACAGCTACAAATAATTGGTCGGGAAATTAGGTCATGATCCCTTGATAATCGTGGCCAGAAGTAAAAAAAATGAACTGAATTCTTGTGTGTATGGCAACTAAGGTTATAATATTGCTACGGACTTTGTGAGCAGGGACGTCTTAAGACATGGGCCAACTGGGCTAGGGCCCAGGGCCTTATACTCGGTGGGGGCCTCGTCTTGTTTTTGACTCTGTCGTGTTATGCTCAGGATCCGGATAATTTGTATGTGATCAAATATTATTTCCGGACATATTCTCCGAAAAACAGAGAATTTCCAATTGCATGTTAGCTGGCGAAATTGGTAAGACTGTATTATTATGTGATGACCGTTGTCCATGTCTAGGCCTAACCATAAACAATCATTCACCTCATTTATTCGAAATGCAGCCTTCGGTCGAGCCGGTTTACACTTAGATTTTTGATATTGCGAGTCGTGCACAATAATTTGTCTCAAATTACCGTTTGAACGATTTTTTAACAATGTACTCTTTACTTTTAAAGATCTCAGGTAGGGCCTACTCTTACATGTGGGCCCAGGGCCTCAAGAAATCTTAAGATTTTTCTAGGCTTAGGGACTCAAAAGGTCTTAAGACGTCCCGGTTTGGGAGTAAGTGAGTGAATATTAACATCGCATTATTCAACTACACAAGGGATTTTGGCGACGGACCTCATAGTTTTGAACCATGGACAAGTGATGACGATGACCTCTGAGTTGCCCCCCCCCGCATCTCCTGATTTCCTCACCACACCAACTAGAGGACATTTGATCCTCGACATCTTTAACAAGCATCGATCACCCCATCTGAAAAGCAGATCCTCAGCGGAAAAAGGTTTGAACTCATAACACGCCAACCATGAGTCCATTTCCTTGATCAGTAGTCTACCGCGACTACCGGACTTGGTTCACTGCTCTACCAAAATTGTATTGCAGGTGTAAATATTGCACGTACGCAAAAAATGAATCTTTTAGTAAAACCAGGATTGGAATGACTAGCTTCGCTATAAATTTTGTCGCTAAATTTACGGAGAAAAATAGATGCCCCTAGAAAATTCTAGAAAGCTTTAAAACAGAGCTTCTCAAAGTTGCAATATTTGCGACCCAATATTCAATCATAATTTTCATTACCCCCAATAATAGTGTACTGAATTCAATGATACTATACTTTGACGCTAAAACTACGATACGACTTTAACCTCTTAAGCATCCTCCCCCCCGTGTATACAAACGTCTCGCTAAGCCAAAGCGTTTATTTCCCCAGACGTATATATACGTCTTTCCGAAGTACGATCTTTTCTGTGCACTGCTATCCGTAAAATTAATGCGAAGACTTTGGAATGCAATAAAAGAACCTTGACAATGCTTGCGAAGGATTTTCTTACTTTAGATTATTTTTGCTTCTTTATTCCTCCCCCTTCCCCAATGCATCACATACACGTGTCTACGTGGAAAACGGTTGACGTTTGGAAGCGAATCACGAAACTTTTGATCGGCACAGTTAAGTTTTAATTATAAACCGTACAAAAATTATTAAGAAAAGTGACAAACTCATGAGGTTACTGCTAATTAATAAACTTGTTTTTAAATTATTATTGTTAAATTAATTATAAAATATATTGTGTAGCACTGATATATTTATAAGTGTAATATATCAGTGTAAATGTGTATTTTATTTTTTATTATGTCAGAATGTATTTTGATTGTTGTAAATTAATATATTTTTTAAAATAATCTTTTGTTCTCGACTTTTCAATATGGTCGCCCCCTTGTACAGTTGTCACGTTCCCCAAGGGGCGGGCCCCACAGTTTGAGAAACGCTGCTTTAAGATGATTGGTTATTTAACAAGAAAATTTCAAAAGTTCATAAAAGGTTCTTTCCAGCGTGTGTAAGGACGATGCAGAGAAGCAACATTGGGAGTCAAACATATGACAGACTGTCCATTTCATTTGCCTTATGCGATATTGGGATTAAGAATTTTAATTTTCCTCAATATTTATGTGACCTATGATTCTTTCCAAATGTGGACTTATACATATTGAATGTTTCCTGTTAGAATAAAACCTATTTTAATTATTAGAAAGCTTTAAAATAATTAATCATTTACTCTGCGTTATGAACCTGCCTAGACTTTTCCTTCACTTGTTAGAACCCCCTGGGTTCCACCCTGGACACCAAGATTAATTTGAGGCAAAGAACCACTAAGAGCCATTTGTATAGTAATAACTTGTATTTATTATATCGATTCAAAATATCAGAAACTCTAATAACATATAATATTTCTATGTTACGTCAAACAAAAAGGATTTACCTTTAATATTAAATTAAATTACGAATTGTGA
The DNA here is from genome assembly GCA_019973935.1 of Trichonephila clavipes. Taxonomy (NCBI): domain Eukaryota; kingdom Metazoa; phylum Arthropoda; class Arachnida; order Araneae; family Nephilidae; genus Trichonephila; species Trichonephila clavipes. The sequence continues at coordinate 602,910 of BMAU01019156.1, forward strand.
AATTAATCAATAATTACGCGTAAGACCAATAAGGTCTACCGAAATAGGAGGTCCGAGAAATACACGTAACTCGAATTATTAGCTTTCATTAACTTAAACTAATTTCATTAAACTAACGATTGTTATAATCGATAATAAACTACGTTATATCACCTGTCAGTACTTAGGTATCTTCACAAGATGTCTTCGTAGATTACTAAACCGTAAATCTTCAAGGTCGCAATCCAATTGAATCCTCCAAACTTGAGGCTACTGCTGCTGGCTCAATAGTCTTCCTTCCTACTAGCTTACAACGTTCTACTTAAATACCCTATCTACTTTGCATATCCCGTTCCCTTTTTGGAGTTGATTGGAAATATACGCGAATTTATAATCCCCAAAAAGACGCCTAAGAATATTAGTGGAAAGGTTCCGTACAGATTCGTCACACACTTAAAAGACGATAAAATACAAAACAATATTTCTATTTAATTTAAAGGATCTACTCATTTAAGCACTATAGGTAGCATCTCACAACTTCCAAGTATTGTTACACGGCAAGATCAGTACAAGAGTTTTTCGAATTCTAGTTGGCGAGGTAAGGTTCTCTGGGTTATCTCAGATCACTTGACCATGTTGGAAAATTACACGATTCATGGCCATCAGTGGCGAACTGAAACATTTTTCAAGGGGGGAGGGTGAGTTCAGCATCTTAAGCCCCCCATTCTCGTATCCTACCTCAATACGCCGCCAAACATATTCTTTTGTTTGCATCGATTTTGGAAACAAAAATCAGTAAAAAATAAGTTATTGAGTTAATAATAGGCATTAATTAATAAAATAAATTGTTAATAAAAAAATAGTTGATTTAATTTTGCATTCTATATACATAGGATTTTTATCAATCGAAAAAAATCCAGTGCTCTACGGGGCGGTATCCGGACACGTGGACTTACCCTCCCCTCCTTGTGTGCGCCAGTGACGGCCATCGTGATTTTTTTTTATGTATGGTTCATACACAAAAAGCCAAAAGAAAAATCTTTAAATTGTAAGACAAAATAATTGTTCTTGCTTGCATTTTTGGTTTATTTTGACTTTATATCATACTGCTTTAAAAATATGAGAGAAATACTTTAAGAGGAGACAGTGGACCCCTTGAAAACTAATTTCTCAAATTGTTAGCTTAATTAGCTGAAATTTGAATCAAATATAGTAAATGATGATTGTATTTCCCAAATTAAATATATATTTCTTAAAAAAATATTATAAGCTGAATTTTTTTTTTTAAAAATTAAATTTTTTAGACTATTTTTTTAAAATGCTACTTGCGTATTAGTATCCAAGATATGTACATAGTTTTTGTTGTATATATACATATCAGAGCTACAACAAAATATATCTGTGCATGTGGATTTGAAATGCAGAATAAAATTTGATGAAATAAGATAAATTTTCTGTGCTATATGAAATATTTCACCAATTATCGCACATTCAAGGTATTCAAAACAACATAAAATATGATCCGTTAAATTTCTAGAAAACTCATGCACAAATTTGTGAATTATATCATCTTTCATAACTTGTGAAAGTTTCAAATAGATACAACATAATATGAAACGCAAGGGTCATTTTACGTAACAATAAAAAGAGAAAATTTACGAACTAAGAAAAGTACATCTTAAACATTTATTTGCATAAAATAAAAATAAATTAACTCTGTAATTATTAATCAAAATGAGAAAATTTTTTGACAGAATTATTTTATGAAACATAGGGAATAGTATTAAGGTATCCGAACACGTTTGGAGTACTTTTAACAAAATAGCATTTTTAAACATTATAAATTTTAGCAATATTTTTGGAAAACCTCAAAGTAGTTAGAGAAAAAAGTAATATACTTAGATTAGTTATAGAGTATTACTAAAACAAATTAGATGCATTTATCTGTAGGAAATGTACTAAAATTTTAATGTTTTATTAAAATTTGAAAATTTTAAAGCTGATTGAGTAAACATAATAAGAAATGTGACATTCTTTAGGAGACTATTATTTAAATAACCACACAGCCATAACTTAAAATATATTTGTACAAAAAGAAATATTTTAGTACATTCTCTAGAAAATAGCATATAAATGTCAGGTTCAAAATTTTTTATAGAAATAAATTTGTTACATTTTGAGTTAACAGACTCACCATAATAAATTTTAAATGCCTACCTCTGGTAGATCAAAGACCAACTTCCGGTTTTCTAACTTTATAAAATTGATTGTAACTTAGCCTCTAGGTAGTTTAGAAACAAAATGAAGTATATTTTGTAAAGCCAAAAATAGCTCTATTCAATAAAATAAAAAAATATCTGTCTTAACCGAATCTGGTCATTTTCAAAGTGTTCGGATACCTTGCTGTAAAAAATCAAAATGCAATTTTGACCAAAATTTGACATAGTGAAGGTCAATCCACTGCCGGTTTAAAGTTCTTTCAACTAATGAAGACAATCCCTGTGCTGGCGTGTCATCGTACCCCACAGTGGCATTTGTATTAAAGATCTTTATCTCCATATTAACCCCCTGCCAAGTCAACTTTAATTTGACCTCAAAAATTTTTTGACAGTTTTTTAATTCAGGATTAAGAGATCTGTTGTAGAATTTTTGGGTTCCATGGCACCATAGACACCTGAGCTGGCACACACACACACACCCTCTCCCAACTACCACACCACACAATTGGGAGGACGTTTGAGCTCTCAAGAGATTTAACGTTCATCGCTCACCTACACGGCGGGTTTTTAGTAGAACTGGGCTCGAAGTCTTGACAAGCCAGCCACTATCCGATACCTTGACCACTAGGCTAATGGACATCGACAAATTTTACGTACATCAGTCCCTGTACAAGTTGGTTCTTTAGTGGCACCCAGGACCCGAAACCACGCCACACTTGTTTTTTAGCATAACCCCTAAAAGAGGGAGTTAAGTTTAGTGAATATAAACGCCACACTGCTCAGAGGCCTTAATTATTTTGAACCATGGTCAAGTGCCGAGGATGACCCATGAGCTGTCACCAGTTATCCAAACTTCCACGCCATACCAACGGGAGGACCTTTTGAGACTTGAAATTTTTAACGTGCGTCGACTCCCTCTGCAAGGCGGGTCTTCAGCGGTACTAGGATCCTTTCACGACTAGGTACTAGAATCGAATTAATAACACGCCGGTCACGAGTCTGTTACCTTGACCCCTAGGCTACCTACAGTTTAAAGAGGGGGGCGGAGAGTTCGAGTGATTTTCTCGTCACTTGATCACACAAACAGCCCTTGTTTACCGTATTTACTCAAATCTAAGGCGCTCTTTTTTTTTCTAAATGTAAATGCTACTGAAAATGGGGTGCAGCTTAGAATCGAAAGGAAAAAAAATTCTTTGAATGGGGCAATTAGAGCAATTACAGGTTTATATATGCATTTAAAAGTTTATAATTAGGGTAAAATAACTAATTATTCACTGCTTTCTAGTTGAGGTTTTAAATCTATTTTGATTCCGTATTTTTTTTTCCTCTAATGGGGCTGCGTAATGGTATTTCTACCTTTACAGACCTAGTACATTCCCCAGAAGCTGGTTTTACTTTCCAGTGTGGCACCATTTAGACGATACCAATTACCGCAAGTAATTTTGACGCCAGAGGGAGGCACCTGAGCTCTGCAAATGCGAAATTTGTACTCAGGAATTTAATTTTGCCGAGAGCATCTAAGCCAAATGGACACTCAAGGGATCTTTTTCATGCCATTCAATCATACGACATGGCTGCTGTCGATTTCCTGCATCATGAAAATTCACTGACTTGGGCCGGGGTTGAACCCGCAACCGTAGGTACAGGAGACCTGCAACAAACCAACTACGCCACCCAGCCGGCAATTTCGTAAAATTGGATATCGGTAAGCCTTTTAACACTATGCTTTGTTTTTCAAAAAGCTCTGTTGAGAACTAGGACTGCGGCTTAGATTCGAGTAAATACGATAATTTCAAAATATAGCATGAATAAGTAATTGATAAAACTTTATTTAAACGAGATAACAGAAACAGCCTTCATTTCAAACGATTTACATTTCTAGAAGAAAAAACGAAATGCTAAATAATTTTGTATAATCGTAAGAAAACAAATACCATTAAGCATTAAAAATTAATATCCGAATTTCATATAGAGAATTTTGTATGTTGGACATTGTGATATATATCTGTTAGCTCCTCGAGAAAGAAAATAGTTCCTAACTTTCTTGTCACGTTCTTTCGTCTGCTCTAAATTCAGTTACCAACACTGAGATAAATAATTCAATTGGATAACCCTTTATTGTCCTCCCCCACCCCTCACTTTTTATGAGACGGTTCAAAATAGTACATAAAATAAAAAAGTTAGTTTTCAAACTTGATATGAGTATTCTGGCATTATTTTTTTTATCTTTGAACTTTCTATTCCCGGTAAAAAAGTATTATCTGTTTTAGAAAAGCCCAATGTAGTACATAAATTGAAACGCGTTTGAAATTCTTTTGTTTCAATTGCGATTTCATTTTATAATTTTAGAACACTTCTCGTGAGCTGTACCAATAGAAATTAAATTAACATTTCCTGGATATTAACTTAAAATAATTTTAGGCGTTTCTCTTTCTTTGCGAAAATTACTTGAGTTAGTTAATCAATGTTACGTTTCAAAGCACCCCAGAAAATTCAAATCAATAATAATGTTTTTAGATTATTCTGAATTGCTTACCTGATGATTACCTTCATCCAGATACCTTTTTTTTTCTTAGAAGTTGAAGTACTTGCAGAAAATGTAGACATTGTTCTCATTCTTTGTCACAAAATTAAATTTTTTGCGCTTTTTAAATACTTTTCCAAAATTTATTACCATTTTTAAAAGTAAACAAGACTCCCTTTTGTAATATTTATCAATATAAAATGGTATTCTTTTACAATCACAAATCACTTCCCGTATATACTTTCAAAACACGTACAGCTGGAGTATTATTTTCAAAACAAACAATTGCAGTTAATGGTTACGGGAAAAAAGTATTCTAATCACGCAGCTTGGAAATATCTACTTTTAAAATAACATAAAGTAAATCATAATAAGGAAGGTAACACAATCTGCTACGAGCAAGCGTTTGATATTCTAAACATGTTATGTGATGTAATTAAAAATAAATTATAGTTTTTAAAAAAACTAAAAAAACACGCTTTTATAGTGAATCGAACTAAAATGTAAAAAAAATTCTTAATATAAGAATAAAATGATTAACGAGAAAGTTAATGTCATTGGGATAAAAGCGTGGGGTGCTCAATATTAGTTATTATAATTTCTTACTAGTTCTATTCCGAAATGCTAAGTTTGTGTAAAAATGTAGTACAAAGCGCGCCCCACACTTCTACCACAATGACAGTATAATTCTCTCGTTAGTCATTTTATTTTTATATTAAGAATTTTTTTTTTACTTTTTAGTTCGATTCACTGTAAAAGCGTGTGTTTTTTTTTTAAATTATAATTTATTTTTCCTTTTTTAGTTCAATCTACAATAAAAGCCTATTTTTTTTAATTTTTAAAAACTATCATTTATTCTTTTTTGAATTTATCCTTGTGTTTGACATTTGGGGCCAGAATTATGTGGCTGCTGGAATTAGTTTTGCTCTTTAATGGATATTAATTAATGAATCTGAAGAGTATTCTCTCCGTTAACGGGACCTCGGATTGCTATATTGTTGATTTGTATTATCACTTCTAAACGTATTGCTTTATAAAACTTTCTTTAATCTTTTAGTTGTTAAATCTGGAATTAGTCACCAAATCTAGAAATGGCATATGGAATTAGTCGCCAAATCTGAAAATGGTTCATGCAATTAGTCGCCAAATCTAGAAACGAAAAAATGAATTAGTCGCTAAATCTTGTAAATCCTTAATTATTAATTTCCTAATCAAGACAATGAAACAAAATTATGAAACTATTGTATTGTCATGGATCCTTGACAAGTATGCAAAATTTTGAATTAGTCTGACTTTTTAAAGTGAGTAAAAATCGAGTTCAAAGATTCCATTACATACAAGTGAAACTTATAAAAACGTGTCAATGAATTAAACGTGTTTAAAAATACTTTTAGAGTAAATATCATCAAGTATTTATATCATTGGAAGGAAAATAAAACAAGTTATAATTATTCATAAAAATCACGAAAAGGATTTTTTTTTTAATTTTCGACAATAGGTTACCTTGATAAATGCCGTACTCGGAAGCTACACGAAGGTTATTGAAGATAGACTACGTAATAATAAATCCCGGTCAACTGACGAGGTGAACACCTGAATTGACTCCTCTATTTTCAAACCTCTTAAACCGGTGTACGCGTAGTTTTTGAGCCTAGGCACGTATAACGTATATTGGCCCCTAACACAGCTGGGTTGAGGTCAGAACTCGAACCCATGACCCGACAGAAATAATGTCAGCCACGAGTTTGCGACTATGAGCACTTGGCTACATCGATCACGAAATCAGTTCGGTAGAGAGCGAAGTATATTTTAAGGCTATCTTCGGTAAAAGTGCGAGAGCTCTAACTAAAGGCGAAGCACATTTTCAGGTAGAAAAATGACCCAATTTCCATGGAAATTTGCAACATTATAACTCGTACCTCTGTTAACAATAGAGTGTTTTTAAAAATTTCAAAATATTCCGCGAATACTTTCTTTTTTGTTTTAATACGTGAAGGCAAAAGGCCCATTTAACATTACGGTATAGCAGAAAAAACGCGAAACACATTTTATACCAGAAAAAATAAATCAACTTTGTTAAAAAAAAGGGAAGTATGATAAAAAAAAATGCTGCTTTTTAAAGGATTGTGAAGCCAGAATATAATATTAATTTTGCATTTCTTTTATATCTGAAAAATGTACCAAATTCGGGTCCTATTCTTTAACATTAACCTAAAACAGCCTTAACGTCGAACTGTAAAACTACGGAAGGATATTGTTGACGGACCTCGTAATTTCGAACCTCGGTCAAGTGACGAAGACGACACCTGGACTGACACTCTTCTGAACTTTCTCATTACACATAAGGGAGAACACTGATCATCTACAGATTTAACGTGCATAGGCCCCATTTACACGGCAGATCTTCAGTGGTACCAGGACTCGAAACCGCGACACTCCGGACACACGAGTTCATGACTATAACCGCTTTACTACCGTGGCCCCAAAATCAGTTAAAATTTTCAGAACTGATTTTTTTGGCAACTCTAATGAGTGAGTGAGGGAATATTAATATCACACTATTCATCTACTCGAAAGCTTTTGGCAACGGACCTCACCATTTTGAACCGTGGTCAAGTCACGCGGATGACACCTGAGATAGCACCCTCTGTCCTAATTTCCAAACTACATCACAGGAGGATGTTTGAACCTCGACATATTTAAGGTGTCCGACTACGTTCGGAACCGTGATTTCGCAAAAGCGTATAAATGGATAATATTCATGGTATTTAGTGTCCCTTAGATTAGAAAACGTATTTAAAATTGTTGTAAGAATAGTATTACAATAAAAAATTATTTAAGTACAATATTTTTACAAAAAATGAACATAGAATGACCCATTTTGAAAATATTCTCCTTTTGTGGAAAATGCTTCTATTATAGTAATATTTTACCTGTACATAGCTCAGACCTCTGTACAGAGCCTCAACTAGAATTTTTGAAATATATAACTTAGAAGTGGGTTTATCCATGTGTTTTACGACAACAGAGGGGAGAAGTTTTAAGAAAAAAACGCCGATAATTATTTCAGTGGGTGGTAACTCTGAAAATAATGTGAATTTTTCAAAAAAAAAATAGTTCAAACTCTCTGTGTAAAAGTCTTTACTTTATATAACTGAAATATTATTATTTTACCAGATTACTCTAAGCTAATTTTTTGCCAAAATGTCCTTAAAGCTATTTTATACATGATTATAATCTTAGTGATACTAAATATCATGAAAATTATCCATTTACGCGATTTTTTAAAATCATGGTTCCAAACGTATTTGGATACCTTAATGCGCATAGGCTACCTCTGCACGGCGGGTCTTCAGCGGTACGAGGCTTGAACTCATGATGCGCCGGTCACGAGTCCGTTAGCTTGACCACTAGTCTGCGGCGGCCACGCTACTCTAATAAGAAACTAGCCATAATAAGATGTTCCATAACAAGCATGTCAGAATAAGTTATTCATTATTATTGCATACCGTTGTCAGCAACTGCAATTCTTTGGGTTATTCCTATTTGAAATATTTATTGTTGTGTTTGTCAAATCCGTTTGTACCTTTTTTCAGTAAACATTTAATATGAAGGAGCAACAGCTACAATTACGGAAAATTCCCTCTGCTAGAAATATATAAATTTATTTCAAAAAGTGAAGCCACACCACATGTACACAGTTATTTTTGAAAAGCTCAAACGTAGTAGTGGTAAGGAGTTTTCCACAATTCGCTCTATCATTATCCTCGTAAAAAGATAAGGAAATATACGTGATGAAAATTGTGAGTGAAAATTTAATCGAAAATATTGAAAGTTTGAGAAATACTGGCTTATCATCTTGTCCGGTTTTCTTTCTAACGATTTTAAAGCTGTGAAATATTTTCCATGCAGCGTACAGACCGTCTGTCTTGAAATATTCACCCATCTCACTGCTTTCATGATCCCAGTCTATTTTTAGCAGACTGCTAATTCGCCATTTCAAATAATATGAAGCAACCATAACAAATTTTTTGTGTATTTTATACATTGAAATCAAAATTTCTGTATCTTAGAAATTCATTCAGATATTTACTGTGCATAAAGCGCTCGATTCATCATCCAATAATATGCTACGCTTTGATTCCATTTTCGAGAAACTGTTTTGTCACTTCTGATTATGTAATACTAATTTTTTTTCTCTTCTAAAATGGATTCCATTGATTGAAAATTTAACCATATACCATGATATTTAATTTTGAAAAAAAAATTTATACGCTTATAAATGTTTTTTTTTCCTTCTTTAATTTTATTTTCATGGCTGCATTCTTTAATTTGATGTACGATGTATTTATATTTCAACCATGACGAATATGGATATATCAAATATTAGTAATTTTTTTACCAAAACATGAGCATTTCCATTTTTAAAAGAAATTATTTCAAAAGAAAAATGAATGTTATTGAAATTAAGATGATCCAAAAACCACTTTTTAAATACCTTTTCTTTTATGTAATTAATAACTCTTTATATTGCAATCAAACCTTTCATGTTTTCAGAAATTTTCTTTTCCTGTTATCTTTTTGATAAATATCGTTTTATTACTTCATAAAAAATTTAGGTTGTACATTTCATAATATTGAACCACGCGTAGAATGTGAAGCATGCAGTCTTTTCACTATCCAAGAATTTTAGCATTTTAGGGTAGTGCTGCCATCTATGGAACATGTAAGTAAGCATTTGTGAATATTATTCCATTTTAAAAGAACCACAACATGCTCGGAATAGTAAAATGTCAAAATTAAAACTCTAATTTAGCAGACATATGTCTTTAAAAATTTCAAATGTATCTTAAATAATTTTGAGATTTTAATAAAGATATTTTAATCATTCTGAAAAAGTACACAAAAATAATTTTTTAGCTCAATTTTTTTTTCTTCTGTTTACTTTAACTTGGACATAATTTTAAAATCTCATAACACATGCTTATGTTTAAATTGCATTTTTTGAAAAAGGTATCTCTTATATATGTAAAAAATTTCAAATGTATAAAACTATACATAAAATATGATGAACCTATTTTTTTAGTAAAATATTTAGATAGTTTCTTAAAAAAAATTATAAAACATTGTAATATTGAAAATTTTTATTTTTTCCTTCTTTTTCCACACGTAAAACTATTTTTTTAAAAAATTATGTACTGCTTAGACTAAAAAAATAATAGGTTCACTACATGCACAGGTATCCTGAACAGAAGTATAAAAAATTTGAAACCATGTAGTGCAATAGTTTTTTTAACGGGTACCTAAAGGTAAAAAATTATACTTTGGAGAAAAAGTTAAAAAACTAAAGGTAGCAATGTTTTCACACATCATTCTATTGACTAATATTTTCCTCTCTTTTTATATATAAAATCAATGACACTTTAAACATACTCTAGAACTACAAAAGTAATTTTAAATTAAAATTTTTTTTCCATTTTGTCATAGCTAAGCATGAACATAATTTTATCAAACATTTTCATTTTGGTACCAATTTTTGTAAAAGTATTTCTTCAATATACAAAATATTTTACATACGTATATAAAACAAAGGACAAAATATACTCAAATAGTTTTTGATAAAATTATTGTATAATTTTTCTAAAAAAACCCGTAAAACTTTGAAGTTAAGAAAATCTTGAATTTTTTCTCTTTCTCATGTAAAGCTAGTTGTTTCTCAAAAAAAAAAATTAAACATTAAAAAGAGAAAAATATTGTTTATTCTTTCTAGTAAAAACAAATTAATGGTTTACATATATTACACGAGAAACTATTTTTTAAAATGTGTCAAAGGAGGGGTTGTATTTTTATCAATTACTTTGTTCATTTTTTAAGGTTATTTTATCAACGAACATATAAGTGTTATACATTTTTAAATTGAGAAAATATGTTCTATTTTTGAAGTTAACTTCTTATGGCACAGTAGGGAGAAATTTCCGTTACGCGTTACCAGTTAAGGTAAGCGATGAATGTAAGGTCGAAATGAATGAAGATCCGAATTTTCCCCTTGTTTTAAAAAACGCCATCTAATTCATACTATCTATCTCAGACAAAAAAATAATTACAGAATCGGGAAGATAATTCTTTTCGCCACGATATGGTATATTTTTTTTAACAAAATAATGATATTTTCTATTTTTTACGATTTTTTTAAAATGAGTCAAAATTGATACGTTTTTATAAAAATGGTTTCTAAATCATTCCCTTTAAGTTTCCTTTCGAGTTAATGAATTGATATTTTATTCTAAACAAGTTCATGCTTTTCTTTTTTTAGAATCAGTTATATATAAAAAAATGACGAAATCTTTTTTTTTTTTTTTTTTTTTTTTGCGATTTTTCAAAAAATACTCAAAATTTTAATTAAATATTTAATAACTTCATTATTTATAAAAATAATCTACGGAAACTTTTTTTCTCTTTGTAGAATAGTGTTATCCGTAATCTTTTCAAAGATTGAAAAAATAGATTAAAAATTACGGCTTTTAAAATTTACTTTGTGTTTTTCGTCTATTAGCTCTGAGCTAGCACCCGTCCCCCTCTCCTCATTCAACAGCAGCTTTAACAAGCCTTTCCTCTTTTGGCTTTGCGATACATACTTTGTTTTGTTTTTACGTTACCTAGAAGTCAAAATATAATCCATTTTATGAATAAAAAAAAATTGGAAGTGAGTCTTTAACTACCCGAAGTAGGCATTTAAATGGTTCAAAATCTGTCAAAAATTAGTTTAAGGTGAGTTTGTTGGATATACAATTTTAAATTATTTTAAGGAAAAAATACAAACAATCTATTGTTTTAAAATTTAGTGGCGACACAACATTTCTTCCAATAGTTTGGCAATAAAAGATTGTGTTTACTAAATTTTCAATCGAATGGAATTTCTAAATCCAGTTTAAGAAATGAGTTTTTAAATCATATATATGCTTTGGTGTGATTAATTTGATTGTTGTTAAAGTGTTATATAGTGCTTCATTAATTTGTATTTTAAGACTACAGTGGGCAGTAAAATTTTTTACAAACATGCCCCAAATTTTTACTGGCTCTATGTAACTTAGAACTAAAATCATATAAAAAAATTGGTGAAAAAAAAAATGAGTACAGTTTTTAAAAAATTTAAAAACGTTCCATGCGTTTTGATTTTTTTTTAAATTTCATATTTTTACCTGATTTAACTTCTTTAAGCAATTCTTTACAAATGTATGCATAAGCGTACGCACGTTCCGTTGGTGTGTGCATGTGCTACAACAATTCATAAATCTCAAGGCAACACATACTCAGAAATTGTTTACGAATACGATCGACGTCGCTCTCAATCATTCCTATACGTTGCTTTATCACGTATAACGAATATTAAAGGATTATATATTACGACAAAAAATAATGATAAAACATTTTACCATTGTCGAAGACGATCGTCATCAACAGTTCATTTGCAAGAGGTGTTTAAACGACTTTCATTGAACAAACTACAAACTATCAATGAAGGTTTGATTAATTTCATAATGAACAGAGAAGGTTTATCGATTTTTACTTTTAATTGCCAAAGTCTTACAGCTCACGCTGTAGACTTACAAGATTCAGCAATAAGAAATTCAAATATTTTAGTTTTATCAGAAACTTGGCTGGGCAACGAAAGTGATATATCTATTCCAAATTTCAACTGCATTGTGAATTGATTGATTGATTGATTGAATATTAACGTCGCACTGTTCAGCTACACGAGGGCTTTTGGCGACGGACCACGTAATTTTGAACCATGGTCAAGTGACGTGGACGACACCTGAGCTGGCACCCCCCTCTCCTAACTACCACACCACACCAACGGGAGGACGTTTCAGCTCTCGACAGATTTAACGTGCATCGCTGCCCTACACGGCGGGTCTTTAGTGGTACTGGGCTCGAACCTGTGACAAAGCAAGCCACAGTCCGATACCTATACCACTCGGCTACCGCGGCCGAACTGCATTGTGAAGAATGAACGACCAAATACGAGAACAGGAGGAGTTACGATATATCAAAATTCTAGCGATGCTGTTAACATTATAACTCCATCCATGGAATGTTCTTTCAGTCAATCCGATATTTATGGTACCATACAATCTTCAGTGGGGGATTTGTGCTTGGCTGAATGCGTAATAGACAATGGACAAAAAATTATAATTGTAGCAGTATATATTACTCCGAACAAAAAGTTGGATTATCAAGTTCCTTTTTCGATCATTATTACCGTATACATCAAGAGGTTCTGCTTTACTTAATAAAAATTATGATAAAATACCTATGATTTTAAGTGGAGATTTTAATGACAATTTTGCTTTAGACAAATCTCTACAATTGATTGAATTTTTAACAGACAATCTCACCTTATCTCTACAAAACAACAGAATAATATCAACGACAAAATCAAATACTACGATTGATGTAGTCTTTTCGAGATACTTAAACGATATTGAGTGCAAAACCTACATTTCTTACTTTAGTTACCACAAGCCTTCGATAACAAAAGTATGTACTGAAGCACCCATACGCATAATGGAAATAGACTAATAATGATGATACTTTTCTCAAAATACATACAATAAAATTTTTTTAGTATTATGTATTGAAAATGAAAATTTTGTCTATTCTTATACCTTTTCCGTCCTAATTATTTTTTTAAAATGCTGTTTGAAATAATAATGATAATAATAAATTTGTTAATTATATATAAGATTACTTCAAAAAATAAAACTTTATTATACAATTCAATACATGTAAGCCAAAGAAGTTAACTACTAACGCGTGTTCACACTGATACACGCTTTCTTTTTTTTAACACTAAAATTGAAAAATCGATTTTTTTTTATTGTGTATGAGATGCCCCGGTTCTTTTAAATTATAAATTTCTTTTCTGAAAAAATGTGGGGGGAAAAGCGGTAGTAGAAAAAACAATTAAAAACGTTTTATTCAAAATACATTTTGAAATGATAAGTTACGAATTCGACTATAAATTATTGCAATTTTAATGAATAATCTTTTTGATTAATTGTGTATAGTGCTCAGGCTTAAGATAAAATGTATTGTTGCTTAACAAAAAGTTTAACTCCTTTCATTAGCTAAACATTTTTATATTTCATAAATGAACATGATTACATTTAAAGTTTGAACCTTCGTCTATTAAAATTATAAGAACAAATCAAGAAGCAAATGAAAAGAGAAAAAAAAAATAGTTTCGTATCTCTTAAAATTACTGCAATTAAAATTTTTAGTATGCATTATAGATTTATTTCTTTTTAAATCTTACAAATTGTGAAATTAGTACATGATATATACATATAAATTAATATTGGTATTAGTGATTTAAAAAAAATAATAATTCATTAATAATCATTAATTATAAATATTTCATTGCTTCTTCTTATTCTAAAATTGTTCATTATTATTCGCTTAAGTTTATAGGTATAAATCTTTTTTGTTCTTTTTTCCTTAACTTAGCTAATATGACATTGAAACAGAAACTTTCTTCATCTCCATGTTTAGTTTTAAAAATACCTTGATGGTTTTACAAAGCCTAACTAGATGGCGACACTAGAGTGCTTCATTTAAAAATAATTTGTGAATAAAGAAATGTGTGTGGTCGAACAGTTTTAGTATTTTTTAGTAGTTTATATAGATGTCTTATTCATAAAAACTCAACTTTTAATAGATAATCCATATTAATATTTTATAGTACTTCCAGAACATATATTATTCTTCCTCCATTTAATAAATATCTCCTCATATAGCATATATATGTGAATTTACTCTGTTATAAATATAACTGTCTAATTGTGAATAGTTTATCAATCTAATTTTTGTTTACTTGTATAAGTTCGGTTTTCCCAAAATTATTATTGCTATGTTTATTATCCGGGAACAGTTCAAAAATTTAATGTAATCCTTTTCTTATATTCGCTGCTGCCATCTGTCGTGTTTAAAAGAAATTGAACATTTAAAAGACTTTTACTGTAAAAGCTGTTAACTGATATTATTTTTTAAGAATTGAATTAATACATAATAGTTATTATGTGCTTAAAATTTAAAAATTAATAAAAAACTTTTCACAATTTAACATTTTGTACATATATACGATTTAAAATTTGAAGGGGAAAAAAGTACCATTTTTTTTAATGTTAAAAAGTCTACTGACCACATAAAAGTTATGCCTCTTAGAATTTAGGTAACTCTATTATATTTTCAATTTTTATTTAATAATTTGACAGAAAATTGTTTCAATATTTACTTAAGTTAAGGAAGTTATAAGGCATCATATGACAACTTACACTGCGTCTTTGAAATTTAAAAAATGCCGTCGTGTAGCTGAGCAGTGCGACGCACAGTGGCAGTTTTCCCAATCTGGGGCTCGGAAAGTCCAAAAATGAAATTGCGCGAAATGAAAAAAACAACCCACTATTTATGGTCCTCATAGGTTCCCTAGTCATGTGGTCACCAGCTTTTATCAGTACGCGAATGTAAATATTCTACAATCAGTGGTTTAGATCGGGTTTCTTTTTGCTACAAGAAATACTTGCGAGTGTCATTTTCTAGTAAGAAGTTCAATTGTTTCGTCTGAAAAGGATTTTGCAAATTTTAGCTCGGCTTTTTAAAAAATAGATGCCATGGGTAAGTAATTTCTTCATTTAACTTTCAAATTAGGATCAAGTTCGATTAAAAATTGTAAAAACATAACATTTAGCCCAGCATGTAACTTCTACTAACATACGTCGGTTTTTTGTGTTTATTGTAGTAGAACTTCTGGTAATATAACACGGATTGATCACAGTAACACTTAAATCACATAGAGCAGATATAGACCTTTAATTTAATACCAAATTTAGCTGCTACGTCCTGCTACTCTCAAAGTTATGTTTCTTTTCAGCGTTAGCCGATGGTATTACTTGGCATGCCTTATTCAATGCGTGGAAAGAAGAGCAAGATACTAGCACAAAATTAATGCTGTTTTGAGTTTAGTTAGGACTACAACAGACTTTGATAAATATGAGGACCAGCAGAAATTAAAATTTAGAAAAATTGTTAAAAATTTCTGCTCGTTTGTAAGGGAAAAATGGATGAGGTGCCATAGAAATGAACAGTTCTTCTCCAAGTCGAATGATGCGTGGTTTTGTCGGGGGAGTAATATTTATATTATATTTTATTATTTTTAATAAAAATATACAGCTAATATTTTAGCGTAGTATTTTATGTTTATTTAAGCTTATAATAATTATTTTTTCCGAATTATAAACTTTAAAATGGTTTTTCTCGGTTTGTGTTTTTTCACATTCAGAATACCACTTCTTCGACAATTATTTACCAATCACTTCCACTTTTTTTCCTTGTGTCTTATATGTAACACATATAATAAAATTATGGATCCATTTTCCTGTAAATTGAACACTTCTTTTTTAAAAAAATTAAAAGTGGGAAATATTAGGCTTTTGGTTGAATTTTAGCATATATATATCAACACATTTTAATATTTTTTTTCTCCAAATCCAATTAAGGCATTGTAAAATCGATCCCTAAAGATGTTTAAAACATCCTCATAAATGTTACAAAAATTTCATGTCAAAGAATTAATTCACACAAAAAGAGTAGAATTTTAAAAATTTCCAAAGTTTTAAAAAGAAATTAAAGTTGTAAAATAGTGTGAATAATATGAAAAAATTTTATCTCGTATCATTTTTTAAATAAACATTATATGAAATGCTAAAAAATGTAATTTTTAAGTACATAAATAAAAAAAATGCTCAAAGGGTGCCGAGTTCTTTTAATCACTACCTATTATCTTTTGTTGTATATGAACAATGCTATGTTTGATAGTATTTGTTTAATTTTTAACAATTATTAAATTTAATTTTTTTTAACTTGCCACTTAAATGTAATTTTTTTATAACGTCTTGTATATATTCTCCTACGTGTAAATTACTGCTTATGTTAATATCCTTAGATCCTTGTTCAAAAACTAGTTCCTCTTAGCAATCATTTATTGTTGATCAAATATAAACTGGACATAAATTAGTTAAGACTCTATTAACCTTATTTGTTAGTAAAAAACAGAAAATAATACCCAATTTACATATTAATTACTATGGTTTTAGATCATTATGAAGACTCTAAAGCCATAAAATGATTTCCGTGCGCCAGACTGGGAAAACTGCCCACTGTGTGACGTTAATATTCACTCACTCACTTGAAATTTAAAAACAATAAATTAATACGCAATTTTTTCCCTTAAGCACACACTATTTTATTTTACATTTATTATTGGGGGGGGAGATGACGTTCTAAAAGGAATTTATTTGAATTTTAAAAAACGGATAATTATTAAGCATTTTTGACTTAGTTGATCGTTTTAAAGCCTTTGAAGGGTATGAAGTTATTGTAAAGTAAGAAAAGATTAACATAAATACTCACTATCATTTTTTAAATGAAAAATGTAAATCACTGAGTTATTTCACATACACAGCATGTTTTATTAGCGAATATTATTCAAATCTAAAACACCTTCCGACTCAACAATTTTGTTTCAAAAATGTCTCACCTTTCAATTTTTTTAATTAGATTCTTATAGGAGATTAGATTCTTCTTTAATTGTTTTATGCGCTTGAATATCTTACTTATATTTTATTTACGACTCATTGCATTTTCAGTTGTAATTACGATTGTGTAATTTTACTATTTAAAATATTTTCAATTCTATATTGATACATTCAATTGTGAAAATGCCGTGGTTATATAAAAGAGGCTGTTCAATTATACACCCTAATAAAAAATGTAAACAAATTAGCTGTTTAAAAGTACCGGAAGCTATCTTTATAGAATTTCCAATATTAAGGAGATAAAGAATTTTAATAATTTTAAATGATATATTTCTCATTCTTTTTCTTTCTATTTCAATTCTTTTTCATTAAATCTCCCTTTAATTTAATATCAAAGAATAAAGTCAGTATTTAAAAAGAGGTGCATGAAGCTGATTAAAACGTAAAATTTGAGCGTAGAACAAAAAAAAAATATTAACAAAATATGTTATCCTTCTGCTTTTTGTCAAAAATTACAATATTGGCAATAAAATATGCAATTTAAAAACAAAGATAAATGTACTATTTTTTTTAAAATTACATTGAAGATTGACTGAATGGTTTAGCAGATCGAAATCATTGAAGACTTTTATAATTTTTGTATTACTTTTAGGAATTTACTAATTTTAAACACAAATTGCATTTAGTTTTTTGTAATGATTTACCAATTCCACCCAAACGTTTACCCAAATCTAAATTTTGAGTAAAATTTAGAAATAGGAAACCATTACATTTGTTTGCGGATGTTTATAAGAAGCGCTAAATAAGTCACGAGTAATTTCATTTCATATCGATTCATAATTAGTTTTATTAATTTTGTCCTTAGAGATCTCACGACAATTATTCATGATGAACTTCGTGAATTGATTTAACTACCCTCGCTAGCAAAATACACCACATCCGCTGAGCTCCAATCCAATTTAGATAAACAAACCTTCGTTGGATCATAGCAAGCACGCTATGTTTGGATCAACGTGTAAAAAATGATTTTCCACACTTGCGGTAAGTTTAGTTCGTTCAGAAAGCAAAATAGAAGATAATTGATGATTTTTTTTCATCCTCATTTTATGTAAAAATCCGCTGTTCTAATTCGTGACCAAGTCAAGTATGTACAAAAAGTAACACATCTTTTCTTTGGACCGTGTTATTTCAAAAACCCAAGTGAAAGATTGTTGAGTGTATAAGCATTGTTTGTGTTGTTAACTTCACATATGTATACTCTATTAATAAAAATATATGCGTGCAACAGAAACCGTAAATAGTCACATGCTCGTATTGTACATATGTGATATACGTGACAGTTCCTTTTTCTCTCTATATAAAATGTTTTTTCGTGATGATGTAATAAATTTATTTATTTATCTCACCCACGAGAATAATAATAAAATGCAGTAAGTCCTGTTTAATATTATGGTTACAGATAGGCAATAAAGTGCAATTTTCAGTTCAATCAACTACTTCAAGCGCAAAAGCTAACACAACATTACATTATAAATGCACACAGTTGGGAATAGAATATATGCAAAGATTGATAGACTATATATTAAAAACTATATATGAAAATTAACTATATTTTTATTCCGTCTTTGCTTCTGCACGTACAGCATTTACTCAGGGACAGTTGTATGTGGCTCAATCTAAGGGCAGAAACAAAGTAAAACTTCAGTGCAATTTAGAGGAAAAGGTGATTAGAATCATTATTTTTGAAGAGGTTCTAAATTTGAGTACAAATTAAAATGCTGTGATAAAGACTCGAAATTTATTTTTTTTCTGCTTACAATGCATTAAAAAAATACAGAGCTACATAATACATGTAAATTCATGTAAATTTAGTTTTAAAATTTGAGCAATGACTAAGAGCATTTGTATAATTTGTACAAAGAAGGCTCACCTTCTAATTCATTTTTTAAGTTTTATTTTAAATTAAAAATTTTTATTTGGATTTACTCATATTAAAAGTAGATATCCATCTTAAAGTTTTTTAAGATGGGCTTTTCACAAAAATCAATGAAAAGAAACGATTTTTCAACTTTTATTTGGAAACAAACTATGGCTCATTCTGTTTCTAATTCGGTTTAAATATATTTACTCTAACTATATTAGAAGTATTCTAACAATCTAAAGTATAGTGCTAGTATTCATTACTTAAAGTGAAAAGTGTTTAATTCAAACCACAATTACTCAAAAGTGTTAAGGCTGTTTTCCGTAAAAGTACGAGAACTTGAACTAAACGCGAAGCACATTTTCAGACAGAAAAATGCCTCAATTTCCATGGAAGTTTGTAGAATTATAGCTCATATCTCTGTTAACAATATAGTGTTTTTAAAAATTTCAAAATACTCCATGAATACTTTCTTTTTCATTTTAATACGGGAAGGCACAGCCCATTTAACATTACGGTATAGGAGAAAAAATGCGAAACACATTTTATACCAGAAAAAATGAATCAACTCTGTTAAAAAGGGGAAGTAGGATAAAAAATGCTGCTTCCTAAAGGATAGTGAAGCCAGAATATCATATTAATTTTTCATTTCTTTTATATCTGAAAAAATGTTCCAAATTCTGGGGCCTATTTTTTAACATTAACCGAAAACAGCCTTTACTAAACACACAAAAGGAATATTTTTGAAAATTCCACCCATCTTGTAGCACTTTTAAACTTTGCATTACTACAGAAACGAATATTTTAATGAGAGAGATTTAGTTTGTGTGTGACAACAAAGTTATTAAAAATTTACTGGTTAAAATGTGAATAAATGTGTCTTACGGAAGAGGTTCATTTTATTCCACAAAAAAATTGATATGAAATACTACTTACACAATTTTTTTTAAAAAATGCACTATTTAAAATTGTAATAATGCAATAAATACACATACGTAATTCGTGGTTGAGCGCCAGTCATTTTTTTAAAAATGTCCCTTAAACTTAGTTTTTTATAACATAATGAAGATAGGGCAAATGCTGCGTGAAATGACTCCCTCAAATAGTTGAATAATTCTCACCTTCAGATTGCAATACACAAATATGTTTATGGAGCAGAATGTAATTCATGTAATTTATCATTGCAGTTGTCACGCGTGTCGTTCACATAAATTACAATTATACTTATGGAATATAATTTATACAGGGCGAGTACAAATGATTAATACGATTTTAAAAATTCATCTTCTCGAAACTATTGCATATCTTTCAATAAATGATACATGAATGTAAGTTTTTTCCCCACCAATGATAAACAGTACATTTAAGATTACTGTGATCGAAATCCAAGCAAAGTGACAATGACAGAAGAATTTTTGCGTATTGGAGTATGAACGGTTTATTTTATTTATTTATTTTTAGTTATTTCGGTGCTACGTACATTTAAAAATCGCCACTGAAAAGAAGCACCAGCCAAAGAGAGCATTCTGCGAAGGTATCGTCAATTTAAGGTATCCGACTACGTTGAAAACGTCATTTTTTCGGTCAAAAATCACATTTTCTTTTTATTTGATATTTTTAAAATTCAAACAATTATCTTTCTAAATCTGCCTTTGTTTTGTCTGTGCGATAATTAGAAAAAAAGTTACAGGTGTTTAAAATATTATTACAGCGGTGAAATTGAAACCGGAAGAGGTGAAATCGAAACCGGAAGTTGACTGCTTCACATGCTTTTTACCCATAATTTTTGCAATTTCAACCCATTATAATTTTAAAAACAATTTCTGGCATTTTTTAAAACTATTTTATTGGTAGGCAACAATTTCAATCTTTTAATTGGACTTTTGCGATTGGCAACATCTGTTTCTTCTGACCTCATGTTTTTGTTTTGATTTGAATCTTTCGAATGTTGCTCGCAAATTTCTTCAAAAACCTGATTTCTTTTTGCTTTAATTGCACAATTTTTAATTTTTAATTGTTTCTGAACATTCTGCTTTTGATATTATCAAAAATGAATCAAATTAACCTCTTGAAAACGCAACTATGCTGGTGAGACATTTACAAAAACAGTGGAAGTGTTGACTTGTAATGTTCTTGACTTGAAGTGCTCAAATTTGTAATGAACGAAAACTGGGATAAGTAAAGGTATTTTTACAGAACAAAGAATGTTTTAGTGGAACATTAAGAGGTAATAGAATATTTTATTTAAATTGGGAAGTGTGTTTTCAAGTTTGTGTTTCTCCAATTGTTTTGAGAACAATCTGTACCTGCATGAAGATTACATGTTTGGACTGACTTCTAATGTGACTTGAAAAATGCTCCGATTAAAGTTTTATCGTCCTTTTTCAGCTACTGAAAAGCTAAAAAGCAAAGTGTTATTAATTTGCAACCTATTTTTAGAAGGTGAGTGATTGAAAGATGATATTTACCTGTGAAAAAGCTATGTTCTAAGCTGAACTGGCCTTGTATGACAAAAGGAGCATTTAGACTTTGTGAAAGAAAGTCTTGTCTGTGCTGCTACACCAACGGCTAAAGATGCCATGAACGACACTGCTTTTTAAGCGAAAAGCATTATAAAATGTTTCAAAATGTCAGTTGAAGAATGTGGAATATCCGTTGACGGCAGAGACACATGGACATTCATCGCTAAATGTGGTTTCTATAGAAACTTTATACATTGACACTGGGAAATTCTAGATTTAGAAATGTTATCAAAGTTTTTTAGAATTCTATAAGTCCAGTCATACATGCGTGTTCCTGCAATCATCTGGGATTTACTTCAAACAAAGTGCGTACAAAATCTTTGTATGGTTTTGCACTACGAAATCTTAAAAATATGTATTTCTTTTGTGATGGTGATTCCAAGGATACTTTTCTGTTAAAGATGTGTATGGTGTCAGCAATGTCATCATATGAGTGCATAAGATACTTCTAAGAAAGACTGAGTAGTCGGAAAAGAAATTTTTTAAAAAAGGCGAGAAAAACCTCGGTGAGAAAGAAAAACTTATCAATGTTATGTTTAATAAAATTCTTCACTGTTTTAGCACTAACACCAATCACGCCAAAGCTATGCTAAGTGCTACAATAGCAGTATTTTTTTCACTGTTGCTCCAACAGGGAGAAACCCATATATGGGCCGTGCCCGATTTGAGCTGAGAATTGGTGTGACTATCAACGAGGAAACGACACCAGAAAACAATAAACAGAAAAAATTGTATGTATTTCTGCGAAACTTTAAAATATTGTTAAACCTGTGTACACAAAGCAGAGTGATAAGCAGTTATTATAAAATTGCCTCCACGG
The DNA here is from genome assembly GCA_019973935.1 of Trichonephila clavipes. Taxonomy (NCBI): domain Eukaryota; kingdom Metazoa; phylum Arthropoda; class Arachnida; order Araneae; family Nephilidae; genus Trichonephila; species Trichonephila clavipes. The sequence continues at coordinate 625,491 of BMAU01019156.1, forward strand.
TAAGACACAAATAAAAATGTATCATTTAACGCCTGTTTCTGGCAAATCATTTTGAAAGAAACTTTTATCGAGCTAAAACCATTTTCTTTGGGTACCCATATATTACCGTCATTATTTTTAAAAAGCTTTCATTGATGTGTTAGGTATTTTGAAAGCATTTGGCATAAATGCAGGGAATTATATACTGCGTGATGAGAGATTTGTTGACATCTTTCGAGTCGGTGACTCGAAACAACATTTTTTGCCTTTTATAAAATCAACCAGAAAAAAAAGGAGGCCCAAAGAAAGAAAAAATTTAACAAACTTCCAAAGAGTGGGAGTGTTACTTATAAATCAGGAGAGTTTTAGTAATATACTTGTCATATTTTGTTTTGAAATTGATTTTATAAAGTTTAAATGCATTTTTCTCAAAACCATTTTTTGTAAATTTCATGATATTTCAAACATGATATCTAAAAAACTATTAGAGATACTTGTATGAAATTTTACACAAATGTTATTATTGGTATTATCTAGAGAATGACCTACAAGCTAAGAAATTGAACAATTTTTAGTTATTTTATAGTTGTATTTCTTTCTGAAAGTTACGATAATTTGATTGAATTTCCTAGTTCGCAAGCTCGACTGGCCATAACTTTTGATTCAAAAGAAGTAATTTAACACTTGTAGGTCATTCTCTAGAAATGTGTTTTAAAAATGTATTGCAGCAATATTTTATGGAAAATATAAAATATTTTAAAAAATAGAGTGTTTGAAAAAATTCCAAAATTTGATTAAAATTTCTTTAAAAATTTTAATTTTTGCAAATTTTTATGTACATATATTATTTCTAACTGTACTTTTTATTATTGTGTATAAAAGTGAAACTAAAAATGCAAAAATATTAGGGATTTTTTGAAAACTTAAAAAAAAAAGTCTCCGAACGTAGTCGGATACCTTAAGAAAGCAAGTTATTTTTGTAAAAATATAAGCAATGGTTACGGTCAAACATCTCGAAAGAAGCAGTAGAGAGGGTGGGGCAGAGTTTTGTTCGAAGTCTACGGAAGTCTACGAGAGTTGCCACCTTTGAACTTGGAATGTCCCAGAAAACAGAATGGAAAATTTTACGAAAAAAATTAAATTTCAAGCCGTATTATTTGTACAATGCGACACGTAAGCATTTGTGCAGAATTACGAGCCATTAATAAAGTGATGCTACAAAATGCACGGAATGAACTGGATTACAGATTGGTCGAATGCCTTGTAACAAGGGGGTCACACATTGAACAATTGTAAGAGAAAAAATCTTTGTGAATAAGTCTTTGTACATTAATGTATCGCTTATTGTAATGTATGCAGTAGTTTCAATAATATGATTTTTAAAATCAGGTATTGGAGTACAAATGATGGTAAATATGATTTTTACCGTCATTTGTACTCACCTTGTATAATTTACTAGTATAGTTAAAGAGCATAATTTATATAATTTAGTATTACTTGTATAATTGTACTCACTCTCATTTAGTGAACAAATTAAATCAAGATTTATGACAGCCAAAGAAATGATCCAGACACAAATAATATAAAATATTCTTTAATGATCAATTACTTCAAACTAGTTTGGTCCGGCAAAAGAGATAAATAAAGCTTTCCATCGGTTAAAAGAGTTATCACAATAAAGAATAATCAGACCTCTCGTGCATACAGTTCATTATGTTAACAGGTAAGTGTCTCCCCGATTTCTGGAGGACTATGGGGGCAACACTAGATTGTCCATACTGGGGAGGAGAAAGTTTCTTACAGTAGCCATTTTCGAGCAACAGTTCACGAATCCCATCCACTGATCGCGCGTTCGACACTTTTCTAGTGTTCTGGTAAATCACAGGAGAAGAGGAACAACCATTGTCCAGGCTATTGCTGTGTAAGCTGTCACCAATGGACGACAGCTGGGATATCGCTACCTGTGTAGGCTTTAATGGTATGGACAGGTTCAAAGAATCCACAAAATTCTCACAAGAAGGGTTGTCGTCACTTAATGGATCGAATTCGGTGCAGATACTGGAGATATCCTCCGATACGGACAAGTGACAATTCGAGTTTGAGAGTTTGCTCGTCCCCTTCCAGCAGAGGTGACCGTTCACTAACTTGGCACCACCCACAATGTCAGTCGCACTAGAAACTGCGACGGATGGCTTACGAGGGGCAAACACCCAGTTCTGTATCGCGTCGTGGTTACGCGTGTCGGTCAAATTGGGGGCTGACAGTCCAGAATGCAGGATTGGCGTATTGGAATAATTGGAATGCACCAGGGTGGAAGTGGAGGAGAAACTAGGCTCAGCCGGAGAGGTGAGGTCCACAAGGTCTTTCGAGTAAGCGCTTTGATGGTTCGAATTGTCACCAGCTTGCCCGGAATGGTAGCTCGGAGTCAAGGGGATTTCGGTGAAGCTGCCAGTGTCGTAAACGTGGTCATAGTTTGCGCGCATGCTATCCTGTTCCTTAAGCTTGTTTTGAGCGCCTAAGAGAAGGATAGCCGGAAGACTTTGTGTTTTGGAGAAATCACCGTATCCAAGAGGCGAAAATGGCGAGTTGTTGAGATTGGAACGCTTGTTGTAATGGTTCTGTACACCGGGTTCTCTCCAGTCTTCGTTGCTTCCCATCCCGAAGTTTTTGACACAGGAATCATCTTCACCATACTCTTCCATCTGCCTGATTTTATCTTTCAGAGAAGCTATTTCTAAGTCCTTCGATTGCAAGACTTCCTTCAGACGCTGATTTTCTTCCGTGGCTTCTTTCAACTCTTTCCTCAACTGAGACTCGATTTTTAACCACTTGGCTATTTTCGAAGGCTCATCTTGCTGAAGCTTAGCTCTCAGGATGTCGTTTTCCATTACGTAAGACAATAGCTGCTTCTGAAGTTCTAGAACATTCGCTTCTTTCAGAATATTGGACACTTTTAACCGGCTCTTTTCACTGTATTCCAAATACTTTCTTTTAATGCTGGCACGCTCGATGTCCACAAGGTAACCCAAGGACTCAGTCTTCCGACCGAACTCACTAGATTTGTGTATCTTTTCCTGTAGACTTTTGTTTTCAATTAAGGTGGCATCCAACTGTTGCTGCACTTTTAGTTTCTGTTTGGTGACGGCCTCGGTGGCAAGTTCCAGCTTAGCCAACCGATGCCTCAACTCGTCTCGCTCAGCCTTGACCTCAGATAACTGTCGTTGGGTATCCACCTTTTCGAACAGAAGATTATCCAGTATCTGGGCACTCGAAGAGTCTTCCATTCCTGATGAATGCTGCCCTTTATTTTGCGCGTCACCACCTTCGACTTGTTTCAGAAGTACTAAACTCTTTTGGTCAATCAGTTCCAAAAGTTGCAGCAGTTCGTCATCTTCTTCACTGGGGAAGTTCGTTGCAGGCTCCGTCGGGGCTAAACTGCTGTCACTTTCACTGCCACCGATACCACTGTCCTTATTCAGACTATCACTTTTTGATAGTTCAGATTTTGAGACTACAGTTTCGGATCTGGAGATTGCGTCGCTTCCGCTTGCTTCAACAAATCTGAGTTTCTTCTCACTAGAAGCTGTGACGCTGGAGGAAGGTTTAGGAGACACATAAGATGCTGAATACTTCGTAGAATTCGTGTTGTTTTTGGTGTCTTTCGACGACGCAAGATGTTGATGGACGTCATCAATGGCTTGCATCAATCGTTCTTGAAGGCTTTCAAGGACTGCCATTCGAGTCTGTAAAGCCTAAAAAGAAAGGAAAATTATCTCAATTTTAAAAAGGGTTGAATTAAATTACAATTAGAACGAAAAACGTTATACTTATACAGAAAGAAAGAATTACAAAGTTTAGAAATTCAGTAATAAAACTAATAAAATATATTTGAATATTGCAGATATATTATTAAAGATACTGTGATGAAAAAATAATGATAAAATATTTAAAAAATAATGATTTATAATAAAGATTTTGATTTTTACAATTAAAATTGATACAGTTTATATGTAATTGTGTGAAAAGTAAACATTTTTAAAAATTGTTCTATTATAAATAATTATAAAACAGCTAAAGAAATGAGAGTTTTTTTACAAGAAATATACGCTAGAATTTCCCCTTATTGCACAACTATTTAAAATTATAACTATTTATAATTACATTTATATAATTTTTTTATCAGTACCGATGATAATATTAAGGCATGTCTGTTTTCCGAAATGAACTTTAAATTTATGTTTTTTTTACAGAAGTCTTAATGAATATTTTATAGTAAAATTATTTTGATGCATTTTTTCATTCAGACACTATTGGTAAGCCATTAAATAATTTAAAATCAAATCGACGCACATTTTTTTGAAAGATTGCAAGTGAATTAGTGAGATTTATGTTAACGTCGCTCTATAAGGCAACACGAGGACTTTAGGCGATGGACCTCGTAATTTTGGGCCCTGATCAAATAACGAGGACAACACTTGAGCTGGCACCCTTTCTCCGAACTAGCACACCATATCAACGGGGATTTTGAGCCAAGACATGTATAAAGTGAATCAGATCTTCTAAACCAGAGGTACTCAACCTTTTTTCTGCTGAGCTGCATACATATATGTCAGCTATTTCACGCGGGCCGCATTAAGGGGGGGGGGTGAAAATGTGAAAATTGATCAAAATATTTTAACCCTTGTTTTGCTTTTTGTAATTGATTTTTTTTGTTATCAGCACTGAATTATAAGCATTTAAGAAACACTCCTTCACGATTTCTGCATATGTAAATGAATTCATACGATTACCAATATTATAACAAACTTCATAAGATATCTTTGTTACCACTGACAAAACACATTGTTGCTGCCGCAAAGATTGTTCAAGAAAATCTATTTACTATCTCTTGAAAAAGATATACGAGGGAAAGTGTCATTAAATGATACTGGTATTTTTTGAATACAGCACATTCGTGACAAATCAAACAATTATTGATCCATGTTTTTCACCACAAAATAGTCAATCTCCCAATAATCTTGAAATGATATATTTTCTTCGAATATTTTTCGCTAGCAGGATATGAAAGATAGTTAAAAATTAGTTCCACCCATAGAATTGTCACTATTCCACTGTTGTCTGTTATCAGTAACCGTTTCAAATAGAAGAAGAATATCGATTTGTACTCGTACGACACCGACAGCAAAAAAGCAAAGTTGATATACTTGATTTCTTGACAAAGAATTTCCCACCAAATTTTTAGTACAATGTTCTTAAATAAGTAAATTTCTCAGTGCAATGGGCCATGACTGGGCCACTTAAAAAGGTTCGGTGGGCCGTAGGTTGAATATCGCTGCTCTAAACGGTAAGTCTTCAGTGGCACTAGGGATCGAACACGTAACATATCGACCACGAGTCCGAGACGATGGCAATTAGGCTACCACGTTTACATTGAAAATAATAGAATAACCACTTTCCAAAAATAATGATCTCCATAAATAAATTTCAAAAAATACAGCGGAGGAAACGTTTCTCTGAGAATATAAAATATCTTTCTTCTAGAATGGGAGAGAAAAGTTTTTTAGTCAATTTGTTTTATTATGCTTAATTTTGAGCCATATAGTATTAAAGATTTAAACAAATTTCGTACACAAAGTCTGCTGCCATGCAAATAATACACAGGATTTATTTGACCTGCAGACTGCTTCTGTTCCAGTTGTCTTAGGGTTTTCCACAATATTGAGAATTTATTCTCTCTTACAAAACGTTCTTGAATTTTTTAAAAAAAATTACAACATAACTTCGCTGAATATGAATCTTTTAAAAAACTGTCTCTGAGCAAGGAATTTTTTTTTCACATTTATCAATAAAATCATTGCTAATTTCATCTCAATCTAAAAGAACAAAAATCAAAAGAGTTCTTTCTCCCTCAAAAATCGCACTTTTGCAAAATGAGAAAGAATTCATTTCTTCTCAAGAGAAGAAAACTGTGCCGATGACTTGATTTAAACTAGGAAAGAACTGTAAACAAAATCATCTTAGAAGAATTACTGAAATGAAAAAGAAGAATGGAACGTGGGGGGGACACTTCCTGAAATCATTTTGTAAGTAAAAGTTTTCTAAAGTAAATTATTTCATTTTTTCCTTAAAAAAATTACCTATTTAGGGTATAACTTGTAAGTACAAGTAATGTAAGTATTTGTAAACTTTTTTAAAAATAAACATTTCTCCTAATTTTGAAGCTTCTTTTAAAGTAATTAGAGCATTTTGACTGACGCATAAGCATACCACTTTTGTTTTAGGGAAACATTTGCTCTAGAAACATTAGAAACATTCATTAAAGGAATTATGTAAAAAAATTCATTGTGTGCAGAAGTTTGTAACTATTCTGATTTATTAATATAATTTTGTAAAGGTCAGTTATTGCTTATAGGACTAACTGTTCCACTTTAATTTGAAAGAAAAATGATAATTTTCTTTCAAAAACATTCGAAATATGAGAATCTTATTTTTGAAAATATCTTTTAAAATAAAATAAATTCCACTAAAGATTTTGTTATCGTTTACTCGCATTTATTATTATTATTATTATTATTATTATATATAGGGTCTACTTTAATTAATCTACTATAGATCTTGAATTCGAATACATTCCATCATCTAGGATCTCACTATTTAAGGCTACACGGTACCCTTTTTCAAAAACTTTTTTTGGAAACAGTTACAGTAAAACTAATTGATGTTTTATATTTAGATCATATTATTAAGCTGATTCTATAAGCAAAAAGTCAGTTTGACCAGCCATTATTTTACAATTTTAAAAAATTAGGAATTTTTAAGTTTTTTCAAACTCTTATAAAATACTCAATTTTTAAATTTTTTAAAAACTTTTAAGTTATTTATGATTCTCAGGTTATTACAAACAATATTTAGTATGGATTTGAAAATCTATTCCCTAGTTAATTTTTAATAATTATTTTTCTAGAAAAACCTGGAAAAAATACGAAAATTTTTTAAAATATCAACTTTAGCATTTTTTAGAAAAATAACTAGAGTTCTCAGCCCTAAATCCATATTAACTTTTATAGAACATACATTTGGGAGTATATACAAAAAAATTCAAGGCTCTATCTTGAACAGGAAAAAAGCCTTAGGGATTACAAAATACTTATACCTTCAAAATTATAAGTCTGAGAAAAACGCATTTAAAGTTTTTAAAGTCATAAAACAAAAACTTACAATGCACGTAAAACTCTAATTTTTAATATGTTATTTTCCAATGTATGTTCTACATTAAAACATTTTTATTAAATATGACTGAAAATTATATTTTTAATTCAAAATATATTTTTGCATAATATTGATAGCATTTGTTAAGACGTCAGTTTATCCAGCTTTATCTTAACCTAATAATTCACAAAAGTTTTGAAACACGAAGCATTTATGTACAAAATAATAATGATACTAACTTAAGCTAAAAATAGTCAGGTTTGCTCATAAAATTTAATTTTTTCAGTTTTAAATTGGGGCAGTTTAGGAAGTTTTAGCTCTTGTCGTACGACTTTAAAATACTAAAATATAGTACTACAATATGTTTAGTATAATGTAGTTTGGTACAGCAAGGAAATATTCAGTTATGTCTGCAACATTTGAATTCAGAATACTTGTATTCGGAAGTCTAATTGCAGAATCAGCTGAGGACTAATTTTTAGATACATCATTTTCAGAAGTATTCCATCTCTTCGAAATATTGTTTCTCACAGAAACCCAGAACGCATTTGCCATGGCATTTTCTCTACAGGAAAAATTAATGATAAAGCTTTTAAGTTATATAAACCATTTTTAAAGCAAAAATTGGCCATGAAATTAATCTTTATTAATTAATTATGAGAACTCAAAAAACTCAAAACATAATCAAGCAGAAATGATTTTAGTAATGAAAATTAGAATTAATAACCATTTCAAACTAAAAGCTCAAAAATGTTTTTAATTAATTCAACTTAAGTGTGAAAAAATGCTTTAAAAGGAAACCGAAACCAAAACCATAGCTCATAAAACTTCAAATATCTTAAAAACTAATTTTCTAACAGATCTGAAATTTCGTGGCAAGCATCTCAATGATATGGGCCACCAAAACATGCAAAAAAAAATTTTTCGGTAAAAATGAAATTTTTAGGGTAATGTGTAGCCTTAAAAAAATGCTTCAAATAAATTTCATTTAAAGGTTTTATTATTGTTTGCTTAAATTTATTAGTTTATCATCTACCTTAATTAATCTTAATAATAATTTAATTTATTATTTTAGCGTTTATTCGTTTTAGAATTTGTCTATATATTAAATTTCTTAACGAAATGAAATCAGCGAAGAATACTGTTAACCTTTTTCTTTTTTTCCCCTTTTTTTGTTTTTGAATTTGTGTGTATTTCTTTTTATCAAATATGAATATAAAAGTTAACACGTGTGGTTTTTTTTAAATAAAAGCAGATATATTAATACTATACATTATTTTTGTTAACTCAAATTGACTCGAAAAACTTATTTGCTACAGCTATCATAAGCAATTTTGAAGTGCCCATTGTGAAAATCAAGTAATGTACATACGAGTAATACATTTTTTCATTATACTTAGCCATGACAAAGAGCATGGCATGTGAAGGCTACTAACAAAAAAAAATCCAGAATTTTCTTTTTTTTTTTCTTTCGAAATAATGTATGAAAACCAAAATTAATTTCATAAACCGGTTTAGGTAATATTATTATCCGATTTTGTTAACTCTTATAAGACAGTTTTTAAACGAAACAGTTTTTAAAAAAACGACAGTATATTCATCCACTGTTAAATTTATTTGGCATGCTTCGTGAAATAAAAAGATAAGAAACGAAAGATTAGCAGAGAGCAAGTACTGCAGAACGGAATTCAGTTTCAATGCCAAAACATTGAAACTAGAGCAGTGATTAATTTATTCACGATTTCTTACAACAAATCCTTGGTTCCTAAGATCATGAAGAAGGATTAAGAATAAATATTAAAAAGAATTAATTTCTAAATATTAATATTATATATTTTTCTTTTTAATTCTTTACTACTTCCTTCTAATAAATGCATTATTAATAACAAAAGCCCCTTCTCCTCCCAAAGTTTTCTACAAAATCAAAAATAATTCATTTTGAGGCATTTTAAAGGTATGTAATATATATTTAATTTCTTTATATAAATATGAAACGCGCAATATTAACGTCGCACTGTTCAGCTATTCGAGGGCTTTTGGTGAAGGACCTCATATTTCTGAACCATGATCAAGTGACGAGGGCGACCCCTGAGCTGGCATCCCCTCTCCTAACTACCACACCACATCAATGGTAGGACGTTTGAACTCTCCACAGATTTAACGTGCATCACTCCCCCCTACTCAGAGGATCTTCAGTGGTAATAGGCTCGAGCTCATGACACGCCGACCTCGAGTCCATGACCTTGACCTCTAGGGAGTGATAGACAAAAGAGTCCGTATTTCGTTCTTTGCATTTGCCGTCACATTTTAAAGCAACCCTAGACTCACTGGGGATGAACCTCCTAATTTTGAAGCATGGTTAAGTGACTACAACGACACGTGAGCTGCGACTCTCTCTTCAAACATCCACATCACTCCAGCAAGATTACTTTAATTTTCGACAGTATATTGCTGTTTAGTAGACTTCCATTTTCTCAGACATTTTTTGGGGGGTCCTTTTGTTAAATAAAAAAATACTTCCCAAAAATTATATATTGTGCCCTAAATCTTTAGTATTTAGGTTTTAGAATGGCCAGCTTTGATACTTGTAAATAATTAGAAGTATTTTCAATACCATTCGAAAAATGGGATTACGTTTGATGATTAAATCTTTCATTTGATCATCCCTCGATTATGCCATTATTACATTCAAATACTAGATATACTAACATACGGTTGGAGAGGAAAATTGCATTTTCATTGGGTTGACACACACACGATAATTACGAATTTAAAATGGCCGGTATACGGAGAATTAATGCATATACTAGTTAACATTTCAATGAAAACTAACTGTTATAAAGAATGGAATCGTAAAGTTTTAATTACAAAGAAATAAACAAGATATCTGTACAGAAATTATTGTGCGCGAGTTAACTGATCTTTATATACACGTAATGTTGTGGTAGAGTTATTAATATTGATCGTCTTATTTCGGAAATATAAACCTGCAAACACATTTAGAAGATAGCGGATCGCAGGTAAACTCCTTCGTTTGAAAGGTTACAGTGTCTAGAAAGTCCACAACAAAATTAGGAGTGATTATTGAAACGATGGACGATTTTATGACACCTTTGTGAGGTGGGAAAGAAAATTTTAAACTGGTCACTTGTCTCTCACAGAAAATTCAAGAAGTGGAAAACTGTCACTCACAAACAATGCTATCGCAGTCTGTAGCGTAGCGTACACCCTCGCATCGTCTGGGAGGGAGGTAAGATTTTAGGGGGTCCAAGGCCTGACTGATCCCAAGTACATGTTTACCCAATTGATAAAATTTAAAAGGCAAAACCTGTCTATGTAAGGAGTCCTAATAATCTCTGTCATGTCATTGGCCTCAGTGAGGAAAATGGAACTTTATTCCATTACATCGAAGAGTGAATGAATATTAACGTCACACTGTTCAGCTACACGAGGGCTTTTGGCGACGGACCACGTAATTTTGAACCACGGTCAAGTGACGTGAACGACACCTGAGACGGCACCCCCTCTCCTAACTACCACACCGCACCACACCAACGGGAGGACGTTTCAGCTCTCGACAGATTTAGCGTGCATTGCTGCCCTACACGGCGGGTTTTTAGTGGTACTGGGCTCGAACTCGTGATAAAGCCAGCCACGATCCGATACCTATACCACTCGGCTACCGCGGCCACCATTACATCGAAGAACAATTATTCAAATGATCATGATCGAGACTGATTTTAGCTATGGAAATAAGTGGGAAATTATTCACGAAGAACACTGTAAATGTCAAGTGTCATCAAGCTGTCTAACGTGTGATATTACTAGTTCCTTTTTAGAACCAAACACGGTGTGACCCGACAAGATGTTGAAATTTTTGAGCAAAATGAAGATTTGATTGTTTACCCGGTTATGGGTGGTTATTTGATTCATTAATAAGATGAAGAGAATAAAGTTAGAAGCAAGGAGGGGGTAAACACAGAAATATCGAAGAGTTATCACAAATGATTACTTAGAAAATGGTCGTGCATTATTACTCTAGTGCCTGTTAGTACACACTGTTGAGCAAATAGAGATGCTCTGATTCAGAAGCAGCGTGACGACAATACACCTACTCACTAAACCAGTGCTTCTCAAACTGTGGGGCGCGCCCCCCTGGGGGGGCGCGATAACCCTTCAAGGGGGGCGCGAGCATCTTGAAAATATAAAAGGCTTAAAAATTTTTTTTTTTGGAATGAAGTAAAACAAAATGCTTTCTGACAAAATAAAAAATACACATTTTTTTACACTGATATAAATTATATATATCATCTGGTTTTCCACTTTCAAAAGATTCCACTTCAAACGCTCATTAGCTATCTTTGATCCCAAAACCAAATAAAAGAAGATATTTTGTTTTCTTTGCTGTAATCCCGCGATGAGAGATTTTTTACTACGTTTCTTGTAACCTCTAGAATAGTACTTTTGATATTATCATCTCTTTGACCTTCAAACTTACTGGTATGCTTAACTCCGTCTACTTTTCTTTTGGGAAAGTTGTAAATAATATTTTTCTGTTGCTTTTTCCCCCATGTAAATGAGTTTTATGATGTATGGATAAGTATATTGAGCACTTTGAAGGATTAATTGGCCAAGATGTATTTTATGAGTAATCTGAAATTGCATTATAAAAAACGTTTTACATAATTATTTTTTTATAACTGACATCGATGTTTTTGTATCGAATACATTTTTTTTCATGGGAGCGGTCGCATGAGGCGCTGAATCACTCCAAATTCTGGTAAAACTGTTTATTCGTTAACAATTTCTTGACAGTATCCTCCGATATGACAGTCTTAATGGAAACTAAAATGAATTTGTCACATTTATGCCTCTTTTTTGAGAGTGGCAAACGGTTTTTTACAATCAAGATACTTGTTTTGATCGAGTTCCCTTCACGACCACTTTAGTTCAGAAATATTTTCTATGAATATGCTATACTTTCCCCTACGATTAACTTTGTGGTTTTAATTGCTGTGTTGTACAACTTATTATGGTTTATAAATGTAAATGAGCAGAATATAAAAAAATGGGCATCTGTGATCTCTCTATTGAAGGAAGATGAAACTGATCAAGCAATTGAAGAACCTGATGAAAAAATGCATATTAATCGTGATAGCGAAAGTAAATATGACAAAAGTGATAGACATGAAACGTTTGAGTTGAATTGTAATTTTCAAATGCTGCCTAAAGAACTCTATCAAGAAAATTAAGATATCAAGAAAACTAGGAAGCTATAAATGTAACACTTCGCCTTGTCAAAAAGACACAAGCAAGAAAAGGTTACACATGCTATTTGTAGATCATCAAAGAATAGAAAAATTACAATAACGTGAGCAAAATATGACAGATTTGATTGCAAATAATTGCAAATAACGTTCTTGTATTGTTAGTGAAAAGTGTCTGTGATTTATGTTCTTTATTAAGGTCACGCACATTTGGAACGGTTTCTTTAGTTTTATTGGATTTTTTCTCAAATCATCAAAGAAAAATTAAGAAGTCCTTTAAAGTAGGTAAGTACATTTTCTCTTAGTTAAATTATTCGCTGCAATTGTGATTTTTATCGAGCACATTAAAAAAAAAATAATTAAAAAAAAAAGGATTGGGGTGACTTGGTGAAGTGATCGCGCGACCATTAAGGTTAGTGTGGAGTGGGCGCCTGCTTCCGGGTTAAAACATTTTGAAGGTTTCTCGTTTTAAATATTAAAAATAACACAATTATTCTTCATTGGAATTTTTCATGCGTTTTCCTTATTTAATATTAATTCTAAAATCATTTTATATTTTTGTATGCATTGTTGTGCACTTGGTTTTACTCTTCTTACAATTAAGCTATTATATCAAGAATAATGCATTATTTTTTAAAAAAATAATCGCAGAACGGGTACTTCAGCCAGTGTACTTATAAATGTATCAGTACTGCACAATGTATTTTATAACTAATTTATTAATACTAATTTAAGGCGACTTGGTACCCTAAAAATCACAAACCTATCATTTTTTTTTTATTTTCATTTAATTTTATTCTTTGCATTATTATCTTTCGATTGATATATCACTTGTGCATGTCGGAAAGTTAGAAGTTGAATAAAACTTCATTTGAAAACAAATTAGGCAATTCAGCCACACACCCTTTTTAGAAAAAAAAGCTAAAAAATGTGTTATGATAAAAAAAAATCTATTTTATAAATAGAAATAATAACTATAAAAAAGAATGTGTAGTATTAAAAGCAGAATATTTCCGAGGCAATACAATAATGTAATTTTTCTTCCTTGTGAAATGTGTGCATGTAAAATTTTTAAATTAAGGCATTTTATATTAATAATTTTATAATTTCAGTTCTTATTCCTGATATATTTTTCATACAAATGTAATACTTTAATATTATAAGAAGAAAAATAGCTAAAATTTCTGTCGTGACAGAAAAAAAAATTTTTTTTGAAGTTTTTCTTGAGTTTTCTTGTGCAATTAGTACTCTCTAAAAGTTGATCATTTATAAAAATGTGTGGGTTGAAAACATATGAAAATGCAATTATTTTAAAGAAAAACGTATAAGTAATATCTTAAAGTGGTAATTTAAGTTTAATTAAGCTTATAATAATTTTTTTCCGAATTATAAACTTTAAAGTGGTTTTTCTCAGTTTGTGTTTTTCGAAACCTTAGTGCATTCAAAATGCTACTCCTTCGACAATTATTTACCAATCACTTCAATTTTTTCCAGCGTGTTAACAATAAAGCATGTAATAAAATTAGGGATCCGTTTTGCTATAAACTGAATACTTTTTTAAAGAAAAAAATAAAATGTAAGACATGTTGGCTTTTTCGTTGATTTTTAGCTTGTATATCAACATTTTATTTTTTTTCTCGAAAACGAATGAAATTATTCTAAAATCGATCCCTAAAGTTAAGAACACCCATAAGAATATTATAAAAAATTTCAGGTCAAAAAATTAATTTTTACAAAAGGAGTAGGATTTTAAAATTTTCCCAATTTTCTTCAAAAAATTTATTTTAAAATTGTGTGAATAATATATGAAAATTTTCATCTGGTAACATTTTCTTGAATAGAAACATTGTATAAAATGTTAAAATATAATTTTTAAATACGTAAATAAAGAAGTTTGCTCAAAGGGTGCCAAGTTCCCTTAAGAGCAAGTTTAATTATTATTAGTGACTTCCATGGGCTTGTCTTGCAGAGCAAAGGTTTTCAAATGAAGGCTTAGTATTAGAAATTGACACTCTGAGTTCTTTTTCTATATTTAGCTGAGTTCTATATTTTGTCTTCAAAGCAGCCACCGCAGAAAATCCGGTTTCACAAAGGTACGATGTTGAAAACGGTAAAAGTATACGAAATGCTTTTGTTTTCAGTTCAGAAAATTCATCTCTACTTCTGCCCAAAATTGAAAGAGAGTTTTATTACAAAATTGTCTTTTAATTTCGCCACTAGATGTGAAATCTATGAAACTTTCTTCTTCGGTATTGGAGAATCCTTCTGGGGTATTTTGAAATGGATCTCTCACCCATTCGTAACTTGCTATCAGGTTGTCCTCAGCAAAAAATATTTTTAAAATTTTTTGCTAACATAGCTAAATGATATTCAATAGTTTTATAAACAACCTCCACATGTTGTTCTTCAGTTTTGTAAGTTTTTACACATTTATCCGCATTTTCAAGCATTTCTAGGTTTTTTTGCTTTCAATTTCGGCTCCATAATTGTAATTTTCTACAAAAAGCATTAATTTTATCACGAGTGTCAAACATATGTACATTTGATCCTTGAAGTTGAAGATTCAATATATTTAATTTCTCAAATATATCAACTAAGTAGCTCAACTTCATCAGAAATAAACCATCTCGAAATTTCTCAGCTTCCGGTAGGTTTTCCTCTTCTAGAAAAATGGTAATTTCATTTCTTAATTCATAAACACGTTGTAAAAATTTCCCGCGTGATAACCATCTTGCTTCACAATAAAATAGCAACGATGAATGCACTGTGACCATGTCTTTGCAAAGTCCAGAAAAGATTCTTGATTTTAGGGGTCTCATTTTTATGTAATTTACTACAGTCACAACTGTCATTAGCACAATATTCAGGCCAGGACTAATTTCTTTGGAAGCCAGAACTTCTCTGTGGATTATACAATGTGTCCAGATGCACAGTGGAGTTTTTTGTTTCACAAGTGCTTGTATACTTTTAAATCTTCCTGACATTATACGAGCACCATCGGTGCATATTCCGACACAATTTTTCCACTCTATATTTGCCTCGTTTATAAAATTATTTAAAATATCAAATAATGCTATTGCTGTTGCTTTAAGTTTTATTGGTTTACAAAAAAGTAGTTCTTTTACCGCTGACATACCATCCCAAAATCGAACAAACGCAATGAAATGAGCATCTTTATTGCTATCTGTTGCCTCGTCAAGCTGAATTGAAAACAATTTATCACGCAACTTACCGAAAAGCTGTTGCTCTACATCTTCAGCGATATCATCAATTCGACGGGAAACAGTATCATTTGATAAGGGTATGGACTGCAACTCTTTGGCAAAATTGTCTCCAAACATAGTTTCTACAATCTCAATTGCTGCAGGCAAAATAAGCTCTTCGGCAATAGTGTGAGGCTTTTTACATCTGGCTATTTTATATGATACTTTGTAAGAAGTAAATAAAGCTTTTTCATTCACTGACAAAGTTTTTTTAAAAAATGTTTTTTGTTTTCCGTATGATTTTAATTTTGATTCGAAGAACTCTCGAGGTTTGTTAATGTACTCACCATGAAGCGTTTCGAAATGTCTTTTAAGTTTATTAGGTTTCATACTGCCTGCTGCCAATGTTTTTGAGCAAATAACACACAGGGGCTTTTCTTCTCCATTTACTTCAGTAATGGTAAACCCAAAATTCAAGTATTCTTGAGAATATTTCCTTGATTTAATTTTCGGAACTATGCTCGTCTGTGCACTTGTTGACGCTTTATTATCGTCGAATGACTTAAAAATTTATCCATGATTTTTTTGTTCCAATTTTCTGCAGTAATACTTAATAGTGTGAATTACAACTAACGCGCAAATTATAAAATGTATATTCAAGATAGATTTGGTAGCTATAGAAGCATCGAATGGACCAAGACTGATTGGAATTGTACGGGGTACAACATTATTACATGTTTTGCGCAGACGTCCGATAGTTTGGCCAGACTCACGCAGATGCTCGCGAGAATGCCAGATGTGATGGATATGAGAGAGCACAACATAAAGTAGACTATTTTTCAATTTCTACTATAAGTTCACTCTTATATATATATCTTGTTCAAATTTTCAATCGTTGATAAAATACTTTCTATTCATTCATTCAAGTTCAAATACATTTTTTAAAACTTGTAGTGGGTGACACTTCATGTTAATACAGTTCTTTCAAATTTTAATTCATTAATTAAATTAAAAAAATGAATAAATAGTAACAAACAAAAATTATAGTCCAAAAGCATTTATAGAAAGGAAAACTTTTCGTGCTGTCCCCTGTAACGCAATGGATAGCGCGCGCGCGCGCTGGGCTTCTAATCTTAAGGACGGTAGTTCGAATTCCATCCGAGATGGCCTAATTTCTAAGAATGTGTGTGATTTCTTCTTTACTTTACTATTTTCTTACACTAATTAAATTTAATTAATGAATAAATAGTAACGAAAAAAGAATATTCCAATACCCCATATATAGAAAAGAAAAGGAAAAATTGCAAGGAATATCGCTTTCTCTTTTGTCGCTTAACATTGTGATTCTGTCATATGTATTACATATTTGTATTAATTGAAACTATTTAATAGAAAGTAACTAAAATAAGTTTTTCTTTGTTGGCCTAAGTAGGAATTGACTTAAAATTTATTTTTTTATATTACTTGTTCTAATGACATTTGTACTTTTAGAAATGCATGATGGACGAAATAAATTTTTAATTAAATGTCATTTTGCAATCTGTCCCAATTTAAAAAATGAGAAAGGAAAAATAACATAACATTATAATTATTACTTAAAAGTAATTTGCTTAAAATATATATTATATAAAAGTAACGTATACAAAATTTAATACTCAAAGTGCATTATTATTGCATTCAGTACATTATTATTGAGGGAGGGGGTGGCGATGAAAATTATGATTGAAAATTGGGTCACCAGTAGTGAAAGTTTGAGAAGCACTGTCTTACTTAATTTATTTATTTTGCAAAAAAGTAGTATACACACAAACTGTAATACTTATGCTATTAATTTGTATGGTTTATAATTAAGATCGCGTATAGTAGCTTTAGCGTCAAAGTGCATTATTATTACATTCAGTACATTATTAATGTATAAGGGGGGCGCGATAAAAATTGTGATTGAAAAGGGGGGCGCCAGTATTGAAAGTTTGAGAAGCACTGCACTAAACTGAAAATGCAGTCAAAAAATTCAAATAATGTGGCTTTGAAATTTTGCCTCATCCACCCTATTCTCCTGATCTAGTTAACTAACTACTTTTTATTTTTACAGCTCAACAGAATCAATGCGAGTTGAAGATTTTACAACACAAATGACGCCTTTAGGGAGGTGGAACAACAGTTTTCGACGCAATCAGCTGAGAGATCTGCAATGACGGTCATATACAGGACTGGGAGAAATGTGAAACTGTAGATAGTGATTTTGTAGAGAATTCTTAAGAATAGCAACTAACAATTAAATTTTTATTTTGACTATTTTTAGCGATAACTTAAACTTTACAATATCTCTCGTATTCAAAAAATACCGTAAAATCCGGCGTATAACGCACACTTTTAGCACAAAAATTAAGACCAAAATTTACGGCTGCGTATTCTATGCCAGACGTACAAAATGTTAGTTTCGAAAATAAAAAAAAGAGATGAACATTAGAAAAATTAGACATCTACATAAATCGGTATACTATTTATTTTAATGAAATTACTTACGGAATGAACTTAAAAAAGTTTCTGATTCTAAAAGTATAGTATTTTTTCAAAATTCTGGGATAATATCTAGAATAAATGGCTTAAAAACATTCCAGCACTGTACACGTACACTTCCTGTTCCTTCGTAAAAAAAGGGGTGCGTGTTATGCGGCGAATAGGCCTAAAAATTTAAAAATGGATCTGTTCATTATATACGCCGGTGCACACTAAACGCCGGATTTTACGGTACTTTCGGATTGTGGAGGGAAAACTTAATTTCTCAGAAACCTTCTTTATATTTGTTTCTTAGAATTGTATTCAAATATGTGCTTAAGTCTTGGTTTGTGTATAGTTCAAGAAATAAACACGTTCACGAATTTAAAATGGCTGATAGAGTAACAGTAACGCCGCACTATAAATTAACAGAGGATTGGTGACAAACTTCGTAATTTTGAACCATGGTCAAATGACGAGGATGACACCAGAGCTGGTACCTACCCTCCAAACTACCACACCACTCAAATGGAAGGGCTTTGAACCTCGATAGATTTAACTTATATCGGTCCCTCAGCATGGTGGGTCTTGAGTGGCACTAAGCTTGAACTTGGAACATACCAACCACGTGACCATGACCACTAGGCTACCGCGGCCACAAATGGCGCTTGAAAGAAGCCGTAATATGTTCTCATTCATTTCTGTAATAGCAAGAAGTCGGCTTTATTAATTTATATACACCAGTGACGTAACGTATACCCCCGCATCTCGAAGGAGGATAGGATTCCGAAGCCTGACTATCATCAATTTCGATTTGGGGCCTAAAATCTAACTTTTATTAGATTAATTAACTTAATATTAGTATAAACGGAGAATATCACAATTGACCTAATACTCTCCGTTACGCCACTGACATGCACTGATATTTTTCACCAAACTTATATGAGTCGTTCAATTTGTAAGATATAAGAAGAGCTTAAAGAAGGTTTTAACAGATACAGTTTGTTATAAAATTTGTCTGCTTCCACCATAAAACATAGATAACACCAACCAGGAAGTTGAAAAAAAATCATAACGTCCTCGACGATTTCAAGATAAAAGCATCTACGACCCGTGAAATCATAAAACTGAAACATCCTTGAAATACAGGTGAAATTACTGCTTCAGAAATAATTTTAAGTTTCCAGAGGCAAAGTTCTAAAATAATGTCAGAGGCAATACATTACCATAGAATAATACGTAGCGAACATGTTGCGGGTGGTCATCAAGCTTCTCCGCATTCCACAGTTACGGTTGAATGACTCTATGGGAAGGTTCGATTGCAGGGTGCTAAGCAAATGGAAGGAAACGAGCTCATGCTAATGCAAACGTTTAACTAGCACTATAAACACGGTTATTTGCCTCCTTTTTTTTGCCTTCTCTAAGCTTAGCTAATAGGAATAAACATCATTTGAATTAATCTGAGAAAAAAGTGGAGAGGATACCCTAGAACTGAACGTAATCTGGGAACATTGCAGTTCTGGGGTGCAATTGAGAAGAAGGATGTAGGTTTGAAGTACCTTATTCCATAATTTGTAATTTAAGTTGAGGAAGAATTAAGGTATTAAACGTCATAAACCTGATACACTTTGTCATTTTCATTTTTAAAGCTAATATTTTATTACATAATTACGATGTGGGGTTTTCGCAACGTTAAATTTGTACAAAAAAGAATGCGATTTATTATTTTTGTGTGTGTATTTCTCTCCTTTGTCATTCATAAGGATTTAGAAAAGGTTCAAATTTTAATACAATAAGTATAATATTGTGAAGCAGAATGTTATCTTTAGTATAAATCGTGGATATATTTTCAAAAGCCAGACTAACAATTGATAATAATTGTAGTCATATGTACTCGTATAATTAAAAGACAATGTGCACATTTCCGATCAAGAGTTGCCTACGGATGGAAGAAAGAAATTTAATTTTTAGTGGCAAAGATTTAAGATAAAATATTTTTAAAATATAGATGGCAACGCAGTATATTAGGTTTAAAAAAATAAGCGAGTTTGAGTACACTGGAAGATAGGAACAAATCAGTGTATGTCCAGATTCGACAAGGGCATTAGTATATTTTTATTAGGGAAGAAATAAGACAATTTCGAAAATTCTCAGATCTTGTTTCTGATGTGATTATTATTTTTAAAATTAGTTACACCCACCACCTGTTTGGCAGAATAACCGATTCCAGAACAAAACAACTTATACTTTTAGAAAATAAAACATTTTCATTACTAAGACAGCTGTTTAGCTCGATCTTAATAAGATATCGTAGGCTATATGGCCTCCCAGACCATTACACCAGCTGTGCGGGCAGTGTGGCGTAGAACAGTGGGGGGGGGGATAGTACCGCTCACCAGGGCGCCTCCACACCCGTACATGGTTATCATCTGTCCCCAAAACAAACCGGGATTCATCACTAAACACAACCTTTTGCCTATCTGTGACATTCCACATTGATCTGGCTTGGCACCACTGTAGACGCAGTTGCCGATGCTCCGGTGTTAAAGGGAGTGTACGGAAAGGGCGCTTGGATTTAAGATTTGCTTCTGCAAGTGTCTGGAAATTGTTTGTTGAACAATTGCTATGCCTACGTCTGCTCGTATCGTTGAACGAGTCACTGTGGGGTCCGCAAGTGCTTGTCGCACGATCCTTCTATCCTCTCTCCTCGTGGTCTTCCTGGTCGCTCCAGACCCGGTTTTCCGCGCGTGGCTACCTTCTCGTGTCCACTGCTCCCAACAATTTCTAACGGCACACTCCGAACGATCCACCTGGCCAGCAACACGGCGTGTCGATCAGCCTGCAGTTTTCATCCCAAAGATCAGGCCTCTCTCAAACTCGCTTAACTGTGAGAAATGTCTTCTAGTACGTTTACCTAGCATGTTTCGCTTTACTAAATGCATTTAAAAGTATATACGGTACTTACATGAAAAAAATTAATTTTTTAAATTTTTGTCTGTCTGTCTATCTGTCTGTCTTTCTTTCAGTCTGTTTGTTCCGGCTAATCTCTGAAACGGCTGGACCAATTTTGACGAAACTTTCACTGGCAGATAGCTAATGTTATATGGAATAACTTAGGTTACTTTTATTTTACAAAAAAAAAAATTAGGATTCCGAGAAAATAAAATTAAAACCAATGAAATAGTGAGCAATATCCGATTCAAATAGGGATTATTTATTTCAATAGGGACTATTTTTATTCAACATTGATTATTTTTATTTAATAGGAATTATTTTATTTCGCGAGCCTTCTATCTCAACGATTGCTAGCAGTTATATCAAACTTTTTTCTTTGATTAGGTTGCTGCCATTCGCGACATTTCCCGTTCATTTCTTGATCCTAATGATTTTACAGTCCTTAACTGCATTGTCAAAGGTCATGCGTCCCCTTTCACCCCCTTTCTTTCGGCTTCGTTTGTGCTCGTGTTTCACCCTACTTGCTAATTAGACCTATTTTGATCTTAAAGATTTTAGTCCTCAACCCATCGACAGTGTCAAAGGTCATGCGTCTCTTTTACCCCTTGCTCAACAAAAAGCAAAGAAAAAAATGAAACAAAAAAAGAAACAGATTCACAAAGTAGAAGAACAGTTTTCGTAAACTCTGCGAAGTGAATAAACACTTTTTTGTTAAATTCCACGTGGACGAAGTCGCGGGTAACAGCTATTTAACATAAAATAAATGCATCAGAAAGTAATATTAACGTATTACACATCCAGATAAAAATTATTTACACTATTTTTAGCGTTTATTATACAAAATTTGTAACAATGTGGTACTTTTGCTGAGCAGGTAGGTGTTTTCAAAAATCGACCCACAAGAAAGTTACGGGGCGTCATAAATAATAATAACAATAATAAAAAAAAATCAGCAATTATATCTAAAGACTTAAAATTTAGCAAACATGGTTTTTTTGTTCAGCTGAGTTATGTAAAAAGCCTTTTTTTGTTTAATTTATACAATTCACGTAAAATTAACTCATTAAAAACTTCTTTATCCTTCAGTCTGTATTTTTTAATTCACCCGTGCGAAGAACGAGTATACCAGCTAGTATATATATATATATATATATATATATATATATATATATATATATATATATATATATATATGAAAGAAATAAGTATTATATACCAAAAACAAGAAATAATAGATAATGAACATAACAAGAAATAGCGTAATAAAAATATAAAAGTTGAACATGAAGAACAAAATTATAGAGAAATAATATATATATATATATATATATATATATAGGGAGAGCGGGAACTAAAAAAAAGTAGGAATTGAAAAAAAAAACATTCGAAATAAATTATACAATCTGATGTTCTCCCTGATGTCGGACAATGTTTTGGTCAAGAGCTCTATATTAAAGTAATATTATTACTATATCAAAGTATTTTGCCATGCAAACGAAATAAAGATTCTGTCAAAGAAAAAGAACTTATTTGTTTCCACAAACGTCTTCCCGAAAAAAAAAGTTCCGTCTTCTTAAATGCACGCTATCTTATCTTATCTTATCTCTAAAATATTACTTAAAATCTCGGTAAGGGATCAGTTTCTCGTAACATGATGCCTTACAAAGTTATTGATACAGATATATGGTTGGATTAATGCAATTATTCGTGTTACTTGAGCCTAACTGAAATGAATGAATGAATGGAATACACTTCAACAGAATGCAGGAACTGAAATGAAATGTAAATAATTTTTCAAAAGAATTTATTTTTTTCCTCATATAATCCGAAAGGATTTCCGAAGATTTAAGAAAATTTACATTCAAAGAAAGCCTTGGGGACTTAACGAAGATTTCAAAAGAAATAAAAATCCCTCACAGATTTATTCGATTTTTACTATTTTTTTTAATTGCATAACACATATTCGAGAAATAAATCTGTCGCATATTTGTCATTCTTATTTTTTTTCTCAAAAATGAAGGAAAATAGCCTAGTTTCGCATAAACCCATTTCGTCCATTTAACAGTTAATTTTAAAAAATCGCCCGCGCTTCATTGCACAGGAACCTGTTTTTCAGTGAAAAACGTAACTTTCGAATTCTATTTTTCTGCTTATTACAACGCAAATTATCCTCTGTGTGTCAGTTGGAGCTTGGTGTTTTGAAAATACCGGCAAGACAAATATTTAAGAAAACTCGAGAGTGATAATTTTTTTAATGAAGCTTGTTAAGAGTAAAAGAGAAAAACTACCAATTTGGTACAGAAGTCTACATGTATGACAAGTTATTTTCATTTTTGTTTAAGTGGCAGGTGATTCGAAAAGAATGACCAACATTTTATAATGTTATGATTGGGCAGGTGTTCAAAAAATTATTACTTCCCCTTTCTCAAAAAAAAACTCATTTCTATCGCATTGTTTTTCTTTTAAAAAAGCCAGATATTCTTTAAACAAAGGCCTTTTCTCATTATATTGGCAGCATTAATTCCAATGGTTTATTGTGCAACCCTGTATATATATATATATATATATATATATATATATATATATATATATATATGAGCTTGCTTTTTATATATATATATATACATATATATAAACGAGCTTGCTTTATAAATATATATATATATATATATGCGAGCTTGTTTTTATATATATATATATACATATATATATACATATATATATACGAGCTTGCTTTTTATATATATATATATATATACATATATATATACGAGCTTGCTTTATATATATATATATGCGAGCTTGCGTTTTATATATATATACATATATATATATACGAGCTTGCTATATATATATATACGAGCTTGCTATATATATATATACGAGCTTGCTATATATATATATACGAGCTTGCTATATATATATATATACGAGCTTGCTATATATATATACGAGCTTGCTATATATATATATATATATATATATATACGAGCTTGCTATATATATATATACGAGCTTGCTATATATATATATACGAGCTTGCTATATATATATATATACGAGCTTGCTATATATATATATATATATATATATATATATATATATATATATATATATATATATACGAGCTTGCTATATATATATATACGAGCTTGCTATATATATATATACGAGCTTGCTATATATATATATATATATATATATATACGAGCTTCCTATATATATATATATATATATACGAGCTTGCTATATATATATATATATATACGAGCTTGCTATATATATATATATATATACGAGCTTGCTATATATATATATATATACGAGCTTGCTATATATATATATATATACGAGCTTGCTATATATATATATATATATATATATATATATATATATATATATATATATATATATAGGAGGGTGGTCTGAAAAGTTTCCGACCTAACAAAGATACAAGACATTTTTTCTTTTATTTTCTTTTATTATCCTTGTAACTCTACACACTTCTCCCAGCGATGCCCCCATCTCTGTAAACAGCCCAAATAGTACTCTTGGTATTTTTCTCTGCAAAACAATTGTTCACGAAGGTGATTGCCTCCTCATTTGACGAAATTCTCTGTCCTCCGAGCGCAATTTTTAGATGACGGAACAAAAGAAGTTGCTTGGGGCTAGATCTGGTGTGTAGGGTAGATGGTCAAGCAGTTCTAACCGTATTTCATAGATTTTCGCCATGGCCACAGCTGAGGTGTGAGATGGTGTGTTGTCTTGGTGAAACAGGATTCTTTTTCTGCAAATGTGGTCATTTTTCCGCTAGTTCGGCCTTCCGCTTGTCAAGTAATGATGCGTAATATGCTCTAGTGATTTGTGTTCTTTTTTAAGATAATCGATTAAAATAACTCCATGACTATCCCAAAAAACTGTTACCATCACTTTTCCAGCCGAAAAAACAGTTTTTGCTTTTTTTTAACCCGGTCCCCCCTTTGCAGTCTACTGTTTGGAGTGTATTTTTGTTTCGGGCGTATAATGGTGTATTCAAGTATCATCTACAGTAATTATACGGCGCAAAAACTCGGATTTATTGCGCCTAAACTGCGCAACAGAGCGTTGGGATGTTCATTCGAACACGTTTTTTGTCAACGTGAGCAAACGCGGCACCCAACGCGCGGACAGCTTTCTCAACCTTAAATTTTGATTTAATATGAGGCCAATACGTTCTTTTGACAAGTTCATAACCTCTGCTATCTCTCACTTTAATTCGGTGGATGTCTAGCACCATTTGGTGAACTTTGGCGATGTTTTTGTCGGTAGTTGCAGTATTTGGACGTTCCAAACGTTCATCGTCTCCCAAGCTCTTACGGCCACGTTTAAGTTCATTTGCCCAAAATTTCACTGTGATAAATGATGGTTCAGAGTCCCTTTACACAGAATCTAACTCATCTTTGATTTGCGTAGGCATATTGCCTTCCAAAAACAAATATTTAATGACAGCTCGATACTCGATTTTGTCTATTTTCACAAAAACACTCACATCAACTCATTCAAACTACTGTTACATAACAACTACGGTCCAAAATGGCTGAAAGTTTGGCGAATAACTGTCAACAGATGAACAACGAAATTCACTAGCTTTTATTGACAAATTCTACCATCTTCACGTTGAGGTCGGAAACTTTTCAGACCATATATATATATATATATATATATATATATATATATATATATACATATATACATGCATATGCACACACACACATATATATACATACATATGCACACACACACTTTATTTTAAATCAAGGTTTTAGTAAGGCTATTTTCGCCATATGTACGAGAGCGTGAACACTTGAAGCGGAGCACAATTTTGGGCAGAAAAAATACCACAATTTTTATGAAAATTTGTGACATTGTAACTCATGCATTTGTTTATAATGCAGTGTTTTTAAAATTTCAAAATATTTCATAAATAATTAGTTTGTCTTTTTAACATGTGGAGGGATGGCTAATTTAGCATTACAGTATAGGGAAAAAAATACAAAACACATTTTGTAAAAGAAAAAAATATGTCAACTCGGATAAAAATGAGTAGTATGATAACATAAGCGATTCTCTACTGGATAGTGTAGCCAGAAAATAATATTAATGTTTGAGTACTTTTATATCTGAAAAAAATATACCGAATTCGACACCTATTCTTTACATTAGCCGAAGATAGCCTTAATGACGAATTAGAAAAGCAAATGTCTTAAAAATTTCAGAGCCAATAAAGCTAATTTTAAAGCCGTTAAGTAATTTGTACTTTAAACTTGTTTTACTATAAATCTCAAATAAAATGATTATTGCGAATCAAAAATTAACATTGTTAAAAACATTAGAAATAATATAAATATGTATGCAGAATTTTATAAAAACATCGAGAAGCAATTTATTTTAAAACAAAATGTTATGATTAAAATACAATATTTATCTAATTCAAATAAATTCAAAATTAATTCAAACAAGAAAAAAATAATTGTACCATTTATTTTCTTTTAATGAAAAATATGCGATGTGGTCAAATCTTTTAAAATAATCTTTTGACTATTAAAATACTTTATTTTCATACACAACAAATGAATTTAAGGTATCCGAACACGTTCGGAGTACTTTTTGACAAAATAACATATTTAAACTTTATAAATGTTTTTTTAGGACTCAATACCAATAAATACTAATATTTAACTAACAATATTTAAAATAAATTGTGTAAATTCCACAAAAATCCCAATTATAAGGGAAATTTTAGCAATATTTTTGTATAATTTCCAAATAATTAGATCAAAAAGTAATAAACAAATATTAGTAAAAGTATTACCAAAACAAATTAGATGCATTTATCTAGAGAATCTACAAAAATTTTAACGTTTTATTAAAATTTGAAAATTTTAGAGCTGATTGAGTAAACATTATAAGAAAAGTCACATTCTTTATGGGACCCTTATTTAAATAACAAGCCCTAACTGAAAAAGTATTCATACAACAAGAAATATTTTAGTAAATTCTCTAGAAAATAGCATATATATAAGGTTCAAAAAGTTTTTTAGAAATACATTTGTAATATGTTGAGTTATCAGACTCGCCATGATAGATTTTGAACAATTTAAATGACCACTTCTAGTAGATCAAAGGTCCACTTCTTGTTTTTCTAACTTTATAAAATTGGTTGTATAGTTTGGCCTCTAGGTAGTGTAAAAACAAAACAAAGTATGTTTTGTAAAGTCAAAAGGTAGCTCTATTCAATTAAATAAAAAACAAAAAGATCTGTCTTGACCGAATTTGATCATTTTCAACGTGTGTTCGGGTACCTTAATTATTTCTTATTTCATCTCCTTTCTTATTATGTCTTAAATTTAATTATTTCTTTTGCTTTGTAATAATATACGAGAATCAAAATACCATTGATAAGTAAAATCAACATCATAATATATGCCAATGCTTAAGGGTTAATCAATGTGTGTATCGCATTTTTTCCCCATACTCTTTTATTTTTTCCCCCTGAAAATAGCTCTGATATGGTAACTATAATTTTATTTAAAAACTTGGTATTTATCTAATGCAGTGCTTCTCAAACTTTCTATACTTGTGCCCCAATTTTCAATCATAATTTTCATCGCCCCCCTCCATGCAATATTTTTGTGTTTAATTCAATAATAATGTGCACATATAGCCCTTCAGCAACTTGCTGTTCGTCTTCCCCCCATTGAAAGAGCTGTAATTCTTTCAGATTCTACTTCTGCCCTTCAGGCTTTGTCCAACTATAATGAGAATAATTGTTTACGTGTGCAGAACTGTAGAGAACTCCTGGGAAAGATAAAAGGAAAGATCGTCTTTCAATGGGTACCATCCCACTGTGGTCTTTGGGGAAATGAGAGGGCAGACTTTTTGGCAAAAAAAGGAACGAGTATCCTTCAGAACTTTCGCAGAGACCTGACACTTCATTCTGCCAAACTGGAAATTAAAAGGATTTTTAGGGAATCATTTCGCCTTACAGCTTCTCGTGTTGCTCGTGATAAGCCTTGGAGTACACTATGTAAGAAATCCCACGGTATTCCAAGTTCTCCTCGTGCTGCTGCTGTGGCTAAATTTAGACTTTTAACCGGACATGACTGCCTTTGTGCTCATCTGTTTCGTTTTAACTTAGTGACTTCACCTATCTGCGTTTTGTGTGACACTGGACAAGACATGACTGCCGCTCATTTGGACGAGTGCTCTGCACTGAATGATCTTAACTGCATTGTAAAAAGGTATTGGAGAGCCCGTTGCCTAATGACCTGATGGTCAATGGCCTGGCATTTGTAAAATAAATAATGTGCTTGGAAGTAAAGCTACAATACGACTTTAATTATAAACGGTTTAAATTATCAAGATAAGTATTACATATTGTATATAATTTTATGACATGCCTATAGGGTCATTGACAATTATTAAGCTTGTTCTTAGCTTAGTACTGTTAAATTAATTATGAAACACATTGTGCAGTATTGATACATTTATAAATGTATTATATCAGTGTCAATGTGTATTTTATTTTTTATTATGCCTGATTGTATTTTGTCTTGTTTCCTTTTAGTAAATTCGATTTTTTTAAAATAATGTTTTGTTTTCGACTTTTCGATATACTCGCTCCCCCCTTGTAGGGTTATCACGCCCCCTAGGGGGCGCGCTCCATAGTTTGAGAAACACTGATCTAATGTTAAGATTTATACCTGTGAATCTAGATAATTTCACAGAAGAATAGAGCTGAGTAAATATATATATCTATTTGATTTTTATCTCTTAAATTTTATCCCATGATATTAATTCTTCTGTCTTATGCGATTAAAAAAAAACTAAAGCTGAAACTCTCTCTTTTGAAAGTTTCAGATATTATATTCATTTTCATATAATAAAATTTGTAAATTTGAATTACCACAAATTTACATTAAATGTTTAGAATGTAATAATCTTATATTTCTTGAAAATAAACTACATCTGAATGCAGCTGTTTTACAAAGAATATGATGTATACCGTTAAATTCATATATGGGTTTAATAATGGATTTAAAATTGCATCAAATATCCATGCGTGTTTGGTGAATAGTTCAAGCTATTGAAAACATGAAGACTGAAAAAATTTTTGACACAGCATATTTTCTAACCTATGCATTTTTTTTTGTGTGTGTTTATTGAAATTTTGAGAAACTATTTTCAAACTGATGTTGGTCAACAACAAAATTTAACAAGGACAATTTGTGGAAACAATGATTTCTTATGTGTTTTAAATATCCTAGTATATTCATTTTAAAATAATAGTAGTGTCAGAAATGAGTTAGTTATTAAATAAAAATTTAATACATTTTCTAATTAAAAAAACACATCATGATATCCAAGAAAAATATTATTAAAAATTATTGTTCTGAAAACTAAGGGTGAGTGATTTAAGTGACTTAAGTGATTGATATTATTGAATAGCTCTTCCTAATTTTAAGTAACCATTTTCTTAAGCAGAACGTAGCATCTAAGCGCAACTCAAACAGTATGTATAAAATTGATATCGTTTTGATAATTTATCAAAAACTTTAGAACGAAAAGAACCCAGCAATAAAAATTGCCTATTCCCCATATTAGATAAATTTAATGAAAAAAATGCGAAATAAAAATTCTTATTTTTATCAAAAAAATATAGCTGACATACTTCATATAAAATTAATACATATTTTAATTACGAACGTTTCAATTCTCTAATGACTAATACATTTCAGTTGTTCGCCAACCTTAAATGTCATAAGGTTATCATGGGGATTTGTGGATTAATAATGACAAAAAGTGTTTATTCATGTACTCTATTGCACAATAAAATCAAAGAAAATTAAAATTTTTACTTTTTCACTCATATGATCATCTTGCTGCTTATGATATTATCCCTTTCGTGTCCTTAAAATTCATACAAAGCTGAAGAGTGTCACGCCAAGAGGGTACTGTGGAACAAATTTTTAGAATGCTTGACAAAATTTCCGATTTAAATTGTTTTTGTTTTATTTATTTAAAGTATGTATAGTACATATATGTGGTATCTAGATAATTTTTAAATTCTGGTTTAAAACGAAACTTCAAAAATTTCAACCACTTTTTTATCCTTTGTTATACATTAAACTATATGGGGTGGGAGGGTGGAGGAATATAAATTCTTTTTATTTCAAATTTCATTTATTTTTACTATCTCCTTTAAAATAAATTTAATTGTCACATTAATAGTTATTTTATGCTTAAAAATTTATTTCTTACATAACAGAAAGCTTTCATTCAAGTATTTTTTCAAAAATGACAAAAACATTGAAATGCAATTGAAAGATATTTGTTTTTAAGCAAATTGTGATTTTTTGTTTGTTTATAAAAGATAAAATCAATTCAGAATTTAATACACATTTTTTAGTTATAATATCTTATCTGATGAAGATAATCGAAAAATGAAAAACTTGACTACCAAAACATTTTTATCTAATTGTTAGAAAATATTTATCTTTAGATACTAAGTATAAATTCTTTAAACTAACTCTTCTTTAACTTCTTAGTACAGTTTCTACATTTTTAATTAATCAATAAATTGTATAAGAATTATATACGTAAAAAATGCTATTTATTAAAATTTGAAAAAAAATATGAAATAAAAATTAATTTCCCCAACCTTATTTTTCACAAAAAAAATATTTTTCTTTAAAAGAAAAAAACATTAAAATATTCTAAGAATACAAGCTTTGATATTGATGGAAAAAAACAAAACTTACATTCTTCTCAAACAGATGATTCCGGAAGCAGCAAGAATTCATTTATATCAAAATGATTATGAATTGTTTGCATAATAAATTTATAATTAAAGTTTAGGATAAAAAACCCATCTTTTTCTCCAGATATGAACACAATGGGTTAAAGATTTGTAAAATAAAACGCATAATGTTGCATTTCAGTTAAAATGCAGTGTCTACTTATTTGTTGTAAACTAGATATTGTTAAATATTTTTCGAGATTTTGTTAGAATATCTCTGCTCTGCCACATCCTAAAAAATACTTCACTATAGGTAAAAGATAATATCATTCAAAATTTAATTTTAGAACGAATAAAAAGAAATTCATTGATAATTAAGATATCCATTTAATTAAAAATTCTAAGTAATGCCACAAAATATATTCAATAAATCTAAAACAAAATCTAATACGGAAGAGAAGCAAATATGTATACATATATATAAACGGCAAAATTCTTAATTTTTTTTAACTCCTTAAAGATTCTGTTTGGAAGGGGGCGAGGCTGCTTTTGTGCCCGTCCTTTCTAGATCTTATCTTTTATCGAAACCTTATTACCTTAACAAGGATTCTTGGGAAATTACATTCCAAATCATATAAAAACGTCTTTTTGGTTTATACCTAAGCTTATTTCACTAAGCTTTTTCATTCAAAATCCATTCAATGAACGATAAGATATATAAACAAATGTATAATACAGACATGTGTCCTTACGTTACTAACGTCATTAACTTCCAATTATCCTTCAAATCAAACAACATGAACTCTTCGGAGGCAAACAACATTGATGCATTTACTTCCCCCGATAAAAATTTGGATTTCAGAACTACAACACATACCTCATAACAGTTTTTGATGAATAAATCCTTCAATTAAATGAAAATCCAGCCCTCGAAACTTGATCATCGTCTCGGCAGCCTTCAACATCCACAAAGTCGACCGATAGAACTGCTTCGACGGTAAGGCAAATTGGTGCCAAGGGTTCCGCATGGAGGGATAGCGATTCGCAAATGTTCGCAATTCCGCGTTTTCGATAAAAAGTCGAGAGAAAGCGATTAAAACATAAAAAAGTAGAACAAGAGAAAAAGACACGCTTTGGCTATACTTTCTTTCGACGTGAGCCGCCAATTATCAATGTCCTCATTGATGACATTTAGCCGTGGAAAGATGTAGGTGTAGAAAACGTGGCTCGCTTCACTGTTTGCAAGCTCTGGCTGTCTTTTTTTTTCGGCACTTTTTCTTTGCTTTTCAAAAAACGTTTGTTTAGAAAGTTAGTTACAAGAATAGATACAGGTAAGGTTGAAGCAAAAGTGCCGGCGAACAATGGAATTTTCGATGCGATAAATAGTTGGGATTTCATCCATTCTTTTTCTGCAATATTTTTGTAAAAGTTTTGTGTGTGTGGAACTTGAAAATCTGCTGTTACTTTTTGGTCAGATAATAGCCTTGACGTCATGTAGAATGTCAAAAACTGACCACATGAGTAGATTTTGTTGATGGTATTCAAATTACTATTTGCTTATTGTCGACTGAAATATCTTTCTAAAAACTAACAGCTACCTGTACTTGAAACTTTGTCAAATTTACTTGCTAAATATTTTGTATAGCTTACGGTTTTTTTTTGTAAAACATTTTTGAAATTTAAGTAAATGATCTTGGAAAGAATGGCATCCACTATATACTCCTTGGATGGGCTCTCCTATCTCTAAGCTCTTGTTGGGTTAGCTCAAATACTTCCTTAAGATAAAAACTCTTCTTTCGTAGAAGAGATTTCTTGGCAAATTATTTTTCAAATTTAAATAAATGCCGTCCCATGTGCTTGTCCCAGCAATACACTCCCTAGTGTTGAGGAAGTGACTCTGTAGCTCTAAGCCTTTGCAGAATTGGTTCAAATTCTATGGGTGAAAAACTCTCTTGCGCGGGGAGTTATTTAGAGAATATTTCTCAAATTTGGTGGTGTAAAAGCCGTTCGACAAGTTGACACTCACGTTACTCTTTTCCGTACTGGGGGAAGGAGCTTCAATGTATCTATAAGACCTTTTTGGATTAGAATGGCCTTTGTTGGGTGAAAATGATCGACGATGGTCAAAAATTCTGAAGAGGAGAGTTAACTTTTATGAACAGCTCTTCCCGCGACAGCTCGGGGTTGGCTACTCAGACATCACCTTTAACCCTGTATTTCCGCGGGATTCAACTCTTGTGTTGACATCATGTCACGTGATGGCGTGAAACCCGGAAGTGAGCGTTTTAAGTACATACGTCGGTTATAGAAGAGAAATATTATAATGAAATAGTAAATCGTCACTTCAAATTTGAGAGACGTTTCTGGTCTAGTTTTCAACGATAAACTGGACTAGAATCACTTGTTACAATCATGTGTTACCTATTTGGTAGTGCTGATGTGGAAGATTATAAATTCTATATTTTCTTTATCTCTTGAGGGGGGAACATGAAGTTTCTCTCCTACAAAATGACAAATTTTAAAAGCACGTTGTTCAAAACCCAAGAATAATTTTTGCAATTTAATAGATGAAGTAAAGTATTCTAATTTTTTTTTAAAGTTGCATTTTATTTAACATTGTTCTTTGGCTCTACCTACCTGGATGAATCTGCATTTTCAAAGATGACAAAATTAATTAGCGGTTAATAATTTTGTACCAAAATATTCAAAATTCGCGTACCGTATATAAACTACTAAGTCTTCAACTGACTATACATACAAGAACTAACTTTAGATGAAAATGATTTATTTCTTAATATATTTTTAGCTGTTTCGTAACAAATGCATCATTTGATATTATTATGTTTGGGGCTGTTATTAGTATGCTTGTTTCTTGCGTTTCGCCTTAAGGTATCCGACTACGTTCGGGGGGAATCATGATTTTAAAAAAGCGCATACTAAATGGATAATTTTCATGATATTTAGTGTCACTTAGGTTTGAATACATGTATAAAATTGTTTTAAAGACATTATGGCAGAATAAAATTATTTAAATACAATATTTTGGCAAAAAATTAACGTAGAATAACCTTTTTCAAAACATTCTCCTTTTATAAAAAAAAAATGCTTCTATAATAATAATAATGTGCTTATATAAAGAAAGGCTTTTCCAGAGAGTCTGAAGCAAAATTTTTGAAAAAAATTCGCATTATTTTCAGATTTGCAACTAATTGAAATAATTATCGGTGTTTTTTTCTTAAAATTTCTCCCCTCTTATGTAAATACGGATAAAAATACGGATAAATCCACTTCTAAGTTATATATTTCAAAAATTCTAGTTCAGCCTTTGTACAGAGGTATGAGCTATATACAGACAAAACATTATTATAATAGAAGCATTTTTCATAAAAGGAGAATGTTTTGAAAATGGGTCATTCTATGTTCATTTTTTGTCAAAATATCATACTTAAATAATTTTTTTATCGTAATAATATTCTTTAAACAATTTTATATACGTTTCTTAATCTAAGTGACACTAAGCATCATAAATATTATCCATTTATATGCTTTTGCAAATCACGGCTCCGAACGTAGTCGGATACTTTAAACACAGTTATAATACTCATTGTACAGTCCCTTTTTTTCAGCTCACAACACCTACGACATTGGGTGGACTACAATACCTTGAAAAATTTAGAAGTCACCAATACCCTAGAAAAGTTTGCCCTCCTCTGACCTAAAATCTGACAATAAATGCAGAGCTTTTTTCCGTCTGAAAAAATATTATCTAAATTTGGGCCACATGCTTTAACACTACGTCCCCCACACCTTGATAAAACAGAACACCTTGAACCACAAAAATTCACTGTATTTCAGGGGAAACTATGGTTTTTAACAATGAATTAGAACAGCAAACATGCATTTATTACATCACATTTATTTAAAAAAGTGAAAATATTTGAGTTGTTACTTTTTCAATTATTATTAAATTTGAGTTAAGTAAATGCTTAACAGAAAGAGATTTACAAATACAACCAATGAATATCCCATGTATGGTTCCCCACAGGGGCGCACACAAGGGAAGTGGGGTTCTGGGGGTCCGAACCCCTTGTGTGCACCCCTGTGGGGAACCATACGTGGGATATTCATTGGTTGTATTTGTAAAGCCCTTCATTTTTTCCCGATTGAATATAATTCTAAGTATATAGTACGTAAAACTTAATTAAGTATTTATTAATGATTAATTTATTAATTAATGGTAATTATTTATTCAATAATTAGTTTTTTATTGTGTTTTGTTCCGAAAATCGACAAAATTAAAAGGAGCATGATACAAGAATGGTGAACTTTCGAACCCGGACCCCCTCCCTTGAAAAATTCTTGTGTGTGCTACTGGTTCCCCAAATATAACAGTTAAAAAAAATCATTAAAAGTTCACTATAACATAACAGAACAAAATATTGTTCTATTAAATAAGAAATTGTTGATTCTTTAAATTAAGCCCCTACAATCTTTTAAAGGCAAGTTTTACACACCGTGAACACTTTTTCTCTTTTTTTCTAAAAAGCACTTAGAAACCATGTGCTTCAATAAACTGCTGAATCATTTAAAACCGGTTTAAAAATGTTTATCATGTACACTGTAACAATAATGTCCATCCATTGTAGAAAGAAAAAGGAATAACGAGAGCAAACTATTTTTTTTCCAGATTCCGGGACAACGATTAGACGATGCAAATCGTTTACGTTTTCACGTTTTTAAAAAATTAAACAACATCGAATGCGAAGTATAATGCCCTACTTCCTAAAAATGAGTCATCTAAGAAAACAAAGAAATGAAACATGAAGAATGGGAAAATGAAATTCATATTTTCGCTCACACGCTTTTTACGTTAAAGGTTCTTACGCACAAATGAGATTTTTCAATTTATTTATCAATATAACCCTTTCCAAAAGGAATGAAATACAATCGAACCTCTACATTGCGAATTTTTCTATATAGCGAACTTTTTCTTGGAACCTTGCACATTTCACGATTTTCTTCGTAAAAAAACCTCTCTATAGCGAAGTGCATTTTTTACATAACGAACTTTTTCTTTTGTGATTCAATTTTTGTTCTACCTTTTTTTAAAGTATTTCTGAAAAAATTTCTAGTTATTCTCTCTAACACATTTTATGGTGGTAATACATCTTGAATTGGTTTTATTATATCCTAACTCGGCGAGAACAACAGAGTTCTGGACGTTTCATCCAAGAAGTGCAACCTTTAACCTTCATTGCTCAGTTCACTAGAAACATCTTCGATATCCTATTTCTTCCTCAGTGGAGTTGTCCCGTGTCCTTGTGTTTTAATTATATAATAATGTATGTTTAATATTAACTGTTTGCTTTAAATTATAAAATGTTCTTAAAATTCAATAATTATATATATATATAATATAAAATTATCTTCTTAATATTGAAAATACAGTAAATTTATCGACATTCTTTTTTTTTCTTGCTTTCCTTGCAGTTTTTCTTTCTTTCTTTTTTGATGGGTAAGATTTATAAAATAAGCATAAATTAATTTTTAAAAAAAGTGTGAATAATTACTTTTTTTAATACATAGTGTCTATGAATTTAAAATTTGTTTTATGTGATTTATAAAGTATATTAAAAGATGAACCTCTATTTAACGAATTTTCGATATAACGAACTTTTTTCCGGGATTTAGCGACTTCGATATATAGAGGTCCGACTGTACTTTAAACGCATCTTTAATTGCATTTGATTTTTTTAATTAACGTTCCACTTGAAATCTATACAAGGTTTATTCCATTGTCAACAGTCTCATAATTATCTCCATTGTTAATAGTCATTCCCGATCAAGTGGTGAGGATGACACCTGATTTGGTACTACTCTTTCGAAACTTCCACGCGAACATGAGGATTCTGAGCCTCAACTGATTTCACGTACACCAACAGATTTGCACGATAGGTCTTCAATGGCACCAGGACTCAAACTCACGATTCGGCAGAAACAACGCAAGTCATGAATTCACAACCATGTTCACTCGGCAACCGCAGCCCCAAATGCGTCTACATTTTTAAATTCCTACTATTAGCTCATACACTCTATATATTTATGTATTTATTTATCTTGGTGGGATTTTCAATCGTTGATAAAATACATCTTAAAGCGCTTGTAAAGGACAGTTTTTGTAGAGATTTTCTCTCGCTAGATGGCTGCACCTGTCAACTGTTTTTCGAATTCGCTAAACGTGATATTGGCAAGATAGAAATTAATTCTATTCAAATAAATGTTAAACTTAAATAATAATTGTTAAACTTATTTTATATAAATGCATTTAAATTCTGTTAATTTTTAAAATGGTTTTCATAATTTATATTTCTGTTTTTATATTTTTCTTTACTCATGTAGTCGTATCGATTGTATTATGCTTAACTGCAGCATAACTGTGTAAAATACTAAAAACGTGGCATTTTCTGTACAACTTGTAGATCTATCTTCGCCGCCTTTGAATGAGCACGCAGAATAAAATTCCAGTAGATTTTGATAAAGTTTAATGTTTGAATTAAATGAAAACTCAACACACTTGAGTATTATTTAGAGTGCTATGAAACAAGCACCTAATAACTGGTGACCCTGGATTTTTTTTTTTTTTTACTGGAAAATGACAAAATAGCGCATTGGCTAAAAAGATCGTGGAGATGGCGCTAAGAACAATTGATGCTGCAGTGGTTCAGAAAATTTCCCTAAGAGTGGATGAACTCCTCTCTAAATTAGTAAGTCTGGAAGAACAACTTGCCTCTTTGAAGCTACAACGAAAAGTCCGGAGCTCTAGCCCTCATCACCATCAGAGGAGTAAGTCGCAGCAAATCAAGGCGCCGCTACAATCCTCAGGGACGATATTGCTTCTACCATTTCCGATTCGGAAAGAAGTGCCTCCCTGGTAAATGCGTACAGCCGTGCAGTTTCAATGAGCCGGGAAACGAATACCAGCAGTAGACGCCGCGGCGAGTCCTGCTGCCGATATTTTAGGCCGCAAATTCCGGTTATTTGTCAGGACAGAGAAACCGAATGTCAATTCCTTGTGGATAGTGGAGCAGACGTCTCGATCCTCCCTTGGACAAAAACGAAAGGTGAGTGCCAAGCCTCTCAATATAAACTGTATGCTGCTAATGGCACTGAAATTCCAACATATGGTCTGAAAATTCTCACGCTGGATCTAGGCCTAAGACGCCCATTTCAGTGGCCGTTTATTATTGCCAAAGTTGAGCGAGGAATCATAGGTGCTGATTTCCTTCAAAAATTCCAGTTGCTGATAGATCTGCACAACAGGAAATTAATCGATGGAGTAACAAATCTTTCAATTAAAGGAGAAGTTGCTACCATCCAAGAAAATAATGATCTCAGCACAGTCAATAGAGCCTCCAAATATTTCAACCTGCTTAAGTTGTATCCTGATTTAACCAAGCCAAACTTGGTTAACAGAGTTGTTAAACATGAAGTAAAGCACCACATCCTAACAACTGGCCAACCGGTTTATTCGAAGGCAAGACAACTAGCCTCTGATAAGTTGAAGCTGGCGAAGCAAGAGTTCCAATTTATGCTGGACAACGACATTATTAGACCCTCAAAATCTCAATGGGCAAGTCCATTGCATTTAGTAAATAAAAAAGGATGGCACATTAAGACCATGTGGTGATTACAGGCGACTCAACGCACAGACAATACCAGATCGATATCCAATTCCTAGAATTGAGGACTTTAATCACATCCTGAAGGATAAAAAATATTTTCCAAGATAGATCTAGTAAAGGCTTATTATCAGATACCAATTGCTGAGGAAGACAAAGAAAAAACTGCCATCACCACCCCATTTGGCTTGTACGAGTTCAATACTATGAGTTTTGGACTGAGGAATGCTCCTTCAACCTTCCAACGTTTCATTACTGAAGTACTGTATGGACTCGACTTTGTTTTCCGTATCTTGATGATGTACTTGTTGCCTCAGCTACTGAAGAGGAACACAGTGAACACCTAAAAATGGTATTTGAAAGATTCCAGCAATATGGACTTCAAATAAATGTCTCCAAATCAGTGATGGGAGCTGCCCAAGTTGAATATTTGGGATTTCTGATCACTGCAGAAGGTTCTCGGCCATTGCCAGAAAAAGTTCAAGCTATCTTCAACTACAAACTACCAGAAACTATTCATGACCTGCGAACGTTTCTGGGCATGATAAATTTTTACCGAAGATACCTAAAGGATGCTGCGAAGACTCAAGCACCTCTACATGAACTGTTAAAAGGAGCGAAAATGAAAGACCGCAGAAAAGTGCATTGGACTGATGACACCAGGAGAAGCTTCGAAAAATGCAAAACTGACCTTGCCGAAGCTGCTCTTTTATCATTTCCAAGATCTGGACTACCCCTATCACTTTGCACAGATGCATCAGACTTTGCTGTGGGTGCAGTAATCCAGCAATTAGAAAACGAGAGTTGGAAACCAATAGCCTTTTACTCAAAGAAGCTAAATGAAACACAAACAAGGTATAGTACCTATGACCGAGAACTATTGGGAATATACCTTTCAGTGAAACATTTCAAACACCTGCTGGAAGGGAATGATTTTGTTATATATACTGACCACAAGCCTCTAACTTTTGCATTTAAGCAAAAAAATGAAAAAGCATCACCAAGACAACAACGACAACTTCAATACATTTCAGAATTTAGTTGTAACATTCAACATGTATTGGGTAAAGATAATGTTGTTGCAGATGCCTTATCCAGAATTGATTCAATTTCTGAAATCAACTTTGAGGAAATTGC
The DNA here is from genome assembly GCA_019973935.1 of Trichonephila clavipes. NCBI lineage: Eukaryota > Metazoa > Arthropoda > Arachnida > Araneae > Nephilidae > Trichonephila > Trichonephila clavipes. The sequence goes on from BMAU01019156.1 coordinate 665,197, forward strand.
AGAAGAGCAAACTACTGACGAAGAGTTGCAAAAATTATTGCACAACAATTCTTTAAAATTTAAACCTTCGACATTGCCATCTGAAAAAAACTTTGGTGTGACATCTCAACACAAAAATTAGGCCTTACATTCCACAAAAATTCAGGTTTCAAATATTCCAACTAATTCATGGCTTAGCTCACCCTGGTATTAAATCTACAGTTAAACTGATGATTGAAAAATATGTCTGGTCAGATATTAAAAAGCAAGTCAGAGAATGGGCAAAAGCTTGCATTAGATGCCAAAAATGTAAAGTCAGCAGGCATACAAAATCCAAATTAGGAGAATTCGAACAACCAGATGAAAGGTTTAGTGTAGTTCACATAGATCTCATTGGAAAACTACCACCTTCAGAAGGGATGCAGTATTGCTTAACCTGCATTGACCGATTCTCTTGCTGGATGGAAGCAATTCCTATACCTGAAATAACAGCTGAAATAGTTGGGAGAGCATTTTATGAGAAATGGATTTGCAGGTTTGGAGTACCTGCCAAAATAGTCACAGATCAAGGTCGACAGTTTGAGGCAGAACTATTTAGAAGCATAGCTGCAATATGTGGTGCTAAAGTAGCCCACACAACATCTTATCACCCTCAATGTAATGGGAAAGTTGAACGTTTACATAGGACCTTGAAAGGTGCTATAAAAGCTCACAACAATATTAGATGGACAGAGTCATTACCCACTGTGTTGTTAGGTTTAAGAGCTGCCATAAGACCTGACATTAGTTACACAATTGCACAGATGGTCTATGGTACTTCCATTAAATTACCTGGCGAATTTTTTGATCCTCCTACTATTAACATGGATCCACAGAATTTTGTCGCCAAATTACAGCAGCACATGGCAGAGCTAAAGCCACTGAAGTCTCCTAGCAACAGGAAGCAAAATATCTTTGTGCATAAAGATTTGAAATCCTGTTCCCATGTGTTTCTTCGTATCGACAGAGTTAAAAAAGCATTAGAACCACCATATGAAGGACCATATACTGTACAAAAAAGTATGATAAATATTTCACAATCCTAATCAAAGATAAAACAATTAATATATCTGTAGATAGACTGAAACCTGCCTATTTGTTAGCAGTGGACAATCAAAATGAACAAACTAGTGTTGGACAAAAAATGAGATTTCAAATTGGAAAGAACTTTCCCCAATGCCTGATGAACAATCTACTACCAGCTGTGGTAGAAAGATAAAAAAACCAGTAAGATTTAGAGAATAAACAAAATAGCAACTATTATGTATGTAAGTGTTAAAGTTTGAAATTCCTTTCACTTATTACTAATAAACAGTTATTAAAAATTAGTAAATTTTAAAATCACCATTTATAAAAATGTATCTAATTGATTAAATATATACTTGGTAATAATTCTCTTGGTAATGCAATTCATGTACATATAGTGAAAAAGTTATAGTAAACACTGTTTTAAATGTTGTAGATATGCCTATAAAATGACAATGTATGTTAATTCCTGGATTTTAGAATTGAAAATTGACTCTTAATTGGTTATATATACATGTATGATTTTTATGCTAGTATTGTGAAATTTAAATAATTATTCTTCCACTATCCTGATATAACCTCATCAGTAAGTTGTAAGCAAAAGTAGAATTGCGTGTAATTTCATAACAGCGAGAATCTAAATCAAACAAAAGCTTTGTAAATAAAAAGAAATTAAAGAGCATGATGTACAATTTTCCATATATATTCTCGCATTCAAAGTAATATATGTTATACGAAGTTTTTTCAACTTTATGTCACAAATAATTATTCATTACTACTGTTTTTTTTTACATTGTCGACAGAATTTCCCTCATTAGTATTACAATTTGTGGGCATCTCATCTCTTAAATGTGTTATAGAATGTGTTTTTTTCTTCATTGGAAAGTATGTATTTTAACAAAATTATCTATTATGTATTTAATAGTGAACATAAAATTTTCAGGATATCAATATAAATACATGTGTTAGCATCAAATTCTATGTTTATAAATAGATATGTGTTAGCATCAAAAACTATGTGTAGAAATAATATGTGTTAGCATCAAATAAAATGTGTATAAATAGATACTGTTTTGCATAAAAATGCTCAATTGTGGTAAATGGATTGTATTAGTGATTAACTGAGTTATAATTAATTATGTGGTGAATTGAAACTGAAGTTTTCTGGTATTCTTTCTTGTAAATAGGAAGTTTTCTGTATGTTATATATTATAAAATTACCCATTGTGTATGTAAATATGAAAATTGATTTTTTTTAACAGTATTGGATTTGATATGTTTCATAATAGTCAAAAAAATTAAGGTGTTGTCATTGCAGAGTAACTTGAAATGTTTTTTTTAATGGCATGTTAATTTTCATTGGAATATGAATGATTTTTTTTCGCAAAATATTTATGTACTCCTTAGTTTCCCATGTTCAAATATTGACTGAGTTTTGTGTATTTGCAAAAGCATTCTGTAGTTTATTTTTTTTTTGAGTTATTGCAAATCTTATATATACTCTTTTTTGATTTTGTTTAAATTTGATTGTTGCTCAGTATAAATATACATTTAAAGTAATTGCTGAACATTTTAGTTGTATTTTTCCATGTATTTTTTAAGAAACAGGAAGGTAGCTGTGTTTAAATATTTTAAACTTGTAGCATATTTTGTGCATTAAGACTTCTGTAGCAATCCTGTAGTAGTAATTTTGTGTTGTGTAATGCAATGATTAGTAATAATTGTGTTAAAAGCGGTTTGTATAAGTTTAATTTGTAAAAAAAAAAAATGAAATTATAATCTGTTCAATAAGTCTGAAACTGTCCCTGCCATATATTTTTTTCTTGTATCGTAACTTTGTTACTGGCAAGGAGTAATGTAAAGGACAGTTTTGTAGAGATTTTCTCTCACTAGATGGCTGCACCTGTCAACTGTTTTCGAATTCGCTAAACGTGATATTGGCAAGATAGAAATTAATTCTATTCAAATAAATGTTAAACTTAAATAATAATTGTTAAACTTATTTTATATAAATGCATTTAAATTCTGTTAATTTTTAAAATGGTTTTCATAATTTATATTTCTGTTTTTATATTTTTCTTTACTCATGTAGTCGTATCGATTGTATTATGCTTAACTGCAGCATAACTGTGTAAAATACTAAAAACGTGGCATTTTCTGTACAACTTGTAGATCTATCTTCGCCGCCTTTGAATGAGCACGCAGAATAAAATTCCAGTAGATTTTGATAAAGTTTAATGTTTGAATTAAATGAAAACTCAACACACTTGAGTATTATTTAGAGTGCTATGAAACAAGCACCTAATACGCTCAATTGAGCTGAAATTTTAGATATACAAATACAGCAACGTTTGCATCATTTTTGGCAACTTATCGACTATTTTGGCGACTTGTGGCAAAGCATGAAAAGGTTTTTTTTCTCACATTTTCAAGCGCTCGTTTGAGCTGCTATTTTCTATACACTGTTGTTTGAGGTAAAAATAAGATATCTTCATAATAATTAATTAAAATTAATTGTCTGAAACTAATTATTTAAACAATTACAGATATAGCCACGTTAGTTTCATTTTTAGTGACTTGAGTCAAAGCTTTAAAAGATTTCTTTTTCTCATGTTTTAAAGCATTCAGTTGAACTGAAATTTTATAGAAACGATTGTTTTGGATGGCAATACGATACTTTAATGACAATTAATAAAAATTAGTTACCACTTAATGTTGCACTTCTGTCATATGTATATACATATTTACATTAATTGTAACCATTTAATAAAAAGTAGCTAAAATTAGATTTTTTTTTTTTGTTGATCTAAGTAGGAGAGAGAATTGACTTATTTTTTTATATTACTTGTTAAAATGTAATTTGACTTTCAATAAGTGTATAATGAAAAATTTGTAAAACAGTAGTAGATTTTCATAAATTACCCAACGTAATACATTATATCCCCCCCTAGATTTTCAAATAAAATATTAAGAAAAAATCTTATTTATGTACACCATGATGTTCAAATCATTGATTAAAATTTAATTTTCTTGTATACCAAGATTTAATTTTCAACAGATTTGATTAGCTTTTAATATAATTTGCATCATAATAGATTAGTGAAAAATTATTATTATTTCATTTTCTATTACACAGAATCTTTTATTTCTAATTTAGAACAATGGTAAACTAAACAGGATGACACCGGAGATAATTCCCTCAACCTCCACACCCCGCTGATAAGAGGACTACGATCCTCAACATCAAATGAACATCAGTCCCTCTACACGGAGGATCTTCAGAGGTCTCAGGACTAAAAACAGTCCAGTTAAACAGCCGGTAACAACATTATAGAGACTATGGTGTATATAATGATCGGTATGAATGGTATATATGGCTACTAAAAGGTATCGTGAAAATTTCTATATTATTTTTCAAATGTATACCTAAAATACAAATACTCTGTATACAATTCCCAATAATTTATATCTGTAATAGTAATAATTTTCTCTAGAATCCTTTTAATTAACTCTTTTAATAATATTTAAATAATCTTTTAATTCTTAGGTTCAAAACCTAGGCCCTGACCTTAATCAACTAGTATCCGAAATCCCAGTCCCACCTATTTTAACCAATCATAGCTTTTGTTACAAAATAGTCACGAGGTCTTCACCCCCGGCTACAAATACCGAGGTCTGGAAAACCCACTCTCTTCGCTCTTCTCTTTGTAATCAAGTAGCCAGCCGGCTGCCGCGCGTTGTGTGTTTGTTCTTTGTTCTGTCATCCATGCTTGCAGTAATTAATATGTCTAAGTGTTTCAAGATATGTACTAAACTGGATTAACTTTCAAGACTGCCTCATCAATTCCATAAAGTATGATCAACCTACCATATTCACTTCCAATGGCCACGCCCCTGTCCTTTCGTTGTTTCAATAACATCCAATTGCCACATCTGAATTATTTTTACCACTCACCAGAAATATTACAGAAGTATTTCATATATATATATATATATATATATATATATATATATATATATATATATATATATATATATATATATTTGAACATTTACGAATTTTTTTCATAATGGAATAGAATGGGAAAAGGCATGCCCTACAGATTCAGAAGCTTTCCAAAATAACTCTAATTTTATTTATGTAAAGGAATATTTAAATATAGTATTAGAAAATGCGAATAAAAATGTATAATAACATTGTACGTCCGTTTCGAGGAAATGAATAAAATGTTAGAAATACCATAGCACAGAGCAATTGAATTATTTTAAAATTATGCAAAATATATTGTTCTGATTATCAAAAATTGTCTCAATTTCTTTACACAAATACATAAAAGGTACAATTGCTTACGATCAGTTTCTGAATAATAAAGGAAAAATGCAGGAATAAATATTGAATTACATAGTGCAATACCTTGTACAGTTAAATTCGTTTAATAAATAAAACTTTATATAATAACTAGCCGTTATCCACCCACTTCACTGGGTACTTCACGATGTTGTATATATGTACACTGTTTACATATATATTAATTATTGATATCTAGCATTAAGAATTCCATTGTATTAAAAATATATTTTTATATATGAAAAATATATAAAATATGTTACACTCTCACCCCTTGATATAAAAAGAACTTAAATTATAATATCTAATTTCTATTTATATCTAAAATAGAAGTAGAAAGATTTTTTTCGCTCACTTAACCTAATAATCAAGTCCTCCAAAGAAACTTTCAGTGGATCTCTACTCCATAAAATAAACATGCGTGCTAAATTTCAAGTATAAATCTAACAGAGCAAAAACGGAATTTTTATCATCAATACCTCGTTGAGAACACTCTTAGCGGATTCCAATTCAACAAAAGAAGCATGCAAACCAAATTTCATTATTGTAGTCTTAGCAGTTCGAAAACGGGAATTTGTCTATCAATACGCCCCAATAACTCTTCCCGCTTTCCCCTGGAGTTGATTTCCGTAAATTCTATTCTTAGTGGAACTCTATCCAACTAAAGAAAAGTGCTCAACAAATTTCAAGTAAATGAGTTAAATTCAAAAACAGGAATTTTTCTATAACACCCCTTAATCCCTCGCAATCCCACTCCTTTGGGGGTCCGTTTTCGCAAAAATCTTTGTAAAAGGTACTTTATTCCATGAACAGAACATACCTTCTATTTTTCAAGCAGGTGTTTCTATTAGTTGAAAAGCGGAAATATTTATCTATTACGCCCCTTAACCCCCCTCAGTGACCCTTGGGGATCAATTTCCTCCAAAACTATTTTGTAGCGGATCTCTACACCATGAAAGGAATTCGCTTACCAAATTTTAAGACTGCACGTCTAATAGTTTAAAAATGGAAATAATTATCTATAACGCCACTTAGGAAACGATATACACAAAACCCATCTTACGGCATATCTCTACTCAATGAATGGAATCTGTTTACTCAATTTCAAGATTTTACGTCTAATAGTTTAAAAAAGGAGTTAATTGCCTATAACGCCCCTTTATTCTCCACAACGCCACTTGGGAGTCGATTTTCACAAAACCCATTCTGCAGTTGATCTGTACTCTATGAAAGGAATCCGCTTACCAAATTTCAAGACTGTACGTCTAATAGGTTAAAAATGGAAATAATTACCTATAACGCCCCTTAAGCGCCCTCAACGCCCCTTGGAGGTAGATTTTCGTAAAAATCATGTATGGAATCTCTACTTTATGAAAGAAATCTGTGTACCAAGTTTCACGACTGTACATCTAATAGTTTATTAATGGTTTTTTATAATGTTTATTAATTTTATTATCTATAAAACCCCTTTGGGTTCGAACTTTGCAAAATCCGTTCTTAGCTGACGTCTACTCCATGAAAGGAACCTACCTACCAAATTTCAAGTCTGTAGGTTCAATAGTTCCGGAAATATCGTGATTAGTCAGTAAGTCAGTCTGTCAGTGAGTGAGTCGCTTTTGTCCTTTATATATATAGATGAAGATACATAAATTCACGTTATGATTAATAATGATCAAAAAAGAAATTTATTAAAAAATTAAAATATCTTTTTTTGATTAATAAAACAGCACAGATTCCATCCAGATTTTTTTTTTATGATTAAGGTAGCACATATTAATTTTTAGCTTTCTAAACCGATAAATATTTTGGTTCTGCATAAACATTAAATAAATTATTTTGCGATATGATTTTCATATCGAGTAGTATTCATAACTATCGTGGTGCCATCTATCGAGAAAAATAGTATCTTAATTGCTTTTCATTGTCTAACGTAATAATTAATATAAATTGTAGTTGCAAAAATCTTTATAAAAGTTCTTGATAATTTTTCAACAATTTAAATGCCAAATTTGTGTTTATTTTAATAAATATATAAAAAGCGGTTTCATTAAAACTGCGTTGATTTTCTAGAAATGTTCAGCGATAGACAATGAGCGAATAAAAGACATTGTCACTCTAGAAACTAATGAAGGAGGGATTACACGAACATTCAAATGTTTAATGATAGCAATAAAGGATGGCTAATTCATTATATGTTTTTCATTTTCTGATAGATTATTAACATTATATTTTGGAGTTTCATTTGGAATATAGGTAACTGACATTATAATTTTGAATCATTTAGTTTTTACAATAGGGTTTTGAGCCATTACATTCAAAACTCCAGTTTCCACTTATAAAGCTTATTCAATTACAAATGATTTAAGCAAGCGCCTCTATAAGAATATACTCTTTGACGCCAGGAAAAAACACGAAAAGGAATGAAATAATCATAACAAATTTTTGCCATGTTTTAAAGCATGTATATATAGTTCTTTCCATTAATAAAATTTCTTATTATTCACAGTTGCTTATTGTATGCTTTAGAAAAATCATTACACATTTCTATACAATACTGAATGAATATCGTCCGTCAAAGCATTTTTGTGAAAGGAAATATGAAGGAAAACTAAAAGAAACCTTTTTTTTTTTTTCCTCAATGAATTACAATAAATCATTTTTCCTTCCCTTAAGATCTCTTTTTCACCGTATTTGTCTATTCAAAAACTTCTAGTTGCCTGTCTTAAAGATATCTTATCAAACAAGACTCTTTTAAATAAAATCAAAATAATATATTTTTCAAATCTTAATTTACACTTACTTTTGGAAATGCAACGTCCTGATCAATAGTGCTGCCATCTATAAACTTTAAAAATTACTATTTAATGCAGAGTAAATTTGAATATATATGCTATGTTTTGCTTCATTTGAAGGGAAGACTCTTAAAAATCTCAAAAATCTTAGTAATAAAAAAGGCCCATTTTGGTTAAATTATAGAATGAATCTAAAAAGTAGAAAATAAATAAGAACAGAACTTACAAGTGATTGCATGATTGAAGTAAATAAAACACACGAAAGCTCTCTCTCTCGACAAATGTAAAGTTTAGTTTAACATTTGGATCTATTAAACTAATATAACTTTTATACTTTCGCAACTTATATTTTCCTATAACACTCTTTTCTTTTTTGTTTGCTTTCACATTTAATTAAAACAAATGCATGCGATTTTATTTTATTATTTTAATAATTTTAACAATCATACTATTTTAATAAAAGAAAGCTTTAATGTATAGAATTATTTCATTGACTGTTTAAAAAGTTTCATAACCCATTACACAGCAGGGGAAAAAATCTACATCTACTATTATTAGTCCCAGTTTCTTCGAAGCCATAAATTTGCTGCTTTTCTTGAACAGCTAATTAATTTGTACGTAAATTTCAACCAAAAAACTAAAGAATGTTATGTCAAGTCATATATACAAGAATTTTATGCATTTAAATACATTTTTTGCACTAAAAATCAAATATCTGTAATTTAACAAAGTGGTATTGTTTCAAATCTACCCTTTGGAAAAAAAACCTTAAAAACATGTAAACAAAAACATAATTATTATTTCCGCAATTGTGATTTTTGAATCATTCTTGTGATATATATATTTAATGTTTTTATACAATATGGAATACTTTATAATACTTACAGTAACATTCTATGTAAAAATATTACTTTAATTATCGCAAACATAAAATAAAAGACATTTTTTTGAGGAAAATGTATTATATTTCTTCATTTACGAATTCTTTGCAGGTGATCCTTTCAAAAGTCTCTTTAAAAAAGGTAAGATTCTTTAAACGGATTATCTTTCACTCACTGCAATAATATTAAGATAAACTTTGGTAAATTAATCGCGAATTCATGCGTAAATTTCCCTTGAACGATGTCTTTTTTGAAGTTAAGAAAATTGCAGAAGGAATATGATACTAAGGAATTTAGGTCAAAGTTTTACAAATGCTATTAAGTCTCAATTCTGAAATATTTGCATAAATATATCGCGAGCTGCATCGATTATTTCAAATACACTGTGATTTTGAGATTTCAAATGCACTGTAATTTTGTGATTTCAAATGCTCAGTGATTTTGTGATTTCAAATGCACAGTGATTGAGTAAAAAGTCATAAACGTTAATCATTCATATTTTTCAATGTTAATTATTTTTGTAACGTGAACCTTTTCGTTTATATTATTTTTAACATGTGTTATAGATCAACTCTCAGTTTCCTTTTCAATACTATACAACAACAACAACAAAAATACATGGGTCGAATTAACTTATTAAGTCAAAACCGATAATTCATTAAAATGATCATTCTGTAATTATGTTTAACATATTTAATTATTTTTAATTTACAGTATTTTATTTTTATCTCATTTTAGTTTCAAGGTACATAAAGCATTTTCCAAGTTTGTGAATTAATTTTTTTAGTTTCGATTTTTATTTATAATATTCATTGCGAAGTGTTATTACATTCTTCCTAAACATCTATATTATTTTAAATTATTGCTTTTCCCGCTGAATAATTTACTTTTCAGGTTTATTGCCTTACTAACGTGAACAGTCGATGCTACAAGAGAGCTATTGGGACGGACCTCATCATTTAGATCTAAAATCAAACTGACGAGGAAGACACCTGAGCTGGCATCCCACTCTCCAAGGTTCAGATTTAGCGCACATAAGCCCTTCATCAGGACTCGAACCTAAGACTCGAGAGAATGAACTGCTGCCACGGGTTTGCGACCATAATTACTCCGTTACCACATCCATTAACTTTCGAGAAGTATAGCAACCACTGACACTCTTGGTACCTAAGGGGACTTTCGTTTTGGCTACAAGTAAATAGGTTAGAAGATTACTTTTCAAATTTGCACGTTATAACTCAGGCTTGCTTGCACCAATAATGAAATGTACCTTCAAAGTATAATGTAAAAAGTCTCTTTAATATTGCATTTGATAAAAGGCTTTTTTTAATTAATTTCTTTGGCAAGTTAAAACTTTTCACCGAGCATTGAGCCACAGTATAATCAATTGCTCTAAGTTTCTAATCAGGAGGCTAACAGTGGCTGAACTGGTAATCTCTGATTGGGTTTTTTTCATTATTCCAAATAATATTATTATTAATAAATAGTTCTCTTTATGATGTATACAAGCGTTCTAGGATCCTTGGGACAAACTTTAAGGAGGGTAGAGGACGTCCCAAGGATTCAGATTTGTATAGCAACCCATGGTCGAAACATCTTCTTTTGTAGAAAAATAGCGTTGTTTCCAAGAGCATTTTAGGAAATAGACCTACATTACTGCAATCATTTGAACTGCCATCCCCGCAGAGAAATATGGAACGTTTTACGAACACCGAGCTGGTAGATATGCACCCAATTTTCGGATCGGCAGAAAGAAATGCACGAGCATCAGGAAGATGAATTCACGAAAGGTACCCACAGAGAGATATCCCAGACCTCCAGATGTTTGCTAATTTGCATTACAATGTGTGGGAATATGGATCATTATAAGGCAATAGGCTTGAGGAGGGTGGGCCACCCATTCCAGAGGGCCACGGTATCCAATAGATTTTGTTTCATGCATGGAACAAATTATGTTGGATGCTGTTCGAAGAAATCCGAGTACCATGTTGGGAGTTCGAGTCACTCATGGCCCGCCCTCTCACTATGGCTATTCCTTGTGTGATGTCCTCTATCTCGCCTTAAAGTATGACCTAATTATCCTGAGACATCCTGTACATGCAAATATTAACTCAAATCCGGTGAAATATTGCGCTAAGTATATTAAATATGTTGATAGAGTTTCAGACATACATTCTTCAAAAACATTTACTCATACAATAAGAAGGAAAAAGTAAGAAAGGATATTTAATGCCACTTTCATTACAATACCACGTGTCTATCCAATTACCTTTAAGCGACCATTTTAGCTTAATAGAAGGGGTATAAGTTCTACTCCTAAAAACTCAGCAACTCTTAAGGTATCCAACTACCTTAAAATCAGGATTTTTTTTAAAAAAAAAAATTGAAAAATTTGTTTATGACTTTATTTTATAAGTAATCTTATTAGCTCCATAAAAATATCAAGTGTTTTACTTTCCATTCACTAGAACAAAAACTACAAGTATTTGGACAGCAATGGGTCAAGAAGATTTTTTTAACAATTTGCTGAAATTTTTTGTGTATATTCTATAAAATAGTATAAGTGTTTTAACCCTCAGATTTATCAATCACTGTTATATTACAAAATTTACAGTTTTTTATGTGAAAATAATCGCTTTTTTTAAAGTATATAATTTCATATAATAACTAAGATAGAGGGCTCTAGTTTTTGTACCAATTAAAATATCTCTTATACTTAAGTTCATTTCAAAAAGAAATAGCAAAGTGAAACATCCCAATTGAAAAAGTGAGAATTGATTCATTTACTATTTGTACAGAGCGGGCCCCGCTTATGTAATTATTTGTCAATTTTTACCCAATTTTCCCATTTTAGTTTTAGTTATTTATTTTTCTCTTCTTAATTTCAGCCTTTTTTTCTTAAATGTTCTAAATAAAACTAAAAATCCCACACACAAAAAAAATACCCATATTTTCATTTTTTTTAAAGTTGTCACAAGTAGCCATAAGAAAAAAAAGTTGTCATAAGAAAAAAAGATTAAAGCCAAGGGGATTTTTAAATTATTCTATTTTATTGAGTCGTTTTAAAACAGCATTATCATTTCACAAATACAGATGCAAATCCCTGCAAAACACAGCGTGTCACCTTGCAGGATTGACGATCCTTCGCGATAACGCATCAGAAAACAAGACATTATTCTGCAGATATTTTCACCGCTTCGTTGGTTTATACGATGCTTTCGAACTGCACGGAGATAAGTCTTCTCGCAGCCATTTTTCGGCTTTTCACTTCCACACGAGATGAGGATACCAAACAATCGAAGAGCGGCCGCCGGAGAAAAGATCAAAAAACTTCTCTTCCGGTCATCCTAACGGTCAGTGCCAGAACTTATCAGACGGAGAACTTTATGGCGGCGGAACAGAACAGGAAGGGGGAGGGAAGAGAATGATTGACGTTTGCATTACGTGAGAAAACGAAATTATACAGCATATTTTTTTCCTATTTCTTTTCATTTATTTAACCTGACACTGCTCCCCTGTCAATGTAAAGTAAATATAGAATCTATTTTTCACGATGCGTTAGTGTGTGTACTAGGTCCACTTTCTATTTATTCGCTATGATATCTTTTAAATGGTTACTTCTTAAGAGATGTCAGATACACATAATATTATTTTATAAAACAGCATTATTTATATTGATATAAATATATTGATTGATTTTTTTATTTTTATTAACGGTGTCATTTGAAGCTGCATTAGGAATATTGGCGAAGAACCTCGTAATTTTGAGTGAGTGAGTGAATATTAAGATATCTACGTTTAGAGCCGTGATTTTTAAAAAACACATAAATGGATAATTTTCATGATATTTAGTGTCACTTAGATTAGAATACACGTATAAAATTGTTTTAAAGATATTGTGATAAAAAAAATTATTTAAATACAATATTTCGTCAAAAAATTAACTTAGAATAACCTTTTTTTCAAAACGTTCTCCTTTTGTGAAAAATGCTTCTATTATAATAATATTTTGCCTGTATATAGCTCAGTCTTTTCTACAGAGGTTCAACTATGATTTTTGAAAAATTCACATTTTCAGAGTTACAACCCATTGAAATAATTATCGACGTTTTTTTCTTAAAATTTCTCCCCTCTGTTGTCGTAAAACATGGATAAACCCACTTCTAAGTCATGTATTTCAAAAATTCTAGTTGATCCTCTGTACAAAGATCTGAGCTATATACAAACAAAATATTATTATAATAGAAACATTTTTCGCAAAAGGAGAATATTTTGAAAATGGGTCATTCTTTATTAATTTTTTGTCAAAATATTGTACTTAAAAATTTTACGCTTTTGCAAAATCATGGTTTCGAACGTAGTCCGATACCCTTAACGTCGCACTGTTTAGCTATATGAGGGCTTTCGGCGACGGTCCTCGTCATTTTAAACCATGGTCAAGTGACGTGGATGACAACTGAGTTGGCATCCCCCTCTCCTAACTACCACACCTATGAGAGGGTGTTTGAGCTCTCGACAGATTTAACGTGCATCGCTCCCCGACACGGTGGGTCTTTAGTAGTACTAGGTTCGAACTCGTAACAACCTAGCCATGATCCGATACCTTGACCACTAGGCTACCGTGGCCACCGGTAATTTTGAGAGTGAGAGTTTATTAACGTCGCAATATTAAACAACATTAGGGTTATTGGAGACGGATCTCGTAATTTTGAACCTAGATCAAGTAACGATGGCGACACCTGAGGTGAAGTGATTGAGTGAGGGGTTATTAACGCCCGTTATAAGGCAACACGAGAGTTATTGGTGACCTTATCAATTTTGAACGTGTGTCAAGTGACGAGGACGACATTTGATCTGGTACACTATACCAACGGAAGGATTTTCAGTCCTTCTAAATGGGGGTCATCATTGGCAAATAGGATTCGAACTCATGATACGTCGGATACAAGATCTGATCATAACCACTGGGCTAACGAGTTCTTAATTTTGAGTCTTGGTCAAGAAACGAGGACGATCCCTGGGAGAGAGAGCAAGAACCCAACTCTGGATGTCTCGGTTACCGCAGCCACAACATAAACAACTTTCTTTTGTGAGCATTATAGGATATATCAGAAAAATTAATTTGTCTTTGGGAGTCAGCGTCAGGGAAAATACTCATAAATACTTTACTTTATTAACTGTGGATTGAATTTGTAAATCCTTGTTCTTAAGTATTTACAATCCGGAAAAGCGTAATCTTTTTTTCTTTGAGAAAACTAGGATTTTAAACAAGAAAAACCTTTTAATCTTTTGTATCAAGTCAGGCTTTGCGATAATACGATATCCAAGGAGTTGCAGTATTAAATCAGTTTTAAGGTAATATGAGGAAATATCATAGCTTTCTCTCTCTTTTACAAATTTGATTCGAATTCTTCTTTTGTTATCCGATTACTTTTTCTGCTCCTTGAGTAAAGATAAATTTCTCAATTTCAAAAAAATAAACTTATATTAACCAAAAAATATTTCTTTCTCGTTAGTTTCGAAAAGGTTTAGGAAGAAATATTCTTTTTTCTTCTAAAAAATGTTGCTTTTGGATTTCATTTGTAGATATAAAAATATCGAGGTTTTATATCGATTAAAAATAAAATATCTCCTTCAAAATTACTAGAAATATTAATAAAAAAAACGGGATAAGTTTTTCTCGAATTAAATACCCATAATCTCTTTAAATAATTGTGAGTCGGAAATGTGGACTCTCTTCTATCATCAGCTTTAGTATTTATGTTAATTTTCCCAATATTCACTGTAACTGAACAATATCGCATACAATATTTTGAAAAAATCTCTCCGTAATCTTCTAAGTATTCGCTTCATAGACAAAATTCTTGACTTTCTCTTACATCACACATTCACTAATACAAACTGTATCACACTACTCACTTAATTTTGAACACATCTCTCTGAGAAATCTGCGTGATCAACTCACAGATGTTCAGGGATGCTAATAAGAAAACAATAAGAGGTGTACATACCAAACTAGATACGTTTTCCCTCTTAATGTTTCAAGACATATACAAAATTATAATGGTCGTATTCTCCCTTATCCACTATATAATATCCAAAAATAAGCTTCAAGTTATTAAATTAACTTTAAATTTAGATAAGGAAAATTTCGAGAAATAGTGAATCTTGATATATGTCCGGTATATCAAAACACACAATTTCAAAATGAAAAAAAAATTAAATGACATGCAATAAGGTTGCTGATGAATAAAATAATTAACAAAACAATAAAATTAAGTGGAGAAAAAAATGCAACGTGACTTTACTTTTATTTCTTATAAAAATGTATATCACTAGTATTAGTACATTAGTCATTTTTCTAAAAACTTAATTTATATCTTTCATCTTTAAAACACCAATTTCAATCATAAATGTTAGCGCATTCGACATCTTAAGATAAAATTATGAGAAGTATATTAAAATTTCTCAAAATTTTGTATGACAAAACCTATACACTTTGTTTTCTCAATTAAAATATAAAGAATATCTCATTTAACACAACTATATTATAAAAATTAAATATCATATATCATATGTTCTTCTAAAAGCTTTGTTCAGCAAAACTCAGTCACTTCAATGTTAATAAAATGAAAACTAATAATTTAACTGACCATTATTTCGTAGCGACAGAAATTCTTGGTGAATGGTAATCCACATGTTGTTGTCCAATGATTTGATTTAGTAATTTTTTTCGATGTTGGTCTTGCAATTTTGCATTCGCTGTTTTCCTTCACTATTATATTCGATGTGGTCAAATTCACGGTATTATTGTACAGACTTTCCGGCGAAGAAGATTTTTTTCTTTTATTTCGGTGGAAGGAGTTACGTCTTTCTTCACGGGGAGGGAGGGGGAGGGATTCACGCTTCTCTTCTTTTTTTCTTCGTCATTAGAACATTGTTTTTTCATTCCGGATAATCTGGCCTCTAAAGCAAAGATAGGAATATTGTTCGGCGGTAAGAAACGATTTCTTCTCGGGGTTAAACTCGCATTTCTTCTTACCATAGAGTATTCCTTATAATTCCGGCAACCCAACGTATTGTGCAAAGAGGTATGCAGCGCAGTCGATGCTCCATCAAATTCTCTACATCATTTATTACGGTCGTTGCAACCTTTTTTTTTTTTAAAATTATTTTACTATTAAGATTAGTTTTACGTTAAAATTTTAAATTTACTCGCAGATAGAATCCTAACCAGCTTTAATTCTGACATGTTTTGAGCCAGAATCAGACTTAGTTTTAAAAAGGTTTTTCTAAAATTAGTACATCTCTTCTGACTCTAAGAGCAGCGAGGAAAACATACGCCATGGTGTGTTTTAAGTGAGGGGGAGGGGCACTTAAAACATCGATGGGGTAAGTATCGTGGATTTTATTATTGTACTTGAAAGTTAATGCTGACATATAAGGCTATTAAATCTAACAATCTGGAATTATACATGTTTATTGGCTAAGCTATATGTTCGGAAGAAATAAATGGGTGATTAGTTCGATACTTAAAGATGAAATGAAAAGTATGAGGCAAGTGCTAGATAGGGAATTTAATTATTAATCTAATTTAATTATCCTTATATATATATATATATATTACATATACAACTACATATTTGTTTTGGTAAATATCTTTTATATCTGAATTGCTGTTTCAACAAGTGATTTTAATACAATATCTAAGGTTTGTAATTTAAAAAACCTGCAAAACCACATGATTTGTTAAGTTTGGCGGAACGAAATAGTAATTTTAATTAAATGTTTGTATTATAGGTCATTCAAACGCTGCATAAATTGATATTCAGTCTATTACATTTTCAATATACTTTAAGCTTTTTCTTTTTAATAAAATATAACTTTTTAGGAAAAGTAAGATATTTGATCAACATCAATTTGAAATTCAATTTAACATTTTTACACTCAGTAGTAGGTTAGATACACATAATCCAAAGTTGTTCATGTATTTAAAATAATATATAAATGGAAAACAAATATATATACATTTCGATACGAAGAAATATATTTGATCAGCATCCAAATTTAGATTTGAAAATGAGATGACTGGGGGAAAATGTGAGCTTATTTTAGGAAATCAATTTCCCGATACAAATTTGTTTCTGGAATTTGGTTCAAGTAATAAGTTGAGAAAAACTTAATAAAAAAAAGTTGGCACAACTGGAATTGAGTTATTAAAGGACGGAAAACATTACGCACCACACACATACACACAGGATCGGAAACTCAATACATTATTTTATGATAATTTTCTTGATATACATTTATTTTCAATTCAATTTTATTAAGCAACTATTTATTTAACACGTTCTAATAGACAGTATTTTATAGTAGTATAGTATTATTGTTGATTTTCGGAGTATCAGAGTTAAAAGATTTTTAGTTTTACTTGTAATTTGCAAAACTTTATTAGAATTTAGATAAAATATTGATATTTATGATTATAACGAAATAAAAATTAAAACTAAAAAAATCTTACTAAGTAATTTTTTTAAAAAAATTAGGGGATGTTTTTTCAGAAAATTCGAAAATTTATTTATCTATCGATATTTAGTTCTGAAAAATACACAGATGGGAATTTATGATGGATTAGGGAACCAAATCGACAGCGAGTATAGTTCAATTCTCAAATCAAATCGCAAAACAAAATGACCTTACCTATTTTAATATTCTGCATTTAAGGAACAGTGTGCATGACATTTCTATTTTTAATTCAATTAACTATAGTTAGTGATTTATATTTTTAAGGTAAAATTGCAATGAAAATTAGTATATTGCAATATATCAATGAAGTGTGTTAAGGATATATAACCATTGCCAAATGTAATTTCCTCAAATCGGCCTTCAGTATTAAATGTTTAACTAAAACAAGAGCATTTTTAATAAAAGAGAAAAGATCGTAAATGTTTTTAATAATGTAATAACTTCTGCTAATTTATTAAATTATTTTTACACCCAAAGTTCTTAATCATTTTTGTACATATCATAATACGCTGCGCTTTGCATAAAAATTCGTATTAATCTCGACTTAATTTTGGTAACTGAATCTGTCCAGAAAATAATTAAGAAAAACTACCTGTAAATCGAAATTTAAACGGCAAACTCATTAAAAATATTTTTTTTTTTTAGTATTAAAATCAATACTTAAATTTTTTGCAGATTTTTTTATAATTTGTATACGAATTCATCTATGCAGTAAACACAAAATTGGTAAATCTGAAATGTAAAATCAAAATCCATTTAACTATTTTTTAAAAAGCATATACTGAAAATCAATTTAAAAAAATATTTTATAACTTTCGAATCAACATTTTAAGTCATTAAATGTTGAAATTTCATAATAATCTATAAAAAAAAATTGCTATTATGTCATTTTTTCCTCATTTTATTCTTTTTTCTTACAAAATTTTCTAACTGTATCTGTAACTATGATATATTATGGAATAAAAATAGCAGCTAGTATATGTATAAAAGTCATTTCGTTCCCATTAAATCATCAAATAAACGTGGCGAATATAGGCTCTTTTTTTTAAAAAAAAGTATTTTAAAACTCAAAAGTTGAAAAACGAAAATAAATTTCTTCCGTTGACAGTAAATAAACAAAGACAGCCAATGTTAATAGTCATTTGAGAATCGACCACAAATTTATACTGACCTGAATTGCAACGACAGACTTGGCTTGCTCCTGAATCAGGAAGAAAACTGGACCGTTGATCGCCATTTTAATGTCCTTGGTTTCCGCTGCAGCCATCACGTCAGCTCTTCTGAAACGACACGAAAAATTCACATTAGCCTTGATTGAAAGACAGGAGGTCCATCAATAAGACACTAACAACTCCATCGGAGTTTCTTATGGGACAATCGTGCAGACATCAAACGTCCCAGGGACTCGGCAAATAAGGCTTATCGGTTACAACAGAGGTCTTCAATTTGGGTTCCGTGGAACATTCAAGGTTGGACAGAGGTTCCACAAGTTATTATTATTTTCTTAAATAAAGTGCCAAAATTTTAATTTTTATAAGAGATAGAATTCTTAAAGATAGCTTGCTTGTAAAAATAAGTATAAAAAAACACTTTATGAATAAAATGTCTCAACTTTCGTAAAAGTCACTTGCTTCAAGCAGGGACAGATACATCAGAAGGCTTGCCAATGAAGGACAATTACTTATCAACAGATTCGACATTAAGGTCTAAATTTAAGCAGCAAAAGCTCTAAAATTTTAGTTTTGAAAATTAGCGGAATATACTCAGTTCATCTTACAGTTATAAGCATTGTAATGCAAATCTAACATTTAATGCATTTAAGTTAAAAATATTTCTCAACGTAGGGGGCAGACAAAACCCAAATATGGAAGCAAATTAGAGAAGAATAGGAAATGCGATAGTAGATAGTGTCTATATTCTTAGACTTCGATAACGTGCGACAAAAAATTGCAAACGCATATCCCAGTTATTAAGGCTCTCTTCGGTCTACTAGTTTGAACTTAACGCGAAGCACATTTTCAGACAGAAAAATGCCTCAATTCCCATGGAAAAAAAATTTACAATATTATAAATCATACCTCTGTTAACAATATAGTGTTTTTAAAAACTTCAAAATATTCCATGAATACTTTCTTTTTCGTTTTAATACGTGAAGGCATATATAGCCCCATTTAACATTACGGTATAGGAGAAAAAACGCGAAACACATTTTACACCAGAATAAAATGATTCCACAACTCGGTTAAAAATGGGAAGTATGATAAAAAAATGCTGTTCTCTAAAGGATGCAGAATATCCTATAAAATGTTCATTTCTTTTATATCTGAAAAAATGTTCCAAATTTGGGTCCTAATTCTTTAGCATTAACCGAAAACAGCCTTAAATATAAAGCAATGGTAGATGCCACCTGGACCACGAATTAATAAGCAAATTACACACATTAACAATATTTTTTAAAAGAATTATATAAAAAATACAGTACCTTTTAATTGTCTTTCATTGAATTATCTACAACATGTTGATCAATTTTAAATATTATTTTAGGATATATTTTTTTAAGGGGTTTCTTATGGGGTTCCACGGAAACGCCTTCAAGGGTTCAGTGTGTCAACAAAGTTTGAAGACCATTGGGTTATAAGATCAGAGATACTTAAGAGACAGCGCAATGTTTGACAAAGGGGTCAGGGTCGTTTCTCAACGCAAAAAGATCTGTATGCTTTTCAGTTAAGAATTAGCATGCAGAATGTGTGCAAAAAGGAATCCTGTTTGAATAAATGTTAGTTACTATGGGGATTCGAAAATTTCTTCGAATTTGAAATTCCCAGACGTTAGTATTTGCACACGGAGAAGAAACAAGCTTCGTGTTTCTGAAAAATAGGAAAATGTGGGTCAGCAGGGGTTTAGGATGACACATTTGGTGGCGATCAAAAACGCTTTGATATCTGTTACGGGAATAATTTACATTTCACTTCTCAAAAAAGGTTGAGTTTTGAAGAATTCCTTTTCTACAGAAAGGTGTGGTTTGTATAAGAAAAAGACATTTCTTTTAGAAGCTGAACATTTTTTTAAATGTTTGTTAAATGCATAATGTATTTCATATCGATTGAATCAAATACTTCTATACCTTACTTTTAACTAAATTCCAGTAGCTGAAAGTAAAAATTAATGAATTGAACAGAACATAGTTTCAAATTACATGAATAAAATTCCAGCAAATAACTGCGTAATTAAAAACAAAAATCGTTGACGGACTTTATCATTTTGAATCACGGTCAAGTGCTGAAGACGATGCCTGATCTGTTACCCCACTCTCCTACTTCCACACTACGCCAACGTTTTGAGTACGACAGATTTAATGAGCATCCACTCCGGCTACCGATTAGTATGAGCCACCACGGCTACAAGATTAGACTTCAAGTTGAATCATTGCAGAACACATTTTGTAATATATGCTAGAATAAATATTATATATGTAATATAAATGTTGTATAATATATTTACTTTAAAAAAACACCAATAATATATATATATATATATATATATATATATATATATATATATATATATATATATATATATATACACTACTTTGGACAGAGTTTTTAAGACTGAAGCTAAATTTGTATCCATTATCTTGCTGAAAATCTCAAGCTTTTACATGAAAAATATTTGCTTTAGTCTTTTGTAGTGAGTAGCGTTTTTGTATTTATTATTATTCTCCTCATATTACACATAACAAAATTAGTATACCTCTAAAAAATGAATAGTATTATAATATTTAATGTGCATTTAAAAACATTAACAAATTACTATGTGATAAAAAAGTATCCAGAATGCTTCCTTTAAAATACATACATAATAGATATCACATTCTAATTTTTTTCAAATATTTTTACGCCTTTAAACAGCATGTGACAGAGCTCAATTTTTTAAAGAGATGCATTTTCGTCTCGTTGATTTTTCAGAATACCGAGCGCATTTAAGAGAAGAATTCACATTAAATTTTTATTTGCTCGATGGTATTTCTGCTACAAACACATTTAGAGAACGTGACAACAAGTTGTTTACAATTTATCAGAAACACTCCTGTTTATATAATTGTCTCTTAAAACTTAAGATAATTTTGATTGTTTTCATTGATTGTGTGTGGTGCAGTTTCACATTAAGAATTTTTTGCCAATTGACTGCACGGCCAGTGAAGACAATTATTTGATTATTTCGAGTCATTTGAATCGGCTTGCATTGTGGAAAGATAACACGTGGGTTTTACATCATGATAATTTTCCTTCTCGCATTATTAATATTCGTGATTTTTTTATAAGACATTCAACAAATACAGCTCCACAAGTTCCGAATTCACCTGATGTAACCCCATGGTCGAGACTGTCTCTTCGTGGTCATCGTTTTGAGTCTATTAATGCAGTGCTTCGCAACCTTTTTATCACCTCCGGACCGGTCAAAGTTTAATAATTTTACCCCTCCCCAATGAGGAGGGAAGTCGATCGTTTATATTTTAGATTGTTTTGAAATAATAAGTTTAAATTATGTTTATATATATATATACACACTGGTGTGCAAAAATTAAGGACGAGACGGTTTTTTCAATATAACTTTGTACAAAAGCTTTCCAAATCAACACATTTAATACCGTAAGATCCCCAATACGTAAGGACATGTGTAATGTAAGCAACACTTACTAAAAGAGAAATCAGAGGGATACAAAGAAGCTTGATTGAAAAAGTAGAATGGAGCGCAATGCGACTGAAGGCCAAAACATCCCTGTGATGGGTGTCCAGCAAGAAACATCCGGTCTTTAGTAGGGGATATGATCTCCCCTGACTGCTAGGCAGGTTTCACAGCGTTTGCCCATGCTGAGAATGAGGGTGTCAATGAGTTGTTGAGGCATTGCTACCCATTCGTCTTGCAGCGCCAATCGATGCTCCCGAATCGTTACTGGTGGTAAGGTACGAACTGCCAAGCGTCTGCCTAGAAAATCCCATACATGCTCGATGGGATTGAGATCCAGAGATCGTGCCGGCCAATCCGTAAGTTCAATATCCTCACTCTCTAAGAGCTGTTCGGCAGCTACTGTGCGATGACATGGTGCATTGTCGTCCATGAAAAGGAACTGCAGACCCATAGCGCCTCTAAAAAGACGCACATATGGAAGAAGGATCTCGTTACAATAACGGGTCCCGTTGACTGAACCTGCGCCGAAGATGTGAAGGTCTGTACGACTACCAAGCATGATGCCTCCCCACACGAGAACACCGCGACCTCCATACCTGTCTCTTTCAATGATGTTCGAGGGATGATTGCGGCTTCCCCGCTCTCTCCAGATGAGTATGCGATGAGAATCGCTACTCAAACTGAATCTGCTCTCATCTGTAAAGAGTACTCGTCCCCATTCATTGTCTCTCCAATTCCGGTGTTCCCGGCACCACAGAGAACGGCTTCTCCGATGGACAGACATTAAAGGTACACACCGTACAGGGCGTCGTGCAAACAGACCACCACCGTGCAGTCTTCTGGCCACGGTAAAACGCGATATCGGTCATCCAGTCGCTTGTGTCGTGTGTCTAGCGATTTCTCCCGCTGTCTGCCGCCTGTTTCTTCTGGCCTGTAAGACAATGTACCGGTCATCTGCGGGTGTGGTTCCTCGTGGACGACCACTACTGAACCCTCGGATAGCTGTTCCTGTAGTTTGAATTTGTCTCCAAAGTCGTGAAATGATGCTGTGAGCAATTCCGAACTCTGCATTCACACTGCGGCCTTCCTCCAAATTCCCAATGATTTGACATCGGGTAAAAGCATCCAGATGTCGTCTAACAGATTGATTATTCGCATTTCTCCCTGAGGCAGCAACTTGGTGTGATTTTAACTGCTATACGGCGTGCAATCTCTTTGCCAGAAATACTGATCTTACACCGACAACATGCTTTATACTACTCAGACACTCCCCCATTACGTCTACCTGCATATCTGCGCATGTGCTACCGTACATCACCTTACTTAATCTTCTGATTGGTCTTTCTGTCCGCTCTGCCTCTTCGTTCAGCTGATATGCTAATTTTTGCACACCAGTATATAGTGTATATATATATATATATATATATATATATATATATATATATATGCCTTCAGTATAAAATACAGTTACTCCAAAAGATGAAAAAGTGATTTTCATGGAAAGTCTCGCAAACCCGAGAAAATTACACTGCAGTAAATAAAAGTGAAATAATTTAATGTTCCCTCCTTGGGCGGCGCGGTACCATTTGATACACGGGTTGGCACAGGTACGCGTATTGGGAGACCACTGCGTTAATATAATAATAAATCATTCGATACCACTTTGGTTTCAGAAAAGAGACTTTAAGGCACATTTTGAAGATTGGAAAAAATGTTGGAAGGAATGAATTATGTGAAATCGGAAGAAACTATGTTGAAATGGGGGAGTGCTTATTAACGTCACACCCTAAAGCTGCAGAAGAGCTGTTTGTGATTAACTTCTTTGTAAATAGGGTGCGGTAGGTCTAAATGCAATGGGATGCCAGCATTAAAATTAACGTCGATAGAATTCAAATAATAAACAAATGAACTTTAATACAAATCAAACATATTTATTTATCATTAACAAGAGGTCATCAGTATTAACAATTTATCGATATATTTCAGAGAGAATTAAAGTATCTTAAGACGAATAAGCACTTAATATGACAGGAGGGGATTTCACACGACAGGACGACCGGTATGGTACGTCCGGACAATAGTGGAAGCGTAAAAGGTACCAACACTCGTTTAAGTGACAATGAAGATAGCCCTCTCTCCGAACTTACACGCCATGCTAACGGGAAGCCTCGATAAATTTAACATGCCTCAGCCCCTTTACACCGCAGGTCCTCAGAAGCACTGGGACTCCAACTCATAGCCTGCCGGCCACGTGTTCGTCACTATAACTAATGGGCAACTACAGCCATAAAATGATTTTGAAGATGTAAATTTTAACCAATACATTCATACTTTTTGTGTGTGGGCTGCGGTAGCCCAGTAGTCAAGGTATCGGATCATGGTAGGCATATCATGAGTTCGAGCCCAGTACCACCAGATTCACCAGGGCAGCGATGCACGTTAAATCTGTCGAGAGCTGAAACGTCATCCCGTGGTGTGGTGTGGTAGTTAGGAGAGGGGTGCCAGCTCAGGTGTCGTCCACGTCACTTGACCATGGTTCAAAATTACGTGGTCCGTCGCCCAAAGCCCTCGTGAAGCTGAACAGTGCGACGTTAATATTCACTCACTCCCTCCCTCATCCTTTTTTATGACATTCGAGCTTTTTTTTATCATCGTAGTGCAATTAAACCTTAGAACGTACGGATGTTTTCTGTTTATAGAATTTCAGAAATAAAAAAGTACCTGATGTGATTGAAGAAAATAATTAAGAAAATTCAAGAGTGGAAATATTAAGACCAAAGTATCTAGCTGTCAAGTAATAAAATCATTAAATTCGTTAGAAGACTTTTTGATCATTTTTATTATAATTATAATATTTTGCACTTTAAATAAAAATTTGAAAGCATGGCATACCTGTTATTCTTGGAAAATAATGTACAATACTAAATGTAAAAAGAAATTACCGGGTATTTATTAATTTATTTTGCGGGTATTACTTATTTTTATATGCATTATCCATTATAAAACCCTAAGAATTATTTTAAAAACTGAAAAAAATATTATATATAATTGTTTGAAATTATTTTATAGAAATCTAATTAAAATTTTCTAAATTTAAATTAGACTGAAAATAAAATGTAATACTTTTACAGTTGTTAAAAATTACGATAGCTTGAATAAAATTGAGTTTTTAAGGAAATACAAAATAAAATAAAGCTTAATTAAATCCAAATTACTCAGCAGAACTTTAAATAAAACATATAACATGTACATTCATTAAATTTCTTCCTGAACAATCAAAACTAATGAAAATCAGAAGATAATTGCAACAGCAAAAATTTTTTTTTGTGTATATTTTATTTTATAAACCAAGTTTTAAATCTATGAAGAAAGAGAATCTTCATACTTTAAATTTAGTTTTAAAAGACATTTTTCATTTTTTAAATAAAAAAGCTAATTTATGCTTATTCGTTCATTTTTAAAAGGTTTTGAAATCTTCTTAGTTGTTAATTACAGTAAAATATAGCATTTAAACAAATTCTATTTTTTAATAGCAATTCTAACATGCCATATTAAAAATTTCTTTGGTTAAAAAAATTAAATATTTGCATTAAAAAAGGAAGTTTCTCGAAGAAAATTTTACAAATATGGTCTTGTACTACATTGTATAATTAATACTAAACAAAACAAAAAATCCTTTTTCGTTCTGACATCATCCAAAGCAAATGTTAAGATGTTTTATGAAGTAACAAATGCTATATTATTAACACTATTATATTTCAAATATATATTTATACTTACTTTAAAATATACACGTAACGAAAATGAAATCAACTCAGAGAAAATGACTTGTATTCAATTTTAGAAATAATTTCATAGTTTTTTTTTTAGATTTCACTAATGGTTCGAGTGAGTGAACCATTAGTGAAATCTTTCACTATCTATGAAAAATTTGCTGTTAGAAATGAGTTCTTAGAAGCAAAATAGAAACATTCTAATTATAAGCAAAGTGATCCAGACATCTTAGACCGAAATAAATAGGAAGTGTGTGTATATGGATGCTTTAACAGTATCAAAATAACTGAATTTTAAGTATTTTTTGTCGGAGATGGAAAGACCAATTATTCGGGCCATTTAATTCAGGTCGAAGTGAGTGAAGAAGCGCATTACAAAGCTACGTGAGAGCTATTATCCACAGACCTTGTAATTTTAAATGGTCAAGTGACGAGGATAACACCTGAGCTAGTACACCCTTCTCCAAACTACCACATCACACCAACAGGGCTTTGAGCTTCGACAGACTTTGCGTGCATTAACCTCTCTGCATGACGGGTCTTCAGTGGAATAGGGCTCGAACTCACCACAGTCCGGTCGCGAGGCCCTCGCCATAACTGCAAGGCTATCACGGCCAGAAGAGAGGTCATTGTTCTCATCATTTTTTTCAGGGTAGACGTTGATCCTCTACCCATTGCAGTATTTATCCGCAATTTTATTACAGGCAATGAAAATGCGAATAAACTGGAGAAAGAGGCTAGAAATCTCAAGAATGACAGCGTTGTCAATGTTACCTTATTAGATACAATTGCTGTTGAAATTCAAATTGAAAGATCAGTCAATTCCTGTCATCAACACTGTAATATAAATGGAGACCGCGCTTTCATAACAAAAACCCTTGCTAGGCTAAGAACAGGTCATTATAAAGAAATGAAGATTGATAGGGATGATAGAAGAGCTTATAAAACTTCTCAAGTACAGAGCTAATACCTGTCCTCATATTTTTGACTTTTCAGATATTCTTGCTGCTCAACAAGAAATCGGCGTCCTGTTTTCGATAACAATGAACTGATTGCCAGAACAGTTATCTAGCCCCATGGTACGGTTTGATTTGGTCCCATCATGGACAAGACATCAGTAGTGTAATGTTAAAATAAAAATATAGTTGAGAAATGATAATTAAAATATAAAGAACTACTCAGATTACCCCATACCAGTTTCATTATTACAAATTAGTAGTTTAATAAATTGTGGTAGTAAATATTTATATTGATAATGATTTTTTTTATATAATTAACTATTCTAAATTTATCTCATGTACCTTAATAAGTAAGAAATGCCCATATAAGTATGACGATAATTTAAATAATTAGATTAATGTATATTCTTAATCATAAAATGTTAGTAGTATATTTAGAAAATAAATAGTTTTTATTAGATAACTAATTATTACAAATTTCTCTCTCAGGCACCTCAAGAAGTTCCATACGTCAACTCACCCAAACGAATGATCAAGCTCTTACAACTTTCACGTCCGTACGGCATTTGGACATACGAAAAGATCTATCCCTTCTTAAGTTTGGCCAAATCCCCTATTTAAAAACCACTTACATACAAAAAAATATCAATGTAACAACTCCTAATTGACAGGATATTGTATCTAATGACATCTATCAAAAATCGGCATTAAGCCAAAATCTCTGCCAACAATAACACAATCCCACTGACAACCTGTTCCAAAAACAGTCCAATGTCACTTCTTTTTACTCTTTCCAATGGCGAAAGTTAAAACCCATTAGCTTTTTCCAGCCACTCGTAATCCACTAGTGGTTGTTTTTGCTTTTCTTCGCCGGCTGACCATTGTGAGAGACGTTTGCACAATCGAAAGTAATAATCCTCGGAAAACTTGACCTACTAGAGGCTTTTAATGTCGTGTCATAAGCATCAGAGACAGAATAGAGCTTGGGGTGAGTCATGGAAAGGGAAAATTCCGTGAGTTTCGATTCTTTTTTTTTCTTGGATCAAAACTCCACGAGTCATTAGCCACGATTGTGATTAACTTCATTTAAACTTTTACTTCTTACGCAACTCTATCGAATTCATGTTGCGTCAGTGACATTATCAGATTGTTCTAAGAAGCCAATTTGCTTCGATTTGTTTTAGATATTGATTTGTATCTCCCAGTCTCACGAATACCAAATAAAACTGTTTTTGGATCGGCGACAAGTTACGTTTCGAGCGGTGGATGACTTGAAAATGCCATTGAGTCGACAGCTGTGTCACATAGTTGGGTTAAGTCTTCAAGTATTTAAGGTGAAGGTCATACAAGAGTTAGTTGACCAGAGACAAATATTAGACTTCAATACCATTGAGTTTATTTTCTTGAAAGAAACATACTGAATTTTTATCGTTCACTCTAACATATTTTTTCATATATACATTACATCTTACACAATGAAAAAGTATTTTAATCTTGAGATTCTAAAAATATTTCCCATCTAAAGTAATAAATGACGTTTGAAACGTCATTAAGTCGGCTGCTGTGTCATAGAGAGAGTTTGGTTATTTCCACGTATTTTAAGGTGAAGGTTGTAAGTTAGATGATCAGAAAAAATGCAAATACTAGGCTCGTGTACTATTGTGTATTTTCTTGAAATAAATATTCTCAATTTTATCAGATGTTTGCTTTAATACATATTAGTTTTACAAAAATGAAAAGAAAAATTTGTGTGAGGTTTGTATTTATTTTGTCTCAAAATATTGGATGACTTTCAAAATTTTTTTAAAATCAATTCTTAATGGTGTTCATACCTAAACAGGTCATATATTTTCCCCCTCAAAAAGGGACGGACAGCTCCTAATTTTGGATAATAAGTAAATAAATTCAAGAAAACATAATTTCATAACACATAACTTCCCCATAGCTTTTATTTGTTAATGAAAAAAACTGTGGATAGAACACGCAGAAAAAATTTATTTGGTCTTATATTTTTCTGGGAAACAAATTTGTTTAAGTATATTAAGTACTTACTTTGAACAATAATAAAACTCTTGGCAGGATA
The DNA here is from genome assembly GCA_019973935.1 of Trichonephila clavipes. NCBI lineage: Eukaryota > Metazoa > Arthropoda > Arachnida > Araneae > Nephilidae > Trichonephila > Trichonephila clavipes. Next base: position 694,292 of record BMAU01019156.1, read on the forward strand.
CACCTTAAAATTTAATTTGATCTTTTATTAAAATTAGTCAGAAGCCTTCTAACCGACTTACACGTGTAAAAGACGTATTGAGCAAACTTGAATACCATTATAGTACAAGATATCAACGTTGGTTTCTGAAAACAGAGCATTTTAGCTGTGCTTCGGGAGGGGGTGAATTGCAATAAGTTAATTGATTGCTTATCAACGTCACATTTTAAAACTACATGTAATAATTCTGAATTACTTTCTAAACTACTTCTCAACAGCCAACACAATTATCTAGCTTCTCACTACAATCAAACAAAACCCAATCCGTCGTGTTAAAACTCCCCCAACTATTCTTGGCACAGCAGACCTCGCGTTGTGCATCGGTCTACAAAACAAAGAAACTCAATTGTCTTAACACTAAATTCAGAGTCCAACGCTTCACACTTCCAAAACAAGGGACTCCCTCACCGTCTTACAAATCACATTCTCCCTGAAAAACAATAACCCACCGCCGAAACCGCGCAGATTAACGCCAACATTCCATAATCTACCGCCAACAGTAACCAGACATTACACTGCACGAGGACTATCAGTGATGGACTTAATTTTGAATCACAGTCAAGTGACGAGAGCGACAACTGAGATAGCACCACACTCTCCAAACTTTCACTTCACGATAGCGAACGGACTTCGGGGTAATGAGAAAACATAAATTACGATGCAAACGTGAAGAAACACGGGGGATCTCGTAATTTTGATTTAAGATCAAGAAAAAAGACGACGCCTCAGTTGGAATCTTCCTTTTCAAACTTTCACACAACACCAACGGAAGGAGTTTGATCCCGATAGATTTAACGAACATAGGGCTTCAGTGGTGCTACGTTTTGAACCCTCGAATCAACGATGACTAAAAGGCTACCACGACTATTTGCAAGTGTGATACAGACTACCTAAAAGATTATCTCTGTGGCGGTGTGATATCTATATAAACTAGTACCAAACATCACGCGATGACGATCGTTTTGGCGTGGTTGATAAAGTACTCGCGTTTGGAACGGAAGGTACCCAGATCGCATCATTCCTACCTTCATTGGTGACCCTGGCCGCGCAAAAGAACCGCACCCTTCATGCGCCACAGTCGTGGCGCCATCTATCCACCTCAAAAGCAACTAAGCCATCAGACACAAATGAAACAATCAAGACGTCACACAAAGCCGTCTCACGCAAATGACGCAATTCTCAAGCCGCCACATGCGAGTGACGCAACCGCTTACATGCTCACCACAAATATTGTATCGATTGTACACGAATAACTGGCATGGGGGTATGTGGCGGTATAATATCTATATAAACTAGTACCAAACATCGCGTGATACTGATCATTTTGATGTGGTCGATAAAGTACTCGCGTTCGGAACGGAAGGTACCCAGATCGAATCTTCCTTCCTTCAACTTTTTCAAAATAGGTCTAACAGACAAAATCCTGCGCTTCCACTCTTCTTGGTTGTAAATTAAAGTTATTTGTAAATATTTGCTTTATTTATCTATCCAATGACTGTGAATGGCTTCTTGACCATTTGACTCCAAGCCCCACAGTAACGACTGATCATCGTAATCATCGAGTCCAGTACATTAGAGCAGGGGGTCGCCATCCATTCTGGCATGAGCGCAGATAATTCTTTGTGGATTTAAAAAAAAACTTTTTTAGCGGTTTACAATTGTGCACATGTTTACATGTTGCGTACCATTCATGACAAATTATATTGGAACCTGCCAAAGTGTAAATTTTTGAAAAAGTCAATAAGTCCGCTGCTTTTTATATTTCGATGTCTCAAAAGAAAATTGACTGAAACAAATACAGATATCGAGTGAGTGAATATTAACGTCGCACTGTTCAGCTACACGAGTGCTTTTGGCGACGAACCACGTAATTTTGAGCCATGGTCAAGTGACGTGGACAACACCTGAGCTGTACCCCCTCCTAACTACCGCACCACACCAACGGGAGGACGTTTCAGCTCTCGACAGATTTAACGTGCATGGCTGCTCTACACGGCGGGTCTTTAGAAATACTGGGATCGAACTCATGACATACCAGCCATGATCCGATACCTTGACCACTGGGCTACCTCAGCCCTACAGATATCAAGAGTAAATGCCTTAATTTTGCGTTTTTTAACTTATTTAGTTTAATTCGTGAGAGAAAAACTGATTGCTTTCAAAGCCACAATCAATTCCGATTTAAATGTTTATTCTTCCCCATTTTAGATTCCGAGCGAATAGCATAGTATTAATTTATTAACATATTTAGATTTTCTATATCAGATTAAATATATACATAAAGAGAATAAAGAAACATTTTGAAACATCGACGTGTTTCGTTCAATTTCTCTCAATGAATAGCGCACCAAATGTGTTATCGAATCAATTGTTGGGTCATAAAGAAAGCGATGTCGTGTTTTTCCCCCGAGAGGCGAAAGTTAAATGACCAAGAACATTGATCTATGTATCAGAACAGAACAAAGAACGCATAGATTTTTCCTCGCACGACAAAAACCCAATAGAAAAAGGACACAAAAGAATACTATTTTGTGAGAAAACGAAACATTTCTCATCGTGAGACCTTCAGTTACAAAAATAAATGACGGATTATTAGTATACAAGATTTAGATAATTACGTTTTAGCCAGTCAGTCAACTTGCGAAGATTCTGAAGAGTTTACGCCAAAGTTTCTTTGCGTAGTTAAATTTAAACTAATTTTCACTGCTTAAATTATTTTAACAAAAAATAGTCTATATCTTAAATAAACGAAATATCTACAAACAATTACATTACTCAGGCATTGGCGTTTATTTTTTAAATACAGTCGGACCCTGATTTAAGGAATCCATCGGAACATAATATTTTGTTCCTTAAATCGAGATTATTCGTTGTATCGGGATTCAAGCAAAATACAAAATTTTTACACTTATCATTTGGAAACTTTTTAATGGGCATCTATACAAAAAATAGCTATAGTTAGAAATTCATACTTTTTTTTATTTAACAGCTAAAAATGCTGTTAATGAATTATTACGTACCAGTTAAAAGGAAATTTTAAAACACTGACTCTAATAGAGGTTTTCTTTGCATCTTTTTCAGAGGTAACATCTTTTTTTGTTTACGGACTCGAAACGGTTCTTTTTTCAATTTTATGTAGAGAAGAAAATGCTAAGTTATTTACATACTGCAGTTATAAGGTATGTTTTTACAGTTTCACAATATGCAAAGCATGAGAAACTGTAACAGATCTGATAGAAGGTTCATTGTCAATTTATTCAACAAAATCGCTATTCATTGGCCCCAACAATCAGCAATTTCTTCAACTTCTATTGCACAGATCGGCAGTTTGTCATGAAATGTAACATAATCGTTACAATCTTAAAATATCTCCTGAATTGTGGAGTGGGTTGAAACAAAAAATGAATTTTCTGTGTCCTATTCAAAACTCTCTCGATCGATTACACTCATGACTCATCTGCGCTCGCAAAGTGTAATAATGGCTTACGCCCTTTCTCGTCAAAATTTGTTGCTTACTAGAAAAGTCGTTTTCTGTTCCAGACAAAAAAATATGTCATCGAAAAAAATCCGATTTTTTCTAATACAAATTAATAAGAATAAATTTTTCAGGTGTTGAAATAAGTTTTTAATTCGGGTTTTAATGTTCATTAAATAGAAGGTTTTGATTTTGCTAAATCGCGAAATTCATTAAATAGGGGTTCATTAAGTGGGGGTCCCACTGCATTTTTAAATACAAATAGATATATTATATCCGTTAACAAACTCTTTTAAAGGAATGGAATTTCAATCCTTTTTCTCAAACAAAAAAGACGATTCACAAGTAATGATTATTGAGTTGAAGCATATGTGCAACAATTTTTCATTATTGGCTGTATATGACGCCATTTGATGATGGTTTTTAAGTTAGAGAAAGCTTTCAACGAGCTCACAAGCAAGTGCAAAGATCTCGGTATATATATATATATATATATATATATATATATATATATATTATCTTGTAAATTTTTGAATGTACAATTTAGTTTGTTATAATTGTTCCGCTTAATCTAACAATCTTTATTCAAACTTATTCATTTTTACAGTGACAATGAAGATCAAAGTTAGCAATAAAGTATCTCCTAAGATAATAAGTATTAAAATGTATAATATTTGCAGTCATTCCACACGTGCAGTTACAACTTAGCACATGAAAAAAAAATATCAAACACATGAAATCATTTGTTTGGAATAAATCATATTGTCAATTGGAAACAAAAAGGTTTCAAAAGATTTCATTGTTGTTTTAATATTTGTTTCGAAAACCCAATACACACACAGCTACATACAAGCTATAAAACACGCAAAAGTTCTTGTATGTGATAGATATTTAGTTTTTTTCAAAATTGCGAGTTAATGATAAAGATTGAATAAAGTATTCCTTTTATTACATAACAATGAAGGTTTAAAAAAAACAATTTTTTAATTCTATTTTTTACTACTAACTGTAAAAAAAGGGCATATAAAAAATCGTACGAAAGTATCCATATCAATTTGAAATATAATGTTATAAATTGTATATATAAAAAATTACAAATTTATCAATAAGAGTACGAATAACACGGTATTGTAATTTTATATAAACATCTATGTTTTGTTAATGCTACCTCATCTTGGCAGTGTCAGATCGAGGTTCATTAAATGCATCATGTCAAAAGCCTAGATGCACGCCTTTCGAAAGCCTTAGCTTTGAGCACCATGCAAGTGACAGTAGGATTTGGCTCTCTTTCCCTCCCCAATTTTAAGAGAGGACACCCTGGGGTGTCAAGGCCTCCCATCCCTCCCCTTCCACCAACCTCACGAGAGGACTTGAGACTCGCGACGGCTATTTATACTACCCCCATGTGGCACATGCACTATTCTTTAAAAACATTCATTCCTTCTCCGGGTTTAGAACATAGGCCCTATGGCACAGTAGGCAGAGTCGCTAACTACTATACTGGCATAGACATATATACATATATATAACTAAGTACTTATTTCTCTTATTTTGACATGAGTGATGTGTGTATCTATATTATCAAAATACTATTCAATAATATTTACTAATAGAAAGCTTTCGTGTTATCTTATGGCAATAACAGTAGGATAATTTCGTAACAGCGTAAAATAATATAATACTTAAAAATTGATACTTAATTATAATACTTAAATTGTTTTGATTGTATTTAAATAAAGAGTTAATTTCAAGATATTTATAAATTATTTCACTCAAATAAAACATAAAACTTTTCCGAATTTCGTATAATATGTCATGAGAAATTTATTTTGTAGGAGTAAAATTTACATAGGAAATTAAAGAACAAATGGTTTTAAAATCTCGAATACGTATTGATGAAAACTAGCTCAAATAAATTTTAGTAACGAAAATTTCAATTAGTTAATTTTTATAACTCATTTATTCATTCATTTATAATTGGCACTTTGATTTGGTTGTAGAACATTTTAAATTATTGTATTTTGCAATATATATTGACTTTTTTCCATACCAAATATAGCACCCAATTGCAAAACTTCCTAAGAATTCTAGATAACAAGTGCTGAAATAAAAAGATGATTCAGTGGCTTAACGGAGAATATTAGAGCCTCTCTGCAAAGTCAGGTTTGGGACCGCAAGCTATATCTTACAAAAGACAGCAAAACCATAACCTTTGGGCCCCCCTAGAATTCTGTCATCCCCCTTCGTGATGTGAAGGTTACGGGGTGTAAGTTACGTCACTGAGATCTTTAGTGAATTTATTTTTCTCTAACTCAATAGGCTATAAATAATCAAAACAGGAAGTTAGATTCAATGTTTTGGCAAAAACAAAGAAAAAGAATTTTACAAAAACAAAGAACGAATAGTTAAATTTAAGACCAAAATAAAATATTTAACTTTAGAAACGTGATCCAAAACAAAGTGCCAAATATAACTAAACTATTATTTATTTAAGTACACACAGAAATAGCTAAAATGCTTGTGTGCGTAGATGCATTTTTTAAGATGTCTAGTTGGTTGCCATGGCTACTCAAACTTTTGTCAGCATCAGTAACAAGTCACGTTGCATGGAAGAGATGGAAGTGTTTTTAATCGAAAAAATAAAAACTTTGAGTCTTGAAACTAAAAATATCGTTTTTGATTTCAAATATACGAGTCTGTTTTTAATAGGGGTAACTGGTTTTATATTTCTGCTTAGAACTTAATATAGAACTGTTAGATTGTTTTTGTAAAAGATAAATTATATCTATATATATATAAGACGCATTTGTTGTCTGTTTGTCTGTTCCCCCATAACTCGAGATCCAGACACCCAAATAACGTGAAACTTGGTACACGCACACAAAATTACGCGAGAAAGGTTCTTAAATAGGTTTGGCGTTCATAATTCTTTCCAAAGTTTTAAAATTTAATTTTTAATTTTTTCCAGTGTTATGACGTCATATGTAGTCACGTTTCTCACTAAGTAGAAAATTTATACTTTAGATGCAGTTTTTCAAGATTATTACATATTTTTACTGTAGCTATGTTTATCGGTTATTCAATTTTTCTATTCTTTGATATTTAATTAGGATTATTTTTGGAATAAATAATTTTTTTAAGGATTATTCTTTCAACAACTAAAATTTTGTTTTCTTGTTTTGGCAACATTTAGGTATTATCGCGGGATGTTAATGTGTGTGATTTTGCTTGCAAATTGCAACTTATTTATTTATTTCTTTAGAATGCGAAGATTATAATTTTCACAAACTAAAACTTCTCATTGATAAGGGTTATATTTCAGTTCGGTTCAAATGTAGTATAAGGGGGGCACTTTGGATTTGCCGATTTTTCTTCGGATTTTTCGATTTTTATCTAAATGTCATGGTGAGATATCGAATTCATTCTAAAATAAATAATACCGAAAAAGTACCTTGGGGACCCCTTTTAGTAATCAAAATAAAGGACTGCGCCAAGTAGCCCCCCTATACTACACTTGATCCAATAATATGGTTCTTTGGAATTGCATGTGTCTTTATTTTAACCTTTAAGGGTATACTATTGGCTTCAGTGCATAAAATTGCCATGCAGAAAATCATACTTGGGTAATCATACTGCCCAAACAAAAGTAGTGTTGGTAGTAATTACATATCAAACTGGAATAGGCATCAGAGAATGAGCAAAACAGACAAATGGCTTAAATACCTGTTGAGGAAGCAGGTGGTCATAAGATAAATTATTTTTGGAACTTATGTACTATCCTGGCAATCGCCAACATTCAAAATAACTTGCCAACTTGGCAAACCCGATTTTACATGTCATATATACATATATGTTGAATTTTGAGTCGTGTGCTTCGTTTCATATATCGCCAATAGGTTGCGGTTATATGTAAGTACCTTATTTTTTCAAATTATGCCGTTGCATTGATAAAGTTAGTTCCGTTCTTTTTATGTCGGTTAATGTTAGTATTGTACTTCATTTTTTCAATTTATTTTTATGCTCGGGATATATATACTTTGGATAATTTTTGTAGTACTTGCGTATTATTGCACAATCGCCAACGTTTAAGACAAATCGCCACTTTGGCAATTCCAACTTTGTGTGAGTTGAATTAGCAATCATGTGCTTCATTTTGTATAATGTTACCAATGGTTTGAAATAATACATAAGTACCTCTAATTCTGTACATTACTATAACATTAGACTGGCCGCAACATACCAATTTGGTGTGATTTCAGAATCATGCCAAAAATGAGTATGTTGAGGAAGCAGGTAGTGGTAAGATAAATATTTTTGGCACCTATGTACTATCCTAACAATCGCCAACATTCAAAGTAACTTGCCAAGTTGGTAACACTGATTTCGCATGTCATATATATGCTGAATTGTGAGTCATGTGCTTTGTTTCATATAGTGTCGCCAAAAGGTTGGGGTTATATGTAAATACCTTATTTTTTCAAATTATGCTTTTGCATTGATAAAGTTAGTTCAGTTCTTTTTATGTCAGTTAATGTTAGTATTGTACTTCATTTTTTAATTTATTTTTATGCTCGGGATATATATACTTTGGATAATTTTTTTAGTACTTGCGTATTTTTGCACAGTCGCCAACGTTCAAGACAACTCGCTACTTTGGCAATCCCAACTTTGTATGCGTTGAATTGGCACACACAATCATGTGCTTCATTTTGTATAATGTCACCAATAGGTTGCAATAATATGCAAGTACCTTTAATTCTGTGCATTACTATAACATTAGACTGACCGCAACATACCAATTTGGTATGATTTCAAAATCATGCCAAAAATGAGTAGCCAACCAATATGAAATTAATATTATGAGTATTACCTTAGCCTGTTTTATCTTTCCCTCCAGTAATCCTTAATTAATTCAATATATAATTTTTGTTTTTTTTATATTTTAGTACTTATATATTTTTTTTGGTTATTATGTACTGCAAATATTTTTTTGCACATTGCGATGTCTTTGGCAAAATTAATCAGTGGTATTTTTCTTAAATATGTTTTTTTTATCTGTTTTTGACAATTTTTAAAATTTTGTTTGATGTCTGTCTGAAATGCAAATAGCAAAATAAATATTTTACAATATATATATTGTGTTTGTATGAAAATGTTTATACTGATTTATTCAAAATATTGAGTCGTCTTTTATTTTTGTTATCTTTTTAAGATTTAATTTTATGTTATAACTAGCTATACGAAGCTAAATGTTGCTCTGGCTCAGTCAGCTTTAAAATACTGGTACACCATAAAGTATGTCATGAAGCTTACAAAAGTAATAATACACAAGAATTCAAACAAATCTATATGCATATAAGGCGCATTTGTTGTCTGTCTGAATAAACTTTCTCTTTCACACTACATCATTTGGACAAATTTTCAAAATTTGTTTGTGGGGTTAGTAATTAATTATAATGCTATAATTTTAATTGAATAGGCAGATATTGCATTTTTAAGTATAAAAATAGTTATAACTACTGTACTGTATTTTTTCAGTGAGTGAATATTAACGTCGCACTGTTCAGCTACATGAGGGCTTTTGGCGACGGACCACATAATTTTGAACCATGGTCAAGTGACGTGGATGACACCTGAGCTGGCACCCCCTTCTCCTAACTACCACGCCACACCAATTTAGCAGGAATATTCAACCAATACTTAGCTGGAATATTCTTTGAAATCCACTCTTCCAAGATAAATGACAGCACGGGTTCTATGATGAGTATTTTAGCGGGGAAGGCAAATAGTTTTGTAGCAGATATTACATTTTCAGCTGCCAGCGTTTTCAGTGGATTGCAAAGATTAACTATTTTGGGGGGACAGAAATGATAATGTCAAAATTTAAGTGTTTTATGTTTATGGAGACCTTAGAAAACAATTTGAATATTTATTTTAAGTGAATGGTGTATATAATTAATTTTACAATGGAATATATTTAATTAATTTATTAGCTCTAACCGATTAAATTTCCTTAAGTGGAGAATTTTGTTTATGTATGTCCCTTAGTTTTTAATGTAGTGACCTAAAAAAATATTGCATGAAAAAAATTTCAGTAAATCATATTGCGGTAGATAAAGCATTAACGTGCATCGCTCTCCTACACGGCGGGTCTTACAAAGCTCTAATAAAGTTTGAGCTATGAAAGTAGCTAGACATTTGCCAACTTGACTCTATTGTCAACATTTCGCTACTTTTTCCATTGAATCGCCATTGTTATTTAGGAAACGGCGTTGCTTGCGAGTATTACAATTTTAACATAAAATAAATTCAACAGAAAGTTATATTAATGTATGCCACTTTCAGTTATAAATTATTTACAATATTTTAAGCGTCACAAAACTTTTAACAATGTGTTACTTTTGCTGAGCAGAGATCAGCTTAGGGAGGTATTTTCAAAAATCAACCCTCAAGAGTTTTACGGGGAGTTATAAATATAAAAAAAAATCCTTTTTATCATCTATTAGATCTACAGACTTAAAATTTAACAAAGGTATTTTTTTTTTTCTTTTTTTTTTTTCTTCAGCTGAGATATGTGAAAAGCTTTTTGTTTAATTTGCAATTCACTTAAAATTAACTCATTAAAAACTTCTATATCCTTCAATCTGTGTTGTTTAACTTTTCAGTTCACCCGTGCGAAGAACGGGTATACCAGCTAGTATATATATATATATATATATATATATATATATATATATACATATAATCTACTTTGGTTCTTGGCTCATTACAGGATTGTATTAGATTACTCGTTTCGCGTTCCCTTAGATGAGAGTCAGGTATTATGGAATACCATATTATATATATATATATATACATAAACACGTTTCTAAAAATGTTTACTGCTTTTTGATAAAAATCCTCATACTTCTCGTGGATATAAATTATCACCTATCAAATTATATATATATATATACAGTCGAAACTCCATATAACGAACCTCTATATTGCGAATTTTTCTATGTAACGAACTTTGTCCTGGAACCAAGAACATTTCACGATTAACTTCGTAAAATAACCTCCCTATAGCGAAGTGCATTTTCTATATAACGAACTTTTTTTTCTTGCAACGCAATTTTTTTCCCTCCCTCTTTTTAAAGTATTTCTGGACATTTCAAGTTAATCTCTATTAACACATTTCATAGAATTCATAAACCTTGAACTGGTTTTATTAGGAGCCTAACTCTCTGAGAGCAATAGAATTCTGGGTGTTTCATCCAAGTACAACCCTTAACCTCCATTGTGCAGTTCACTAGATACATCTTCGATATCCTCTTTCCCCCTCAGTGGAGTTTTAGATAAAAAAAATAATGTATATTTAAAATTACTTGTATGCTTTTTAAATTGAAGAAAATGTCTTTAAAATTCATTAATTTTAATATAAAATTATTTTCTTAGCGTTGAAAATACAGGGCAATTCCTCGGCATTCTTTTTTCTTGCAGTTTTTTTTTATGGGTAAGATATATAAAATAAATATATATTAATTTACAAAAAGTTGTGAGTAATTATTTTTTTAATATATAGTGTTTATGGATTTAAAATTTTTTATGTGGTTTATAAAGAAAATTAAAAGATAAACCTCTATATAGAACGAATTTTCCATACAACGAACTTTTTCCGGTATTTAGCGACTTCGTTATATAGAGCTCCAACTGTATATATATTTTTGTTTTTTTTAAAATAATTTTTTTATAAAAAATGATAAATGAATGGTTTTGTGAGACACACTATAGTAATATGGAATAGGAAAAATATCTTATCTAATATAGAAATCTATTAAGACTTCATAAAACGTGTTATTTTTAACTGTAAAAGTCATATTTTTAGAAGTGCGTGGAAGTACTTTGAAGGTGAGCCCACAGAGAAAACAGTTGAAACATTGAATCAAAATTTTCTCTCGTTGGTCTTAGAATTCAGCGTCTTAGTTCCCTGATTATTTAGTTCATTGCATGAAGTCTATTACAAATGATACATCAGAATAGAATCTATGAAATATCTCAAATTCAGTGGCGCAACAGCCCATGAGGGCCAGGGCCTACTGTGCCCATCTCAGTGTATTTGACCATTGGGCGCTGAGGTGCATGAGGAGATGTTCCGATCAGGTGATCGGTCTGAAGCGAGACCCCTAGTGTTTATGTCCCCAAGCAAGCTTGGTACTCATTTGTCGACCCGAGGGATGAAAGGCTGAGTCGACCTTGCCCAGCCCGAGAATAGAACTTCGAACCTGTGGTATGAAAGCGCGATACGCTACCACTCGGCCACTGGGCCTTTATGAAATATCTAGTATTCCATAATATCCGACAAACTATCTTTGAAAGTAAACCTTTAATCTGAAGGGCAAAACACAGTTAGCTAAGAAACGTCCATAGTATTATAAATTGCAACTGTTTTACTGTACATTATGCTTATTTTTAATGTTCAAGTCACATGAGTACTAGTAGGTTAAAATGTATGAAAAACTTAACAAAAAACTTTTGAAAAACGTAAAAAACACTTTGCTCTTTAGCTAGTGATATGACAACTGCGAGAGGTCAACTCTTACTGCAATGTACCATGGGAGTCTTTCTTCAGTACTTCAAGGTGTTCTCACTTATTAGCAATTGCAGGCCTGAACCCCTGTATTCCATAATATCCGGCTTTCATCTATTTTTTACCTTTTTGTTTAAAGAAAATTAGGTACTTTTAAGCTACATAAAATAACCATTGCTAATTACATAAATTATTGATGGAATCATGTTCGATTTCTGTTGTATTAGACCAATATTATTAACCAAGTTCACATTTTTTTTTAAAAAAACTAAATAACGAAGTCAAAACCTGAATAAAACACTTTTAAAACACACACACGTGAGGATTGTGGGAATTAAGCTCCATTGAAGGTGTTGTCTGATTCGTTGATTATAAACGTCACACTTCGAAACATAACACGAGGTCTGTTGGGGACAAAAGTAATTATTTCGAGCTTCGATAAAGTGACGAGATCGACAAATGAGCTGTCACTCTACTGATCAAACTTTTTATATCACGTCAACATAAGAACTTTGAAAATGAGCAGATTAAACGCTCTTGCGTCAATTTCCGTATAAGACGGGGTGTAGTGATATCAGGAGTCGACATAACGTTGACCACGAGTTGATCACTCAACTACTAGGTCCAGATTTAAAGATATAAAAGACCCTATATCAGTGGTATTCAATCTTTTTTTCTGCTGGGCCGCATACAGATGTCAGCTATTTCACGTGGGCCGATCATTTCCCTGTGACAGAGATACCAATCTGATACAAGGCCTTAACATTCTCCGTAAGCAGATTAACAAACCAAGTAGACTCCAGTGGATTTCCTGGCCACTTGGGTATTGGGGATAGTGAATGGGCGGACTACCCCTCTAAGAGGGCTCGGGACTAGGATCAATTTTCCACTGTCACCTCGGAGGACGCGTAAACGCGGTCACCAAGCGCAAAATTTCTAAAAAGTGTTTCATAAAACCAACTATCCCTGAGCTCAACTGCCCTAGAAATTTGTCGTCTGCAGTAGCAAGACTCTGTATGAAAATATCTCCTGATGATTCCCAATCTTACCCCATCTTCAGAAATTGTCCACAAACCCTATCAACACCAGACTATATTTTTAACTGAAATGCCATTTTTGCATGTCTTTTTAAACTTAACGCATAGCAACAGTACATTCTTTACAGTCTTCTAGCTCCGGGATTTGCCTTGCATGTAATTAGGGCTTTTGAACCAATATAGAAATGCTCTAAATCAACAGCAAGACAAGAAAAGAAAAGTAAACAATAAATTTAAAAGTAATAGGGTTTTTTTTTTGCTTTGTATGATATTACAGGGACATGGAAAAGAATGTCACAGGAATAATTGCGTTTTATTAAATGATTTTATTGTTTAAACAAACTTTTTGTCAAGAACGTAACATACAGCAGAGGAATGTCAAAAATGACATCATTATACCAATATATATTTGAATGACGAAATAGCCTTTCAACAAATTCATAATTTATATCCATATTTGTCCCTCAATGAATGCTCTAGTTATGCAACAAAAAGGTTCCACTCCTAAACAAGAACAACTAACCCAACTCGAACGCAACATTATCTAGCTTTATTCACATTTTTCATTGGATTTCCCATTGCCTTACTGATTACGATCAAGCAATGTTTCTATTCTCCATTGTGCGAATTGGAATAAAAATACGAGTTGTCAAAAAATGTCGGCAAAAATTACTTTTATGCAATACTAGCGTCTAAACAACCCACAGACAGGTTGTATTATTACAGACGTACGTTCAAGGCTACGCACGTGTTCTTAAATACATTATTTCCTCTCATAAATTAACACAATATATTGAATATATCAAATGCGATGCAGTGAATCTTGTCAACAATGCACTTTTTCACACCCATAAAATACATTTTCTTTGAAATAAATATAAGGATGCGAGATATCCGACAGCATAAAAAGCAGTTTCAATGTCATTGTATTTTATAATCTCTCCTTCTCTTTTTTTCTCACCCACACAAATAATGTGTATTTTGACACATGGTTGTTTAAAATGTCAATTATTTGCGTAACATATTCAAAGCGGTGACAGAAATTGCACATGTTTTATGGACAAAAAATATCTTTGTTCCTACGTATTCTTTATAAAAAAATCTACAGTTTCAATCATTTTCAAAAATTTCACATACAAATTAATTCATACTAAGTATGTGAAATAATTCAATTTTCAGAACCATTGAATTCACTCTCATGGGGTTATTTCGCGTATAAGACTATTTTCAATCGCTCTGATATTAAAGTTGGTTGCGTTTCAGGAGAACACATAGAACAGCATTTCTTTTCTCATCGCATAACACTCTACGGTTTTTAAATGGTTCATATAGAATCTTTTTAAGGCTATATACTCTGTACCCTTTTTCAAAAAAAAATTTTTGGAGACAGTTACAGTAAAAATAATTGATGTTTTATATTTAGATTATATTATTAAGCTGATTCTGAAAGCAAAAAGTCAGTTTGACCAGCCATTATTTTACAATTTTAAAAAATTAGGAATTTCTGAAGTTTTTTCAAACTCTTATAAAATACTCAATTTTTAAAATTTTTTAGTAATTTTATAAGTTATTTATGATTCTAAGAACATTACAAACAATATTTAGTATGGATTTGAAAATTTATTCCCTTGTTGGTTATTAATAGTAATTTTTCTAGAAAAACCTGGAAAAAACACGAAAATTTTTAAAATATGAACCTTAGCATTTTTTAGAAAAATAACTAGAGTTCTCAGCCCTAAATCCATACTAACTTTTATAAAACATACATTTGGGAGTATATACAAAAAAATTCAAGGCTCTATCTTGAACAGAAAAAAAGCCTTAGGGATTAGAAAACACTTATACCTTCCAAATTAAAAGTCTGAGAAAAACGCATTTAAAATTTTTAAAGTCATAAAACAAAACTTACAATGCCCGTAAAACTCTAATTTTTTAATATGTTATTTTCCAATGTATGTTCTACATTAAAACATTTTTATTAAATATGTGCGACTGAAAATTATTTTTTTAATTCAAAATTTATTTTTGCATAATATTGATAGCATTTGTTAAGACGTCAGTTTATTCAGTTTTACATTAACCTAATATTTTACAAAAGTTTTGAAACACGAAGTATTTATGTACAAAATAATAATGATACTAACTTAAGCTAAAAATAGTCAGGTTTGCTCATAAAATTTAATTTTTTTCAGTTTTAAATTGGGGCAGTTTAGGAAGTTTTAGCTCTTGTCGTACGACATTAGAATACTAAAATAAAGTACTACGATATATTTAGTATAATGTAGTTTGGTATATATATATATATATATATATATATATATACATCAAAAAATATTCAGTTATATCTGCAGCATTTGAATTCAAAATACTTGTATTCGGAAGTCTAATTGTATAATCAGCTGAGGACTCATTTTTAGATACATCATTTTCAGTAGTATTCCATCTCTTCGAAATATTGTTTCTCCCAGAAACCCAGAACGCATTTGCCATGGCATGTTCTCTACAAGAAAAAATTAACGATAAAGTTATATAAACCATTTTTAAAGCGAAAATTGGCCATGAAATTAATCTTTATTAATAAATTATGAGAACTCAAAAAAACTCAAAACATAATCAAACAAACATGATTTTAGTAATGAAAATTGGAATTAATAACCATTTCAAACTAAAAGCTCAAAAATATTTTTAATTAATTCAACTTCAGTGCGAAAAAATGCTTTAAAAGAAACCGAATTGATTGATTGATTGAATATTAACGTCGCACTGTTCAGCTACACGAGGGCTTTTGGCGACGGACCACGTAATTTTGAACCATGGTCAAGTGACGTGGACGACACCTGAGCTGGCACCCCTCCCCCTCTCCTAACTACCACACCACACCAACGGGAGGACGTTTCAGCTCTCGACAGATTTAACGTGCATCGCTGCCCTACACAGCGGGTCTTTAGGGGTACTGGGCTCGAACCCGTGACAAAGCAAGCCACGGTCCGATATCTATACCACTCGGCTACCGCGGCCACAAAAGAAACCGAAACCATAGCTCATAAAACTTCAAATATCTTAATAACTAATTTGCTAACGGATCTGAAATTTCGTGGCAAGCATCTCAATGATATGGGCCACCAAGACATGCAAAAAAAAAAAAATTTTCGGTAAAAATGAAATTTTTAGGGTACTGTGTAGTCTTAAAAGCAATATTCTAGAAGAAAAACCAGACTCTGTGACAGAATTTTAAAATCTATTTCTGGATTTGATATTTTTATAAAAAAAATGACAAAAGTTAAAATAGTTTTCATTTCATTCTCATAACATTAATTGTATGTTGAATTAAAAGCAATTGGAACATATCAGACGTTGTTGCTAATGCCACCTGACTGATGGTTTCAGATCGAGACCCACGAAATTCATCGTAGCAAAGGGCTAGTTGCACACCATGCAGGTAACAGTACAATTTGGCTCGGTTTCACCCCAATTTTGAGGGAGAACACACTGGAGGTGGTCAGAGGCCTGCTACCAACTTCATGAGGATTTTCTGCTCGATACGGCTATTTAGAGTACCCTCACAGGCACTACACATTTTAAACATTCATGCCTTCTCCAGAATTAGAACCCATGTCCTACGGCTTAGCAGTCAGCTTCACTAACCACTATATCACTATATGCAATAAATATACTATATAAATGTAGATTTTATGCTTAAACTATTAAAATTATTTAATAAAAAGAATTGATTAATTTAAATTATTTTTAAATACATTTCGAAGAAGTAACAAATTTCATAAAATGATTGTTTTGCTAAAAAAGAACGCGGGTGAATGAGTCAATATTAAAGTCTGACTTCAGCTACACTAGGGCTTTAAGCGACGGAACTCGTCATTTTGAACCATGGTCAAGTGACGAGGACGACGTCTCAGCTGCAACCCCTCTCCTAACTACCATACCAACGGGAGGACGTTTGAGCTCTCGACAGATTTAGCGTGCATCGCTCCCCTGAACGGTGGGTCTAGAGTGGTACTGGGCTTGAACTCGTGACAAACCAGCCACGATCCGATACCATGACCACTAGGCTACCGCGGCCACAAACCTGGAATTGAATACTAATCTAAACTGAAAAAAACTGCGAATTAATTTCATCCAAATTTTCTTTGGAAAATCATGACACATAACTATAGATATGCAAAAAAGGTTTTAAATATGTTTCGTTTTGTTCTTCTATAGATATACAAAATTATGCATTTCATAATTCATACGCATTTGTAAAAATATATAGAAAAAATAAACTGTTCACCTGTTTTATCTGTGTCTCAACTGCGGAACTGAAGCGATTTCTTTCCACTGACATTTGTTTTCTTATTGGAAATGACAAAAAATATGCACAAGGCCTGGATTCTTCTATTCACGAAGTATTGACCTGATAATTAAAAACAAAAATATTAATTAATAAGATTCAATTATCTTTATTACAATACATTCATATTCATTTTATAAACGAACACTTTTTTTCGATGTTAATAAAATCCACTCTCAACTTCTCTTCAATTCGAAAAACGTAATCCTAAATAATATAATTTAGAGCTCTTATTTAAGATATCCAACTACTTTCATATTGATTGATTGATGGAATATTAACGTCGAACTGTTCAGCCACACGAGGGCTTTTGGCGACGGACTTTGTAATTTTGAACCATAGTCAAGTGACGATGATGACACCTGAGCTGACACCCTCTTCTTCTAACTACCACACGACACCAACGGAAGGACGTTTGAACTCTAGACAGATTTAACGTGCATCGCTCCCCTACACGTCAGGTCTTTAGTGGTACTGGGTTCGAACTCATGACATGAATACCATGATCCGATACCTATACCAGTGGGCTATCGCAGCCCTCCGACTACTTTCAGAACGTGGTTTGAGAGAGAAAAAAAACGGGTATAAAAGAATTTTTTTCTATATTTAGTATCATCTGAATTACAAATTCTATATTTTTAAAAATAGATGTTTGTATATATGAAATGGCTTCACTCCAACTCCGTTCAATTGATCACTATGAAAATTGAGGGGCTGCGGTAGCCCAGTGGTTAGGTATCGGAACATGGCAGAATCTGTCGAGAGCTGAAACGTCCTCCCGTGGTGTGGTGTGGTAGTTTGGAGAGAGGGGTGCCAGCTCAGGTGTCGTCTACGTCACTTGACCATGGTTCAAAATTACGTGGTCCGTCGCCAAAAGCCCTCGTGTAGCTGAATAGTGCGACGTTAATATTCAATCAATCAATCAATGAAAATTGACATGTATATGTATTTTTTTGACGCGAAGGTTTTCTGCTATCCCCTTTTTGCTGCAGTTTCCCACAACAAGGTCGTGCTACGGCATATCCACTTCTGCAACGTTCAATCAATCGTCAAGTAGCCAACAAGGTCACCAAAAGTGATGCCAACTTGGCTCCATCGCACATATTTCACTGAGTTTCCATTGAATCGCCATTATAATATAAGGAACGGCGTCGCTTGCGAATATTACAATTGTAACATTAAATAAATACAACAGAAAGTAATATTAACGTATTACATACCCACTATATTCACACTACTGTAAATATTCAATACACAAAATTTGTAACAATATGTTACTTTATCTAAAAAGAGATCAGCCCAGGAAGGTATTTTCAAAAATCGATTCACAAGAAAGCTACCGGGGCGTTATGAATTTAAAAAAAAATCTTTTTATCGGCTTTTAGACTTAAAATTTAACGAATTTTTTTGTGTTCAGCTGAGATATGCAAAAATCTTTTATTGTTTAATATTTTAATTCAAGGAAAATTACTCATTAAAAACTTCTTTATCCTGCAATCTGTATTGCTCAATTTTTCAATTCACCCGTGCGAAGAATGGGTATACCAGCTAGTACATATAAAATTCTTTTAAAAATATTATTACAAGAAAAAAATATTTTAATGAAATTTTTTGGCAAAAAGAGAAGAAAGAATAGCATATTTTCAAAACATTATCCTTTTATGTGGAAAATGCTTCTATAATAATAATATTTTTCCCACATATAGCCAAGGCCTATACAGATCCTGAACTAAGAATTTTTGAAATATACTATTTAGAAATGAATTTATTCACATTTTTGTATACATCATAATAGAGAAATTTTAACAAAAACAAGTAATATAAAAAAAATTAAATCAATTCCTACTGAGATCAACAAAGAAAAATTTAATTTTAGCTACTTTTTATTAAATAGTTACAATTAACGTAAGTATGTATAGACATATGACAAAATCACAACATTAAGGGGTAATTAATTTTTATTCATTATCATTAAAGTATCTTATTGTCATCCAAAACAATCATGTCTATAAAATTTCAGCTCAGCTGAATGCTTTAAAACGTGACAAAAAACCTTTTCAAGTTTTGACACAAGTCACCAGAAGGGTCACTAAGTCGCCAAAAATGATGCCAACGTGGCTGTATTTGTAATTCTTTAAATAATTAGTTTTAATCAATTAGTTTTTATTAATTATAATTACATTATTGTATTGACATCCAAAGTAATCGCGTATATAAAATTTCAGCTCAATTGAGTGATTTAAAATATATTTTATTAACGATTGAAAATTCCTCCAAGATAAAAAAAATAAATATATCGAGTGTGAGCTAATAGTAGGAATTGAAAAATGTAAGCAAACTACGGCTTATGAACTTGAAGTTGTTATTTAACTTTAAAGTTTTGCATTGAGCGAAAATAATGGCGTATTTTCTTTATCATCTGTTTACAAATATGTGAAAATTCTCAACACTGTCACTCAGATGTTGAAAAATAAATGATTACCTTCGATAAATATAAAAATACAAAACTTACGTTGTTTATTTGCTCGATTTTATCCATTTATAATTTTTATTGTTGATTTTATTTTAAAAAGTCCAGTTGTCTTACGTTTTGTGATTTAGAACACAAAGAGAACCTTAGTCGGGTCAAAAACCCAAGAAATGAAATACAAACAAACTGGAAATTGGCTTTTTATTGGCTTTTTCAATGCTGTTTCTGTCAAGTAGCAGGCATTGGTGCCACCGTGTAGAAGGATTAAAACGCATTAACCTACAGACGGTACTTAGAAGTACCCCTCACTTCAAAATAACATAGAGTAACCATTTTTACGAATATTCTGACTATACTTAGCAGGAATATTCTTTGAAATCCACTCTTCCAAGATATATGGCAGCACGGATTCTATGATGAGTATTTTACCGGGGAAGGCGAATAGTTTTATAGCAGTAATTGCGTTTTTAGCTGACGGCGTTTTCAGCGGATTGCAAAGATTGTCATTTTTGTTCCGAAAAAATAGTTGATGACAAAAGGTGTCTTGCCTGTTTTGTATGTTAATAAAGACCTTAGAAAAAGATTTGACCATTTATTTTAAGTGATCAGTGTATATAATTAATTTTACAGTTAAATATCTTTAATTAATCAATTAGCTCTAACTTATTAAATTTTCCAAATTTGAGTATTTTGTTTATGTATATCCCTTAAATTTCAATGAAAAGGTTAAAAAAAATATTGTATGAAAAAAACTGCAGTAAATCACAATGCGGTAGATAAAGGGTTAAACTCATCGAAGTTCATATTCCTCATGTTGGCATGGTGTGGAAGTTTGGACAGGGAAATGCGATCTCAGGCGTTGATTTGATTTTTTTTAATTAAAGCTTCACTCTAAAGAAACGTGAGGACTATTAGCGATTAACTACGTGCTTTTGAACCTTGAAAAAGTGATGAGGAGGATGTCTTCCTTACTCGGAATCCCTCACTCCAAACTTCCCACCACGCCAACGTGAAAACATTGAGCTAAGACAAATTTAGTGCACATCAGACAATTTGACCGGGGAATCTTCAGTGACACAAGGAATCGAGCTAACAATTATCTGGCCACGATTTCGTGACCATGATCAAATGTCTATTGTGGGCGAATGAGTGAACATAAACGTTACACTATTCAGCTATAGGAAGGCTTTTGGCGATGGACCTTGTAATTTTGAACCATGGTCAAGAGACTAGGACGACACCTGAGCTGACACCCCCTCTCCTAACTTCCACACCACACCAACGGGAGAACGATTGAACATCGACAGAATTCAAATGTATTGGCTCCTCTGCACGGTGGGTCTTCAACAGTACAGGGCTCGAAATCATGACACGCCGGCTTCGAGTCCATTACCTAGGCCACCAGGTTACCATGGCCAATGTCTATTACAGCCACGTGAGCTCAGGTATCTCCTTGCCATTTGACTAAAGTTACAAATTGAGACGCAAATACGCCATCTTGTAGCTTCTGATTGTGACTTTAACAAGCATTCATGAAATCCGCGAACCACAGCCAGTACGTATCGTAATTTTTCAAGTGACAAGAACACACTTAAAACTTACATCCTGCTCACCAAACTTCCACGCTGTGCTAACGGGGTGACTTTGAGCTTCAGCCGATTTCACGTACATCAGTTTTTTTCACACAGCTTATCTTTAGTGTTTGTGCTCCATCCACACATTTCAACAGAAACAATGACGTCTACGAGCTTCGGGTAGCCGCAGTAGTCTAGTGGTCAAGGTATCGGATCGTGGCTGGCATGACATGAGTTCGAGCCCAGTACCACTAAAAACCCGCCATCCCGGGAAGCATAGCATTAGATCCTTCGAGAGCTCTAATCTTATATACATTTTCTAATCTAAGTGACACTAATTATCATAAATATTATTCATTTATACGCTTTTGAAAAACCACGGTTCCGAACGTAGTCATATACCTTAACACTGAATAGGCACCCTTGTGCTTAGTTTGATATGTCACCACAATAAGGTTGCGATCGCACATCATTGCCGTTTTGTGCAGGGGGAAAAAATCGCGCAGCCAGAAAGATGAAATATAATAAGATGAATAAAGAGTAAAGGGTCTATACACCATAAAAGTGGGGAATTTGAAACATGATATTTTAATAAAATAAGAATCAAAACACTATTATGAAGATTGTATTTTTTGTTAAAGTTATGTTACTTAAAAGTTTTTCTTTGTTTTTAACAGTGTATTGTTACGAATACCATGCATTTTATAAAATTGTCTATAAGAAAGTAAAGCAATGAGCCACAACTTTATGGTAAATTTGAATATATTTTATATTTTAGTTCTCTTTGCATTTATACAGTAAAACTCGTTTTCGTACGGTATACAGGGACCACATAAGAAAATCCGCACAGAAAATTTTTCGAAAATTTTATAAATTCTTAGATATAACAAACAATTTCGTCGAAAAACTACAGAAATTTTTTTATGCGGTGGGGAGGGACCGCATAAAAAAGTCGCACTTAGAAAATACGCCAATTATTTATGGAAATTTATAATAAGGTACTTCCATAACAAAATAAATAATTAAACTACACATGGAAACATTTTTAAAACATTTAGTTTCCCATTGTATACATGGAGAAGTGTTCCAAAACGCACATACATAATTCACTGCTACTCATTGTAATCCAAGGTGCTCATCTTCCTGTGATGAATAAGTTCAAAATCGCTTTTGTTACTAGAAGATACAATATATATTTCAATTTATTTATTTTTTGGCACCATAAAGTAAGAGATAAGTTTTTGCACGCGAGAAGGTCGGTTGGTCAGTTGCTTGTAAATATTACGATAACCAGATATGCAAGATAGAAGCTCTTTTTGTGTGTGAAATTCCATACTTCCTTTGGAATTTGTATCTATTTTAAGAAAATGCTTTTCCAATTTGTTGGGGAAAGCTGTATCCCTATATATATTTTATCCGCTCTCAAGGAATTCGGTTCTTCTTGTCCATCTTCATAATCTATCAAATTATTGATAATGTCACTGTCATTGAAAGTTTCGACTTCAATCAAACGCGGGCTGTTGGCGCGTTGATAGAAAGCAACTGAACGTGCATTTATAACAAGACTATTTATAACAAATGAACGGAGCGTCTTGAAGTGTATATATGTACATTGCAATGGCGTAACGTACACCCCTGTAACCCCCACCTCGCGGGGGGGCTTAACATTCTCTGTTATGCCACTGGTACAGTGATAGAAAACATCACAGTGGCACCAAAGCCGTTGAAATTCATATACCGCATAAGAAAATCGCACCAAAACAGGTTTTTCTGTAATTGTGTGTTAAGTATGTTCTGTAAAAAATAGTTTAAATATATGGTTTTGAATTCCATGTAGAGAATCTTGTAATTCGGTACAATTTTCATCAAATTTTATCTAAATACCTCATTTGAATAAATTTAAACTGTCATACAATTTCTTGGGTGTGATTTGTGTTTTTTTATTAATTTATGTCATAAAACACTGACAAATAACATAAAATTATTAATAAAATGGCATTTTAGAAAACTTGTGTCCAAACGTAGGCAGATACTTTTAAGATTAGCGAGACGAGTAAATTAATAAAGCTTGTCCCTCATGGCGAAAGCCATTAACTATGATTATGTCATTCCCCAGAACACGCATTTTTGCCCATCCCATCAAAAGACAGAAACGTCACGCTAATCTATATTGATCTTCGCAAAGCTGCGAGGACTGCTACCCTAATCCTCTTCGAAACGTACCTTCATTCAAAATTAACCGCCCGGCAATCCTTTAGCTGGGAATATTGCGACTGCGGGGTTAAAGAAAAGAACAAAAAAGAGCAGTTAAAAATCGACCGAAAACAAAAGGAAACAGAAATTAAAATCCTTCTGGAGGCCATTTTGTTTTCATTTCTCAAGGGAACCTCTTAAGTCAGAAAATTATTGACCAACGACACGCTATGACGTCTACCGTTTCGCAGAAGATGAATGAATCTTCCACGGACTGGTAACGAAGCGTAGGGATCGTAAATTTATAACCGTGTATTGGAACGTTATTTTTCGACCGAAGGGTGATGCGGGAATTAATTTCGAAAACGTCGATGACACTGATTTGTGATGCTTAGGCTGTAAAAAAAAACGGATTAGAGAAAATTATGAATTCTCTGCAGAGAGAGTTTTTGTAAATATTACATAAAATTTGCATTAATACATGTGGGAAATTGTTTTGCATACTTTTTTTTATCGACAACTTTACAAATCTTTAGGAACTCATAAATATTATATCGTTGGGATGTTCAGAAAAAAGGATCAAGAGCATTAAAATTCTGTTCTATTATTTTACTGTCGAACCTCTATATTGCGAATTTTTCTAAACAGCGAACTTTTTCCTGGAACCTTGAACATTTCACGATTTTCTTCGTAAATTAACCTCTTTATAGCGAAGTTCATTTTCTATGTAACGAACTTTTTCTTTTGTGATTCTTTTTATTATTTTCCCTTTTTTAAAAGTATTTTTGAAAAAAAAAATTCAAGTTATTCTCTCTTTAACACATTCTATAGTGGTCATAAATCTTGAACTGGTTTTATTAAATCCTAACAAGCCGAGAGCAATAGAGTTCTGGACGTTTCATCCAAGAAGTGCAACCTTTAACCTTCATTGCCCAGTTCACTAGAAACATCTTCGATACCCTCTTTGACCCTCAAATGAGTTGTCACGTGGTTCCCTGTTCTAATTAGAAAATAATGTATGCTTAATATTACTTGTATGCTTTAAATAATAAAATGTCCTTAAAATTCATTTATTTTAGTTTGGAATTATTTTCTTAATATTGAAAATACAGTGAATTTTTCGTCATTCTTTTTTTTTGTTTTCCTTGAATTTTTTCTTTCATGCTTTTTTGATGGTTAAGATACATAAAATAAACATATACTAATTTAAAAAAAGGTGTAAATAATTACTTTTTTTAATATATAGTGTTTAAGAATTTGAAATTTGTTTTATGTGGTTTATAAAGTATAATCAAAGACGAACCTCTATGTACGGACTTTTCAATATAACGAACTTTTTTCCGGGATTTATAGCGACTTCGTTATATAGAGGTCCGACTATATTTTGAATTGGGAAGAGAGGGGGGAGAGAGACACAGTTAATTCAATAGAATTTCTATTTTTCTCTTCGAATATCTATTAACGCCACACTATAAAGCAACACGAAGTCTATTGGCAACGAGCTCAGAATTTCGAACCTCAATAATCAAGTGGTGAGAATGACATCTCAGCGGGCACCCCTACTTTAAAATTCCACACAGGGGACTTTGAGCATCGACAGATTTAACGTGCTTCAGTTCCTCTATACGACGGGTCTTCAGTAGCACAAGGATCGAGCCCCTGAATTCTAGGCTACCGTGGTCACATCATGTAAACAAGAGGGTGGACGTTAAGGGGGGAGTGCTGGAAATCTAAAATCTTCTTAATATTACAATTTTGAGAATTTTACATTTTCAAATTGTACAGATTTTAACCTTTCTAAAAATACTTTAACCTCTAGGGTAATTAGAAGCCTTTGAAATCTATTTTTAAATAATCATTGAAACTTAGCCACGCCCATTTAAATGGCGAAAAATGTAAACAAAGTATTTTTTTTTTTGTTTAAAAGTTGAATGAGTGATGGAAATCAAAACATTTAATACAGAATTGCTAAAAAAGTGTTTATATGGAGGTAGACAAATCCCAAAGAAAGTGTAAACAACGTAATATGGTCTCGTGTACGGAAGAAAATATTTGTACAAATAAAAGTATTATCATTGGGTACATAGGCTGCAATTTCTTCATTTAATATGGGAAATGTATCAAATCCAGAAATTTTGAGAAAACTTAATATTGAACCTGGTACACGGTACAGGCAATGGAGGACCTCGACAAACAGAGGCTTTTAAACGCTAAATACTCATGTTTACTTACAAAAACAAAGTTAGGAAAGAAAAAAAAGACTTAAAAGGAAGAGGGAGGAGGATGAGATTAAAAAAATGTAGATCATTTAGAGTATGGGGAGGAATGTTTTAATAAAAAAAATGGTTATACATTAAAGTTCATTTATCTCAAAATGTATATTTTTGATATCCGATGTACCTTTTTCTGGGAAAATAATGTTCAAAGATATGTAAGTTTTTAGGACATATTTATAATGATGGCTAATATATACTGAAATGAGCTTTTTGTAAAAAACTAAAAAAAAGTTTTTTTTACAAATTTTTTTATGAAAAAAATGGGTCAAATTTCACTATGTTTGATAAAATATGTTATAAATTATTTAAAGAATTCAAAATTAGCTAAAAGCTCATCTCAGTATAATGAGAAAGATATACTTTAATTGTATGAAAAATTTCAAGTATGTACATAAAATAGATTTTGTGAAAAGGTACATCGAAAACAGCCAACTTAACATTGTCGGTATAGAGGTTTCCACAAATCCCCTTTAATTTTTTCAGGTTCAAAGTCCTTGTGTTGGTATGAGAAAGTAAGACCGCGGTTCAATAAACATCATCGTCGTCACTTGAATATGGTTGAAAAGTATCAAGTCCATCACCAATAGCCCGCTAGTAGCCTCAAAAAAGTGAAATGTAAATAAAAAAAAAATCAAATGAAATTGTAAGGCAAGTCTTTTTTATCATATGGTGCTAAAACATTTTTGCATGAGACGGAATATAACCAGCGTGTGTGTAAATGAGTATTATACTTTCCATGCAAAGTGAAGTCTAATAAATATAATAAAAATATTGAAAAGGGGCGTATTAATGAGTATTATACTTTCCATGCAAAGTGAAGTCTAATAAATATAATAAAAATATTGAAAAGGGGCGTAGACCTTAAGGTATCCGAGTACTTGCGACAGCTTTTTTTTGTAATGGGTACGTGGAGATTTCTTTATGGTTTTTAGATTTATTTAGTACATTTTAAGAAAAAAAAGGCTAAACTTAAGAAGAGAAAAATAAATTATTTCTACTAAAATGGAAAAAAAATGGGTAAAAATTGACAAAAAATGACATAAACGGGGTCCGCTCTGTACAAATAGTAAATGAACAAATTCTCAATTTTTTAATTTTGACGTATTTCTTTGCTATTTCTTTTTGAAATGACCTTCAGGATAAGAGATATTTCAATGTTCACAAAATCTAGAGCACTTTATCTTAGTCATTATATGAAATTGCTTAAAAAAGTAATTGTATTCACATAAAGAACTGTAAATTTTGTAATAAATCAGCGATCGATAAATTTGAGGGTTAAAACACTTCTACTGCTATGCAGAATATACACACAAAATTTCAGTAAATTATTTCAAAAAACTTTTTGAGCAATCGTTGACCCCGTTTGAGGTGTTTTTATTATTAAAAAAACTCACACATTTCGAGTAAAACGCATTTTAAAGTTTGACATCTTATGTAAAGTCGTGCCATCTGCTTTTACTAAAACACCTGTAGTTTTTGTTCTATTGAATGGAAAATAAAAACTTTAGTATTTTTAAGAAACTGATAAAATGGCCTATAAAATAAAGTCAAAAAATTGTCCATTTTTTAAAAAAAAATCATGATTTTAGGGTAGTCGGATACCTTAAGGTATCCCACTACTTGCGACAACTTTTTTTTGAAAAAAAGAAGATATGGAGATTTTTGTGTGATGTTTATGTTTATTTAGTATATTTTAAGGAAAAAATCCTAAAATTGGTAAAAGAAAAAAAAATTATTAATATTAAAATGGGAAAAAACTAGTAAAAATGTACAAAAAATTACGTAAACGGGGCCCGCTCTGTACAAAGATTTTATGAACAAATTCTCAATTTTTATGTGTTACTTTGTTATTCCTGTTTGAAGTGACCTTCAGGATAAGAGATATTTTATATTTTTACAAAAACTAGAGCACTTTATCTTAGTGATTATACGAAATTGCTTAAAAAAACATTGACTATATTCACATAAAGGACTGCAAATTTTGAAATAAAATAGTTATTGATAAATCTGAAGATCAAAACACTTCTACTGTTATGCAGAACATAAGCAAAAAAATTCAGCTAATTATTTTCAAAACTTTTTGAGCAATCACTGTCCCCGTTTGAGTTTTTCGAAAAAAAAAAACACATTTCGAGTAAAACGCATTTTAAAGATTGACATCTTGTGTAAAGTTATGGCATTTGCTTTTACTAAAACACTTGTAGTTTTTGTTCTAGTGGAGGGAAAATAAAATATTTGGTATTGTTATTAAGCTAATAAAATGGTCTATAAAATAAAGTCAGAAAAAAATTGTCAATTTTTTAAAAAAATCATGGTTTTAGGGTAGTCGGATACCTTAAGTAAGGACAGTAATGTAAGAACAACAAAAAATGTATTGAGAATAGCAACATCATCAGTGTATTTGGTATTATCCGTTCCAAACTGGATCCGTTCCAAAACTGGATACTTCCGTTTGTGGTATTATCCAGCGTACACAAAAATCCCACATCAAACAGCCCTTACTAACCAGATTACCTCGCTGCTGATAACCATCTTAACACAACAGCAAAATACACTGTATACATCATATTATGAAACTAAAATAGAAACAAATTAATGTTAAAGCATGAAACCCTTCGATCTTTACAGGGGATTTTATTCTAAATTTAATTATGGTCATCCGATTACGACTACGTCTTCTGGTCTGAAAATGTAGATTACATTTACTAATAAATTAGGAAATAGACTGTAACCGTTTTTATAGATATCGATAATCCAATTTGTTTTTTTGATATTGTATATATTTTATATTATACTACATTATACATATAAATACAATAATATTATTCGGCGAAATTCCATTAAATATAAGCAAACGATATATGCTGCCAATATACAAAGTCTAATGTAACACTAAATATGTTGCTAATAATCAAAATAATATTCATATATGAAAACGAAATTAATTGACCTTCAATCAGCTTACAATATAAAAATGACATTAAATATTACATTATAATAACACTACAAAACTGAAACTTAGTATATACCTATATTGCCCCAAAACAGTCAAAATGACTGCATTGTGAAAGAATAATTAATGTGTAAAGAAATATGTTTAAAAAATTAACTTTTAATACTTTTTATATTATTTACAGTCATATAACAAGTTATTAGTAAATATTAACAATACAAAAATTTACTTCACTTGGAAAAAAAATATAATAAAAAATTCCAAGGAATTGTGCATTATGTATGTAATTGTTTTTCTAATTGAAATTAAAAAGCAGTCAAAATGACTTCCCTTGGACAATCTAGTATTAAACATTTATTTATTTCTAAAAATTTAATTTTTGTTAATTATACATTGTATTAAACTTTTTACAAATGAGGAAAAACAAAATATTCATTTCTAAAGAAACACATACAAATAAGAAATAACATTTTAAATTAAAGATTTCACAATATTATTTGTCAATATTCTTTACGAAATATTTTAAAATAAACTATCTAATAACAATATTCCATATTTACAAAGGGAATTTATTCTAAAAATACTTTTAAAGCCTAGTCATGAATTTTAAATATGTTTCTAGAATATCTAGAATTTATTCATTATTATATAGATCGCATATTTCGCTAAACCTAAAATTGTTTGACGCATTTCCCCAAGCAAGTTCGTTACAAGTGAATGAATAAAAGAAAGGATTTGGTTTATGATCCCTGAAATATTTTTCTAAGTGCATCGATTGTGGATGTTTTGAACATATAACATAAATGCCCAACAGAAAAAGAAACTGCGATGCGAATCAATATTTATATACTGAAATGAGTTCGCAATATTTGTGCATTATCTCTTTTAAGCCTAAAATAACAGAAGAAAAATAAAACATTTACTGCAAAGTATATGAAACACGATTTTATGACAAAAGAATATGGGTTTTTTTATTCCATAGTATAAATCTTGACTTCAATTTTATTCTTTATGTCACGTAATAACTGACTGTTCAACTGTATCATTTTCAGTAAGTGTAGAATAATGTTTCAGCAAAATTTCAATGTTAAGAGCGTTTTCCATTTTATTGAAAGTAATAAATTCCTCTTTCATACATCAGGTATATATATAAACAATTTCAATTTCTTGCGTTAATTTTACCTCAACAATATTCTTCCTATTCTAACTGTAAGGAAATTAACTCATTTTTCGAGGAGCCAAGGTTCTTTTTGTCGCTGTCGATCTACATTGTAGGGTTTTTTTTTTTGCTTTTGGAAAAATTGCTACAGAAATAAATAAGTATAACGGGGAATCAAATTTCATTGAAGAAATAATGTTTATGTTGTGTTGATGGTTTATTTTCAAGGTATCTTACTAGGTTCAGAAACAAATTTACAAAAGCGTAAGAACAATTTTTTTTATTTCATATTTTGTGTCACTTGAATGAGTATATACGAATAAAATTATCTTAAAAGTGAATATTATTACTAAGCAAATTATTTGACTGATACTTTTTGATTATATAAATGAAGAAAAAATATTTTTTCAAGAAATGTTTTATATAAAATGCTTCTATAATAATAATATTTTGTCTATACGTAGCCAAGACTTTTCTATAGAATCCAAAGAAGAATTTTTGAAAAATTCACATTTTTAGAGTTATTAACCGAAATAATAGCCGGGCTTTTTTTTTTCTTGTTAGCATTTCTATACTCTGATATATTTTAAAATACGAATAAATCCCCACTTCTAAAATGTATATTTCAAAAACTTACCTGAGGCTCTATACAGAAATCTTAGCTAAATATATATATTTATTATAGAAGACTTTTCTATAAAAGAGGATAAGGTTTAAAGCATACATTATTCTTTTATTATTTTTTGTCAAAAAATTGTAATTGAATAATTTTTTCTTAGAATAATATTCCTTCAAAAACTAGTATGCATATTATTCTTCAAAAGGCACTAAAAAAAAAAAAAAACATCATACGTTTTTTTTAAAAAAAATTACGATCCCGAACGTGATCGGTTATCTTAAACAATTCTGTACGCGAGCATGCATGTAAACTCCTTACGTTGTAATTAGTGTGGAAATAGAAGTCACAATTATACACAAAAGAACAGAATGAAAAAGGAAATTTTAAAATAAAAAGCAAATATACTTTGTGTTTAAGTTGAATCGAAAGAAAATCAAACTATTAAATGGAAAAAAATAAGTATGGAAGTTATTTATTTTCATAAAAATTTCTTCATAAATAAAACCTGTTTTGGAAACAGAATAAAGACATTTCACCCTAGACTGACGATATTAAAATTCAGCAACAATCGAACAACTTGTACAAAAGTGAAAAAAGAAATCGGAAAAAAAGAACACTTAAATAAAAAGATGCCGTCGATGAAAGCGTAGTCCTTCCATCCATCCGTGATTAGAATTTAAACCGTTGAATGAACATGCACAGTTTGTGATGACAATACGACATGAACGCGATGCTGTAAAGCGATAAGGGTTGATCTGTGTTCACTCTTGTAAACAGAAACCACGCAAAGGTTTCCCATGTCACTGACCCTCCTATAAATGAAAAGCAATTTCATGCACAATTATTTCCATTTTTTGTTGTAAAATTTGATTTGGTTCAATTCACTTTGCAATAAAGCTATATAAAGCAATTCGCGAGGGCTGTCTGATTCATATGGGGCACTTAGATGATGGCTATATTGTGAACCTAGTATTTAACAAATTAACTCTCAATTATGTGTTCGAGTACCGATTAAGTTAAAGACCCGTCTTGCAAACAGCCTAAAGCAAGTTAAATCTGTGGGGGCTCAGAGTCTCCAGTTTGGCGTTGTGTTGAAGTAAAAAAAGTAGGATGTCAGCAAGTATTCACAAAGTCATCGAACTGTGTGCGACTCAAAATTACGAGATCATTCACCAGTAGCCCTGGTGTTGTTTTGAAATGCGACGCTAATAAAATAGGTATATATTGAAGGGATGATTTAAGACTATTTGAAGGCCCCGAGGACCTACGCAAAAATAGACTGGACCCCTACACAAATATAAGTTCCACTTATGACCCATAAAAGTTGACAGTGTGTTGCCAAATACTCGTACAAATCCGAAACAAAAAAAATGTACGCGACTTAAAATCTCACAAACCGTCTCGAACGAATGTCGTCATCTGACTAAAGGAGTAGTGATGATATATGCTGGTAAGCTTAGGCCTATACATTGACGATGGTCTTCACATGTAGCCAGCCCACATATCGTCCGAAATTTCCAGTTTTTTGGAGGTAACAAATGGAAACAACATTTGACCATTGAATGCTCAGTGACTGTGAGGTAGCGTGCCTGCCTCGTAAACCTAAGGTTACATGTTCGATCCCAGCTATAATAGTTTTTCAAGATGCGAAAATCGTGAGCATGCATGTCGCATGTAAAAAAACCTTGAGTGTCAATTTGGCTCTGTTACTCATGGCAATCTTCAGCATTCGACAAGAATTTGAATTTAATAACATTTAAACGTCACAATTGGATATCGGAATCTACCATTAAATGGCGTAGCCAATGAAATGGCTTCCACTCTTGGGAAGTCACAGTGTCTGGAAATGACTAAGCTGCCAAAATGTGAGAGAAGAGAGAGCTAGAAATAATATAAACACAAACAATATAAAAAACTCTTTGTTTTAAAATCAATTCCTTCTTCCAATGAATAGAAAGTATTTTATTAGCGATTAAAAATTTGAACAAGATATTTGTGCATAAATATATATAGGGAGAGAGTAAACTAATAGTAGAGGAATATTGAACAAAGAGTTTGTGTGAAGTAATGGGTTTACAATTAAGTTATTGGGGATTTTATGAGAAGAAAAATTCAAAACTTTACTTGAAGATATAACTTTTTAATAAACTAGCTATCGGCCTTTTCTGTCAATTATTTTTTGCCATTTTTAGGCAGTATACTAATTGCATGATTTTTAAAAACGTGAAGTTACGAATCACTTCAAAGCATCTACCCACGTTATATCCTATTTCACGTTACAATCCGGGCTAAAAAAATGTCGAACGATCAATAAAAGAAAATGGATGTCAATATGGCAACAGAACTCTTTTGAGCACCGTATTGTTTCAACAACTTTTTACGAGGTCACTACTCTTCCTGTTAATCAATAATGTTTGTCTCTTTTCAACACTACGCAATGACTCTTCCTTTTCAAAGGAAACCGGATACACGGCGAATTGCAATTGCATCTGCGGTGTCCTCTCCACTAGGATTGGTCAATTCTAGTCCAAGGATAGCACGATGAAAAGCAGACCCACACATCAGAGCCAATATAATTGATCGAAGGTGTTTCTTTCCAGAATATATTTCGCTACTAAATTTTGCTATTGATCCGCATTGACACGGAACATTACAATAACAAATGTATTTTTGGCATGGTTTATTGGCTTCTATTTGGTAAAGATACGCCAAACACTCAAATTTCTTGTAATGAAATCTATTATGTAAATAACTGTTACTAATATATATTTGGAATCTAGACAGAAATTAAAAAAAAAAAAAAGGGCAAACTTTGGTTAGAGACGTATCCAAAGTAGGGGGAATGATTCCACTATTCCGGGTGCTAAGCATCATTTAACAGTGATTGACGATTATATTCGTCATGGAGAAGTTGCAGGATTTTGTGCCACGACAAGTATACTCGTCATATGTAAAAAGTAAAGACCATTGGCTATTTAAATTGTAATTTGTTAGAAAAATATAAAATATTTTCTCAAATTTCAAGATGTTTGGAATATTTTCAGAATAGGCCGAAGTAAAACAAATAAAAAAAAGAAAAAACTTTTTGTCATCATATCAACCGGCTGAAACTGCGTATAAGTTCGCATAACGAATTTATTTTTGTTTGATGATAACGTTTTTTAGATGTTAGCCTAAAAAGGCAAAAGCAAATGTCGGAAAGTTGATTTATAATAGAGTTTTTTCATGTATGGTCAGCCATGAGACAAATGCGTGACGCCGACCAGGTACAGAGCCCACTGATAGATGTTGGCTCGAAGTTCCCTAGCTATCGAGTGGTACAATCATGATGTTACAACCATGTGCTGACATTAGGGTAATGGCCTAAAGAACAGTTATTTTATTGAGGTAGGAAAGGCAAGCATGTTTTCTTGTAAGAGGACTGTGAACAACCTTACAACACTTTTCCAGAACTTCCTTAGTGTCAAGACAGGTAGAAAATGCTTTGTCAGTAAATAAGGAAGTAAATCAGTGTGTGTTTATGTCTCTAAATGTGGGGACTTTAAGGAACAATAAAATGCATAGATATCCAAAAAACATCGGAAGGACCATCGTCCTCAGGAATCCGCGCGACCAAGCTAAATTACTTTATAGACCCATACACAGCCCCCGTGCAATAAGTATTAGAAACAAAAAAAATTAGTAATTTTATAAAATAAACCCATCTTTTTGATCCAATATTTTAACAGCAAAACTTACTTTATTATTGGTGAGTATACTCGTCACCGCACGATTTCAGTGACTCATTTAGTTGCACGCTCTTAAACAGGGGCTTTACAGTCAGCTGGTTAACAGATATTTGAAGGGAAGAAAGATGACTTGGGTACATGGCAAGTAAATTTTATATTTATTTAAGGAAAACTAAGTCTGAAAAATATAGCCATAGCCTTATATTTGCAAAAAAAAAAGCCTTCAAATTGAAATTTTCTTTATATAAAAATATTGCTAGTTCCCAGTGAGAGTGAATATTAACGTCGAACTGTTCAGCTACATGAAGGCTTTTGGTGAAGGACCTCGTCATTTTGAACCACGGTCAAGTGACGAGAACGACACCTGAGCTGGCCAAGTACAATTTATGGTGGGTGGGACTAATCCCCATCTGGTTTTGTGAAACTAGACCAGATCCATGATTCGATAAATCTGTACAAAGTCTAAGAACAGCAAAGGGGAAGCAACAGCCTCCTCACAGGAAAACCGCCAGACATTGCAGAATGTGCTGAGGAGAAAAAGGACTGATGTTACATTTGGTGTAAATTTGGAAGTTTCTTTTGCCGCCCTCAAAATTCATGAACCTCAGGTGACCAGTTGAAAGTCGCGAGAATGCCGTCTGAAATTATCTGGAACCCTTGAATGATATGGCGGATCCAGGGTGCCTTTGAAAGTACCATGGGTGTACAGGGGGGGGAGAGACTACGCAGGTTCTTCATAATTCTTTAGCCCTTAGAGTAGATCTCAGTCGATGTAAGGACCATGTGGTCTGGATCCACAGAATCAATGGTAGCCGCCTTCGCAAGGCCATCCGCTACTTCGTTCAATTACAATTTAATTTTAATGGTAACTAAATCAATAACTCTTAGATGAGTAATTAATTTCGGATATTAATTTCTACATCTTAATTCAAATGCATTTCCTCTTAAATTCTGTTAAATATTTTTAAAAAATGCAATACATAAATAAAAAAAGAACTTTTTTTTTTTCAAATACGCAACTGAGATACTTTAAAAAAAATGTACCACAAAAGCTTCTTGCGGTTTGAAAGAGCAGTCAGCAAGGTACTTGAGAAGAACAATTTATTTTTGAGAAACATAACGCTTGAATGAAGCAAGTTTTTTTTTCCTGTACTCGACTCTGTTTACAGCTATTAGGCTTGTTTTCAACACATCATTAATCGAATAATACATTAATTCAAAAAATCGCTATGCATGATCAGAGACACTTTTTTTTCAAGGGAAAAAACCCCGTTGTTTCATTTCCTTTATTTCGACCTATTGGATGTTCTTTTTTAAAAGCGAGATTGCGTTTTTAAATATTTTTTGTAAAATTAATTTATCCATAAAGGCAACGAAAACCAATAGCAATTTTTTTTTAGTATTACAAGTGCTAATTCGCAAACTTGCTTCTTTAATTTAAATAATACATACAGCATGTAGTGTGTGTTTTTGTTTTTTACCGAAATAGCCTACATTAATCTAAACATTTGAAATCTGTCCATAAAGTTTTTTTTATTATTATTTACCTTTTTGTTGGATAATAGAGAAATTTATTCGGATCATCAAGTGAAGTTCTTTTACAGTTCAACCATATCCTATTTTTCCGAAAAGAAAATCATTTAATTTAAATAGATTTCTTTAAAATATCAGGAACAAATTTCATAAGAAAAATAGTGTTTTGTATTTTTAAATTACAATAAATGAAGGAATGTAACGTTACACATGAATAGCAGATGAATATTCCTTCTTTAAAGTACAAAATGTGTAAAACATGCATAATGTTTAAATAGAGCTTTCTCAAATTGCATTCAGTTTCAAATAACAGTACATTTTTCAAAAGCCAAATAATTGCACAATGATTTTGACACTTACAAAGCATATTTATCCCAAATTTTAAATATCTTAATTAAATTTGTAAAAAAATGAAGAAATCCATTAAATATCCTTACAAATCTCTTTCTCTCTATATATAAGAGAAAAGCGACTCACTTACTCATCTCATCAAGATATCTCCGGAACAATTAGAACTTCTACAGACTTGAAATTTGAAAAGAGTGTTTTTAGTTGAGTGTTTATAAACATATACAAAAAAAGTACTTACTCGATAGTCATGTAAATAATGGTATTTTACGAATGATGCAAGAGAAAAAAAAGTGTTTAGAGGATTTAAACAAAATTTAGTTTAATTTTTCTGGACTTTTTTTTTTACTATTCACTTTATCATATGCGTATTATATATAACATACAAAAACATGAAAACCGGAATAGAGATTTGATTTGTATGCTTTTGAAACTAGGTCTTCGGGATTCTATTTTTATTTAAAATAAAATGGATAGCCTATGTTATGTCCAATTTAAAATATATATATGATCTCACATTGCCTACATTACCTCATCACTCATGACAGTTATTTATAAATATTAAACCATTTAGCATTATGAACGGCATTTAGTTATTTAGGGGGGGAAATTAAAACTGTTATAATTCAAGTCTTCAATAGATAAATTTCTTAAAAATAAATGTAAACATGATTTCGGTATTATTCAAGGAGAACAAGTAGAACTACCATTCCAGAACAAAAATAGACAGCATTTTTTTTCCAGAGAACTACATAATCATTTCAATATAGCAACTGAAATCAGCACTATCTATTGTGCCAAAACCAGTACACACTTCTACAATGTGATGAAATAACAAAAAAAAATTTTTAATGAGATTTGAATTCTCACCTCTGTGAGCGCGTGTAAATTTCTCAAGGCCAATAACCCTCCGTTTAACTGCGGATGCCAAGTCATCCGTTTTGAAATGCTACCTTTTCAAAAAGTCAACACATTTCGACCCACATTCGAAATTGAATGGAACACCCCATTTTTGCTGCCCGACACCTTCGCAGTATTTTAGGCACGCAGGAAGCGGGTTTCGGAACAGAAGACAGATCACACAATGAACAATATGTTGTCAAAAAGATCATTTCGGTGTTTAATAGGTTATGCGGCGAAACGAACCTATTCTCTCCTCACAAAAATAAAATTCCGTACAAAAAATGCTCGACACCGCGTTCGTTGACATAACTCTAAAATCTAACGCCGTTGAACTATGCTTGTAAAGGGTGTTTTTTTTAGAGGTACAGAACTTTAAATTGCAATAAAACAACGATGTGTTATTCGATTGACATGAATTTTTTTTTATTCGAAAGGTAATCTTGTGGCATTACATTTTAAATAGGATTTCTGGCATACGACTGCCACGGCTGGCTCGGATGTAGTCCAATCTGGACGTCCAATTTTCGATGACTTTTTCCAATATTTGTGGCCGTATATCGGCAATAACACGGTGAATGTTATCTTCCCAATGGTCAAGCGTTTGTGGCTTATCCGCATAGACCAATGACTTTACATAGCCCCACAGAAAATAGTCTAGCGGTGTTAAATCACAAGATCTTGGAGGCCAATTCACAGGTTCAAAACGTGAAATTAGGCGGTCACTAAACGTGTCTTTCAATAAATCGATTGTGGCACGTTCTGTGTGACATGTTGCGCCGTCTTGTTGGTACCACAGCTCCTGGACATCATGATTGTTCTTCAGGAATGAAAAAGTTAGTAATCATGGCTCTATACCGATCACCATTGACTGTAACGTTGTGGCCTTCATCGTTTTTGAAGAAGGATTCCACCAGCCCATAAAGCGCACCAAACAATCAGTTTTTCTGGATGTAACGTTGTTTCGACATACACTTGTCGATTAGCTTCCCTCGAAATGCGGCAGTTTTGTTTGTTGACGTAGCCATTCAACCAGAAGTGCGCTTCATCGCTAAACAAAATTCGCTTATGAAAATCGGGAACAACGGCAATCTCGTTTTGGGCCCATTCGACGAATCTACGCCTTGCTTGATGATCGTTTTGATGAATTTCCAAACCAAACTGAGAATAAATCACTTGACAGCTGTTAAATCGGTCGCCATCTTGGAAAGTAATGTTAACTTAAACTTCTATACTTGGGAAAAAAACACTCTTTATTAAGAGGTCGTCGTTACAACGAATGACACAATAAAGCAAGTTTCATTTATTTCAAGCAATAAATAGATAAAGGCTTTAGGAATAATTCAAAAACATAACGCCTACTTAAATTCAAACAGCATCCAAAAATTTGATAAAATAGTTAAAATTTGTATTAAATCCTGTTAATAACCAATACGGTTGTCTTGGTAACTATTTAGATAAAAATGTTATTCCTCCATACCACTTATTTCAACTCAACAGAATATCAGCAACCACAACTTTGAAATGTGTTACAGTTAATGTGTTTATATGTTACAGTTAAAGTATATAATTCAGTTATTTCACAGAATAACTAGGTATACTTCATGAAATAACTAGACAAGTCACGGTTAAAGTATATACTTAATAGATGAAAAACTTCATACTTTACCCAGTTATTCTATAAAATAACTAATGATAAACCATTAAAGTGAAAAATAACCAATTTCAAGGATATTTTATAAATTAATTGATCATAAATAGCTTAACTCTCTCGAAAAATACATTTCATTCCTTTTGTGGATGATAGAATTCATTATTGCTTCTATTGCTAACATTAGTTAAACAGAAAGGGAAGGAAAAAAGAATATGCGTGTGTTGCAAAAATAGATTATAATTAAATATTATCAACAGAAATAAATACCTGCTGGGAAGAAAAGCTGTTGCTTCATAAAAGCATTGTGTAAACTTTTTAAAATAAAAATGTAAAAGAATTTTAATTTAAATTTTACGAGATACGTTTATTTTACTTTTCATTATTTATTAGAGCAAGAATTGCTGGGATGACACTTTGGATTCCACTGTATATTATTTTTGAAACAACCACACTTTTTACTACTGCACATTTTTTTTATACGGGCACTTTTTAAAACCTTGTCTAGTACCGCAATTTTGAGCTGTTACAGCAGATCGAAGCGTTGTGTCAATAATCCTACCTAAAGCAGCTAGGACCAGTTCAAAGAACTTTCGAGTGCCGTATTTTACACTTTAACGATCAAGTAATCGTTATTCCATAGAATACCTATAGTTAAATCATAGAATTCAATAATTTTATGTACTTTAACTAGTTATTTCATTAAATTCCTAATTATTCTATGAAATAACGGTTTTCACACTTTAACGGTAACAAATACACCTTTGCTGAGATAACGAAATCGACACTCAAACTGACTCCTACTAACTTTTCGGTTTAAAATGACATGAAAATACGATGATTAGATGCATTTCTATTTAAATTTAAAATAAAGCCGCCTCTTAACGAGCATCGCCCAACGCGCTCGCTCTGCTAAGATCACCTGTGTTTCCACTATGTACAAGTTTCTATGACAGAGTGAGTTGTTTACTCCACAATGGGCTCAATTCATGTGACGTCATAGTCACATGATAGTGAAAACCACGTGATTTTAGCCAATCAATTCAAAAACTCATGTGACGTCATAGTCACACGATAAAAACTGTCTTGTGTTTCCATCTAATCCGTTCACACGCTCCGGTGTTGCCAAGTTTTGCTCTTTGCAGAAACTTTCTCTTAAAAAACACATATGTATACAAATGCATTTTATTTAAAATTATAAGCATAAAGTACGATTTTTTTTAATTTTAAAAAATCTTTTGAAAATATTTTTTCCTAACATTTAAACACCTTTACCCAAATATGAAATTAGAAATTTTATCTGAGTCTTACAAATAGAACAACAAGTACAATTAGTTTAAAGTTTGTTTTGAATTCACGTATTTGTTTTTATCATGTGACATCATTAATTGAGCCCATTAGTATAATTTTTTTTCAAAATAAAAATCTTTTCCTGTTGAAGATGGGAAGAGAAGACTCTGACGCTGTTAATTTTTTTTTTCATTTGGTTTTGGTTCCCTACGATTATTTCTGTTTGAGCTAAATGATTGTGTGGTTGCTAATTCATATCAACTCAGAATTTTCTTCTGCTTAAAAAAAACATAAATATGGGTAAATAAAGAAATATTTAAAAAACGTTAAGGAAAAATGTAAGAATTTATATTTCAAACAGCACATCAGAGAGCACAGAAACTCTTATTCAAAGAGCTTCAAAACGAAAACTTCAAACAATAGTTTATATAAAAATATGGATAATGATAATATGGAAGTGATAAAAATTTTTTATAGGAATAAATTTGTTTAATAGGTCTTTATTGAACTTCGCTGACAGTAAAAACATGTCATTCCATATGACTGAACGCTTCGCTAGACTTCCACACCACCCAATTGCATGAGACTTAACGTAAGAATGAGATTTAACATGCATCAGCCCGTCTCTACGGCGAGTCTTCAATGTCAAGAGGACTAAATCCATGTCTCAATAACACCGGCTACGTATTCACGATTATGACTACTCGTCTATTGCTGCCCCAAAAATTAATTTAATGTAAAACATTTCACTTAACATTTCCTTTGGAAAGATATTCAGATCAAATTTCAATCTAAAATTTGAAATCAAATTCAATCGAATTATTCTAACTAATCTAACCGAATTGAAATAATTAAAAATATTGAAAATACAAACCGTTGGTAATTAAAGTCTACGAAAATCTATTTGAATACATTAATACTCTCTTATGAGTTAAAATTTTATTTTATATTATTTTGAGAACGAGCACTTTTTTTAACTTTCTGATAAAAACATACAAATGGTATGTTCATCATTATAAATTTAGAAGTGAATATAAATGATTTACAAGTATCGAAAATATAAAAATAGATAGTTGAAATTGGAGAGAGTAATTCTTAATTTTTATATTAATCTTTTATAATGATGCCCTATTTATTACTGGAAAATATAGAGTATTATTTTGCTTTTCAAACAAGTTGTTCCACTCCTTTTGAAAAAGGTAATAAATATGTATAAAAACGCATGCTACGTCTACCTTATATTTTGAAGCATGCAAATGAAAAATTACAAAACTTGAGCACCTTCAGAAGTAGAACACATTTTTATTATTTTTCTTGTAAGATATTCATTCTGTAAAAAGATTGTTAAGATAGACAAACTTGTTTTAGACATTCTATTAAAAATGTCCCTTTTTGAAAACGGTTTTTCCACCTCATATCAAGGATTATTATGGTAATAAGAAAATAAATGCACATATATTTAAAGCAATTTTGTTTTTCTCAAAAGCTGAAAAAAATTATTTTACTGTAAGGTTATTTATAATACGCCTTTCTACAAAGTTTATAAGATTTACTAGAAATGAAAGAAAGCCTTTAATAACCGATGAAAAATTCTTTTAAAAGAGAAGGATCCAATTTGATTACATATATTAATAAAATGACCTAGTAATATTTTTTCTTTCATATATAGGAAAGTATGCTGAAATTCATAAAAATATACTGAGAGAGAAGTCTTTGTGTTCTAAATATTTAAATAGAATTTGTATTCTACAAAAGGCATGATTGTGTTATTTTGAATTTTTCCTGAAATTCAATAAAAACTTCTAATTAGTCTAAAGATAGGTATTAATATATTTGTGTGTCTGTTCTCCTTGAGTATATACATACATACATATATATATATATTTAAAATATCGTGTTTATACTCATATGTTCCATTAATAGCAATCTAGTCGAATTTTTTGTCCAGTAATAATGCAAGATATTAAAAACAAAGTATTAATTTAAACGAGATATCATTTTTCCTTATAGAAATATCCTCATTATACATGATTTGTTTTCATTTATGTTAATAGCAGTCTTACTTCTATGTATTTATATCTCTCCTCACACACACAAGAGATATATATAATACTTGAAACTTAAAAAATCATTTAATTTATTCTTGTGTAAAATGAAGCCATCATTAGAATAAACATATCGTAATTATAAGCATTTATGGGATACTTAAGGTTTTTAATAGTTACTCATAGATATGTTTACAAAAGACATCGTATGTTTATTCGAAAAAAAGATGGGAATTAAATTAACTCGTTCAATAATTAAAAAAAAATATTCTCCGTGATTAATGTGTGATTCAATAAAAGTTAAAGAACATTTATAACATATTCTTCTGAGTATAAGCCTTTGGCTTGGAAAACTTTTAAAGGACATTCGAAGTGTTTTTTCATAATGAATCAAGGTCGGATGTTGATGACAACTGAACTGACACATTATGAAAGCTTCCATTACACAAGGTGAGAACACTTATGATAAAATTTTAAAAATAAACCGTCTATATAATATTCTTCGCTGTGCTCTTGGGTGGTATATTAACTCTAAATTGAGTATTTTATCTACAAAACATTATTTTGTTTACTTTATAAATAACATGTTGGACACTGCGAGTTCCTCAGGCATAATTTCAAACCATGT
Organism: Trichonephila clavipes; assembly: GCA_019973935.1. Lineage (NCBI taxonomy): Eukaryota > Metazoa > Arthropoda > Arachnida > Araneae > Nephilidae > Trichonephila > Trichonephila clavipes. Next base: position 737,127 of record BMAU01019156.1, read on the forward strand.
CGAGCCAGTGAAGTTGAAACCGCACTCTCTAAATTTCCACATCATATTCTGAGGAAAGTGGTTAATTCCTTTGAATTATTGTCGTTTTACACACACACACACACAGGAGCTGTTTTTTCATTACCCAGATTCAAGGATAGATTTATGCCAATCTCGAAAAGAAATAGCTACACAATACTCCGGTGAAAAATGAGGTAATGAATAGGTACTTTAGTTGCTTAACTTCCACATCCCACTAAGCGAGGGTGAGTGAGTAAATATTAGCGTCGCACTTTTCAGGTAATCGAGGGATTTGGGCGAAGGACCTCGCAATTTCGAAACATGTCGAAGAGGAAGACACTTAAGCTGGCAGCCCCATTTCCTAACTTCAACATTACTGAGTGAGTGAATATTAACATCGCACTGTTCAGCTACACGAGGGCTTTTGGCAACGAACCTCACAATTTTGAACCATGGTCAAGTAACAAAGACGACATATGAGCTGGCATCCCCCTCTCCTAACTACCAAACCACTCCAACGAGAGGACGTTTGAACTCTCGCAAAATTTAACGTGCATCTCTCTCCTACAAGGCGGGTCTTCAGAGGTACTGGGCTCGAACTCATGACATGTCCGCCATAATCTAATACCTTGATCACTGGGCTATCACAGCCCAACTTCAACATCCCACCAAAGGGGAGGACGTTTGAGAGAGAGCCTTGTCATATTTAAACGTGCATTGGCCTTTTTTGCAAGGCGGGTCTTCGGTACCAGACTCGAACTCATGACACGCCGGTAACTAGGCTACCCTCCAAGCGAGGACTCTGATACTTAGTTTAATTTAAAGATAGACAACCTCACATCTATTAAACGAGATGTTTGGCGAAATAAGGGCTCATGCATTGTTGGCAATTCTTAGGATGTATTGCTGGTCATGAAAATAATAACTACTAAAAACTTCGGTCAAGTGCCGAGGATTACATTTGAGCTGCAACCAAATTCTTTTAACCTCCACATCACTTCCAACGTCTGGACTTGGAGCCTCTACAGATTTAACGTGTATCAGTCCCTCTATATGGCGAGTTTTTAGTAATATTAGAACAAGGAATATGCCACTCAACAACGTCCGCTACATGTTCGTAACCATGACCACCAATGAGTCGGGACAATCTCTTCCCTCTGGTGGTCACTAAAATCTTAGGAAAATCAGTGTTCTGTGTTCAAGTTTCGTAATGTACATATATTATAGACATAAAAGACGGGTTTGCCTTTTGGAATTGTGTATTTTTGAAAATCGTCGTGAATGAATAGTAACGTCACAATGTTCAGCTACTCGAGGCTTTTGGTGACGGACCTCGTAATTTTGAACCATGGTCAAGTAACGAGGATGACACCCTAGCTGGCACCCCCCTCTCTTAACTTCCACACCAAAGGGGGGTTGAGAATCGACAGATTTAACGTGCATTGCCCCTTACATGGTGGGTCTTCAGTGATACTAGGCTCGAACTCTTGTCCCGCCGGCCATGAGTCCGTTACCTTGACTACTAGGCTACCGCGTCCTCAAAATCGTCGTGAAATACCCGCCATCAAGTGAACAATATTGGAGAACGGGTGACAACTTTGAGGTCGTTCTTATCAGTAGAAATGGTTTAACATTATGAAGTCAGTTGCCAATACCCCTAGTGTTGTTTCAGGGTGAGAGAGAGACTTTAGTTAAAACAAAACAGCAATAAGAGAAAAATCGAAGTTTTCCTTTAAACTTTTTGCACATAGTTAAATGTTAAAACTCAGAAGTGATTTATGTTACAAAACATCGCTTTAAAATAGAAACCCATCATAAAATACACTGGCCTCCAAAAGTTAAGGAACAACCAGTTTTTTGCGTCTTATTTACAAATGAATGAATGTAGAAACACAAAATTTGGATGACATGTGTACAAAACTGTTATGTATTGACTGCAAGATAGAAGTTTACATAACACAAATTCAAAAATGATTTACACCAAAAAAAGGCAATCTCGCTGGAAAAGTCCATTCTTGTAAAAAATAATAATCACAGTTTTATGAGGTAAAATGTCATAGAAACATAATAAAAATAGGTTTTAATAAGGGATATGCTCACCCCTAGCTTGAATACATTGGCGGCATCGAATTTCCATGCTGTCAATTCAGTTGTCGGTTACCGAAATGGGAAGCGAAGACCAGACACGGAGTAAGCTTTGTTTCAGCTCTCCTAAATACCTTGGGTGAGGACTTAAAGCAGCAATCTGTCTACCAAGATAGTCCCAAAAATGCTCTACCGGATTTTAGTCTGGAGATCGAGCTGGAAATTCTATTCGCTCCAAACTAAGACCCTCAAGATATTTTCCTCAACAATTACAGCTCGGTAAGGTCGTGCATTATCATCCATCAGAATGAAGTCATTGCCAATTGCAACGGTATACGGGTGGACATATGGATCTAGGATCTCATCCCGATATCTCACACCAGTCAGAGTTCCTCCCTGGAACACATACAGGTCAGTGTGACCACCGAGTGAGATTCCTGCCCAAACTATTATTTCACCACCTCGGTAATTGGGTCTTTCAATAGTGTTGGATTGATGATATATGGCGTTTCGTTCCCTCCAGATGAGAAGACGTCCTGAATCGCTCTCTAGTGAGAATCTGGAATCGTCTGTAAAAAGTACAGAAGCCCATCTCTGTCTGGTTTAGGAAACGTGTTGTCTTGCCCAAGATAAACGGTCCCTTCTCTGTCGACTGCTGAGGGGTGCACACACACAACTGATCGCCTAGAGACCTGAATTGCATAGAGACCTGAATTGTGAAGATGCTTTCCCACCGTAAAATCGGATACTATTATTCCTGGTGCTACAGAGTGGTCCTCAACAAGTTTGGACACAGAAATTCTTCTACTTCGGTACGAAAGAGCGATTAAACGATCACCTGCAGCTGTTGAAGCTCATGGTTGGCCTGAAACATGTCTTCCGGACACAGATGCTTCGGTTTGATATTGATTCAAAAGACGGTGGACCACACTACAAGACACATTAAGACCTTGCAGCATCAGCCTGTGACAACCTCATTTCCATCCATCCAACCGCCCTCCGCCTTAACAAATCGGGCATATGGCTTCTATCAGACATTGCGAGACCTCACTGCTCATTCTCAACAAATCTGCTAACAAAAGTTCTAAATCAACAAAAGTTACACGCTTAATTACGAAAGCCTGTGTGTGCGATATATGCATATTTTTCTCTCATTCATATATATCTGTTCTTTCCTATTAAAAAAAAGAGTTGTAGATATTGTTTTTGCATAAATTTGTATAAAGTTCATTTTTATAATTTATATATATAAACTATAAATTTTATTGTTACTATCATTTTTTTACGGTGAGCTTCGAAAAACAAGTTGTTCCTTAACTTTTGGAGTTCAGTGTATATTTCTGATTAGGGAAACAATTACTAAAACAACCAAGATAACTTTCTTTCCAAGCCATTTAGCTCACTCCAGCGTACTCTAACAAATTAACGACTTCCTGGTGTTTGTTTAGGACTCGAACTTCGAACAAAAGTGACCGCCGCACTCATGATTTCGTGAGCTTCATTGTGGCTAATCCGTATCGCCCAGCAGATCAGATTCTCATCCAAGTACAAAGGGTTCTGGCTCTATTGTTCGTCCATAATCTGCATGACAGTGAATATTTACTAGCTATATTCGCACGAAAAAAAGAAGAAATTCTGTCTTGACCTCTTTGCATCTAGATTGAAAGTGGATAAAAGAAATAGAAAACAATAACCACTTTCACTTTTTTTTCTGTCTACGCTTGAATTTTTATGATTAATTTGATTTTAAGGTTGGCTACGGGTGAATCGAATTTCCAACCAGAAATGAAGGTTATTCCTGGACAACGGGTGTGTTGGAAATATGAAGAATTGATTGATTATGTCCACATAAGAGTAGTCCATTGAGAAAATTTGAAATTTGATTTTCAAAATTTTTTTTCGCTCATTTATGGGGTCATAGGGGTGTTAAATTTCTCTAGGGGTCTGAAAATATAAACATTTTTCAAACAGGTATCATTTCTTTACATTTAAGTTAAATAATTCGAATCTTTTACACATTACTTATAAAGGAATGGGGCTTCAGAAGACTATAAAATGTTTAAAATATAATCATAATTTTAAAAATTATAAGCATATGAAAATAAGAAACTTTTCTATTAGAAATATTTATTAAGTTTTACGTCGTGCATGCTATTTTCCAAAAAAGTAGGTTTAATTACTAGCTATAAGTTGATTTATAAAGAAAAATGTATTCTTAATACTTTGTAGCTACTTTTATATAAATAGAATAATAACTTACATATTTTAATAAATAAAAAATATACATTTTTAAAAAATATTTAAAAAATTGCAATATTTTACAAATATTTTGAAATACAAAAGATATATAATACTAAAATTAGGTAGGGTTTAAAAAGTATGATGCATTGTATAATTCTATAAAATTTTATACATCAGAGGCTAATATTTTAGAAAATAGCGTGCGCAAAGCAAAAAATACTTAATATTTATTATAGAATTTTTATATGCTTATGACTTTTAAAATTATTATTATATTTTAAACATTTTATACTTTTCTGAAGCCCCATTCTATTTTAAATAACATGTAAAAGATTCGAATCATTTAATTTAAATTTAAAAGAATTATACTCGTTTGAAAATCGCTTATATTTTCTGACCTCTAAAGAAATTGAACACCCCTGAGACCCCTTATGTATATGTTAATAATGAAGAAAAATTGCTACAAGAATTTTAATTATGTGTGGAATAGAACAGATGACTTTTTTATTTCAAGCCCAGTAAAATGATTTTTTAATTATAATTTTAGAGTGTTGTTTACTTTTTTAAAGCAAAGGACGAAATTTCATCAATTAAGTTAATACATTTTTTTATAAATAAAATTATAAAAATGTTAACATAGAATGATAAGATTTAATTTTTTTTTCAGGTAGAAAATTTTAAATTTCCTTATTTATTATTCCTTATTTCCTCTCTCTCCAGAAACAATACAATTGAAACATTTCGTCTTTTTTTAGATATTGAAAATGTAACAATAGCATCTTATGATGAATAATAACATGTGTATTAAAGCCTATTAAAAAAGTGCTGCATAAGTTTCTTTTTTGAAATATCTAAAATTTTTAAATATATATATTTTTTTAAAATTAACATTTGAAACTTGGATAACACTCTTTTGAATTTTAAATATCAAATAAATACTACTTGTTCTAGTACAGTAACAAAAATAAACAAATTAAATTCGACAAAATGACAATAACAAAAAAAGTTACTTTAGTTATAAAGAATTGAGTATAAAAATGGGAGTAAAAACTACTTTAGCTGTGAATTTTCTAAACAACATTCAAGATTTATATTCAATTTGCATGCATTAAATATATAAAGATTTCCATTAATAAATCTTAGCAATAATGAAAGCAATATGAAAAGTAATATAAAAAAGTTTTTTTAAGTCAATTCCTACTTTGAATGGATGAATAGAAAGTATTTTATTAACGTTTGAAAATTTGAACTATATATATGTAGGATTTTCCCTTTGAAACATTTTGTTAAAAGCTTGAGTCATATCCTTTTCAGAGGACCATAAATCTCAATTTTATTTATTACTGCATTCCCAAGCAGCGCCATCTTGTGAGCTTTCGTAGCTCCGGCTTGAATAATTTTTCGGCAGAGGCCTACTAACCACTGCTTGTTCAACACGTTACGTCTTTACCGCATTTTCGCGCCCGGCGCGGTTCTACCAGTCCTAACGTCCAAGAATGAGAAAGGTTAAATTTCCCCGTCTTCTAAAGGTATATAACTCAACTTTTAATTAACCTAATTCCTGCATGTCTTTCTCTTTGTAATTATCCCCTTTTGTAAATATTTCCCTTTAACTTTAAATAAATTCTCTTTTACTTAAATGAAGTATTTGTGTTTAAATTACTTTAATTCAATTAATTCATCACTGACCCTTAAATACTTACCCCTAGACAAACCACCTCGCCAATCTAAAATCCCGCCTTCTGAAGAGTCTGATTTTTATTCGAAGATTTATTCGGACTCCCACATATATTATATATGTGTAGGGAGAGAGTGAACTAATAGTAGGGAATGAAAAAAAAACATGTTTTGACTGCATTGTTGTAACAATGAACAACCGATCTGGCTGAAAAACAGGTTTTCGATGCCAAATTTGTCTATGTTTTAACAGTTACATTGTTACAACAATGGAGACGAATCTAAGTTGGCGTCAAAAACCAGTTATAAATTTAATTAATTAATGTTTGAAAAAACTGTATTAACATCAAGCGTCATCCACTACACCTTTGAAAATATTTATTTGAACTTGATTTGGATGAATAGAAAATATCTTATTAACGATTGAAAATTTGAACAAGATAAACATATATATATATATATATATATATATATATATATATATATATACAGAGAGAAAGAGTTAATAGTAGGAATTGAAAAATAGGTAAAGAATGTCACAGCAATAATAATTAGGTAGGCAACATTAAGTATTATATGATAAATGATATTCAGTTTTCCATCTCGTAACATACGAAAATTATTTTAGAATAAGGTCTAGGAAATGAAACATTATCGTTATCTTTTCAATAAATTTCTATATTATATGACATATTATGTCTTACATGCACACATTTATTGTAAATATATTTTATCTTATGTATATTTATATTAAGAGGACTTGGGTACCCTTTGAACAATTTTCTTTATGTATTTAAAAATTATATTTTAGCATTTTATGTAGTGTTTCTATTCAAGAAAATGATACGAGATGAAATTTTTTATATATTATTCACACAATTTTAAAATTTTAAATTTTTTGAAGAAAATTTGTAAAATTTTAAAATCCTACTTCTTTTCTAATTATTAATTTTTTGACCTAAAATTTTTTTGTAATATTTTTATCGATGTTCTAAGCAACTTTAGGGATCGATTTTATAATAACTTAATTCGTTTTCGAGAAAAAAATAAAATGTTGATATGCATGCTAAAATTCAACGAAAAAGCCAGTATGTCCTACATATTTTTTTTTAAAAAAGTATTTAGTTTACAGCAAAATGGATACCTAATTTTGTTACAAGCTTTGTATATCACATACAGAAAAAAATGGAAGTGATTGGTAAATAATTGTGGAAGGAGTAGCATTTTGAATGCAGTAATGTATCAAAAAACAAACTGAGTAAAACCGGTTTAAAGTTTATAATTCTGAAAAAATAATTATAATAAGCTTAAATAAACTTAAAAACTACTTTAGAACATTAGTTACATATTTTTCTTTAAAATAACAGCATTTTTTTTTTATTCTTTCACACACACACGCAACCCACACATTCTTATAAATAATCCAATTTTAGAGTATTAATTGCACAAGAAAATTCAAGAAAAGTAACAAATTTTTTTTCTGTCAAGACAGAAATATTAGTTTTTTTTCTTCACATAATATTGAAGTATTACTCGTATATTTGTAAGAAAAACATATAGGAAATAAAATATGAAATGAAAGTATTTAAATAAAATACCTTAATTCAAAAATTTCACATGCACACATTTCACAAAGAAAATAAACTACATTATTGTAATGCCTCAGTAATACCCTGCTTTATATATTACACCTTTTTTATTGTTATTATTTCTCATTCTAAAACAAAATTTTTTATCAAAACACATTTTTTCTAAAAAGGGGGCGTGGTCGAGATGCCTAATTTGTTAATTTACATTTTTCAAATGAAGTTTTATCCAACTTCTAAGTTTCCAAGATGCAAAAGTGATATATCAATCGAAAGATAACAATGCAAAGAATAAGATTAAGTAAACATTTTTGAAAAAACGATATTTTACTCATTTTTTGGGTAACAAGTCTTCTTAATATGAAATTAAAAAAAGGCATTTTATGTATCATAAATCACACTTCACCTGTAAACATTTCACTTTGTTTTTGGTGACAAGATCACGATGTGTAGTTAATGCTTAAAGTATTATAAAATTGTGCTGTTTTTTCAGGTCGGTTTCCATTATAAACATTTTTTGGAAAATAAAGGGTGTTTTTTTAGAGGTATAGAACTTTAAATTGCAATAAAACAACGATGACATTCGATTGACATGAATTTTTTTTATTCGAAAGATAATCTTGTGGCATTACATTTTAAATATGATTCCTGGCATATGACTGCCACGGCTGGCTCGGATGTAGTCCAATCTGGACGTCCAATTTTCGATGACTTTTTCCAATATTTGTGGCCGTATATCGGCAATAACACGGCGAATGTTGTCTTCCCAATGGTCAAGCGTTTGTGGCTTATCCGCATAGACCAATGACTTTACATAGCCCCACAGAAAATAGTCTAGCGGTGTTAAATCACAAGATCTTGGAGGCCAATTCACAGGGCCAAAACGTGAAATTAGGCGGTCACCAAACGTGTCTTTCAATAAATCGATTGTGGCACGAGCTGTGTGACATGTTGCGCCGTCTTGTTGGAACCACAGCTCCTGGACATCATGATTGTTCAATTCAGGAATGAAAAAGTTAGTAATCATGCTCTATACCGATCACCATTGACTGTAACGTTGTGGCCTTCATCGATTTTGAAGAAGGATTCCACTAGCCCATAAAGCGCACCAAACAGTCAGTTTTTCTGGATGTAACGTTGTTTCGACATACACTTGTCGATTAGCTTCCCTCTAAATGCGGCAGTTTTGTTTGTTGACGTAGCCATTCAACCAGAAGTGCGCTTCATCGCTAAACAAAATTCGCTTATGAAAATCGGGAACAACGGCAATCTCGTTCTGTTCCCATTCGACGAATCTACGCCTTGCTTGATGATCGTTTTGATGAATTGCCAAACCAAACTGAGAATAAATCACTTGACAGCTGTTAAATCGGTCGCCATCTTGGAAAGTAATGCCAACTTAAACTTCTATACCTGGAAAAAAGAACACTCTTTATTTATAACTTCACACGTGAAATAAATATCTTACAACAAAACTTATAAAAAAATTATTTGCATACTGAGGAAAATATAACCCAAACTGCTTAGCTCTACTTCTTACTACAAAAAGAACAGGTTTTTCTCAAATATTTTCCCTAGGCATAAACTATCTCATAAATTAGTGCTTCAAAACAGGTTTCAAAAATTTCTAAAATCGTTTTGGTCCAATTTTAAATCAATAGGTTTGTGAAGATTATAAGTAGTTTTTTTTTTGCGTGAAAATAGCGTATACTTGAGTAGATAATAAACAATTTAAGGAGAAAAATGTTTTTACTGCATAGGTGAATGATTTTGTTTCAAACTTAAGTTAACTTCCGGATTTTAAAAAAAAATAACTTTCATCAAGATATAAACTTCCGTAGAAGTCCATTAGTGCAGTGCTTCTCAAAGTTCCAATACTCGCGACCCAGTATCCAATCATTATTTTCATCGCGCCCCCATACAATAACAATGTAATGTATTCAATAATACTATACTTTGACGCTAAAACTACGATAGGACTTTACCCTCTTAAGCTCCCCTCCCCGTGTATATAAACGTTTCTCTAAGCCAAAGCCTTTATTTCTCCAGACGTATATATACGTCTTTCCGAAGTACGATTGTTTCTGTGCACTGCTATCCATAAAATTATTCCAAGACTTTGGAATGCAATAAAAGGACGTTGACAATGTTTGCAAAGGATTTACTTATTCCAGATTATTTTTGCTCCTTTATTCCTCCCCCCTCCCCCAATACATCACGTACGCGAGCCTACGTGGAAAACGGTTGGCATTGGGAAGCGAATCACAAGACTTAGGATCGGCAGTCAAGGTTTAATTATAAACCACACAAAAATTATCAAGATAAGTGTTAATTTTTGTTGTAAATTATATATAGGTCAAACCCATGGGGTCACTGGTAATTAATAAACTTTTTTTTAACTTAGAATTGTTTAATTAATTATAAAATACATTGTGTAGTTCTGATATATTTGTGAGTGTAATATATGTGTGTAAATGTGTATTTTATTTTTTATTATGTCAGAATGTATTTTGCTTGTTTACTTTCAGTAAATTAACAATTTTTTTAAATAATCTTTTGTTCTCAACTTTTCAATAGGCTCGCGCCCCCCTTGTAGAGTTCTCACGCCCCACAGTTTGAGAAACACTGCATTAGTGTAAGAATAAATTAAATAGTTTTCTACAATTCCTTTTGTAGAAATATAGGGACATATAGAGGTATAAAAAGTGATTTCTAATTGAACATTTTTTTTTTTGCATTGAGTATTAGCCCGTCGAACAGAAATTGCCAAAGATTTCGAAGAATTGACACCAAAATTTTCCGAAGATTTTAAAGAACTTGCTCAACTTATAAATAAGTATGATTGCAAGGAAGTTTTAAGGCACGGACCAACTGGGCCCGTCTCAAGGGTCTAGGCCTTGGGTTAGCCTTGTCTCGTTTCCGACTTAAATTGTAATGTAGAAAATTAACTAATCTAAAATGCAGAAAACGAATTTATTAATTAAATTTCTTGGATGATGGATTACTTTTGTAGAACTTCACATGTATAAACATCATATTCGATAAAAGAGTCGCAGGTGGGCCCTAGTTTTGCAAAGGGGCCGAGGGCTTCAAGAAGTCTTTAGATGCATCTGCACACAAGCAGTAACATTTCTCATAATGACTATTACTTATGTTGGCGTTAGGGGGTGGTTTTTGGTTTGGTGAAAGCCATCGATGGGTTAATACGTAAATAGGGTATTTACGTAGTATCACATCGATTGCTTTCGCCAATAGGGAAACAAAACACATGGTTGCCAATACAGCGCGACCAAAACATACGAAATCGGGTTTGCCAACTTGGTGAGTTTTCTTGAGCGTTGACATTGTTTCGATAGTACGTAAGTACCGTAAATACCTACTTTTCATTCTGGTTTTCTAAACACAAAATTTTATAGATTTTTCATATTCGAAATTCTTTTAGTATACCAAATGTTTAAAAGTTAATTCAACGTTTTTTATTTCGTTTTTAAATTTTAAAAGACTGATCTTAGAAAAATCTGTAAAATAATTAAACCTGGGTTATCTAGTCATCAAAGAATTCATAAATCATATTTCAAGAGATTTAATTATTCATAATTCATGACGTATTATTTATATTCTTCAAAAAGTTCAAGAATTGAAAGACAATGTAATAAAATTTAGAGTAATATACTGTGAATCAAAATTGCCACGTTTGTCAAACACATACCAGTAGCTCTCGTGTAGCTTCAAAATGCCACAAGAACAATTCACCAATTTTGGTGACGAACCTCGTTATTTTGAACCATGGTCAAGCTACGTGACCTCTTAACTTCCACATACCATAAGCGGGAAGACGTTTGAGCCTTGGTATATTTAACATGCATCAACCCTCGCTGCACGGTGGGTCTTCAGAGATATCAGGCTCGAACTCATGACACGCACGAGTCCGTTACTTAATCCACTAAGCTACCGCGGCAACCTCGCAATTCTGAATCGCAGTTAATTGACAGGGATAATACCTGTATATTTTTAACCTATAATTTACATACTAATCATGTGTGTGAGTTTTGATGACAGTTCCCATTCAATATGAAGGAACATCGTGGGAAAATTTTGCGAGAAGAGTCAAAACTCATATCCTTTCCAAGCAGTGAATTTTTGTGAAGTAAAAATTCGATTTCTCCGTTACTAAACTGCGATTGTATCGCCTAAAGAGTTTGTTCTCTTGAACAAAAAAAAAGACTGTTAGAAAGAAAGAAAAGTGTTCATCCAATCTATTCAATTAGTCTTATGGGGTTTTTTCATCCTGTAAGATTCCCTGGGAAACATCTACCGTCAACAGCCCATGATAGAACTCTAGCGAGGCGTTAATAAAACTTACCCCTTTGAGTAATTTTTTTATTTACCTTTTTCTCTGTCATTCAGAGTGAAAAAGGGTCATTTGTTGTATTTTTCCTTGCTAACTATTTACTCATTAATAGAGCTCTGTAATTGTTTCTTACTGAGCTCCTATACGTAATATTGCCGTTAAAATGCTCGCAAAGCATGTTTTAGTCTTATAATTTTAATAAAAAAAATTTTGTTTTCAACCTTATGCAAGGTTGATGATTTGATTATTTAGTATCATCGCGCTCTAAAGTTGTACATAAGGATTGCAATATCGGACCAAAAGCTCAATACCGGTATTGGCGGTATTTTTTAGATCTCAATACCTGTTTCAATACCAGTAGTAGAAATTTTAGAAAAAGAAAGAAAACACAGGTGTTTTTTTTTGTTTTATTAGAGAGTGTAAATATTACAAAAAATAATTTGTTACTTATAAATTGCAACAATATATAAAGAATCACAAAAAGTGACGGGGGGGGGATATCTTATTTATTTAGATCTCAATATAAAGTGTAAATATCACTATTCAGACTGTAGTACTATTACAAATTTTGGAAATGTAATCTTAAAAGGCATAATCCGTCAATTGTACTGTATAATATGCAATTACAATGTGAAAAATATAAACACAACAATTTTAAAAAATAAAAATATTATGCACTTTTTTCACAACTGCATCCTTGTTTTCACAGATACGAATATCACACTACGAATCCTGCAAGTGTGCAGTATCGCTCAGAGCTGCAATAGGAAAGATTTAGTTCACACAGTCTAATTAATTTCGCCCCCTAGGGAGACAGAAGAACAAAAACGTATACTATTTGCTATGTTGACAATTTCTGAACATATAGTGGAAATAATTAAAAAATGTCTTATAAATATCGGGAAAATGATATTGAAACTTGTGAATACCCGTATTGCAAAATTGTACAAAAAAAAATTACTCAAAATACCGGTATACCGGTATTGCAATCCCTAGTTGTACAAACACCGGTGAAGATGGGCCTAGTAATTTTGAACCACGATGAAGTGACAAGGAACAACCCATTTTTCAAACTTCTACACCATTTTGTGTCGAATTAAATGAAAATGAAAAAAAATCAATGTTTTTTATACAAGAGTTAATGTGTGAAATACAAATTTTATTTGAATTTTAATTAATATTTATGCGATAATTGACCCATATTTCTCTTTTATAGTTGGATGCTTGTCGCGTTTATAGAAATGAAAAGCCAAGTCGTCAATATATATATATTTCCAGACAGTTTTCCGAATAAATGTCGTCTTAAAGACGCTCACTAATTCACTGCAAGATTCTCAAAAAGGTTCAAGCTTTCGGGGCTCTGGCAACAACCTTTTTACGGATATGGTTTGTTTATCTTATATAAAATAATAAAAAGGAATATTTAATCTATACTTAACTAGCCGTTACCCACCCGCTTCACTGGGTATTTCACGATGTTGCATATATACATACTGTTTACATATAGATTAATTATTGATATCTAGCATTAAGATTTCGATTGTATTGAAAAATATATTTATTGCTGTTACACTCTCACCCCTTGATATAAAAAAACATAAATTATAATATCTAATTTCTATTTATATCTAAAATAGAAGTAGAAAGATATTTTTCGCTCACTTAACCTAATAATCAAGTGGATTTCCACCAAAGAAACTTTCAGTGGATCTCTACTCCATAAAATAAACATGCGTGCTAAATTTCAAGTCTAAATCTAACAGAGCAAAAACGGAATTTTTATCATCAATACCTCGTTGACAACATTCTTAGCGGATTCCATTTCAACAAAAGAAGCATGCAAACCAAATTTTATTATTATAGTCTTAGCAGTTCAAAAACGGGAATTTTGTCTATCAATACGCCCCAATAACTCTCCCCGCTTCCCCCTGAAGTTGATTTCCGTAAAATCCATTCTTAGTGGAACTCTATTCAACTAAAGAAAAGTTCTCAACAAATTTCAAGTAAATGAGTTAAATTCAAAAACAGGAATTTTTCTATAACACGCCTTAATCCCTCGCAACCCCACTCCTTTGGGGGTCCGTTTTCGCATAAATCTTTGTAAAAGGAACTTTATTCCATGAACGGAACATACCTTCCATTTTTCAAGCAGGTGGTTCTATTAGTTGAAAAGTGGAAATGTTTATCTATTATACGCCCCTTAATCCCCCTTAGTGACCCTTGGGGATCAATTTCCCACAAAACTATTTTGTAGCGGATCTCTACACCATGAAAGGAATTCGCTTACCAAATTTTAAGACTGTACGTCTAATAGTTTAAAAATGGAAATAATTATCTATAACGCCCCTCAAGCCCCCACAAAGCCACTTAGGAAACGATTTTCACACAGCCCATCTTATGAAAGATCTCTACTCAGTGAATGGAATCTGCTTACTGAATTTCGAGATTTTACGTCTAATAGTTTAAAAAAGGAGTTAATTGCCTATATAACGCCCCTTAATTCTCCACAACGCCACTTGGGAGTCGATTTTGACAAAACCCATTCTGTAGGGGATCTGTACTCTATGAAAGGAATCCGCTTACCAAATTTCAAGACTGTACGTCTAAAAGGTTAAAAATGTCAATAATTATGTATAACGCCCCTTAAGCGCCCTCAACCCCCCTTGCCGGTCGATTTTCGTTAAAAATCATTATGTAGGGAATCTCTACCAAGTCTGTGTACCAAGTTTCACGACTGTACATCTAATAGTTTAGTAACGGAAATAATTATCTATAACGCCCTTTAAACCCCTGTAACGCCCCTTGGGGTTCGAACTTTGCAAAATCCGTTCTTAGCTGACGTCTACTCCATGAAGGGAACCTACCTACCAAATTTCAAGTCTGTAGGTTTAATAGTTCCGGAGATATCGTGATTAGTCAGTCAGTCAGTGAGTGAGTCGCTTTTCTCCTTTATATATATATATATAGATTACATTAGTGAAGAAGAAAATATATTGTATTATATATATATAAGTAAAGAAATAAATATATTTTAAAAAAAACGGAAATTAATTATAAAAATTAAATTTCTAACTAAATATTACATTCACACCTTGAATTTCTCTGAATATAATCTATTTAAAAATATCAAAATTCCAGTTCTACTTTATAGTAGATCTTGCAATATTCTTAATTTTTTTAATCCTGGTTTTTCCTAGCAAATGTGGCCGCGGTAGCTGAGTGGTATAGGTATCGGACAGTGGCTTGCTTTGTCACGGGTTCGAGCCCAATACCACTAAAGACCCGCCGTGTAGGGCAGCGATGCACGTTAAATCTGTCGAGAGCTGAAACGTCCGCCCGTTGGTGTGGTGTGGTTGTTAGGAGAGGGGGGTGCCAGCTCAGGTGTCGTCCACGTCACTTGACCATGGTTCACAATTACGTGGTCCGTCGCCAAAAGCCCTCGTGTAGCTGAACAGTGCGACGTTACTATTCAATCAATCAATCAATCATTTTCCTAGCAAATGGTTACATTAAATGTCGATTCTGGACAGAGAAGAATCACAAGTATTACTTTAAATTCCGTCTACCTACCCTCTTACCCAGAAGTTTACCTTAAAGGCCAACCAAACCCGAAATTAACAAATTTTTCCCCTATAAATTCACAGTAAAAATTCATGTAGTGAGCAAAATTACATTTGTCTCATCCATTCCGATGAAATAAAATAAGAATTAATAGAGAATAATAATTAAAACAAAAATAAATGTTTTTATTACTCGTTAAAAAGATGAAAGAAATAAAAATATTGCTATATCAAAAAATATAAATGGTTTATTCTTATAAAAAAATCCTTTTTTTCAGACTTTTAAAAATGAGAGCATTATTGATTTTAATTTATCATTTATCTAATTCCTCGTTTAAGGACAGCTACAAAACAAGCAGCAGTGAATCAAAACTCGCGCACTAAGATAAGCTTTCTAAGAATGTTAGACCGGATGCGAAGGAATCTACTTAAAATTAGGTTTGTTCGAATGAACATAAAACAAGAAATCGAAATTTTATGGATAAAAAGTCTGTATTAAAGAAATTAGTACTGTTATTTCATCAGCTGATTGATTATTTGTTGACGATGTATCTCATTCTTCAAAAATTTTCAAACATCAAAACTCAACTAGAAAAACTCAACAACTCAAAACTCAATCATTAACTCAACTAGACTACGCGTGCATCAGCTCCTTACACGACAGCCATTTAGGGACTTTATTGGCTGTCTTCTAACGCCGCAAACTGAAGTGATGCGAGGGCTATTGGCGACTTAATTTTCACAACCATGGTCAATTGAGAAAGATGTTTGAACCTAAAGTTGCAACCTCCTCTTCAAACTTCCGCACCACGACAATGTGAGGACTTTGAACAGCGACAGACTCTTGACGGTCATCAGCCCCACTATATTACGGATCTATATTTGTGTGAGTGAGTGAATATTAACATCGCACCATTCAGCTACACGAGGGATTTTGGTAACAGACCTAGTCATTTTGGACCATGGTCAAGTGACGAGAAAGACACCTGAGCTGGCACCCCCTTTCTTAATTTCCACACCACACCAACGGGAAAACGTTTGAGGGTCTACATATTTAACGTGCATCAACCCCATCTGCTTGGCGGGTCTACAGTGGTACTAGGCTCGAACTCATGACACTTCAGCTACGAGTCCATGACTTTGACCACTCGGCTATCGTGACCAGGGATCTATTCGTATATTGGATTAATGCCATCCGCGAGTTCATGGCTATTCGGCTATCGTGGCTGAGATTTTACCAAATGACCTAACAAATCCAAATAAATTCGCAACCATTGAACCGCAGTTATGATCCCAATCAGAGTTCATAGAGAAAACACAATATATGCATATCGCTCTAGAATGAACTCACTATAGATGAAAACTCAAAGTAGGTGTCGTGTGTTTCAAAACACCTGCATGATCTTGAACTGTCAAAGAAAACGTAGATATAATCATATTTCTCCTTTGATGTAAATCCAAGTAACTGAGAATTGTGTCCTCTCTATACTTCCTTCAAAGTAAAAAGAAAAATGCGTTGTTGACTCAAGTTGACATATTTCTGCCAATTCATTTTTCTCTGATAAGTTTCCAGAATTTTTTTAGTTATTAATTTGAAAACTACATCATTTTCATTAAATATTAAAGTAAAGTAATTCAAGCTATAAATACTAGATTCAAAAATATACTTATTTGAACTATTTACAAGGCATCCTAAATTAAACTTCATTTCAACAAGACATTTGAAATTCTTGAAAACTGGGGAATGGCGTCGAATGACATGTTACAGGAATTTTGCCATCGAAAAGTCAGTTTCAAACACCATCACAAGAGGCCGCGTTTAAGCATTACACCTAATTAGCTGCAAAAGTGTTATCAGTCTCAAGTTGACGAAAAAACATCGATACTAGCTGCATGACCCGGGGTTGCACTGGCTTTCTCTACTTTAATAAATTTTCCCTTTCCTTCACAAAATCAGCGCTTCTCTAATACTCTTTTTCAAAATAACTCTCCCCCCTCCAACGCTTAGTCCGGCGATGCTCCGGCTTTCTCTTTTCCTCATGACACCAGCATTTCTGTGTGTGTGTGTGTGTGTGTGTGTGTGTGTGTGTGTGTATGTGTGTGTGCGTGTGTGCGTGTGCGTGTGTGCGTGTGTGTGTGTGTGTGTGTACGTGCACAATGTGAGTGATTTCTAAAATTATGTCAAAAAATTTCCCTTTTTCGAAATTTGTTCCATTCCACTTATTTTTTTTTATTTAAGACAGGTTTCTTTCCCCTCTCTATAGCCCGAACACTGTTTTTTTTAGTGTGAAATTATTGTTCTATCTTCCCCTCCTTCTGACAGATAAGATATAGCTTCAAATTTTGATGTATGACTTATAAAAAACAATATTGCGTTAGAATTAAAAAAATTATTAATGTGAAGCAATAAAAAAAACGATTCGGAAGCTTTCTCTAAGAATAAAACAAAAAACTTTCATCATTTTTAATAATACTAAGTTTCTAAGAATCTAAAATAATAAAATAGATTTCAGATTTCCATGAATCAATCAATCGTTACATATAGTTAGCTTAAAAATGTCTCAAAAATGTATTTTGATCCAAAATAATAGACGATGTACTTTTTAATTAACAAAGAATCCACTTAGTAATGAAATAATAGAAATAATCCTTTTTAAGAAACGTATAAATTTATTAAAATCAAATTTCTATAATTAATAAATAAAAGAAAAATTTACTGATAGCTATTAAAGCGATTGTTTTTTTTTTTTTCTGAACGTTTTAATGTTTGATTAAACATATAAATATATATAAGTTAGAAAAAAAGCAGTATGAGAGAAAGCCTATATATATATATATATATATATATATATATATATATATATATATATATATATATATATATATATATATATATATATACACATGTACTGAAAAAACATTAAAAAACGAGCTGATAAAAACATTTTTATATTTTATTTTAATTTTAACCTTTTTCATTCCACTGTGTTTAATAAATTATTTAAACACGTATCTGACTAAAAAAAAAAGTATGTTATACAAAACTAATATATTCATTATTTTAACAATAATTTTATGTATTATAATAATTTATATAATATCTTATTTATAACATCAAGCATTTATATCATTTATATAAAACTTTTTGTAACTAATTTATATAAAAAATATTATTTAATGATTTTTTTCCATACAAAATTTACAAAAAGTATTATTTATTAATAATTATATTTATGAAGTATAATATAAATATTTATATAATTGCAGTAATTATTTTATTTTTTAAAATGCAAAGCAACTTTCTAAAATATGATTTAATAATCCCAATAAACCTTTTTTAAATTCATTTATTTATATGCAAAGTTTCAATGTTTTGTAAGGAAATAAAAAAACATCATACAGAATTGTGACGAATTAAAAATAAAAAATTTTCAGGCTTCATTTTTAAATTATGCTTTCAAACTTCATATATCTATTGCAAACCAACGGTAATTTTTAAAGAAAAAATGTAAAAAATTAATTTTTAAATATTTCCAGCAAAAAGGGAAAAAAACGAAAAACACAACTTTTAAAAAAAAAAACATAATTTTTAAGTAAGTTTTTCAATTTTTGTACAGATTACGGAGATTGATAAAATATCTTAAAAATTACGTTTTTTTTTTTAAAAAAAAATTGTGTTTTTCGTTATTTTCCCTTTTTGCGAGAAATATTTAAGCATTATTTTTATTACATTTTTCGTTTAAAAATTGCCGTTGTTTTCAATCGATATATGAAGTTTCAAAGCATTAACTTAAAAATGAAGCCCGAAAAAAAATTTTGAACTTTAACAATTAACGCAATGCGAAATTAAATATCTCATCCTTTTCAGTTCAGAACCTGGAAACTACCGTTTTATAAAGAAGCGCGTTTAACAAACGCGCTGTGGGTTCCTTCAGGGAAAAGCAGTGAAAAGACCTAAAAAAAGGAATAGATACTCAATTTCGCATCGCGTTATTTGTTTAAGTTTAAAAAAATTTTGACTTCATTTTTAAGTTAATTCCTTCAAACTTCATATATCGATTGCAAAGAACGGTAATTTTTAAACAAAAAACTAAAAAAAATAATGCTTAAACATTTCTCGCACAAAGGAAAAAAAACGAAAAACAATTTTTTTAAAAAAAAAACCGTAATTTTTAAGACATTTTATCAATCTTTGTACAGATTACGTATAATATTGTTCTATAGAAGGCAAAACAGTTTCCTGAGATTATTTTTATAAATAAAGAAATTATTAAGTATTTAAATAAAAGTTTGAGAATTTTTAACAAATCGTGAAAAAAAAACAGTGTTTGACTTTTAATTTTTTAAATGACTGATTCTAAAAGAGAAAAGCATGAACTTTTTCAGTGAAAAATATTTTTTTCATTAGCGCGAAAGAAAATGCAGGTGGAATGATTTAGAAATCATACTCATAAAAACGTATCAATTTTGATTCATTTTTAAAAAAACGTAAAAAATTGAAAATATAATTATTTTGTAAAATAAGTTTTACCGTATTTTTTATGGCGAAGTAAATGTTCTTTCCGAATCTGTAATTATTTTTTGTCCGAGTCTCATGAAAAAAATTGGATAGCGTTTTAAAAACGTCTGAAAAAAAAGAAGTTGAATTTGGCCCCTGGCGGTGAAAAATGGCACTAATTATGTATTTTAAGATTTTTAATTAATATCTTTTTAACTAATTTGAAAATTGGAATATAAATGGTCAAAACAGATTCCTCGAATCATTCCTAAACTTTTGGTACCTTCGGCGAGTTTTTACGCCGTACGATTCATGAGAAGATAGGGACGCATAGATACATAGATACGTTTGTTTACCTACGAATTTTAGTAGTGTAGATACAGAACTCGAACCCCCCAACACCCCGGCCACGAGTTCGGGACCATAACATCTAGGCTACAACGGTCAATTATCTTGTTAAAGAAAGATATCGCTAATTTTTACTCAAAAGAAATGTATTTTAAGTGGAAGTTATCCTCCTAGACTATTTCGTTTATTTTTTTAGGGGTGCCGAACCTCACTAGTCAATTATTGGTCCTTAGATATCGAAAAATTCAAATCCCGCAGTAATTCTGATTTTATTGCACTAAAACTCTGATTTTGGAATATTTTCAGGCTATTTGAAAGCAAATTTCTAGTAATAAAAATGAATATAATTTGCATGAAAGAATTTAAGGAGATATACATCCAATTTTTTTTTCCTTTCATATAAAAAAAAGAGTGAATATAAAGGTAGTTTTTCCAAGAAGGAGTTTGAAGAACGTGATTATTGTACATAGATAAAAAAAAATTCTGCTATTTTTACTTTTCCTAATAACATTTAAACGTCTTTGAAAAGGCAATAAATGCGAAGAGATTGGTTTCAGATTTATACGGAATATTTAGAATACTTATTTTCAGAATAAAATGAGCATATTCCCTTTAGAGTAGCAATAAATGTTTTAGAACTGGGCAAATAACGAACTGCAAAGAGATGTGTGTATATGTATATATGTGTGTGTGTTTTGCGCCATGTCAAGACGGCTCGAAAAAACCAAATAGACAAAAAATGTTCCCTTTTTCTAAGTCAACATAAATTTGAGAGCCAAGGTTTTCTTGCTTTACAATCAAAAAGAATAAATATAGATGCAAGTTAACTGATATTAGAGCTTGCAAGCTAAGATGACAATTTCAACAAGCAATCTCAATTCTGATTTCATAATATTTGCATTAAAGTATGATAGGGTACATTTATATCTCCCTAAACTGACACAAAGATTAAATTTGCGTGTAGCTATATATGATAAATAGCTGGTATACCGTTCTTCACACGAGTGAATTGAAAAATTAAACAATACAGATTGAAGGATAAAGAAGTATTTAATGAGTTAGTTTTACGTGAATTGCAAGTTAAACAAAAAAAAACTTTTTGTATATCTCAGCTGAACAAAAAAAACCATATTTGTTAAATTTTAAGTCTGTAGATCTAATAGCTGATAAAAGGGGTTTTTTTTTATTTATAACTCCCCGTAACTCTCTTGTGGGTCGATTTTTGAAAAAAACCTTCCTATAAGCTGATCGCTTCTCAGCAAAAGTAACACATTGTTACACATTATGTGTAATGAACGCATTAAATAGTGTAAAAAATTTATATCTGGATGTGTAATACATTAATATTACTTTTTGCTCTATTTATTTTTTTATTAAATCTGTGATATTCTCTAGCAACGCCGTTCCTTACATTATAATGGTGATCCAATAGAAACGTTGCGAAATGTTGGCGACAGAGCCAAGCTGACATCATTTTAGGCGACCATATTGGCAACTTGGCGATTGATTGAACAGTGCTGAAGTTGATGTGCTGTAGCGCCACCTGGAGGGGAGATTTTGAACAGAGACAGAATTAAAGAACACCAGCCTGCTGTACGATAGATTTTTACCGAAATCAAGCCGTAGTAGATGAATGGCTATGGCCACGAAAGTGTGACCGGCGAGTTGTGAGTTCGAATCTTAATGTCCTTGGTAGCCGAGGTATCCTAGTTGTCAAAGTATCGGACTCGTGGCAGATGTGACACGAGTTTGAGCCTGATACCGCTGAAGATCCTCCGAGGAGGGGGGTTGAGGCTCAAACGTCCACCCGTTGATGTGGTGTAGAAGTTAGGAGAGGGGTTGTCAGCTCTGGTGTCATCGTCGTCACTTGTAGTGACACCAGTGACGACGTCACTGGTGTAGCTGCATAGTGCGACGTTAATATTTACTAAATCACCAATGTCCATGAAGACCCACCGTGTAGAGAGCTGGCTAATACACGTTAAATATTCCGTAACTCAAAGAACTCACGTTAGTGTGGTGTGTAAGTTAGGAGTTGGGTGTCAACTTGAGTGTAGTCCTCATTACTTGACCGAAATTTAAAATTACGGGCTTCGTTGCCCGTAGCAACAGCACTTGTAAATGCATTTGCATATAAAATGTGAACAGAAACATCATTTATCTTATATTTTATCATGTAATATAATTCATAAATCTCTAATTAAAATATTTTTCAAATAACTACGTTCATTAAAAAAACATTTATAATCAGCAAACCTATAAAGAGTTGAAAGACCTCCAGGCCAAAACAAGTTTATAAAAAACCGCCAAAAATTATTTTAAAAACCCAAAAGGAAACTTCGCTATCTATCATCTTACGTAAACAAACCATTCAAAAACATTTAATCCTGGTCTTTCAAAAACTCTAATTTCAGCTATTTCCGACAATTCCACATTACTATAATCTTTACTATTGCTTCATTAGTACCTACGCATGAGCTGGTTGAATTGTCTAATACCAGCAATTTAAAGGATTAAAGATATCGGTACAGAAATCAGTTTTTTCTTCTTTAAAACGTATCATTACTGGGATTCTTACAGAGAGGCATCCATCTTAAGTACGCCACTTTTCTCGCCAGATTGGCGAAGAACAACTACCAGACTGTAAAGAGAGTCATGGCTACGCTGTTCTGCAGTGGTTAATAATATACGGTTGTTAATAACCGAGAATTTTTCACATACGGGAAATTTTTTTTGTCGGCAAGCCTAATCCGTTACGTAATGTTTTTGTTACAATCCAGTGCATCAATGCTTGTCACAGTAAGATGGAACAGCTATGTTAAAAGGAAATAAAAAAAAATATGTCTGATGATAAAAAGAGACAAAACTTGTAGCACGCTCATTGCTTTTGATGGATAATCAATTTTTCAAGATAAACCTTGAACCGAACAGGAATTTTCTCGATAAAGCGTTAAGATATTTTTTTATATTTTGAATAATGTTTAAATAATTTAAATTCAACTAAGCAGTTGTTTAATATATTCCAAAAAATTGCCGAAAAACTTATTTTCTTTACACACAGGATTTGTAAGATTTATTGCACTTGCGACATAAATAAATAAATTTGTGTAACTTTGTATAATATTAGATTCGTGTGGAAAGCTTTATTTACTTTTGATAAAGCTAGGGTTTTTAAGGTACAGATGCTACACTGATGAGGCATTTTTTTTGTTAGTTGATAGTCCAATTTATTTTATATTTAGACACTTAAACCACTCGCACAAAGTAGAACACAAGATGATAGACACAGTATTAGCAAAACATTATTGAAATAAGTAGCGGCCGGCAAATCTTCCCTGAAAGAGAAGTACATATTCAAAACGGCAACCGGAAGTTCAAAAACTCACATGACTTCCTAAGTCTCTTCTGATTGGTTCAGATAATCGGGTAGTGTACATTAGGCCATTCTTAGTTTGAAATTTCTAAACTTTTAATTTCGAAGAGATAAAGTCACTGATTATATCCCGTTCGGCGGGTAACTAGCAATTACTTATTCACGCGAAGTCCTAGAGCGTTAGGACCATTACAAATTTTTAAAAACCTTTAATATGAAATTAAAGTGAATTATTACTTATATATATAGTTCCAATGGGTTAAATGCAAGCGATATCATAGTTACATAACTACAGTCACGCGTTTTCAGCCAATCGGTTCATGCACTTCACGGGTGCCAACTTTTGCTTTTAGCAGAAACTTTTCCTTTCAAAAGTACATATTTGATAACAATAATAACACACATAGAGAAAAAAAAGGGAAAATATCCTTTGTTGTTCCATATCCCATAAAACCTGGAACTGTAGGTAAAAAAAATGCACTTGATTTAAAAGTACACATATATAATAAAAAATTATTTTTACTTTTGGAAAACTTTTTGAAAAATCCTAATATTTGAAAATATTTACACGATCATTGTGAAATTGTATCTGGCTTTCTATAAGTGCAACAGCAATCTAATGTTAGATTTGAATTAAATCAGACACGTGATTACATTTTCCAAGTTACCGTCATGAATTAAGCCTATTTAGGGAAGCCGTTATCCAGAAAATCTCTTGTTTGCATAGCAGTTAAAAATTATGGCAAATTTATTAGCAAAGACTTTTTTTATTAGAGAAATGCAAACATTGGCGCATGGAAGTTTATTATATTATTTCGAGAATCTTTCTGCAACGAATTTAATGTGATTAAATGAGAGATCGTTGTTTAACGATTGAGAAAAACATTTAAAAAACAAAATTATCTGCAATTAATTAATGAAAGTCTATTTTTGTTTAACTCAAAAGCTCACTTAGCATTGTTAACGTCACACAATTTTAAGCTTCAGTAAAATGACTAAGTTGACATCCGAGCTGACACCTTACTATCTGCATCCCCGGCATGCTAAGATGTGTGACGACTTTATGTGAAAACACATATTAATTGCAACAGCCCCTATCACACAAAGGTTTCTATTGGAATTACAAAGACACATACATGTTATCGATCGGTTACTGGTGTGTTACTTCATCAATCAAGTTACCACATTATCTCTACCATTCATGTTCGATAAAAAAAACATTTTAAAAACTCTCTAAAATTTATTTTAGTGATCAAAAGAGCTCTTAAATGCTATTGCAGATATAAAACTGTAGTATTTTGGTTTTGTAGAGGAAAAAAATCCACATTATTGAAATGAAACTAAGAAAAAGAATGCAGGCAGTTACAGAGAAGGGTGCCAGTTCAGATGTCGATCTTGTTAAGTCATCGCAGCTCAAAATTCCAAGACGTATTGGAAAGTGTTACGGTGAAGATAGCGGTGCTCTAAGTTAGGTAGAAATAAATAGCTAGAAAACACAAAATTATAAAAGTGAATTAAATAAAAAAAATTACAAAAATACATATAGATAAAACTCTTTACTTGTATCATTTAAAACTTTCAACCCTTTATATGAAAAAAAACTAAACATATTTTTAAAAAACCTATTATTTTTGCTTTTTCTTAAAATATGACGGATGTATGCATTTAGTCAACTGTGATTTCTCCCACGTATCTTAACCACGCGAAAAACATTAACAATTTTACCGCATCAATTGACATATAACCAATACAACATTTTTTTACGCGCATTCCCAAAAGAACACAAAAGCTGAACCATTTAACCACGACAGTCATCTGTCTGCTTTATCATGTTAAACAAGATTTAATACACATAAACCTTCCAAAAAATCATTTACCGTCATAAAATTGTGCTCATCTGTTCAACCCGTAACGAGACACGTAGAACAAATCATCTCGGAAGCACGATGACTTTCACCCAGCATCACGCGTGTAGGGTATGGGAAAGAACCCTTACCAATTAAGGTCTTAACTTTTTTTTCTAAAACCCTTTCGAAAATCCACAGTGAATATCCCCCCCCATCATCTTTTTCTCTACCTGAAAATTCCGGTTCATTTCAAGATTTCTAAAACAAAGGACGTGATTACAAAATGACTTTACGACCATGAAATCGTAGGAGTTCCAACTTTCAAATCGTTCTTTTATGTCACCAAAAGGACAAAAAGTAATCCTAGAATTCTTTTGTTCCAAGCCTCAGATTGTATTGCGGAAGTATTATTTCCACACACGTATCAGTCATACCAATTTTTTTTTGTACCCAGGGTACTTTACATGTAGGTGGTTAACCCGCTTATCCATTTTATTTACCGAGTATCAATTTTCGAAAAGAGAAAGAAATCATTCCTTTTTTGTGGAAACATAACTCTGAGATAGATGTAATTTGTCTCAGCATTTTTTTTCTTTTTTAGAAGGAACAAAATAGCAGTACATACAAAACCATTAGTGAGACAGTGAGATCGGTTATACCATTTTCAATCTTCCATTGTCATGATCTTTTTGAGTTTAAAACCATTAGTAGAGCTATTTTTTGAGCGAAAACTTGGGTTTTCAGCTGTAGAAGATTTCTTTGACCAAGGTGGAAATATTCGACGATAAGCATCAAAGAGATAAGTTGAACCTGTCTAGCGAATTTTCTTTGTACGTATGCGCTTCTGCTCTTAAATAAATTGAATATCATTTTCGGTAGATGTGTACCAATTCACTTCGTAGTGCAAGGAACTTCATACAAATCCCAACACGCATTTTAAGGTATTCGGGTAAAAAAAAACTCAAGGTGATAACAATTCAAAATCGTGCTAACCTGGGCGCAAATTAAAGAGTTTGTAGTCAGTGGATCGTAAGTATGAATCTTGATTTCGCCAAAGAAATAATGACGCCAAAACACATTCAAGCCATGTGAATGCTGAGAATAGAATATGGGGAATAACAGAATAGCGTATAAAACGCTCAAAAATTGTCATTTGGCTTTTGTAAAACAAAACTGAGAGGTGTATCATCCATACCCCAGTAAGTTTTGCGTTATATTTTTTACAAATGGAATTTTTTTTCCCCTTTAAAAGCTTTGGAAACTAAGTTAGGTATGAAGTAATTATCTGTACTTGAAAAAATTTAGTGGACCTGCCCAGGATACACCGTATTTTCAAATTTAAAAAATAATTTTGTATTAAGGTTAATGGATTTTAATGATATTTTCTAATTTTAAGCCAACAATTTATTTTAAATTTATATTTAACAAATGGGGTCATTTTAAGCATACATTACCACATGCGTCTCCTTAAATTTAATTATTGGTAAATTCCGTTCATTTCATTTTGTTAAGAGTTTTTTTGTTTGCAAAAAAAATGTTCTCTTAATACTCGAGGGCGTATTTTTACAATGCGCCCCCATCCTCTTCAGGTGTATTTTCTATACACTTTAATCCGCGTCGAATTGTTTTAAATTATTTTATCTCAACATACGGAAGTCCAGAAATATTTTAAAAATTGGAAGAAAAAAAATAGAATTACAAGAGAGAAAAAAAGAAGTTATTTAAGTATAAAATGCACTTCTCTATTTGGAGATCATTTTAAGAAAATCATAAAATGTTCTTGGTTCCAGGAAAAATCTCGCAATTCTGCGAAATTCGCATTATAGATGTTAGCAAAGTAGAAGGGTTCAACTGTACATGCAAAAGCAGTAGCCCAAATAAATGTATTTTTTTTCCAAACTGACACCACCAGTCAAACAACAAATAACTCCCGAGGTTAAAGGGTTGGATTCATAAAAAAAATAGGGCTACATTTCTGAAGTTTCCTCATTTTTGGATTAACCCAATTCTAAATATTTTTCAATAATAAAAACATATAACAACCGAATAGATTTATATATATAAATTCACATGATTTTTTTTACTCCAAATTCACACTGTTTACTCGCAGAAAAACATCTGTAAAACATTCCGCCTCCCCCCCCCTCTTTTGTTATGATACCCAGAAAACAGATGAAATAGGTTTATGCGGAGGGGGAAAAAGACTATTCCTTCTTTTCAAAAACTCTGTTATAATATTTTATGGTCTCCTTACGAAAGCGTTTCGAATGAACTAGGAAGTCCGCGATGTGTGTAGGCGTGATCTTTAAATGAAGCATGCATTATGAATTTCCTCGACTTTCACATTTTCAGAGGATGAATGGGGTAGCCTGGCAGCCACCTGTCGATTTCCTCATGTGAGAAAAACCACTTCGAGCTGCTGCATTTCTCTGCGATGCCGCGTTAAGCTTTTGATTTCTCGTGCATGCGAGATTACGAAGATCTAATCCTACCAGAAGTGATTAACATACGAGATGCTGTTACGAAAAAAATTCAAAAACTATTAATGACACATCTCACTCGTGCATATTCCCATTCATTAAATCGTAGTATGGTTTTCACTTTTTTCTTCGTCAAGTTAGCACAAGACACAAGTAATATAAAAAAAAATAAAGTCAATTCCTACTTAGATCAACAACGAAAAATTTTATTTTAGCTACTTTTTATTAAATAGTTTCAATTAATATAAATATGTATATATACATATGACAGAATCCCAACATTAAGTGGTAATTAATTTTTATTCATTTTCATTTAAGTATCGTATTGTCATCCAAAACAATCGTGTTTATTAAATTTCAGTTCAACTGAATGCTTTAAAACGTGAGAAAAAACTTTTCAAGTTTTGACCCAAATCGCCAAAACTGATACCAACGTGACTGTATTTGTAATTCTCTAAATAATTAGTTTTAATCAATTAATTTTTATTAATTATAATTAAATTATTGTATTGTCAGCCAAAATAATCATGTATATAAAATTTCAGCTCAATTAAGCCCTTTAAAATGTATTCTATTAACGATTGAAAATTCCACAAAGATAAATAAATATAGAGAGAGTGTGAGCTAATAGTAGGAATTCAAAAATAGCAGTATATGTGTAAGGTAAAGAAGTCACGATTCCATAAATTAATGGCATGTACTTGATACAAACATGTACTTGAAACATTATTTGGGCAATGGTCTAACGGGGTATATTAGGGCCCCCTACAAAGTCGACTGGGGCTCCACCAGATCTTACAAAGGGTTGCAAAACCATAATGTAACATAGGCTTTTGGCCCCTGAATCCTGCCCCCTCCCTCGTGATGCTGGGGTAGCTAAAATGCACGCTATGCTATTGTATTTGGGACAGAAGTAGCATATTTGGTACAGTAATAGTTAAGAATCCAATGGATAGTGGGTTAAAGTATCGCATTTCCAAAGTGTTAAGTATTTCACAATTAACAACAACAAAAAAAAACAATACACATAAAACTCTAATGATGCTATTCAAAAACGCAAGCAAATTAAAAAATATCTGATTTCTTAAAAATGTTTGTGAGTGGCAATAGTTGTAAATTGAATAACATTATATAAAAATTTATACATTTATTAATATTTTATGAAAATGTTTTTTTAAAATGTTATTTTTTAAAGTTTTATAAAAATGTTCTTATTTTATAAAAATGTTCTTATCGTACAGCAAAAGATATGTTGTGAATAAACATATATGAAGTTCTTATTCTTCCTAGTTATTGCTTATTTGGAGCGTAAAGCTCAGAAGTAAGCTTAATTTATGCTAATTAATGATCCGTTTAAATACTTGTTTTTGAAAGAGTAAAACGCTAATTTCTTAAATAGAGATTTTGGTTGGAATATCTTGGATTGCTCTAAGGCCACCTTGTGTAGGACCAGATGCATGTTAAATGTGTGTTAATGCTGAGAAAGTGGATGACTTCTCAGCTTTCGACTTAGTGTTCTTACCATGGTTTCAAATTATAAGGCGTAATGGCCGAGTGTGCTAAGATTCCCATATATATAGATGAGACATTTTAAATCTATGAAAATTATGTAAATTCAATAAATAATTCAATATTCCTTCTCAAGCGTAGACTATTGTGTTTATTAAATGTAATGCATCCAAAAAACAATAATAGTAAAAATGAAGGTTTCTCTATAAAAACTACATCATTTCTGTTTTTTGAAAAAAATACTATGCATATTTTCATAATTTGTTTGCTGGTTTGGGGGAACCCCCCCGGGGTCACACCAAGATTAATTTGAGGCAAAGAACAACTAAGAGCCATTTTGAATAATAATATTTATTTATTATATTATAATTTTCTCAAAAAAATCTCTGATAACATATAATACAATAATGTTACGTCACTTAAAGGGATTTGCCTTTATATTAAATTAAATTACTAAGAATGCAATTAATTAATAATTAAGCTCAAGCAAGGTCTACCGAAATAGGAGATCCGAGAAATACACGTATTCGAATTCTTAACTTTCATTTTTAACTAAGTCGCTTAAACTGACGCTTATTCTAAGCGTACGTAAATTATATTTACCGCTGGCTTATATCAGCTTTCTGGTACGTCTCGCAGCACGACGTCTTCCCGAATCTAATCTCCTTGAATTTTCTAGTAATGCGTTTAAAGTTACTGGCTCAATAGCCTTCCGTCATCTCTCTTGCTATCTCGCAACGCTCGACTTAAATACCTTATCTAATTTAAATATCCCGTACATCTTTTTGGAGTTGATTGGAAATAAACGCGCGAATTTATATTCCCCAAAAAGACGCCTAAGAAGATTAGTGGAAAGGTTCCGTACAGATTCGACACAGGTTTTCAGATCTTCAAAGACAATTTAATTAGTTAATATATTTTCAATGTATTTTTAAATGTAAAGGAATTATACATTTTTGCAAAACCCTTCACTATTGTTTGCTTTTCCGATTTAACTTTCTTTTATATTGAAATAGATGCGGTCTTCTAATATATGATGGAAGATAGAAATGTAACATGAGTCATTCTATCATGAATTTAAAATAGCTAGTGGACAAGGTAGATCGATTGCTCATAAATATCCCATGTTGAGCAATACCAGGTCTATTGGAGAAATACCGAAGGAGAGATTGACCTTACCCTAAAGGTCAGTCCCTCTTGGCTTAATTTAATCCAACAACCCCCTCCTCCCTTTGGAATTCATACCTTTTGCATCAATTTCATCTTTTTTTAAAAAAAAAGTTTCTTTTAAGATGAAAAATCTTAACACTTTATGTATTTTATCTTTATCTTTCATGTTCCATATCTAAAATCGTTAAGAGGTGTACCTAGCTATCCATTTATCCCCATGAGTTTTTATCAATAAATAAAGTAGCTAAAATAGTGCGAATAAATTAACCAAATTTATAACTTATTTACTAAATTACTATGAATCTAACAAAACTAACAAATTTAGTTACTAAGTCTAGTTTCCAAATTATAAAGTAACTATATTTATTGGTTACTGTATCATCAGATATTTGATAAAAAAAATGTACTATGAAGTATATGCAAGTCTGTTTTAAGAGTTGTATTATCTAAAACATTAACAAAATTTCGGTAATTTAATTGTCTGTTACATATGTGTACATAATTCCATTTTAATATACTTGATCTAATAATGTTGAGTTTGCTGCAGTTTTGCTAAATCAGTAATACAACGGACCGACTCTTTAATAGTCTCATTTCGAAGATAAACGAGACATTGATAACGGATTTCGTAATTCTAAACCACGATCAAAATAATATAACGGAAGTATAATAACAAATAATACAACAGGTAAATGTTCATGTACTCTATGCAAAGTATTACACAATTTTAATATAACCACATTCTTCATATATGTATTTGGTTTCATTAAAGTAAATAACAAAGCCATATTAACAAACACCATACAGCATTTAGATTTTATGCAAACACAAAACAGTTAACTTATCAAACTTACGAGTCTGATATGTATTGATGCATTAACAATTTAAATAAACACCCTAAAGCTTTCGCCTTTAAAATTAAATTAAATTAAATCGGTTAGTGGGTTTCTTAGTTAATGTTTAACGAATTTTTTCTCAATCATAATTCAATAACATGTTACTGTATAATTCAGACTTTTATTCAATATGATAAAAAAATTCATTTGAAAGGCATTGAATAAATTGATGGTTACATCGAAATTAAGAGGGAAAAAAAATGACAGGTTTCTCTTAAATATCAAATATCATTTGTTCTATATTTGAAAGAGACAGAAATTTCAAAAGATCTTTTTTTCTTTCCACAATAATTCAAACATTAAGCTAACATAGTACCTTGAAAATGATTCAAGAAATGACCCTGAAAGCAAGAAATTCGTTTAACTTTTTTTTTAAATCAAGGTTACATGACACAAAGAAAAGAAAGTCTTGATTACAGAATTACAAAAATTTTCTCTGCAATTTGCGAATAATGACAACTTTTCCACTATTATGGCCCATACCCTTCAATTCGAGAATTAAAAAAAGTACCTAGCACAAACCACTAGCTGCTCTTTTTTAAAAAAAAAGCTTTTTCCTCAAACTCGTTTGAGTAAAAAACATTCACAATTGAGCCCCTTGCACGTGAACGAGGAAACGAAATAAAATAGGAGAGAAAGGGAGGTCTTACGTTTTAGCGTGTTTTTGTGATGTTTCGTGAATTAGAGCGTGAATCGCACGGCGTCACCCTCCGCCTCCCTCACGGGGGAGTGTCAAGAGAGGTCAAGAGCTCATTTGTCGCGGACTCCTCTACAAACACTTCCCGCTCAAAAAGACGAAATTGTGACAATGGCCTGCAGCAAAGTGGTCTTTTGTGCTCTAGATATCCCTCAATAACAAATTTCCTCGATAATAAATGTAAACATTATATAAAAAGATTTAGAGTGTCGATTTTTCTGAAGCCACAAGGTGTGAAATAACAAAACAAGAAGCACAAAGAAATGAAGTTTTTCCTCTCAATGTAGTTACTAAGGAAATTTAGAACTCTAAAAAAATGCTGAAATACAAAAATTGATTTTACAATCAAATCGGATGACGAGGAAATCAATATATATATTTTTAAATTTCGCCTCTGTTGTCCTTGAGGTGATGTTGGTAATACGACATACAATGCCACTGTCTCTAGGCCAATTTTCATCTTACTTAACAAACCGAGCATTAACAGTAAGTAAACAGTAGGTTTAAAATGTAATGAGTAATATAGAAACTCCATGGATAGATTCAGAGAATCAATCGAAATTGTATAGCGACCTTAATGGTGTTTGGACAAGTTGCATTGATGGAATGGTTACCATATCAATATATGAGGAAATTTTCTTACACGAAATTTTAAAAAAACGATCCTATTTAAAATTAGAATAATATCACTACTTGTATTACTCACAATCTGCACTACAAATTTGATATTTAACTTTAGGTGCAAGTCGAACTAAGGAAAGAAAAATGTCCGTTGTTAGTTTCCAGTCTGTGATATGCTCTAATTTTTGAAATTCAAGGGAAATGGATTTGGACTCGCCAATTCAAAAACCCCAAACACAGTATGCTTAATCAATTGGTTGTAATCTTAAATCACACATTCATAATTTCAGCTATTGGTCCATGAATACCCTGGTTTAGAACAGGAATAACGAATACATTCCTCGAGATCTGCTTGCTTTTTCTGGAACCCCGACAGCCGTAATATAAAGTCTTAACTTTTTTACGGCATTTATTTCTCAAATTCATGTGTGGCAAGTGTCCCCTGATCTTCCTTTTAGGGACCAGCTGCCTAACTTCTTTATCGGAATGTGGAGAGAAAGAAATCAGTTAGGAAAGAATAGTTCACCGCAAAATTTATAACTGAGCTAATATGATCTTAGTTCGAATGGATGGAAATTATTTTGGAACCTACGGGTCTGTGGACTAGCTCTTTATACAACCAAATTAAACTGAAATTCCTTCTCAAGGCAGTTACTAGGAGTTTTTAATAAAACTATACTTAAATTCCTGCACGAATGACAAAACTAATATGCAAAAGATCGTTATAAAGATAGTTCTTATTTAATACAAGTTTTTTAAAAAGTCAAACTTATACTTTTTCCCAATAAAGTAAATTTGTAAGTGATATTTTGGATGTAATTCGAAAATGTATTTCTGCATTGAAGGGGTTTGGTATATTAGTGTGTGTTAAAACTCCATGTCATCGGCGAGTTTCAGCCAATTAATGGCGAATTATAGGTTGGCGAAAAGTCAGGCTCATTATAGATTCAAAAATGAAACAAGCTGCCCTAATTTTTTAATATCCCACGGCGCCTTATTTCTGACATGCAGCTACTCTTTGGCAAAAAATCACTAGCATGGAGCCAATACGCAAGTACAGAAAGTGTTTTGAGTATTCGAAACGTCTAAGCAATACAAACAGTTTGCCGCTTGACCTAGCTTTGTGGTTGAGAGATTATTATAGATCGAATTTGAAAACTCATATCATTTATAATAAGAGATTCTAATGATGTATTTGAATATTACTGACAATACATTTATTACACAGCTAGAAGTAAAAATAAACTGAGATTATAGTCAAAATTATAAAAAGAAGAAAATTCTACTGTGATTTTAGTAAATGCAATGCATAATAGTTTTCAGATCTATTGAAGTCCAAATTATTTACTGTAAAGTTATTTTTCGTGCGTTAAGTGATTATTGACAGGTAAAATTAAAGGTACAGTAGAACGTCGTTTATCGGAATCAATTGGGACCGGACACCGTTCCGAATAATGCGATTGTTCGAATAACCGAAAACCGAATGTGATTCATGCAGTATATGAGCGGAGTTTATACGAATATTGAAAATCATCACATGCGGGAAACGTGCTTGAAGAAAAAGCAAAATAGGTGCAAAATGTCGCAATTTCACCTTTATTGTGGAAAATAATCGCCCATTTTCACTGTACCATTAATACACCGTTTTTTTTTTTGCACAAAGTCTCTGAAAACTGGTTCAGGGGAATATTGCGACGCTCGGATAATAAACGTTCAGATAAGCGACGATTTCACCATATAATTTTGTATAGTATATGTTGAATTGAATGTGTCTCTTGAGCAGCGGCCTTACCACACCACCTACCATCTCTTGAGCG